>CM061528.1:36917511-38117511 GCA_030068015.2 Neoceratitis asiatica
AAGCAAGCAACAAAAACTGTTTTTGAACAGATTTAATTTTATCAGAATGGATTTTATAATTAGGGTTCCTCCACACAATCGAACCGTACTCCAATATTGGTCTTACTAATGACGTAAAAAGTATTTTCGTAATATAAGGGTCTCTGAATTCTTTAGACCACCGCTTTACAAAGGCAATGGCACCTTTAGTTTTCAATGAAGATTGAAATTGAGTTTGGTATCCATTGTTACACTCAAATCAACAAAATTACATACTTGCTCTAGACTATAGTTGTTTATTGTGTAAGATGGTGGTTGAACATATTTTCGTGTAAATAACATGGTTTTACATTTATTAAGGTTAAGAGGCATATCATTGTTATTACACTAAGTTACTAAATCGTTCAAACCGGTTTGTAAAAAACATCTTTCATTAATTGAGGTATAAGATTGAAAAAGCTTTACATCATCGGCATATAATAAAATCTTTGAATATTTTATAACTGAAGACAAATCGTTAATAAATAACAAGAGGAGAATCGGCCCCAGGTGGCTACCTTGCGGAACACCAGATGTCAGAAAAGGTATCATTAAATAATACTCTTTGAGTCCTGTTGCAGAGATAGGAAGATATCCATTCAAGTCAGTATATATAACATCAGTATTTCTGTTTTCTCTAAACCCATTTGAAACGTGAGTAACAAATTCCAGCAAATTAGTAATAGTAGATTTGCCTTTGCAGAACCCATGCTGGGAACTGGAAATTAAAGGAAATATGGAAAAAGTTGAATGGGCAGTAATTATGGCTTCAAAAAGTTTAGGTATGGCAGATATCTTTGCTATCCCTCTCTAATTTTCAATCGAATATCTACTACCATTCTTATGCAAGGGTATTATAAATGATTTTACCATGTCCAAGGCATTACACATCTTCGGAAGAAACAATTGGGGATTTGAGGATAAAAATTCTCTTGACGGACAAAATTGTTTCCAGTTGAATTGATAGAGTAATTAGACCTGAAAAATTGTGTAAACATATTAGAGATATGAAGAAAGTCATTTTATGTAGTAGATTTCTATGTCATAGCGGATGGAAAAAAAGAAACTCTGCGTTTTGAGTTAACGAAATCATAAAACATCTTAGGATTGCGTACAATGTTCCTCTTAACCTTAGTTAAGTAGGTGTTGTAACATATTTTGCTAAGTTCAACGTACTTACGACGTAGCTTTGTGTATTTTGTATAGGCTTTAGGTAAGCTAGTTGTTTTATACAGTTTAAGAGAATTTCTGTTTTTTAACAAATTTAAATCTTTTGTAAACCATTTACATTTAGTTAAAGCACAAGCACGTTTTGGTACAAAATTTTAAAACAATTTTACAATTGTATTATTAAAAGGAAGAACACTTTCCTCGGTATTACCTTTATAGGCAGGCCAAATCAATGTGGATAGTTCCTGATTTAACTTTTTTAAGTTAGCTTTTGCAAAATTATCTCCAAAGCAGAATGAGAGGTATCCTCTGGTAGAACAAAAGGATCGCACCGAATCAGAGAAAATTTTAAAATGTTGTCAACATACACTTATCTCAATTAGGTCGCTTACTTTAGTTTATGCCGCATGGCGAGGACTATTCATTAAAGCGACTACAAAATGTCGCAGTCAACATCTGCTTAGAAGACAATCCCAACAACAGGTGGAAAAATGTCTCTCCCTTCTCATCATTCCTGTAGATCCTAAAACATCTTCTGAAATCGGCTCTAATCTTTCTGCATGCTATCCTATAAGACAATGATTCCAATTACCTTTGAGATAAACTCCGAATCCGCCTTTCTTTGAAAATATTCCTTTAGTAGCAGTTTGTATGTGGTTAGAGGCATACCAGTACGATTCTATCAACTCTCTCTTTTACAGGCATAGATAGCGACGGAAACCTTCTCATGTCTCTGAGTAAAATGGGCTTTCTAGCTAAAACTAACTGAGTGATTCTTTTAGATATGCAAACAACTTAAGAGTAAAACCTCTTTCTTTTCAGACAAAGCGACACAGAGGCAGTTTCTTTTTATACTATTAAAGTCGAAGACGTGGTGTGTGGCGATTCTTTTCCAAGATTTGTCACATACTAAATATCTGGTGCATTGCAGATTTGCCAGATCTGAAGCCACACAGATGAAATCCAATCAGCTTGTTTACGGACGGTGGGCTTTAGCCTTTCACACAATGCGCTCGATAGGATCTTAAACGATATTTCGAGGAGGCTTATCCCACGTTAATTGTTGGTGCAGATTGTGGAGCACTCCTTTTTGTGAACTGGTCAAAGCACACTGGCCAGAGCCTAATTCTAATCACCAACCAAGAAATTATAGAGTTAAATTTTTCAAAGAAGTTGTATGCGCTTGGTCAGCTCATCGCTACATCGGATTAATAAATTCCAAATTTCACATGTCGCCCCTTGTACTCTACTTGCTAGTCATGTTGTCAACTTTCTGTGATATATAATTGTGAAGGGTTGTACCTACGGCATTTAACCTATTCTTGAAGAAGGTTCATCCACTAAGCTTGGAATTACTGTTATGTAAATCTTATTTGTCTTTGGATCACCATTAAGAACGCACGAAGCTTTCATTTTTCACCTTACTCCATATCAAACCCCTTTTACGATCCTTACAAGGTGTATTAGGGGACAGACAATAGTAAATTTCTTCATAAAGTGTTCGATTAATAATGAGTAAATTCGTATTGTGTTCGTTTTCCTTTCTTCACTTCGTCGTTTGGTGCTGGTGTCACTAAAAAGTAGATTAACCGTTGAGAAATTAGGGATTATAAAGACTTATGTTGAGCTCTGCAAGAAGGAAAGAATAGGTAAGGAATTGATACTTGACTTATATATAAAGGTTTTTCCAAAAAGGATAATATAATTTCTAAGAGCCGTTTTGGCCATTTTTAATGTCATGATATGTCATTTTTTTCATTGAGCTCAGTAATGTTTACAATTTCATCATAGCAAGACATAGGCAAGAACAATGTTTACAAATTATTCAATATTATTATCAAAATAATCGTTCCGCAATTGCAATTTTCATGCGCTTTTGTCATCTTATGGTCATAATAATTGTCCACCTGTGCTCGCTATTCATCGAATTGTTGAAAATTCCGAGCGTACATTTTTTTTACATAATTTTCAAGTGCCAATAAGGCAAAGAATCAGTCGAAGTAATGAAAATATTGGTGCCGTTCAGGCAAGTGTTGCTGAAGACCGTAATTTGTCATTTCCAAGACGTTCTCAAGAATTAGGACTGTTTCAAACCACAACCTGACGGATTTTGAGAAAGGCTTTCGGCTTACATCCATATAAAATTTTTCTGACTCAAGATCTGAAGTCATTGGACAACTATAAACGTCGTGAGTTTGCTGATTTTGCCTTGGAACAACTTGAAAACGATAATGATTTTTTTTTCAAGAAAATCGACTTCTCAGATGAGGCTCACTTTCAGCTGAGTGATGCGGTAAGTAAATAAAACTATCGATTCTGATGCGAAGAAAATCCATAAATTATTAATGAACAACCATTACATTCACCTAAATTGAGAGGTTGGTGTGATTTTTTGGACTCGTGGAATCATCGGTCGGTACTTCTTTCGAAATAAAGCTCGTAGCACCGTTACTGTCAATGGAGAGCGCTATAGATCGATGAGAACCAACTTTTTATGGCCACAATTGGAAGAAGTTGATCCTAACAACATCTGACTCCAACAAGATGGGGCTACGTGTCACACAGTACGTGCAACACGAATTATTACGAGAAAGGTTTGGATATTCGATTATTTCAAGAAATTGTGACATTAAAAGGCCTCCAAGAAGTTGTGATTTAACACCGCTAGACTACTTGTTGCGGGGTGTAGCAATAAACCAGACCATCTTCAAGCTTTAAAAGTCAATACTGAACTTGCTATTCATAACATACGACTTGATTTAATGGAAAAAGTGCTCAAAAATTGGGTTCATCGAATTCGTTCCTGCAAAAGAAGTTGTGGAGGCCATTTGAATGATGTTATATTCTGAAATTTATTGTACCGATTGTGCTTCGCATTAAATAAATAACATTTGAATTGAATGGAACAATTAGTGTGTTTTTTTTTTTAAAGAAATCATATCACTCTTTTCGGAAAACCCGATACATATATATTTGGCGCTTTGTAACCGCTGAAGCGTTTTGGTCGAGCTCCGCCTTCAAATTGTGGTTTGTCTTAATTTTGTTTTACGAACAAATGGAAGGACCTACAGTTTAGGCCGATGAATTTTTATGAGGGGCGACCGCAATTAGAAAAATTAAGTTTCTATAATTTTGGATGTTGATCGAACCTGGAACACGGGCCTTCCGCAATTTAGTACGCAATGCTCACCACTCGACTGTTGCGGTCGCTGTTATTAGACTTGACTTGGTTATGTGAAGTGAATTCTCACGAGGACTGTAAGAGAAAACTTTTTAATGAATAAGAGTTCACATTCCCTACTATTTTTTTATACGCGCTGTATGAGATGGCATTAGAGTAGCTACACCATCTATAACAACGCATCATCAGAAAAGTTTCTGTTGCATAGGCGAGGTGTCTCAACGATGTTATTCAGGTAACGATTGTTTTCAGCGCTGAATAGCGCATAATTCCTCTCAATCGCTGTTTTTTGGGTGCCGAGATTAATATTCTTCCCTCTGATACCTAAAAAATACAGGCAGTGTATGATCAATTTCTTCTTGGTTGCTTTCTTTCAAAAAGCTGCTCCCAGCGCCTTAGATGCCGAATTAAAATTAGATGGAAGCTTAAGTCAACAATATTGATAACAAAGTTATCTGAAAAGAAGAAGAATAAATAAATTATTTGTCTTTCTTTTATGTATTTGTGCTAGTATAACCTTCAAATGCATATTTTCCTACAAGGTCATCAATAAACACATACATATGTATATACATATATTTAAAAGCAAAAAAACGGCTTTTTGCTCTCAACCATAAAACCGCTTTATTTCTGAACACTGAAAGTGTTTTGTAGTACCGTTTGAGCTTTGAAGTTTCTGATGCCTTTGACGCGGCTAAGCACTTTGCAACAACTTGTTAGCTATAACATTTAACACTTTTTTCTAAAGACTTACATGAATACGTACGTATAATTTTTTTTTTTTCATAAGTTGGTGTTAAAAAATTTACTGTTATTTAGTTATGTTTTTGTATTTTTAGTTTCTTCCTCTTCTTCTTCTTCTTCTTCTGCTTAGTTTGTTTATTAAAGACTGTTGCTGGATCGCTGGGCAGAGCTGTTTGGAAAAGTGTGGCACAAGTGGTAGTAGACGAGCGGTTATAATCATATATATGTATGCATATATGTATGTGTGTGGGCAGAAAAATTTTAAGTGCAAATATTAGTCACGCAGGTGTCAATTTGACAACTTTCTGCGGTGTTGAGAAGCAAATGTGCTTTTTATGTTTACGTACTTTTGTTAGAATAAATACTATTAGTAATGTGTAGTTTTAAAATAAATGAATACTGATTTTATTACGTAAAAGGCCTATTTTAATACAGAAATTAAATTATTAAGATATTTTTAATATTTTATTTTTAATTAATTTTTTTAATCAAATTTTTTTTATTATAATTATTATTTTTATTTTTTATTTTATATTTTTTTTTTTTAAACTTGCACATGAACTCACTTTCCCTCGCTCTATTAATATGGGTACACAACAATTTACTCTCCGGCGCAGTGACTCATACTCTCCTGCATGCAGTGATTACCAACACTTATGCATACAGTTTTTGCATATAGCATGTAACCTCAAATCAAACGCCGCCATTTCATGTAAATTCCTATGCATGCACGAAGCTACAAATGAAAACCCGAAAATTCACATTGCGGGAATTTCAAATGACAACTACAGAAATTTAGCGGCTACAACAACCACAATTGTACAAGCGTTGATGACATCTTCACAATGACAACTGCAAATGCGATGGTGGTTTATATGACATCGATTAAGGAGATATGACAGTGATGCTAGGCAGAACGAAAGGAAATATGTAAAAATAGTGATGTACGTTATTTGAGGATTTTTGATATCGTTCAAAAATATTGCTAATATCTTGCAAAAGTAAAAATCAGAGATTGAATAATTTTTTGGTTTTATTTTAATTTCGGGATTTCACAGAGAAAATTTTTAAATAATATTAAAAATTTTGAATTTAGCGTTGAATTTCCATTTCAAAGTCCATAAAAATACAAATAATAAATAATTTTAAGAAATTAATGAGTTTAAGGGCTGTAAAAATATTGAATTTATGCAAACTTCTTTTGTTTGGAGAACAGTTATAGTAAACTATAAAATTTGGAGTGCATAAAAAAAATGTTGAAGCGAATCGCAGTGCCCATCCACATGGTGCTGTGTAAATTTGAATGTTAAGTTCCATATACAACAAGTCACGTCCATTGTAACTATGATGAAATTGGTTGGGTGATGTCAATCGTTGTCGAACCTTCTATTCTATAAACCTTTGTCGACTAACTTGGGTGAGTAAATTCATTTTTAAAAATATCGAATATATTCACAAATACAGATTTTATTTCGGTTCTGCTCAACACACCAACACACCATTCAAAGGTATTATATTGTACACAATTGCCGTTGACGGTCATCGGTGATGATGATGTGGTTATTATACACCAACAGCGAGTTTTTACTACCATGACTACCATACAAATTCATCAATTTGCAAATACACTGCAGTGAAAATATGGACTGGTATGTAAAAATTCTAGTTAAATACTAGTACTTCAATAATAAAGTCATACCAGTTCGTTATTTGTATAGCAGCGCCATAGTAAGCGGAACAATAATCAATTCAAACTGCAGGCAAACTCGTTTTTAACCGACGAAAAAAAGTCCTCAATTCGTTTCGTCGCGATTTTTTTATGCATATTATATACATTATATTTACGCATAACTTTTCACATATTTGTGGGATTTTTTAATTTTTATTTTTGCTGAAGTAGAGATTTAACATTTATAAATGAACTAATATTTAACTAGTATGAAGCTGATGCATTTTCGGACAATATACAGTTCGTTGGACATCGCCATGTTAAAAATACCAGTTGCTTACATCGGTAATAGATGGAAGTTGAACTACTTAGTGAGTAAAAATGCAAAGTAGTTGGATTCTAGTTAACAACTAGTATGTTTCCCTGCAGGATACCAACCAGCATGATTGTGTGTACTATATAACGTTAAGCACTTATTACCAATGTTACGTTACAAATCCATTATGACAAGTAATGTTCGCCGAAATCATTACATACACACATATAAATACACTCGTATATTTAAGGTGATGGCGTGCACAACCGCTTGTCATCTCGTTCGCCGTTCATCATCTGTCGTCCCTCAATAATGACCAGCTGCTGTTGGTTATATTGGCGGATGCGCAATGTGCACGTTTACGATAGTTTGCGGCGGTGATAGCGGTTGCGCCTGAAAGCATACTACGTATGCACATACACACTCAAACATGCGAATACAACATATTTAAGTCTAACTAACGGATATTAAGTCCTCTTTGCTGATGAATGGCATCCACATGCATATATATGTAGTATGAATTTGCAACATTTTGGTGAGCCAATGCCAAATTTTCGCCAATGCACACAGACAAACTAATATATAGTTGTATTTAGGTAAGCAACAACAAATGCAAAAGTATATCAAAAAGATCTAGATTTTATAATGGGCCGAAAAATATCACATTGTTACCAGTTACTAATTACCATTTAGACAACTAAATATTTTTAAGGGATTTCGGGTTCGCCATCTCTGTGGTTTGTCACTAGGTTACCTTCTTGGTTCCTGTATGAGCTTGCTCCGGTCTTGAAAACTTCTGTAAGTCGCCGCATCTTCTCATAGAATTCTCGAGCACTACTCTTGTCGGCCAGCTTCTCAAGCTCTTCATACTCACACATTTCGGTCTCTCTCTTTTTTTTTGGCAGCAAATGCGTCTCGCTTTCCTCTTCAGCTCTTGGTATCTATCCCACACCTCACGTCTTGCAGTAGTTGATCGCAAAGTTGCGAGGTAGGCAGTCTGCCCATCAACCTACCAGCTCTTTTTTAGGTATTGTTGAAAAATTGTTTCCGAAGCAACGGTACGCAAGAAATTTGCTATTTCATTCATTGACGATGGTATAGATGTGCCATCACCCGATTATAAAGAAGTTCCAATAGCGATTGCCCGCTTAAAAAATAACAAAGCGGCGGGAGCCGATGGTTTACCGGCAGAGCTTTTCAAATATGGCGGCGAAGAACTGACAAGGAGAATGCATTAGCTTCTCTATAGAATATGGTCAGACGAAAGCATGCACTACAAATGGAACCTAAGCATGCTCTGCGCAATCCAAAACAAGGGAGACTCCACGGTCTGCACCAATTATCGTTGGATAAGTCTTCTTAATATCGCAAGGTCCTATCTAGCGTAGTTTGTGAAATATTGAAGCTCACCGGCAACAATCTGATCGACCCTCATCAGTGTGGCTTTAGACCTGTAAAATCCACCATTGACCAGATGTTCACCATGTGCCAAATATTCGAGACGACCCGAGAGAAAGGAATCGATACTCATCATCTTTTCATAGATTTTAAAGCTGCTTTCAACAGCACGATCAGGAACTAACTCTACGTCGCTATTTCCGAATTCGATATCCCCACAAAACTCATACGGGTATGTAAACTGGCCCTGGATAATACCAGAAGCGCGGTCAGAATTGGGAAGGACCTCTCCGAGCGATTCGATACCAAACTAGGTTTCAGACAAGGTGACTCTTTACCGACGAACAAAAATCAAACTCTAAAAACCGCTCTTCCCGTCCTGATATATAGTGCCGAAGCCTTGACGATGTCGACAGCTGATGAGTCGGCTTTAGAAGTTTTCGAGAGAAAAGTTTTACGGAAGATTTGTGGTCTTTTGCGCGTTGGCAACGGCGAATACCACAGGCGATGGAACGATGAGCTGTGCGAGTTATAAGATGACATTGACATAGTTCAGCGAAACAAGAGACAACGGCTACGCTGGGCAGGTGATGATGATATATTTATAAGTATATATATATATATATATATATATATATATATATATATATATTTGGCGCTTTGATGTTGTTCGAACCTGTATTCGAAGCCTGACTTTCGGAATGGTAGTACGCAATGCTAGCAACTCGCCTATTGCGGCCACCAATTAATATTAAATTCAGTTATTTTCGTAAAGTATAATATATATATTTATTTTGCAAACAATTGATAATAATTTTGAATTTTGAACGTTCTAATATATTTCAAAACTTCAGAAAATAGTTGCTCATTCTGTAGGTGTTTTCCTTTGCACCAGACCTGCAAAAAAAAAACTGTCAACTGGCTTATTTTCACCTGGTCGCTTAATCGATTTCAACTCAAACCAATTAAATTATTTCCCAACGTTCTTGCTCTACAAGTTTTTGTTCAAACTACTTAACTAGTAATATTTTTGCTCTTTTTGAACTAGTACGCGATTAGTACATTTCAGCCGAAATGTAAAATTTCTTTTCTCATCGAACATTGATATGTTAAAAAATAGTTTGTTGGTAGACTAGTCTCGAACTAGTTCGTTTAATCGCAGGTTTGTACATAACTTTACATGCTTCATATGCATCCATTGGAATATATGTATCTAATGACAACAAATATATTACTAAATGTTTTTGTGTATATGTAAGCACACCGACATTGTCATATATGTACATATATTCAGTCAAATGATGTATTATTATGTGAGCATATGTGTATGTACTTTTGAGGGATTTTGTATAAAAGTAACGGAAAGAGAAATGCACACATATACCCAGAGGCGCACTCTTATAAATTGTGCTAATTCAGTTTTGTTCGTTGCTGAAATATATGGACAGTCACACCTACCATCATTTATTCGCACATGCTTATACGTGCATACGTGTGAGTGTATATGAGAATTCGCTACACAAAAAAAATATGTACATATACTTTTAATGAGATAAGTTATTTTACAAATGCTCAACCCGGAAGTCAAATTTATTTTAATATAATAAAACGTGAAGGCAAAGGGAAAAAAGTGTTTTTGTTCCAATTTACTTTCATTTGCTTCCATTTATATACTATACTTGGTACAGTTTTTTTTTTTTAATTTATTTTGAATTGATATAGTTATTATTGAAATTTTAAATATTTGAGTAAATTTCAGGGTTAAATTATCCTGTGCTATCGTGGACCACACAAAAAAAAACGAAAAGAGAAAAAAATTGTGAAATTTATTCTCAGTTCTATTGTTGGCTCTATTGGAATTTTCTGAAATCTATGTGAATTTCTAAATGGTGATTTCACCTTTGGAAACCGATATCAACCAGCTTTTCTGCTATATCTGGAGAGTTTCTGCGGTGGTCCACACTACTGTAGAATTTTTAAGCGGAACTAGCAATACTAAGGAAATAAAGGACGCTATGAGCTCAACTACAGGGTAATCCCTTATGAGGTTTCCAAAATAAAAGTAAATGAAATGCATTTAAAATCATTTTCACCATGAAATAAATTTTTTATTATAAATTCAAATGACCGCCTCGTTAATTTTTTCGAACTTCGATTCGTTTGAGTTAATTTTTGACCACTTTTTGACACATATTGGACGGTATCTCAGCCATAACTTGACGAACGTTGGGTTTCAAGTGCTCAAGAGTTAGAGGTTTATCCGCATAAACGCGGACCGCGGATGCAGGAAAAAAAAGGCGGTTATCATACGATCATAACGCTCCGAATTAACAGTGACAGTCTCGCCGTAAACGTTTTCTAGGAAGTGAGGTCCAATTACACCTCCAGACCGAAGAGTGCACCAGACAGTAAGTTTTTTTGGGCGTAATGGCCTCTCTTCAATTATTTAAGGATTTTCGGAGCCTTAATTGTGACAATTTTGCTTCTTACCGTATCCATTGAGTGAGATGAAGAATATTTTGTTGGAGAAATCGCGGCCCACTGCTTGTTAACTACGGCGTTGTGAATTGTCAGCTAACTTCTTTGTGGTGTGAGGTGGACTTTATACAGATGGTGCCAAATGTGTCATAATGTGCCGTAAGAAAGTCTCAGCTCTTGAGAGCATCGATAAATAGATAGATTCGAGTCTTCGGCTACACTATCACTTACAATAGCGAAATTTAAGGTACAACAAGCAAAGCGATTATCCACAGGCCTTACAATAGCTGCAACCGATCCAGTCTCTTAAAATTTCTTTAAATTTTTACCAATTGCTTGAATAGTTGGGCGAACGTGATTGTGAGCGCCATAATCTCCCCTTAAAGCACGAGACGAGGTCAAGTTTGAATTACCATTTTTGTAATAGATTTCCAAAAAATGTCGTTTAACTAAAACAAAACATGTTTGGCTTGACAGTTAAGTTTGACAGTTGTCAAAAAACAACCTAGCACTTTCGAAGTCACTAAATTGATAACCCTTTGTTGTTTAATTTCTGAATTTTCTTTAGTCTTTTGTTTCGTTTTCGCTCCAAAGATCTGTATGAATGTTAACTATTCTGTCATTTGTGAAGATAAATTTGTTCTCTGAAGGCTTGGATAATATAAAACAATAATACTTTTATCAATTGAATTTCCAAATAATGGTAAAGACAAAAAACCGAAGGAAGAACATGCCAAATTAAAACATTAGTAAAAAGCGAACTTAACTTACAAATGAACCAGGTTGCCAACACAAGAAAGGGACGTAAAAACGAATGTCTAATAATAGTAGTTCATGCAAATATAAATTTGGAGTTACTTTTAAAACAAACCTTCTTAACATATATCTATCAGATTTGCTCAGAATATCAGGCCTTTTTAACATTTTTTCAGAAATATTTTAACTGTTTTTAGTTTGGTTTATATTAAGGAAAATAAATTGTTTTGTATTAATAGATAGATCTTCCCTAAGCTATACCACCCATACA
Organism: Neoceratitis asiatica; assembly: GCA_030068015.2. Lineage (NCBI taxonomy): Eukaryota > Metazoa > Arthropoda > Insecta > Diptera > Tephritidae > Neoceratitis > Neoceratitis asiatica. The sequence continues at coordinate 36,929,513 of CM061528.1, forward strand.
CCCATCAACATTATTCTTCTTTATTGTAGTATACAATCTTTAGGCGATTAAGGCCGCCCCATTATTTTCTTCACTTAATGGTACGGCGACAATTGAAGATACCAAGTAAAGCTAGATCGTTATCCACTTAATCTTTCCAAAGGAAGTGAAAATCTTCTTCTTTTTTCTGCTTCCACCGGCGATTACTGATTTGAAAACTTTCAAAGCCAAATTGTTGCCCATACGTAAGACATGACCTAGCCAGCCTAGATACTGTCCTTTAATTCGCCGAACTTTGTAAACGTCATCATATATCTCATACAACTCATCATCGTTCCGTCTTCTGTGGGATTCGCCGTCACTTATTCGCAAAATATTTCTCTCGGAAATTTCTAGGGCCGACTCATCAGTTGTTGTCTACGCTTCTGCACCTTATGGCAGGACGGAAATAATGAGCAACATACAGAGCATGGAATATGTGTTCAATTATGGATTTACGCTAAGACCACATGCGATATTGAGGGGGCTTATCCTACTTAATTGGTGATGAGGCCCACTTTTTTGTTTTTTTGGCAAAACACACATAGGTTTCATTCGTCGGGCATGCTGATGCATGTTAGCTATCGGCTCCCACCGATGTGTTGTGCATCAGGTGGACAATGGCGATTCAGACTTCTTCATAGTCAGGTAATGGAACGTAAGTATCGTCATCATCGATTAGTGAATCATCCCAGCTTACTCTGGGCATCAGTTACTAGATTACCTCTTTGGTTACTCTATAAGTATGCTCTGGTCTTGAAACTTTCTTTATGTTGACATATTTTTTTATAAAATTTTCGAGCTTCTCAAGCTCTTTATATTCACGCATTTGAGGTTCTCGCTTTTTCTGTCTGCAAATGCGTCAATCTTCGCTCTTCAGGTCTCGGTATGTTTCCCGCTCAGAAACATAGCGATGTAGGCAGTTCTTTTTTTTTTCAATTTAATGCGGTACGCAAACCTCATCATATCATTCCTTTCCGAAAACCAGTAAATTTGTTTCCAGCTGAGCTTAAAATGCCTTCTACAGTTTCCTTATTCCGAATGGCTTATGAGTGGTCTCAAAACCCAAGAGTGCAAGAAGATTAGAAAACCGTTCGGCTGTGTGTGGTGATTACAGTTTTACGACGTCAAATCTTTCTTGCGTTTTTGACGGTCGCTCTTTACTGCATAGAGGCAGGTGCGTATCTTTGATACTACAAGATAATGGTCCGAGTGGATGTTAGGTCGTCCGTCTACATTACAAAATAATTAATCTGGAAGCGAGTTTTTCGGTGAAGTGAGCAGGGCCAAGGAAATATGTTAATTTTTTTATTCAAAAATCCATTACTACAGGCAACTATAATTCCGGCTCCGACGAAGTGGATCAACTTCACTTCATTTGGGGATGTAGCGTCGTGAAGACTGATTTTCCCGTCAGTTGTGCCGGCTCAAGGTGCTCATGAAAGCCAGTTTTGATCAGATTGCCGGGGTGAACGATATAAGTCGACGACTGAGCCTTTCTACCAGTTGCTCCTTTATATGGCGGCTGTAGTATATATCACTAAGCTCTTCTCATTTTTTTCCTTCTCTCGACCGTCACAATTTTTGGAAAAATGTGATGGCAGCCTGAGCGGCGACACCATCCCAATTACATGAGCAGACTTTCCAGGCAAAAACCCTTAATTCGTGGTGATTAAAACGGTTACAGTGGTCTTTATCAAGAGTAGGGTCTCTCATCAGGAAACATAGTATCGAAATTTCAAAGTTTACGCAGACCAGTCAAATACTCCTTTCCTCGGAATCATTTTTTTAAAGATACTAAAGCATTATCCTATCCTTCTCCTTACTTATTTTTTTCACGCTATCCTTTTGTTAGCCTATTTTGACAGTATTGCATTGATTTATGACAAGTTGTTGTTTAGCACGATTTTGAGTTTATTATTGGCGAGAAAAATGTTTTAATTAATATTTCACAGAAAATAATAGCAGGACAGTATCCAGGATATCTGTGACAAAAGAGTTTACGAAACGTCAGTAATAAAACGCCAGTTCTTCTTTAAAAAAAACGTAAAGCTAAAACAGTAAATGAAATGAAGAGAGTAACATAAGAATTAGTCCCACAATCTGAATATTTCTCAATTTTTTTTTTTTATATCCGAAATTAATTTGGCTGATCTTTAACTCAGGACCATCACTAATATCAGTCAATAGCTAACCAAATACATTAGTATCTCAAAAAAGTTCGATATATGTATATGTATATAATGCTCCACGAAAACCATAAATTGCCTTCGTGACATTTAAAATGGAATTAAAAATCATTCTCAAATACATAATTACATACATTTAACCCTTTCTCGGTCTATTGGTGCATCAGTTGTATTTCCTGTCGGACAAAATGAGCCATAGATTAAAGTCGACACCAAAAGGTGCAACAACGGAATGGCAAAATAACATGAAACACTAAGAACCTCGTAGAAAAATGTTGAATTGCGAAAAGAAAGTAGATAAATAAGACATTTCATGAAACGCACACACACAAACAAACAATTATACTTACAAATAAACTGGCAAAGTACTTTCAGCAAGTACTTTCTCAGCTGCTCATAAGCATACTTGCGAGTACTTATAAATTTGTAAATGGCAATATGTATGTATATAACAGGTTAATTGAAAAGTCTCCGGCCTACCATAGTAAAACAATTTTTTTTTTTTGCAAAACTAATTTTTTTTGTTCAACATAGTTCCCTTCAAGGATGATACACTGATTATAGGGACCTTCCAACTTTGCGATGCCATTCTTGTAGTACAATTTGTCCTTTGCCTCAAAATGGGAATCCTCATTCGACGAAAATTTCTTCCCAGCGACCATTCTTTTGAGATCTGAGAACAAAAAATAGGATGGACGGATTTTTGCATCGATTTCACTGACTTGTGACACGGTTCTTTGTCTTGGTGAAACAGCACATTCTTTTTCTTTAAATGCGTCCGTTTTCCGGCGATTTCGTCCCTCAAACGGTCAAATACTGCTATGTAATAGTCGCTGTGGATAGTCCTTCCTTTTTCATGGTAATTAATTAAAATTATTCATCGTGTGCAGTCCACTCGGATGACTGTCGATTGGACTTCGGAGTGAAATGATAGAGCCATGTTTCATCCATTGTCACATATCGAAGCAACAACTCGGGTTTATTTTGCCTGAACATCTCCAAACACTGCTCCGAATCATCAACTCATCGTTGTTTTTGGTAAAAACTGAACTCGCGCGGCACCTACTTTGCACAGAGCTATCTCATATCCAAATATATTCGTGAGTGAACCCTTCAGTCGATATCTTTAGAGTGCCTGCTATTTCGCTTAATTTCAATTTAAGGTCATTCAAAGTCATTTTGTGGATTTTCTGATGTTTTCGTCGATAACAACCTCTTTTGGGCATCCACTGCGTTCATCGTCTTCGGTGCTCATTTCACCACGTCTAAACTTAGCGTACCAATAATTCATGGTTGATTTTCCTGGGCCAGTGTCCGGAAATCCATCGTCATTAAGCCAAATTTTCACTTCAAATTCATTTTTTCCCTTCAAACTGCAATATTTTATCAAGAGGCCAAAAGGTTGACAAATTAATGATCCGACAACTGTCAAATTTATACACTCGTCTTTTGAAGGTTAATGCTAACTAAAAATCATATGGATTTGATTCTTTCTAATTATATCTACATATGTATGTGTCAGACCGGGGACTTTCAAATTGGCCTGTTATATATGACCATGTTTGTCGGAATAGCCTGCCGGCAGTCGACACGCCATATGCTCTACACCTAGCATTTGCATGTTGTGTGTGGGCATTCAAATTTAAAGGCACCGGCAGGCACCGACAACGACGAAACGAACTTAAGGAGCAAACAGAGGCGCGCTTGCCTTGCAACATTCAACAATAAAACTCTATACACTACTTAAGCCAACACAGCTCGGCCAGACTATATATTTATATACACGTAAATACATACATACTTGTACATAATTATAATGTAAAATATTTCACTTCAAGTATATGCACACATAGACTGTATGTTTGTATGAATATGTAGGGCGGAGTGTTATTGCTTACGTTAGTAGGCTAATTTAGTGCTCAGCAGCAGGTGTAAGAATTTCTGGAAAAAATAAATAAATAGAAAATAAAGCAAACTTTCATCTACACCGTTAAGTTATGCAAGTATTATACAAAACGTACAAAAGTAGGCATGGCAATGCAAATATGTTATTATGCTGATATTACACTACCTTGCACATATTTGCATACCCATTGAAATGCACATACATATATATGTATTTTAGTTATATACATGCATACCTTAATATGTAGATATCAATAGGGACAGGAAAAAATTCTAACAATCACCTGACCCATGATTTGTTGCGTGTGTGTTTGTCTGTGTCTCTTAACTGACATTTCGTGCTCTAATACAAATCGAGTTGTCATGATAGGTAACAAAAAACGAAATAAATTTTATAATGAAATAATATCACGATTAATCTAAATATTACAACACAAAAATAATTTGTCTCTCAATCCACCCCGTTTGGTACGTATAAAATATTTATGTAAAAATCTTTTTATATTCGAAGGCATGATGTACACAGAGTTTATTGAGTTTTTGTATACTTTTCATGTGCTTTGGTCCGAAGTATGTAAGTACCAGAAGAGAGAGATCCACCAAAATTTATACCGATCATATCAAGATCACGAGCTGAGTTGATTTAACCATTTCCGTCTAACCGTCTAATTATCCATCTGTTCTTCTGTCTAATGGAACGCTAACTAGTCCCTCAGTTTTTGAGATATTTCAACACAGCCTAGTAGGGACATGCACATATACGTTTAAACGATCATTTTTCGGAACCGGCCAGATTGGATCATTAAAGCGCATATAGTACCGATTTTTTCTTTTTTTCATTTAAATTTTTGGGTTATAAATCCGTCAAAAAAGTAGTAGCAAAGAACATGAAATTTGCTTACTGTACATACATAGCGAATTGCATATTGGTACTGAAAATCATCGAAATCGGACAACCATATCATATACATAGCCCACATATAACCGATTTGTGCAGCTATACTGTTTTGGTTCAAAAATCCATCAAAAAATGTATAAAGGAGCGTGAAATTTGGTGTTCTACTGAAATTTAAGCCATCAAAATCAAATTTGCAATTTACAAAAAATTTATTATGCACATGAAAGGTATAAAGACTTCAACATCCGCATGACGTACGGAATTTGCCTAGTCATGAAAGCAAGGGTTTGTTAAGCGTCGTGATTTAAAACTATTCAGCAACAGAAAACAAAGGCATATTTATATTACCATAAAAATTTTTAGAGTTACTTTTGTTAAGAGAAATTAGTGTAGTATTTTTTGTTACGAAAAGTGAGTCTGTCAAATTGAATGTGCTAGAACAACAATTACAATCTTGATATAAACGGGAAATGGTTCATATAGTACAAAATTTTGTTGATATGATTTTAAAAATAGTGGTCTAAACTCTCATCATTAGTCGACGCGAATAATCCTCCCAGTCATTTTTCCAGGTTTGGAAAGAAGAAATAGTCACAGGGGGCTACATTTGGATAATATGCTGGATGTGGTAACAGTTCGCAGCACAATTTATAATTGTTTATCATGTTGACTACACCAAATGCGTTCGTTTCTACTTCAAATCAATGTCGAATCTGTCCAAAAGCTCTCAATGATATTCACAGGCAATCGTTTTAATCTTTTCGAGGTAATCGACGTGACCGACACCTCGCGCATCCCAAAAAGCTGTGCTCAAATATTCATGAGAAATGTGATGTAATCACGTAGTTGAGATGCGTTATTACCAGAGAACGCAGAACGTCGATATTCCAAGTCTTCCACGAAAATATATATATTATATGATTGCCTCTAAATCAGTCGAAAGTCACTATGTCTACGCTTGTGTACTGTAAGATTGGACAGGCTGTATACTAACATATATTCAGCGATCTATAAACGATTTATGTATTTATCGGAATCATGCATATCTTCGTCAATCTGGTGATCTGTGATTCCCTTCCCGGAAAGTATTGTATATGCTAATGTAGACAAAAACATTTCAACGCCCTATATTACAAGCAAATCGAACATGCTTGCTGGTCAATTTCCGGCAAATGTTTGTATAGACGAAATGATACCTTCGTACGAAAATTCTACAGAATCGAACCATAAAAATATTTATCTCAATAAGATCGGTATCTGGCCCGACTTCTAGAAGAAATGAATTCCAAGGGAATCACACCATAGACTAAATTTGTTTTATTAAATTGATTCTAGACCCGCTTCCCGGAAGAAAGAATGTTTCTCATCTTAATTTAGGCAAAAAGCTATTTATTTTACTAAATCGCAAGTAAATCGAACAGTAAATAACATTTTTTCAGAAAATCCGTTCCGTATTCCACTTTTTTTTTTTATAAAAACTTTATCCTAGCAGCTATGAACATCTTTAAAAAAAAGTTGAGCCACATCAGCCGAGTCATTCTCAATTGAAGAGTTATTTTTATTTAAATGAATTTTATTTTTCTTACAGGTAGCAACTCTTTGAGAAATATCCATACTTCCCAGGAAAATTCTCCATTAACAAACACTTTCTTCCTTCCTTCCTTGTTCCTGGCTTCCTTCAGTCATACTTTTATGAACATATGCAATTTAAAGCAAATTTCAAATTTAAATTTATATGATTTTCACAATTCAACGCTATGGTGTAATCATTCATCTCGACATTGTCGAGGCTCACACCATTTTGATAACACGCCCAAATAAAGAGCTCAAATAGTGTTGCCTGTAAAAGTCATTTGAATGCAATGAATTTTGACTTCGATTGTTCTGTTAAGAATGAGTTTGACCCACTTTTCGTATCTAAATATCAACACTTTTTCGCAAGTGAAATTTTTTAAATTACCAGAAGATGACTGCAACAAATAATTTTTCGAAAATATGATAATGACTTTAGTTCTGGAGCAACCCAATATGATAGGCATGTCTAACGGAGTTGACTTAGCTATTTCCCTCCGATTCTTCATCTGTTCAAGAGTAAAATCTAAATTTCAGATGATTTTCATTTGGTATGAAAACATTTTGATTGAAACTGAAACAAAATGTCTGGGTAAAATATATTTTTCCCACAAATTTGGTGCAGATTAATATTATGTTGAACCCGTAGTCATTTTACTTCTTCATACTCGGGTGTATTGTTAAGGAGTTGCCAAGTAGAAGATTGCGAAATGAAGTTGTTAAGGTTGTCGCACAGATTTCTAGCCATATCAGCATTTATTTAAATTTTTTTTTTTTTTTGCTAAATTTAATTGCCTCCGTGCTGTGTTTGTCCCTTCTAAAAATAACGGCATTTTCAAATGTTATTTAAGAATTCATTTGTATTTTCAATTTGCTTCTTTTCAAACATAAAACTACTCTATATTTGCTTTCTCTAATATACATATTTTCCAATATTCGTAAGACTTTATGCAAATTTATCTTACATTATTTTACACTCATACGCAACGTACAATCATATCTGCATACTTATATATATATATATATATACATACTCGTATATATATACGAGGTGTGTTCAAAGAAAAAGGTGAATTTTGAACTTTTTTGAAAAGTACCAATTTATTCATCCATATCTATTTTGTCCCCTACAAAGTACTCCCCCACGGATTTAAACACTTGTGCCAACGCTTTTTCCAGTCCTTGAAGCACTTCTGAAATGCGGTATAGCCATCAGCCCTTTGTTCGATTCTGACTTGATCTTATCAATTGTCGCAAAACGCTTTCCTTTCATTGGTTTCTGTAGTTTTGGGAATAGGAAAAAGTCGCAGGGAGCCAAATCTGGTGAATACGGTGGTTGAGACATGATAATGGTTTTATTTTTGGTCAAAAACACACGAATAAGCATTGATGTGTGAGCTGGTGCATTATTGTGATGCAGAATTCACGATTTGTTTTTCCACAATTCCGGTCGTTTGAGCCGTATTGCTTCACGCAAACGTTGCATAACTTTTTTGTAGTTTTCCATATTAACTGTACGACCTTTTGGCAGGAACTCGTGATGCACCACACCATTGTAATCAAAGAAAACAGTGAGCAAAACCTTCACATTTGATCAAACTTGGCATGCCTTTTCGGCCTTGGTCCATCTGGAAGCTTCCATTGGGATGATTGGGCATTGGTTTCGACGTCATAACCATAAGTGCACCTTTCGTCACCAGTTATGACCGGTTTATGTAAACTCAGATCGTTGTTGACGTCATTCAACAACTCCTGAGCGATACTAATACGACATTGCTTTTGCTCAAAATTTAGCAATTTCGAAACAAACTTCGCTGCCACACGTTTCATGCCCAAAACATTCGAGAAAATTTAATGGCATGACCCGATTGATATGCCAACATCCTCTGCAACTTCTCTAATAGTGATTCGACGATTTTCAAGAACATTTTTTTTCACTGTTTCGATATTTTCTTCGCTGGTTACGTGGTCGCACCTCCAAGATGCTTATCGTCATCAACATCTTCTCGGCCTTCTGCAAAGCGCTTGTACCACTTTCTGAGACAAAGTGGGCTTACCGAATGCCACAGTCAACATTTCAAGTGCCTTCGAGCACTTTATTCCATTTTTAACACAAAATTTAATACATATTCTTCGATCTATTTCTTTCAAAACTCAAAAATCGAACAATCGAAATGCAAGCACATGATAAACATATGTGTCCGATTATAACAAAAACAAAATATCGATAATCGAATGTACACAGCTCGCGAAAAATCTAAATTTACTTTGTTCTTTGAACATACCTCGTATATTATATATATATAGATACATATATATATATAATCTTGTTTAATACATTCGTAAAAGTAAATATGAATGACATTCTTTTAACATTTTTCTGCCAGCATAAATGGATTACAACCACATTTCGCCCATAGACCCTCGTTGTCATGACCCTTCCGTGTGCGGCAAGCACTGACTGCTCAAAAACAGAATTGGTCGAATATCGTCTGCTTGCCCCTCTACTCATGCACTCACCCATAGGTACTACAATTGAAATTCCCCAATTGTAATAGATGCAAGGAAAATGCAATTTGTGGGCTGTTTGTGTGAGTGATTACGTGCAGTTGCGTGGGTGGCCTGTCTTAGCGCATTTATTACACACTTTAGTTATATTTGTATATATATATATATATATATATTTGTTGCTGAGAGTTCACTCTTTTGTTGCACGAATGCATTTGGGGTATGAACGACACTTATATTTTATATATGTATTTATATGTATTTATAAAGGGTGTTTTTTATAGAGGTATAGAACTTTAAGTTGCAATAAAACAACGATGGATTATTCGATTGACATGAATTTTATTTATCCGAAAGATAATCTTGTGGCATTACATTTTAAATATGATTTCTGGCATATGACCGCCACGGCTGGCGCGGATGTACTCCAATCTGGACGTCCAATTTTCGATGAGTTTTTCCAACATTTGTGGCCGTATATCGGCAATAACACGGCGAATGTCGTCTTCCAAATGGTCAAGCGTTTGTGGCTTATCCGCATAGACCAATGACTTTACATAGCCCCACAGAAAGTAGTCTAGCGGTGTTAAATCACAAGATTTTGGAGGCCAATTCACAGTTCCAAAACGTGAAATTAGGCGGTCACCAAACGTGTCTTTCAATAAATCTATTGTTACACGAGCTGTGTGACATGTTGCGCCGTCTTGTTGAAACCACATCTCCTGGACATCATGGTTATTCAATTCAGAAATGAAGAAGTTAGTAATCATGGCTCTATACCGATCACCATTGACTGTAACGTTCTGACCACCATCGTTTTTGAAAAAGTACGAACCAATGATTCCACCAGCCCATAAAGCGCACCAAACAGTCAGTTTTTCTGGATGTAACGGTGTTTCAACATACACTTGAGGATTACCTTCACTCCAAATGCGGCAGTTTTGTTTGTTGACGTAGCCATTCAACCAGAAGTGCGCTTCATCGCTAAACAAAATTCGCTTATGAATATCGGGAATAACGGTAATCTCGTTTTGGGCCCATTCGACGAATCTACGCCTTACTTGATGATCGTTTGGCTTCAATTCTTGCACGAGTTGGATTTTGTAAGCACGCAAACCAAAATCCTTCCGCAAAATCTTCCATAAAGTGGATGGACACAGATTCAATTCCTGTGCTCGATGGCGGATGGACTCATTCGGGTCTTCCCGAGTCTATTCATGATGAATTGCCAAACCAAACTGAGAATAAATCACTTGACAGCTGTTAAATCGGTCACCATCTTGAAAAGAAATGCCAACTTAAAGTTCTATACATCTATAAAAAACACGCTTTATATGTCTATGTCATACATAAAAAAAACTAAATTTTTATTTACAAATGTTCACACAGAATAATACAGCGTTAGGCTTTAAAAGTGTAGCCCATTCTAACGACCTTAATCTTTTTTTGTGCAAAGTAAATTTTTATTGATTCAAATTATAAAAATTGTGGAAATAAATAATCAGAATTTCGCAATCATTTCCGTCTAGCTCATTAATTGGTGTTTTTTGTGTTAGTCAGGAGTGTTACGAAAAATATATCGGAATTGCAAATTGTTGGAATTGTTGTGGTTAGAAATAGAGTTATGAAAGCGAATTGATTTTAATTTTTTCGAAAACCATCAAAACAAATATATTCGAATCAACTGTTTTGTTTATTGTGAATTAAATAATATGGATCGATGGGTAACGATTTAAGAATTTGATTGGCAAAGACTACGGTGTAGGTAATTATAAGGGAAGTGATGAAAACCCTAGAGCAGTTGACATGCAGGCATGTGGCTAAACGAAGAACTGGATAATATTTTTACGCAAAATACCGCATTTCAGGCATTATTGGGTGCATTGATGGATCGCAAATAGTTAAATGATCTGCTGAGGAACATTTATATTCTAATCGAAAGGGGTATTTCAGCCCGCATGCGATGATTGAGAGTGAAAATTGTAGATTGAATGTGTTCCATCTGTTACATCTGTATATTTTTCATAATTTACTTTTGTTCAAAGGTCCGCGATTATCAAATAGAACAATTTTCATAAACGTCATGCAGAGAATCACAATATAATTCTCGGTAATATAAATTTAATGTGGTGGTAGTGGTGAGAATTATTTGCAATCCTACGAATTTTTGCCTGATAATAGCGTGGCATTCCCTACTTTGTCTTTGCAAACTAAGGGTCAAAGTATAGGGAATAACATCACAGCCGACCATCAGTAAACGTATTTCTGGACTATGCAATGAGAAGCTTTATTTTAAACTCAAAATTTTCACATTTAATAAATTTATTATAATTCATTGCAATCCATTTATTGCGCATTAAATTTAAAAATAAAAATAATAAAAATCTGTGTTTGATTCTGACAAGTAAGCTGATAAGTCGGTGTCCGTAATACCTAAAACCGATTTCAAATTAGCTATGGAATTGTAACCAATAAAATCAGAATTTGTGACATCTAAAACGATTTGTGTTGTTTTAAATTCAGAATCCATAACACTCCTGCGTATTTTACTCTCTACTTCTTATTATTATTATTTTTAGCGTAGAGAAACTATTACAGCTTTAACACAGAGTATGCATATTACGTTTGTTCATCTAACGGTTTTAAGTAACGGCATAAAATAATCGTGATAGATGGTGGGATATATATCTATCACACCTCATGAAATGATAGGATCAATGTCACGTCCACCCTTTCACGATCTAGGATCAAATATTTAAGCAATTTTTGGGGAAAACTTGATCTTAATTGATAGAGTTCTACAGTGCCAAAATAATAATTCACAGATTTGAAAATTCGATTTTCTGTGTTAATAAATATTCGAAATAACGGGTATATAATACCAAATTTCACGCTCTTAGATACTTTTTTCACGGATATTTTACTGAAAATTTCATATATAAACAAATCGTTGTATGAGTTTATGTGCTGTAGTTATCTGATATTATCGGTTCCAATAAATGATAAAAGTTATAAAATACTGCATCTGCGTAAGTTGTAATATCTCAAAACCTGCTCCCAAATAGGCGGCCAAACGAAAATGGCTAAATCTACTTAGCTCATTCATCATTCTGATCGCTTTCGTATTAATTTTGATGGATCTCTGTTCTCCAAAGAACGTATTAACGACAGATATAAAAACTACAAGAAAAATAAAAAAACCTGCAAGAAGATGATGAAAAATTTTTAAAGCAGTATTTTCATTGGGAACAAATGTTTATTATACATTTTGGAAAGTTTCTCCCCCCATTATTGTGGCAAAAATTGTGCGAAATATTTTAAATCAATCAAAGCAAACTTCTGCAGGTGGTAAATAAACATGTTTTGCAAAGAGAATTTGAAGTTGATACTTGATATTCTTATGGTCCCTTCGCAAGCACATAATAGGTCAATTGGATAGTCCCCTGCATGACACATATCTTAGATGGCGCTACTAGAATTAAAATCATATGATTTTTAGTTAGCCCTGACCTTCAAAAGACGCGTGTATAAATTTTACAGTTGTCGGATCCTTAGCTTGTGAATTATAGTATTTTGAGTGAGGCAACTTTCGTTATTGTGAAAAAAATGGATAAAAAGGAATTTTGCCTCTTAATAAAATATTGATTTATGAAGGGGAAAAATGCAATTTGAAGCAAAAACTTGGCTTAATGACGATGAGTTTTCGGACAGTGCTCTAGGAAAATCAACCATCAAGGATTGATATGCTAAGCTTAGACGTAGTAAAATGAGCACCGAAGACGGTGAACTCAATGGGCGCCTAAAAGAGGTTGTTATCAACGAAAACATCAACAACAAAAATCACAAAATGATTTTGGAAGGTCGTAAATTGAAGTTGAATGTAATAGCAGACACTCTAAAGATACCGACTGAAGTGTACATTATATCATTCGAAGCAGTTTTTGGAATTGTTCAAGCATAATAAGACGGGGGTTTTGCATCGATATGTGACAATGGATAAAAATTGGCTCCGTCATTTCACTCCGAAGTTCAATCGACAGTCATTAGAGTGGACCCGCTCCATAGCGTGGAAAAACTCAACAGTCGGTTGGCAAGGTTATGGAGTTTGCATTTTAGGATGCGCATGGAATAATTTTCATTGACTACCGTGAAAAAGGAACGACCATCAACAGCGACTATCGCATAGAATTCTTGAATTGTTTTAAGGATGAAATCGCCGGAAAACGGACGCATTTGAAAAAAAAAAAGTGTTGTTTCACTAAGGCAAAGAACCGTGTCACAAGTCAGTGAAATCGATGCAAAAATTTATGAATTGGGCTTCGAATTGCTTCATATTCATATTCTCCAGATCTCGCCCCAAACGACTATTTCCTGTCCTCAGATATCAAAAAAATGCTCGCTGGAAAGAAATTTTCGTTGAATGAAGTGGTGATCGCCGAAACTGAGGCCTATTTTGAAGCGAAGGACAAATCGTACTACAAAAATGGTATTGAAGAGTTGGAAGGTCGCTATAATCAGTGTATCACCCTTGAAGGGAACTATGTTGAATAAAAAAATAAATGTTTGCCAGAAGAAAGTGTTTTAATATGGTAGGCCGGGGAAGTTTCAAATGACCTGTTAACAATGCGACTATCCTTAGCAAAAACATGAAATTTCTTTCAACATTTACATTGTCCTCTATGGAAGTACTTCCATTAGGATGTGTTTCAAGAAATAGCGTCGAAACTGCGGAAATTTGAAGAATACTACCTTGCCGCCTACGACCACAGACAAAGCCGCGGACGCTGGTTCAGACTAGTTTGATTCTAAAGTATCACGGAACGCAATAAATTCACCTCAACGATTTAAATTTTTTGTATAAATGACTGCAAACGAGAGTTTGGTAGTGGTACATGTAGCAAAAGAAGTTGAAAGCATTTATTTTGACACCTAACCGATAACTGAGCAAATCTCGGACATGAGTGTTGACTCAGCCAGACCTGCCACTTGGTCTATATTACTCTCTCTACACCGTCTTTTAATAAAGAATCCATAAGGTCGAAATCGGCGTCATTTTTTTCTTTATATGCAACGTCATCAATACCGAGATCTTCTTGATTTCTATAAAATAAATAATATAAAAATAACGATGACAACTTAAATTTTCATTCATGACTATAATTAATATTTGAGTTTTAAGTAACAAACAATTTTTGTGTTACCATGACATTTTTTTAACAAGAACAGTAACAAACTTAAAATTATTCTAAAATGGAAAATTTGTAATTTTTAATTTAATTTAAACACCTATATTCAGTTTTAAATTCACATTTATAATTATGAACAAATTTTTTTTTTGCATCGATACGATCATAAACTTCTCTCCTTTTGTCGCATGAGATAATTAAGAAAAAAGAGTTGATTGCTTATAATGTCTATTTAAAGAAGAATATTTCTTAGTAGCCACCTCAATGTAATTGCAATGCTTAAATAGTTTTGAAACATTCATTTTTATCGTTAAAAAAAAACTCCCTACTGCGTTGCTTAAAAATTTCCACAATTCTTTAAAGAACTCTATTTAAATTTTATAAATAATCGTGCTCCATTTACAGTCAATCAATAAAGTAAGTATGCAGTTGCACGATAAGAAAATAAACAATTAAAAAATATGCAAATCTTTTTGTAACAAAAGGAAAAGAGATTTATTATCTAAACGATATACTAGGAACTTCAATTCAGTACAAAAAGTTAACTTAAAAATTATATTTCTTTAAATAATTTAAACTTAAATAAAAATATGTATGTATGTATGTATGCAAAATCAAATTAGTACTTCTAAATTCATATTTTTATAAAAAAAATTTCAATAAAATTGGTTTTCAATATTTTGTGGGGTTGCCTCTTTGTTTAAGGACCGCTTTTAGTCTCGAATTCATTGAATTCCCTGTCACGCTAGGCGGTATGTTCTCCCATTCTTCCGCGAGGACCTTTTTCAAGTCATCCTTGCTTGAAATGCTGCGTTTTCGAATCTGCCGGTCAAGATGTTCTCATAAATATTCTATAGGGTTGACATCAGGGAACTGAGGTGGTGTACGAAGTTGTTTCTTGACCTTATATAGGAGTCACTCTTTAACAATGGAAGCAGTGTGCTTTGGGTCGTTGTCTTGTTGAAAGACAAACGACTTCTGAAGACCAAGCTTGGCGGCACTTTCGTGTATATTTTTTTTTCAAAATATCTAGATATTGAAAACGATCCATAATGGTGTCAATAAACACTAGCTTACCGACCCCAGATGCTGCCATACAACCCCAAAAAAAAACTAAAAAAACCTTTAAAAAATTTCCTTATCGTTGAAAATGTCAGAAAGAAAATGGCTGACAAAATTTTTATTATTTATTTTTTGCAAATTTAACTATATTATCATGAAAAAACTGACTGTCCCCCACAGAACCACACTTCATAAAAATAGAGGGTTGCAATCCAACGAATCGTTTAAGCTTCACACATAACATAAAACAAAAATGTTCCCAGTTATAATATGCGAAAGCTTATCACTGTCTCCTACTCACACGTAATACGATGTACGAGTATATACAAACTCTGCTTGAAAGAATATTTTTTATTTATAAAGAATTTCCCCACAATTTACCTTTATGCATTGCTGTCCTTGTCATTCCATCATGATTCTGACTTGTTCTTTGTCTTTATGTAAAATCCAATAATTTGCTTGAATTGTTTATATCACAAAAGTCTTTCACTAATGGCAAGCTCAAATTTTGCAATATTTTTCATTCACAGTGTAGTCATGTGAATGGTAAACAATGAAATGCAAAAATATTTGGCAATTTTGTGGTTCAGAGAAATATGTTGAAGACATTTTGTGGTAAATTTTGCAAGAATAAAATTTTTAGAAAAACTTTTGCATTTATTGCTTGCTGCAAGTGTCAAAACGTATTGTTAATGGCCAGTTTTGGGAATACTCGAAAAAATTGTTTGATGCATATCAGAACCTGCCGGGCATTGTCTAAAAATGGTTTTACTGATAATATTCGATATATACAAAAAAATAAAATAGTTTGAAAAATTCCACATGTGGCATGAGATAATCATCTGTTATTTCAAAGAGCGTGTAGTTTAAATATAAGAAAAAAGTATTTTAAATTAATTTTTTTTTATAAAATTTTATTTTAATTTTATTTTTTTTTATAAAATTTTATTTTAAATTTATTATTATTATATAAAAAATTTTAATTTCAATACATAAATTTTGACGTTATAAAATATTTTTGTTTTGTCTTTAAATACTTTACAAAAACTATAATGTACAACAATCATTTTCAAAAATTTACATGTAAAAAAAAAATTATTCAAAAAAAAAAGTAACAAAAAATCATTTGTCAGAAGTGGGATTCGAACCCACGCCCTCAGAGAGGACCAGAACGCTCAGTTTGAAACTCACATTAAGTGAGCAAGAATCGCTCTTGAGTCTGGCGCCTTAGACCGCTCGGCCATCCTGACATGTGTATTGTTGTGCGACCAAATGCCAACAAGTTATTGATGAGAAGAAAAACTATAAAAGTAAGAATCTTTTGTTTTCTCTCTTATGTACTTACAAATATGATAATGAGAATAACTGAGTGAATCATAAATATGTTGACATTGAAATTGATAATTCACTCGTAAGCAACCGACTAAAGCATTTCAGAGTTGTTGTCATATTTATTTTAGTAATTTCGTATACATAACTACAGAGAGGTAAGTACTTTAATAATTGTATGTGCTCTCTCTTGTCATATTCAGGTACAAAATTTCAAAGCAAAATATTGCATACTTTCAGGCTCTACATCATATTCCTACTAAATATATGTTTTCATGCAACTATGAAATAAATAAATAAAATATTTTTTTAATTTTATATTATTTTATTTCATATATATATATATATATAAATATACATGTATAAGGTGTTTTTTTATAGAGGTATAGAACTTTAAGTTGGCATTACTTTTCAAGATGGCGACCGATTTAACAGCTGTCAAGTGATTTATTCTCAGTTTGGTTTGGCAATTCATCATGAATAGATTTTGCATACATACATATATACATATTTTTATTTAAGTTTAAATTATTTATTTATTTATTTATTTATTATATTAATTTTATTTTGTTTTAAATTATTGTATTTTATCTCATAACATTTTAATAACTTTTATAGGAACTCTAAACCCAAAAAAAAAAATGAAATAAATTAGTATAAAATTAAAAAAAAATTAAATATAATAATATAAACGAAAATATTAAAACAAAATAAAATAAACTAATTAAACTAAAATTAAATAAAACAAAATATATTAACCAAAAAAAAACAATAGAATGTAAAAGGAAATAACATAATATAAAATAGAAAAAATAAAATAAAATAACAAATCAAAATACAATGACAACCTAAGGCAATAATCAACAAGTTCGAATCTATATCTAAACAACAACTAGTGAAATTTCTTTTAAAATGTAGAAATGCAAAACTCATTCCGAATTTTTATCAAGTAACGCAAGCAGATGTAGCAAATTATTTACAATAGACCCTGACACCCATCCTGGCAGAAACAGAACTTTAACCAGACACACACAAATTACTTCCATACAAAAATATTAAGTTTCCTTAGTAAACATAAACATTACATATTAAAAAGACAAGAACAACAAATGCATGAAATACCAACTAAGTTAACGAAGCAACCGAATACAGAGAACTTGCAAAAGTTTATGAAGATTGAGAAAACTGTCGCTGACAAACTAACTACGACCTTAAGGGATAAGCAACAATTAAAAATTGAAAAGCTACGAAAAGAACGCGTCAAGATATTTAGCGACCACAACAAAACTGAAGATTGGTTTGTAAACAAAACCAAAGTGGAGTTCCAGCCGAATATAAAAGCTTTGCTATCGAAAGATACAAAGTTCGTTCTATCAATAGAAAACAGGAGATTCCCACTTTTTCAATATATAGCAGACAGAGAGGATCGAGTACAGTCTATTACAGAAAAAGAGAAACAAGAAGAAGCGCGAACAAAACTCTCACTGCTAATAAAAGACTATAAAACAATAAATAGACTCTGGACAGTAGATTGCGAGTTAATTGATACAGTGGGACAAACGATAAAATTTTTGCAGAAAAATAATAATATTCATATCTTGAACCACACTGACAAGAGAAATAAAACAGTAGCAATTGAAAAGGATCACTACAATTTGAAAATGACAAATACATATATTAAATAAATTGACCAAAGACGAGATCCAACATCGAGGTTACAGAATAAAAATAATAGCTTAGTGGATAAACTAAATAAAATGGAGATTATTTCAAAAGCTGAAAGAAATAAGATTATCACTACCACCGCATTACCCCCCAGAAAATGCGCACACTCTAAAATATATTAAGAAGGAACTCCACTCAAACTAATATGCTCATCCGTCGACAGCATATGCAAAGGGTTATTTATGGGCTTTGTCAAGTTCTGCATCGAAGAAAATAGATATTTCAAATTTAATGATGAAATATGCAGACAATTAAAGGGTATGCCAATAGGATCCGCTGCATCACCGATTATTGCAGATATCACAATAGAAAAGCTATTGATTTACACTATCAATAAATTAGGACGAGCACCGAGACTACTGACAAAATACGTGGATGACTTATTTGCAATAGTCAACGAAAACGAAGTACAAACAACACCTAACGCGCTAAATTCTTTTGACAATAATATTAAATGTACTTTTAAAATGGAAGAAGACTAATATAAAAAAGACTCAGTTATAATAGAACAAGGAAATTAAGTAAAGTTAAGGTGATATAAGAAACCAACATCATCGGGACGTATCATAAACTTTAATTCTAAACATCCAAACGCTATGAATACTATGAATACAGCAATGGGCTGTATACGAAGAATGCCAGACATTTCAGATGACGCTTACCACAGAGAAATAAAAGACCAAATGAAAATCAATGTTAAAGAAAAATGACTTCCCGGAACATGTAATTAAAAAACTCTTAAAGAGACCTCCATTATGAAACCGACAAAAAGTGCCAAAGAACCTTGTAATGTTCAAGTCGGTAGCATATGTACCTCAATTATCAGAACGGTTAATAAAATCAAATATCACACATACCCGCTAACACTTTAAAAAACATACATCTTCAATAGAACAAAGTCGAAGATACAACATTCTGACAAAAGCAACGTAATATATAAAATAACATGCAATGGCAAAGAAAATGAATTATGTGGAAATGTATATGTGAGAACAACTAAGGCGAAACTAAAAACCATAATCTCATAACAAAAATCCGACTACAAACTACGACATCAAATGAACGCACAAAAAACAGCACTCTTATCCCACTTTGCAACCAGCAGCCTCTCTCTCAATTTCGACTATGTAAAAATTCTTCAACCGGTACAACACTACAGCAAGCGGTATACATTAGAAATGCTCCACATAATTAACATGCCAACAAACATGAGATTCAAAAGAGGACACTGATAATTGCGCTCATTTGTATAGACACTTATTAACTAACAAAACGACAGTACATAACTCCACCTCACACGGTGAAGACGTGTAACTAAATGTACGTATGATTTATTTAAAGATTATATTTTACTTTTTTTTTTTTGTGTTTTTTCGTTTGTTAGTTTTTCCCTGAAGACGGTTGGTTACCCACGAGTAACCGAAATATATCGGAAATTATAAAAAATATTGTGTTTTTCATTAAAACAAACATTGAACTCGAGCCAGTTAAATTTGTTATGAAGACGGCAGAAAGGACGCTAAAGCCATCAGTTTAAATCAAAATTTATAGATAAAAAATTAAAAAAAAAGTATATAAAAAATTTAATAAAACACTTATATGATTATAAAATAAAATAAAGACAAATAAAAATTAAAAATTAATTTAAAAAAAATAAATAATATAAAATAAAATAAAATAATAAAAAAATATTAAATAAAAGAAAACAATTCAAAATAGAATATAAATAAAATAATTTAAACTTAACTACAATACTATAAATATAAATACAATAAAAATAAAAAAAATAAAAAATTAAATACAAAAAATTAAACAAACTAAAATAAAAAATAAAGCAAAATAACAACACTAAACTATTAAATTTAAAATTAAAATAAACTAAATAAACTAAAATTATATGAAACAAAATTAAACAAATGAACTAAATTAGTTGCAATAAAATAAAGAAATGAAAAAAATAATATAAATAGAACAAAACAAGAAAAAATAATAGACCAAAATACATATATTAAAAAAAATAAAATTTTATAAAATAAATTTGTATAAACAACAGTAAATCATTACAAAATGAAAGAAAGATAAAAAATACAAAACTATAGTATAATATAAAACGAAAAATAAACAAAAAAATTAAAATAAAATAAAATAAAATAACAAAAATTATTAAATAACATAAAACAAAGAACTAAAATAAAATAAATTAAAAGAAATTTCAAAAATAATATATAATAAATTCAATGAACCAGAATAAAAAATAAAATAACACTAATAAAACTCTAAGTTGAAATACATTAACATAAATTAATATATAATAAAATAAAATAAAATTAAAAAACAAACTGAAATTCAAATTAGAATAAAATAAATAGAACAAAATACAATAAAATAACAAAAATGTAGTTAAATAAAATGAAATAGAGTAAAATATAAAAGAAAAATTTAAATTATATTAAATAATTTATATTAAACTAAATAAAGTTAAAAAATTAAGTAAAATAAAATAAACTAGAATGAAATACAATTAAATAAAAAAATTTAATTAAATTAACTTAAATAAAAAAGTAAAATAAAAAATTTATATAAGATTAACAGAAATAAAATTAAAATTCAAATAAAATAAAATAAATAAACTTAAAATTTAATTAAAACAATATTAAACAAAGTAAAAGAGAACAATAATCATAATAAAATAAAATAAAATAAATACAATAAAATAAAATTTCTCATCTCTAAAAAGCTCATTTACTAATAACCAAAAACAATTACAGGCCGCATTAAACAATCCATAATATATAAGTCGAGTCCGACAAGCAATCCTACTTATATACATTTCTCAGACAATTAATGCCTCAATGCATGCAGGATTGCAAAAAATAGTGGCTAAATATTAGCGCACTTAATAGTTGTTGGTTAGTAAAAAAAATTGAATAACACAACAAAAGATTACATGGCAGACGTTGACTCAGTTGTTACAGCACTCGCCTGTGATGCCCGAATCCGTCGGTTCGATTCCTGGCAAAAGAAGCCTGATGAGGAGATGTGGTGATCTCCGAAACAGCTGTCACTTCAACCAATTTCTCTTTGTTGTATAACAAAATATTCAATTAAAAAAAATGTATCTAACAAAAATTGGCCTTTGAAAACAACTCATTTTACTTATAATCAAAAACAATTACAGGCCGCATTAAACAATCCAAAATAAAATTTCATTTTATAAAATACAATAGATAAAATAAAATAAAATAGAATAAAAAACTTTAATTAAATGTATTAAGTAAAAAAAAAAATTGGAGAAAAAATATAATAAAATACGTCAATATAAATGCTAATACAATATAATAAAATTAAATATCTTAGTTAAAATTAAATAAATTATATTTTAATAATTTAGTTATGAATTTCCAAATCTATACTTATAAAAATCAAAGCAAATTTTGATGAAAGTCTATAACATGAGAATCACCTGATCAAATTGCACCAAATTTTTTGGGAGTTATAAAGGGATATTAGGAGAAGATTAATGGGAAGTTTTCATGAGATTGGCGAAGCTTTTCTAGAGATATGACCATTTTAGTGAATATTAGTGGCTACACATACAAAACACTTGCAACAACAACAAATACATGTAAAATACCAAAATACGCGTGCATTAGGTTGTATGTGGTGTTGAAAGAGAGAGAGGGAGAAGGAGTGAAAAAAAATTAAAGGAAAATAAATTTTAAAACACAAAAATTAAAAAAAAAAATTTTAATTCTGTTTTAAGAAAAAAAATTTTCAATTAAAAAAAATAATTTGACATTTCTTCATACAAAGCTAGCAGTTTACATTAGATTTTCTTGATTTTTTTTTTATATTATTAGTAGATTACGCTGAGGTTTGCTAGTTAATTTATATAATAAATGATTATCTAATAAAATTTTGGCTTAATTTTAATTCGAAAACTTTTTGGTGAAAATAAATTATTTGTTCATTAAATTGTTAAATTCTAGTCCAATTGCACAATTTTACAACTATTCACGCCAAGAGTGGCTTTAAACCGCCATGGCGTTGCTCATTTTACTGTAAATTTACGTGCCATACGCACATACACAAACATGCACACACTCGCACCTACTTTCTCAGAGTCAATCTCATACATATGCAAATAGTTGAAGGCGTTGTGGAATTTCTTCAAGTTTGCTACATCAACAGTCGTCTCATGCCAAATAAATATTCACGCGTACACGCGGTGTAAACACACATACTCACACGTATACTTTTATAAAGTATTCATCGCCTAGTGGCATATTTTAAGGCGCGAAATAAGAATATTTACACCAACCGCACTTTATCATCCCAAAAGAGCCGACCAAGACGCAGCCAACGGCTCAGAGAAGAATAACGAACGGTGTATGTGCCCAAGGGGGAATGAATGCTATTGCAAAAATTTAAATTATTTTTGCGCTATTTTTTCTTTTTGATTTTCGGTTAACGAGTTGGAGGAAAACTTTTACTGCGAAGCAGCTGCGCGCAGGCGCATATGGTATATTTTATGGTGGCGAAATTTACGTCAAGTTACAAAAACAACTACAACAACATTTTTACAATGCCGCTTGATATGCAAATAATACTGCCGCCAAAAGTGCTAGAAGCCAGCCACAAGGACGCAATAGGCGTGTTGTAAACAGACATCAAAACGATGATAGGCAACACACAGGAGAGGAGAGTAGGGGGAAAGAGAAGGAAAGAGTGGGTAATTCCAAATTGCAATTGCATAATTACTACACTCGAGCGTGCGAAAGTTTTGCGAAAGTGAACAGAAATTTGTTATATTAAATTTCAACTAAAACCCGCATGCCTACGGCGATGCTAAGAATGGTAAGTGAGGAGGCGCGCCTTCGAATAACTAACAACGAGATTTGCATAATTTTTGCACTGAACAATTATTAGAAATTAGGAGTTCGAAAACAGGCACATCACCGCCTGCCACTCGGACCAGGAAAGTGATGCGCAAAGCAATTTGTAAGCGTTTGCAATCAAAATTACATTAGAGAGCATTTGGTGCTCAACCACAAGTGGAATGAGTGGAAGCAGCGCACTTTAAATCATTTTACAATTATTTTTATCCTTAATTTTATTATCAATTGTTTGGTTTTATTTTTCGTGCCTTATTTTGTGGCAACATCGAACGTCACTCCTTACGGCTGCTGCTGCTGCAACGATTGCACTTCATCATTTAAGTAAATTGATTTTCCATTTGTCGAAAAGAGAGATTTTAATTTTCA
This sequence comes from Neoceratitis asiatica, assembly GCA_030068015.2. Lineage (NCBI taxonomy): Eukaryota > Metazoa > Arthropoda > Insecta > Diptera > Tephritidae > Neoceratitis > Neoceratitis asiatica. Next base: position 36,953,169 of record CM061528.1, read on the forward strand.
TTAATACAAATTGATCGATGACGTCCAGATTTACTAACTGCACACAGACGTACATATGTACAAGTCCAGTTCAGTTAGCTGTGGTAGAAATCACAAGTGGAAATAAAAAATATAATCGAAATTTTTCAACGAAAAAAATTTGTCGAAATAGTTCGTTCAAACACTAAATCCGTGCTAAAGTGTGTTCTACTTAGTTTGGTCACTTTTGTGGTTTCACTAGCGCACACACATACACATGTAGAATACACTCAGCTCGGCACATTTTTCAAATATTGCATTTGGGTTTAAATACATACATATGTGCTCTATTATCCTTTGTATATTTACTCGAGCGACTTTCGATTGAATGGATTTGGCAAAAATGTCCAACAAATCTCTCTTTTTAGACAAATCGTTTGCTCATGCAGTAATTTTTGAGCTAACAATGGACCAAAAAATTAAAAAATATTGAATTTTAAATTTAAATTTTTTTTAAATGATAATAAACTTCACACTTTTAGAAATATTTTAACAATTTCCTTAACTAAAAGTGTTTTCCAAACAATGACCATAGAAGAGTAATCGGTCCAAAAAAATATTTATTAAACTTATTTACTAAATGGAACCGTTTTCGAAACGAAAATAACTTTTTGTTACGATACTCATAAATTTATAGAAAGTTAAATAATTCCAAAATGATGCCAGAACCGTAGCATACTTAAAAATTTATATTACGAAAATTTTGAACGTAACCTCACTTTTTTGAAGAATCTTTTGAACCGATATAGCTCGTAATATTTTTCTAGAAGTTACTAGTATTACCTAGAACATATCCAGATTTTAGAACAATCAGTTTCCAAGTTCCAAGTTCATGAGAAAAAAATTGTTTTTTTTGATGTTCAGAAAGTTCAGATTTTCTCGAAAATAAATAAAGATCTCAAACTTGCAATATCGAAGTATTCTTCGTATTGTTGAAGACATTTTTTTATCCGCTTTGGGATAGAATTTTGTAAAAATTTCCTTTTTGTATACCTACGTCGTACTCAGAATACACCGTCCAAGTTTCACACCTCTACCATTAGAGGTTTAAGCTATTTGCTGATCCGTCAGAAATTCAGAATAAAGAACGTTAAACATATAGATTACAAATCTTCCAATTTTTTGAATCATTATATCACAGAAACCTTTTTTCCTATGAATAAAACGTAGCTAAAATTCGTTTATGGATAATTATCTGAGTAACAATATTTGTCTGAGCTGATTTGATGATATACTGACCGTTTTGCTGAAAATTACGAAAAATCTGTGACCTTTGACCCCGAGTTAATTTTTTCCAGGTATCGAATTGAATATTTGGAATAATCCTGATACTCCTTGGACGTCTAAATTGACCGTATATATATAATTGGCGCTTTGTAACCGCTGAAGCGAATTTCGGCGGAGTTCCTTCTCCAATTTCTGGTGTGCGTCTTAACGTTTTTCCAACAAATGGCGGCCGCAATAGCCGAGCAGTTAGCAGTGCCTGCAGCCATACGGAATGCTAGGGTTCGTGCCCAAAATTTTTTAAAATTAATTTTTCTAATTGCGGTCGCCCCTCGGCAGGGAACGCCAAGTCCTCCGAGTGTATTTCAGACATGAACTTAAAGCTCCATCGGCCATTCGGAGACGGCTTAGAATTAATTTTAGGTCAATCCATTTGTTGGACGGGACCATACATGACGATACAATTTTAGAAAGATATTTTTTAAAATATTCGTCTTTTTTTCATATCAAGCTGCCAGGTCCTTTATTAATCAGCACCGTAGTTGTTGTTGTTGTAATTACATAAAAAATTCGCAAACTTGTCTACAGGTGATATTGTGGGAATGACAATTTTTGGCCGGTTAAAGCCCCGGTAGTTACGGTATGAAGACGGTATAAAGACCAGCTTGTAGCGGAAAATTCACGGATTTTAGTCGCCTTATACGACATTTTTGAAAACCTAACTTGTATGGGTATCTCTTCTTAGTGTATGCACCGCATACGTGATTATAGTCGAGTTAACAATAGCCTTCCAATCTGAAGATCTTCCGTTTCCTCTGTTTCCACTGGCGGGTATTAAGTCGGAAAATTTCGACACAGGACGGGAATGATAAGTGACTTCGAGAGTTCTTTCTTGACGAATCAATCTTGTACTAGTTCACTACCAGACTCAATTCCTTCATTGAAAAGAGGTATCGGAGAGGTCCTTCCCGATTCTGATGTAGCTTTTGGTATAGATCAATGTCAGTTTACACGGCCGTAAAAGTTTCGTTGTGATACCAAATTCAGATACCCTTTTTTCTGTCGAAGAGAGCTTTAAAATCGAGTAAAGGTATTAGGTGTCGATACTTTTTTTTACCGATGTTTCCCATATCTAGTCAATAGTAGATTTGCCAAGTCAGAAACCATAAAAATAAGGTCCAAACAGAAGGCTTATCTCATGAAAACACTTATTCCTTCATTGTATGGAGGAGAAATTGATTTAGACTAAGAAAAACTCATGTAGATATAAGTGACAAGTGGGGGATCACATTTAGATCGCTATCTAGTCTTCAAGTAAATAGCGCAAAGGTCTTTCAAATTCTTTCCGCATTGTAGTCCTTATTCACACATTTAATGAAATTTGAAAAAAACTTATTAAACACCTTTTTTTCCTTCTATACTTTTATCAAATTGACCAAGTGTTCCACCGTTTTGTCGCCATCAAATATAACTTTGCCATAAATCAACAACAAGCCGTTATAGCCTTTCCTCTGTCACATACTGTTTATTACACTTCTATATCTTCTCAGTCTTCTTGATGTAGCATTTAAGCGCTGCAGATTGAAAAATGGCAATGCAAGTTGCATTGAATTTGTCGAAAATGTCAGGGAGCAAATTATTAAACGCTAAGACGAACACGTATCTTCTCTAAACGCATTTATTCATACATAAACGTAGCTAAATAAATATGCGGATATATAGAATAAACAAATAATTAAAATATGAAGTAAAATTTAACAAAATGAATAGCAAATTGTCAATTTCATTCTATTGCGTGTTAAAAGCATTTATTTGCGGCTTACAAGTTGCTCTAAAAATTCCAGTTTCAATATATTATAAATTTATTTTTATTATTTAACAAATCTTTTCTTTTGATAATAAATTCTAGTCTTATAAGAGAAAGGGTCAATATTCCATAGTTCCTGTAGCAATGCATAAACAAGGATTGCGAAAATACTTAGGGTGTCAGACGAAGCATAAGCATTCAACAAATTAACAAGTTTAGATTTCCGGGTTGCAAGGTGACTAGCATACAGCAGGCTCCCTCTTGTTGGGAATTACATAACTTTTTTTCGTTTTAGCTTAACTGTTTTGCTGTATGCATTGTCTCACCAATAGAATACATATCATTAAATTAAATTAAATTAAACAAAACAGAATAAAATAAAATAAAATAAAATAAAATAAAATAAAATAAAATAAAATAAAATAAAATAAAATAAAATAAAATAAAATAAAATAAAATAAAATAAAATAAAATAAAATAAAATAAAATAAAATAAAATAAAATAAAATAAAATAAAATAAAATAAAATAAAATAAATAAAATACAAAAAAATTAAATTAAAGAAAAAAAAATAAAGTCAAAATAAAATAAAATAAAATTAAGTAAAATAAAATTAAATAAAACAAAACAAAGTAAAATAAAATAAAATCAAATAAAATAAAATAAAATAAAATAAAATAAAATAAAATAAAATAAAATAAAATAAAATAAAATAAAATAATAAAACTAAAATAAAATAAAGTAAAATAAAATAATTCGGCAGGGAATGTCAAACCCTCCGAGTGTATTTCTGGCATGAAATAAAGCTCCTCATAAAAATCCATCAGCCGTTCGGAGGCGGCTTAGAATAAACTGTAGGTCCCTCCATTTGTTGGTATAAACATCAAGACGCAAAAAAAAACCACAAATTGGAGGAGGAGCTCGGCCGAAAATCGCTTCAGCGGTTACAAAGCGCCAAATGTATATATATATAAAATAAAATAATATAAAATGAAAAAAAAAATAAAATAAAAAAAAAAAAAAAAAAAATTAAAATAAAATAATATAAAATAAAATAATGTAACATAATATAAGAAAAAAAAAATAAAATAAAAATAAAAAAAAATAAAAAATAAAAAATAAAAATAAAATAAAAAATAAATAATATAAAAAAAAATATTAAAAAAAAATATGAAAAAAATATAACAATAAAATAAAATGAAATATTTTAAATAAAATATAATGAAAGTAAATTAAATTAAATTAAATAAAAAGTTAAATAAAATTTAAAAAAAATGGAATAAAATCTTGATATGTATAAATCTGTACGTATGTTAGTCATTAAACTCCTCCTAAACTGGCTGGACCGATTTTAATAAAAAAATTTGTTTGTGTTTAAATGGGTTCGAGAATGGTTTAGATTCACAATAATAAAATTAAAAAAAAAAAGTTAATAAAAAAATTTTGGAAAAAAATTTTAATCAATCTTTTCGTTTTCTTTTCCAAAAAAAAAAAACAATCGAAAATTCAAAATTTCAGTTAGTTTTCTTTTGATTTTTTTTATAGGTGTAGCAAAGGACGCTGGGTTCCGCAAGTAAAATAAAATGAAATGAAATTAAATAAATTGAACTAAAATAAAATAAAAATTAAATTAAAATAAAATAAATTTAAAAGAAATCAAATGAAATAAAGAAAGTAAATTAAACTAAAATAGGAATATTGAGCTAAATTGTGTTGAATAAAAATAAATTAATTAAATTTCGCCATCAAATCAAAAAAAAAGAACGTATTTCCGCGTTTAATGGAAACATAAAAAATTTCTTTATTATAAAATATCTTCTCATATTTCACATAGCACATTATTCCGCCAATTGGTCATCGATTTCACGTATCACATAATTGAATTTCTTAATTGCCAATTCGACATCCGCATCGCTGATCTGATGATACAATACAATTCGTGCAAATTCCCAATCGCGTGCACTCACTTTCAGCAAAATACCCTGCTCCTTGCTGGAACCGCACACACCGGCAGCTAGTTCCTCCGGTTTCACTTCACCACAGCGTTCAGCAAATTTACTCGCATTGTATTTGGGATTTCGAAAGCGAATGAGCAATATGTTTGTTTGTACTGTAGCCAAATCGACAGTGACATTTGGGCTTTTTGCATTGTGAATAGCTGCAAAGGCAGAGGAGAGAGCAAAATGAAATAAAGAAGAATAAAGAAAAGAATTAAAAATAAATAAATCAAAAAAATAAATTTAAATTGAAGAATTCACAAGGGACTTCTCATTTTTATATGTACAGGTGAGTTTAACGGCAGTCAAATGGCAAATGTCTAGACTGCATTTAATACCGGCAAATTTGGAGTAGCACAAATCAAGGACATTTATCAATTGCCAATTTCTACTTCATTAACAGCCATTTCACTAGGTGATGTATTACCGAAGATGTGCGATAAAAATTACCTTCCGCTATGCGCCGAGTCCTTTTATGATCCTTCTGCAGTAGAGGCACAATGGTATCCAATGCAACAATGCCAGCAGCAGCTAGAATGCCCGCTTGACGCATACCACCACCCAAAGCCTTGCGTAGACGACGCGCTCTGTAATATAAATTTAGTAGAGACAAATGAAAATGAAAATCAAGTATTAGGAGTGAAAAGAGTGTGAAGATTAAGAATGAAATTCAGAAGTGAAAGACACGTAGAGGACGAAATGAAAATCGTGTGCAACGGTAAAGGCATAGGAAAAACGTTACACTTGGATGGGGCACTCGAGTTCAAACCTTAATTCATCGCAACAAATGCTCCAAATTCGACTTCAGCTGCTTTCCTCCTTCCGCACTTTCTCTTCTCTCTCCGAAGGCAATCAATTCGCCACTTGGAAAACCATAATAATCGTCTTAGAATTAGCACTCATACACACACTCATGTAGACGCATAAAACCAATTTGTGCACCTACAATTGCACTATCCTCTAAGCTACACACACACATGCATACATAGCTTTTATTTCATTATCGCTTACTCACTAATACGCTTCATATACTCACTGCCTAATGAAAGCCTTTGATCCAACCAACACCGAACCCACCGGCGCCGATAGTCCTTTGCTCAAACAAATACTAACTGAATCGAAATCGCGCGCTATACGTGCCACAGGCACTTGCAACGCAGCAGCTGCATTAAATACACGCGCCCCATCCATGTGCAATGCAATACGTTGGCCGTAGGGTCGCATCTGTTTGTCGCCATTAATAAGTGCTGCCAGTTTATCGAGCCACTCCAACGATATCACCTTGCCACCGCACATATTATGTGTATTCTCGACGATTACAAGCGAAGTAATTGGTTCGTGATCATCCTCCAAGCGCACCTTATGACGCAGCGCCTCGAGGCAGAAGGTGCCATCCTCTTTATTTGGTAGTGTAGCTAATTGTATGCCAGCGATGTGTGCTGAGCCAGCTAGGTTGAGGAAGAAAGGTTGGAAAAAGAAAATTTAAAGGATTAGATACATGTATGTATATACATATGTATGAGTATGTGTCTTTTTCTACGGAGCCGTGCGAATGCAGGCGAAGTGATAGTTAGACTAAGCATGAATAATTGCATGGAGAAAAGATATGCATTCGACCTGGCCGAAATAGGTATATGCTTATACTCGTATATAATTTCTGAAACGTTTTTGAGTAAAAAAGTTATAAAAGTTATGACCATGCAGCACAGATTTTTATACCTTTCATGTACATGAAATGGTATATTGACTTTGGTCCGAAGTGTGTAAGTACCAGAAGGAGAAGATTTATACCGATCGAATCAAAATGACAAGCTGAGTTGGTTCATCATGTCCGTCTGTTCATCCGTCTGTTTGAACAAAAATGGTCCCTCAGTTCTTGAGATCTTTCAACGAAACTTGACAGGTCGATGCACGTATACGTGTAAATCATTTGTCGGAACCGTCCAGAGCGGACCTCTACAGAATTTATGAGACCGATTTTTCAGATTGGAAATTCAAAATACAAAAAAAAAGTAGCCAAGAGCGTGAAATTTCGTACATAATGAATTGTATATTGGTACTGAAAATCATCGAAATCGTACTACTATGTCATATAGCACCTATACAACCGATTTATTCAGATATGAGGTATTGGGTTAAAAAGCCGCCAAAAAAGCATCTATGTAGGTACGTGAACTTTGGTATTACAGACGTAAAGTCAATTAAATGTCAACACTGAAAATCATGCAAATCGAATTTCGCAATTCGCCATAAATTTCATTTGTTTATGAAAGGTAAAAAGATTTCAGCATGACCGAGGACATTCCTTCTTCTTTGTTTTACCTTCCTTCTTTTCTGTTTTAAGTCTAGCAATAATTAAGGTTTTGGATGTTAAAAATATTAGTTTTCACTGCCATTTAAGCGATGCGAGATAGGTCCTTGCGATGTCTACTGTAGCTGGTTTAAAAGAAGCTCAAATACGCTTTGGCACTGAAAACGATCATTCATTCTGGTAGACAATAATCTAGACACTATCCTTATTTCCAATAATTTTCGTCTAATCTCTGACGAGAGCAAAGAGCGCCGTTATAAACGATGTATTTTAAGGGCTGGATCTTTACCATTTCAACCTTTGGTCCCAAAGATTTTAAGCTCCTTGTAGTGAAAGTCATCCGCAAAAATGTGGAAAAGATTGATATAAATTTATTTAAGGCATTAGTTTCAACTCACGTGACAGTTTTCAACCATTTAAAAAAGGTTAGCTACACAAATAAACTCGATTTTTGGGTGCCATATGATTAAAAGCAACAAAAATAAAATTAATAACCGAATTACCACCAGTGAAATGCTTCGGAAATGCGACGAAATCGAACAATTTTTGAAGCAACTCATCACGTTCAATGGAAAATGGGTCAAAAAAATCATAATCAAAGGTCTGTGAACCTCCACAAATGACTTCTAAACCAGAATTAGCGACAAACAAGGTGATGTTAAGTGTATGATTGGATTGAAAGAAAATTTTCCATTATGAGCTACTGTAACCTGGCGAGACCATAATTTCTGATATCCAGAAAAAGTTTTTTGTTTCATCATGCCAACGCCAGACCACATACATTTTTAATGTTGAGAAGTTTTCATGCACCTACCATATAGCCTGGACCATGAATCAGCTGAGTCTCTGCTTTTTGATCTCTCCAAACCTCTATTGATTTGGATACAGGCATAGATCATGCGTAGATATGTTCGCTGTACAATGTTATTATTCTACGGCTGCTGGTTACAAGATATTCTTATCCGTTAAAATTTATTGTGAATAAAGGCATAGGAACGACGGAGCTGGAAAAAAATAGAGAAAATCCAGATGATAGTTGGTGATTGCATTCTTGTGTCAAAGCCAGTCGTTAAATATCTGGGCGTCATCATTGACCATCGGCTTAGCTAATATACAGCAGCAGCAGCCACCACTGCTTAAGCTAGACTAAAGGCGTGAAAGTAATCGTCTTTTGTGGCTCTACATTTCAGTATTCAGCGTTGGAAATACAATTTTGCGTCCGTGCAAAGTGAATTTAACACTTACCGTCGATGCGCCCTTCGTATTTGCCCTGCTTTCCGCATGGTATCAGAGAAGATAGACTTAGTTATTGCTGGTATGCTTCCCCTCGATATCACAGCGTGACAACAAACCGAGTTAGCGAAACTCAAATGACAAGAAGAAAGCAGCAGTGTCAAAATCACCAAAAAGCAGCTAGCCCTAGCTTGCTGGCGCAAAGGGAAGGTTGACTCAACGTCTGATACCTAATTTATTGGTAAGGCTAGAGTGGAAGCACGGACAGATGGACTTCCATTTAACACAAGTTCTCAGTGGACCCGTATTGTGACTTTTGCGGTCCAGGATTCGTAGAAGGCGCCGAACATGCGACGAAGGCTGAACGAGACTGTAGACATAATTTTTTTTAAAGAAAACATTAGTTAACCGTTTGCTGGAAAGCGCAAATGCTTGGAATGCAGTTAGCAGCTTTACTTATGATGAAGCGAGCAGCAGAGGCGAAGGCGCGATAATAGTGTACCATCGACGAATACTTATATTGACCAGGTAACTTACGTAAGTGGTATATAGTGACGATTACTGAAACCAGGACGGTTGAACAAAGACAACGACGGACGATATCGACTCGGAATAGTGAGATATGAGCTCAAACGGCCTAATGACAAACTATTGAAATGTATTACCCTGGGTTACCGAAACAGGGAAAGTAGTTTTAATGTGTTAGATTCTCCCACTGATGGAGTTGAGATTTTCGTTGATTTCCATTTTCAAAAAAAAAACAGTGTATTTTCAAGGAGAGCTTTTATTTATCTCAGAAATACAATCGAAGGGGTTGACATTCCCTGCTGATTTATTTTATTATGTAAATTAATTTTGTATAATTTTTGGATGTTGGTCGAAATTTTCCACGAAAAAAAATTAAATGAAAGAACATGTTCGCACATGTTTTCAAGCAGCAATGAATGGTAAATTTTAACCTATAACCTTTCATTAACATTCCACATAAATCACTTAATTCGCAATGAAAACATAATATAACTTTTTAATAGCCTTTTTTGAAAAGAATGTGTTTCGCGCGCTTCGCTCAACTTATGGTCAACCTAATCGGCCTACTGAGCATACTATTCGCAACACCATCATCCATCTTGAGACCCAGCATTCATTATTAGATAATATTCGACCGAATAGACCACATCCAGCTAGCAGTGAAGAAAATAGAACGGCCATAGGTGAGAGTGTACATGAAGGCCATGGAGAGTTGATTCAGCGCCGTTTGCAGCAACTCGGACTGACGTATGGAACGACTTGGCGCATTTTACGTCGAGATCTTAAATTGAAAGCATACAAAATACAGCTTGCGCAAGATATGAAGCCGCTCGATCTACAGAAGCGACAACGCTTCGCTCTATGGGCTCTTGGAAAGCTCAAAGAAGATCCCATTTCTGCCTCAATGGGTATGTAAACAAGCAAGATTGCTATATTTGGGACAAAGAGCAACCTGAAGAGATTCAAGAGCTGCCATTTCATCCAGAAAAAACAACAGTTTGGTATGGTTTGTGGTGCGAGTGAAATTATCGGACTATATTTCTTTAAAAATTTATGCCGGTGAGAACATAACCGTCAATGGCGACCGTTATCGCGCCATAATAACCAACTTCTCACACATCGCAGCAATCAATGGATTTCTTGAGAGAACACTTCGGTGAGCAGATAATTTCACGTTTTGGGCCGGTCGATTGGCCACCAAGATCGTGTGATATCACACCGTTAGACTTTTTCCTGTGTGGATATGTAAAGTCTAAAGTCTATGCGGACAATACCTTGTTTTACACATCACGCGTGTCATTCGCCAGTTACCAGTCGAATTGGTCGAACCAGTCATCGAAAATTGGACTCAACGGATGGATGATCTGAGACGTAGCCGCGCCCAACATTTGAAAGAGATAATCTTCAAAAACTAAATGCCAAAGAATGTTCTTTCTATTATTCGAAACATTTCCCATTAAATTTGAATTTTCTGTGTATTTTTTTTCTTTAAAAAAGTAGGGGGGCTCGAAATGGATCACCCTTTATATGCAAGTATGTATTTTTTGCAATTTCGAGCCACTCAGGCTTTTTGTTTTTTAATTCCAAACGTTGCTTGATCGTTTTCATTAGCCAAGTCGACATTTAAATCCGTCGAGATTTTGTAGAGCAAAAAAATGTGTAAATAATTCTGCAGTAAATGGCGTAAATCAAAATGTTTTAATATTAGCAATTTTTTCGCAGACATCTCAGCATGAGCATGTCGGATGTGTGCAAGAGTGCTTTTTTTATTACTGCAGCATACATTTGTATGTATGTGTGTGTATTTGTATTTAGTATTTAAATTTTTGCCACGGCAAAGAATATTTCTTTTCTCACTTTTTTTAAGTTTTTTTTTTTTAATCCTTTTAATTTTTTTTTTCTGCTCATTTTTTTACTATTAACTGTTTCTGTTATTCTTTGTTTTAATTTTGATCTTTTTTTGAATCGTGTGTTGCAAATTGCATTATTGTGCGCATTTTAATGACTATAAAACAGTTCAAAACAAAAAAAACCAACAGCGAGAACCTATAAAATGCAGTTGAAAGTTATAAAAAGTTAAGCGCAAACAAAAGCACAGGTATGTAAGTTACAGAAGTGTACACACACACAAACACATAGATGAATGTATATACATTCATGTATGTATGGGAGTATGTTTTATGCGTTTATGCATATGTATATGGATTGTAGATGCTATCGAATATGGCCAACATGGCATGGCATTTACACTCGCATATCCGGTGTGCTGTTTTAGCACATGCTGATGCCATGTAACCCTTTGCTACCATAGACGCAGACACACATGCAAACACAGTCTATCGCATTTCCATATATTTATATATATAAATATATATATATATATATGTATATATATATATATATATATATATATGTATATATGTACATTCACATGTAAATGACTGCCAATGCTTGGAACACTATCCCAATTCTCTCCGATTCTTATTCATTTACATCACCACCGCGTATAGCTTCCTGTTTTATTCTATCAACCGTTATGCCATAGGGACGCATGCGAAAATTTTCTCAATTTTTAACATTTCCACATTTTCTCTTACTTTTTTCTGCCAAAAATTTTTATACAGTTTCATATATTTTCTTTTTATTCATTTAAAAAAATTTTTAATTTCAATTCTTCGCTTCCTTTGCTTTTAGGAAATGAAACTTACCTTGCTCATAGAGGAATACATGAGATAAATCACCCACAATTGCTTCCGTGCCACGGCGATGACAGTGCACCATACCTGAAAAGTGTAAAAATGGCGAGATAAGAATATGATATATGTTTAAGTACATAACTACATACATACACAGAGAGTAATGTTTGAAGGGAACATAAATTTGTTGATTTTAGTCGAATGTAAGCATTTAAGTTAGAGAAAAGCTTGCTAGGATAATGTATATATATATATATATATATATATATATATATATTTTTTTTTTTTTTTAATATTCTCACATACAGAGCATGGGGAGAGCTTATAAGAGTAGTATGTTTAGAGAACAAATTTAGCGGCATATTATTCGTGACTAGTTACAGTAACAACTAGTAACTGGTAACTACTTGGTAATTAGGCTAAAGCTAATTTACAATAGTTAATTTATTAATAACAAAAATGTCAAACATTACCAGTGGAAGATTTCATGTTGCCGTTAACTACTCAATAACATGGTAGTTAATCGACGAAAATTGTTCCGCCATCGCCAAAAGATTTGCTATTATACGGGTGCTATGTGATGAGCCAGTGACTTTTTGACTTTATTCCCGTCAACTGTTATCGACTAATAGACTGCAGTAGAATTTTGAGCAAGCTGCGCCTATTAGTTTGTGTTTGCCAGTCATTGAAAGTAAACGACCACGTGAATTTTAACGAAAATGGAAAAATGTGAATTTCGTGTGCTGGTAAAGAATTATTTTTTGTCACAGACACCAAGGAAAGAAAGATGATAAATGCTATGAGGAATCAGCACAATCAATTTCAATGATTAAGAAGTGGATGAGTTACTGAGTTCCGACCATAAACGCAACCGTGTAATCACTTAAAAGTAGGGTTTGGCGCTGTTCAACTGCAATCCAAACGAATATTTGCGCCATTTCGTTACCGTAGATGAAACATGGATCCGCCATGCCGCAATCAGAGGCCAAAGAGCAATCAAGATAGTGTGTTTCTTCGGGTGAACGTGCACGAAAGAAGGCCAAGGTGGGTCTGCTGGCCATAAAGGTCACACATACAGTTTTTTGGAACGCACGAGGTGTCATTTACATCGATTATCTCGAAAATTTCACCAACGAATATAACTCAGAAGTTTTGAACAGATTTTATATTGATTTGAAACAGAAACGACTGCATTTGCGAAAAAAGTGATGTTTCATAGATCCTTCTGACAGTGGTTAAATAAAGCTAGCAGTAATTATATTGTATGTTCTCCTCTTCCCAGATGAGCTGTCACTTATTAGCAGACAAAGCTAGTCAAGGTCATCGAATCACCGAGTCGGGCGTGGACTCCTTGCATACAGGACATATGTACATTGGCTATATCGAGGTCGAATCTGTTTATGTAAGAGTTTAGTCTACTATAGTACACAGACCATAGTTGTGCATATATTACTCGATCCTCACGGCCGGCTCGTACTCTACGTCTGCTGGAAAAGAATTTATGAAGATGTTGTCTGTGACTCTCAGTGTCAAGCCCAGCGGTTCTGTAACATATGTGACATAACGGTCTGTAAAGTACGTCCTACATTAAGTGCAGGTGTTTGCATGAGTGATCCTTGGCTTTGAGACAATTTTAAATAATGAATGCGTGGCAACGAACTTAAAGTTAATTCACAACAGATAATCGGACGGCGGGTGGTTGAAACGAAATCTATTTATGTCACGAGGGTACGGTCGGGCATAGCATTTGTCTCTTCAAATCGATATAAAGGTAGAATTAGGACTCAAGGAGCTGAAAAAGATTTATATCTGAAAAAATTATCGAAAATTTTATAAGAATATTTCTTGAAGGTTTGAAGACCGGAACCAAGTAAATGTCTGTCTCAGTATATTTTCTTCAGCGCTTTTAATAACAGTTCAAAAGAATCCCAAAATGGCGTCGGCGAATTAATAAAACCCCTACATGTAAACCTTCGTAGAATACAATCGAATGTGGGCATAACTGTCGACAGGAACCTTAATTGAGTAGCACATATCCATAAGAAAACTGAATCCCTCTTTCAGCACCATTTATCGCCTGACAAGTTTCTGCACACCGTCAAAAAATCAGACATTCACCAATCACAAAGCTGAGAAGGGACTCGAAAGAAAAAGATGCGAACACATCATCTCGGTAATGACTTTAAAGCTACCTCTGACTGCTTAAAAAGGAGATGTCGCTAATCATTTGAGGCTCTGCTGTCTCCAGATTGTATAAGAAAACAAAGAATTTGAATCTAGTAGAAGATAAGACGAACTCGTTAGGTTTGTAAGCTCCCACTGCTCGACTGACCTTACTTTGAAGTAACAGCTATGAAATTTAGAAACTGACACGAAACTTAGGCGAAATCAGACGCAGAGGACTTATGATCATCGGAAAACTTGCGACGGCAAATACCGCTGGCTAAGGGTTAACGAGCCATATGAGATTCAGTTGTTACACTGACTAAGTCATACACTCCAGCTTTAAGGGAACACCCATTATATAATTGTGATACATGCAACTAGTTTCAACAGCATCAGCATAAAAAACTTTCTCTACTGGGCTTCTAACGGCATATTTGAGTGCAGTTGTAGGTATTTAGCGGTAGTAACGCAAACATAGTGTAAATGTGCAGAAACCATGAAAGTGAATTACATTCTTTGACACTGACTGTGGCGGGCGCAGTAGAAAAGCTGCAGCGACATTAACAAAAACAACAATAAAAACATTTTATTTCAGAAGAATCATATCGTGTTGGCTGCTTGCTGTTGCCTACTCTCTCTCTCTCTCTCTCTCTCTCTCTCTTTCTCTGTTAAAGTAATTTTTATATGAAATTCATAAAGAAATATCACTTTACCGTGTAAGGTGCTAAAATTCCAAGTTTGTAATATTTATAAGGTATGTGGTCTTAAGTGCTTAAGGAATTAGGGCAAAATGGCAATTTTTCGCAAGAAAAAATTTCCTTGGTCATTCGCTAGGATTTCTGTTATATTTGGTTGTACACATAGTGAAATTTACCAGAATTCTACATGAAATGTGGTTGCTTTTTTCTTGGTATACAAACAGTTTGAGCAAAAAATATGTATTCTAATTTTTTATTGTACATAAAATATAACTTGAAGCCAGGTAGGCAAACAAGAAATACATATATAATTTTTAATTTAAAAATATTTTGATTTTATTATTTTTTAAAACGTTCGCATTATTATTCAGAGATTTCCTTATGCCTTTAATTTTGTCTAGGTTTCTTCTATAAAATTTAAAAAAAAAACAAGAAAGAAGGGCTGTCTTCGGTCTTTATACCTTTCATGAACATATCAAATTTAT
Source organism: Neoceratitis asiatica (assembly GCA_030068015.2). Classification (NCBI taxonomy): domain Eukaryota; kingdom Metazoa; phylum Arthropoda; class Insecta; order Diptera; family Tephritidae; genus Neoceratitis; species Neoceratitis asiatica. The sequence goes on from CM061528.1 coordinate 36,968,332, forward strand.
TGCAAATTGCAAAGTTCGATATTGATGATCTTCAGTGTCAATATGAACTTGAATTTTCGTCTGTAGAATAACAATGAATTGGGCCACTAAATGCGTTTTTGGCGGATTTTTGATGCAAACTTCGTATCTGAAGAAATCAGTTGCAAGAGGGACATATGATATGATATAGTCTTCCGATTTCGATGATTTTCAGTATCAATGTGCAGATAATTATGCGTACTCTGCCCAATAAAAAAATAAAGGGAAACCCCACGGTCTGCGCCAATTATCGTGGAATAAACCCATTCAATATCGCATATATGGTTTTATTTAGCGTATTGTGTAAAAGGTTAAAGTTCACCGTCAACAAATTTATCGGACCTTATCAGTGTGGCTTTAGACCTCGAAAATCCACCATTAACCAGATATTCACTATGCGACAAATCTTGGAGAAAACCCAGAGAAAAGAATCGCTACACACCACCTTTTCACCGATTTTTAAGCTACCTTTGACAGCATGTTAAGGAACTGTCTTTACGACGCTATATCTGAATTTGATATCCCTACAGAACTCACATAGCTGTGTAAACTTACCCTGGATAATATCAGAAGCGCAGTCAGAATTGGGAATTTCCTCTCCAAGCCGTCCGATACCAAAAGAGGTTTCAGACAAGGTGACTCTTTATCGACAGTATTAACAACACCAACAATGCCAGCATTGAAATCCAACGCAGAATCACTCTTGTCAGCAAGTGCTGTTTTGAACTGAGTAGGCAATTGAAAAGAACCAAAATTTAAATCTACGATTCAGTCAAAGAATTATGGTTCTCTGTGCATTGGCAACGGCAAATGCCGCAGACGATGCAATGATAAGCTGTACGAGCTATACGATGACATTGTCATAGTTCAGCGAAACAAGAGACAACGGCTACGCTGGCCAGGTGATACCAGCCTTGAAAGTATTCAATAGAGCTCCCACTGGTGGAAGCATAGGAAGAAGAAGACCTCAACTCTGTTGGAAGGATTATGTGGAGAGCGACCTGGCTTCACTTGGTATTTTTACTGAAACCAAACAGTAAGGAGATGGAACGAGTGAAGCGCTATTGTTGATGCGACTATAACCCCTAAGTGGGGCCTATGCCTAAGAAGAAGAATAAAAGGGTATTTTGCGGATTTTCGACGCGAAACCTCATATCTGAAGAAATCGATTGTATGGCGGCTATATAATATAGTATTCCGATTGAAATATAAGTTCATTATATATATCATATATAAAATATATTATATATAATACCGAAATTGATGCTCTTATCTGCTCTTTTCGCGGATTTTTGACGCAAAACTTCTTATCCGAATAAATTCGTGTATGATTTCCAGAAACAATATGTTATTCATTATGCACCTGATCATGTATCTCACGATCTTAGGTACCTTTGACGAATTTTTGACACAAAATTTTAAAATTTTTAGGGACAATTGGAAAGGAGCTAGCAGTAAACGACGTTAACCTTGTGTTTATGGTTGTTGTGCTGAAAGAAAATAACTTCGTCTGTTATTGGTAATTTTCGAGCACACTCCATATTGCCTTACATAATATTGACATTTCCCAGTCCAGTAACAGATATTGCACCAGGATCATGTTTGCTTTATCATAGGACAAATGTTTACTTAATTTTAAGCTCTTCATTAGCTTTGCGCCATCCATAAGATTGTATAGATGAACTTAAAACATTGAATTTACTTTCGTCTATAAAAAAAAAACGCTTCCAGAAAGAAAAATCTTTATTTATCCTCCTCTTTATATTGATCTTATTCATGAGTGGCTTTTTCCTCGTCACTACCATAGATTTTGGATGTTTTCCGGATTAGCATGCTTTCCGAGGTACTTTTAATCTGCCGATGCTAACTTTGTAGCACTCGTCTGAGGATTTTTCCTTATTTCTTGCACTAGTCAACGCCCACTGGGTTTTTGGCGTGTTTTTAAGTTCGGATGTTTTTTGATCTTTTGATTATATTAAAAACAGTTGTTGGTGGTGCACGTTTAACAATAACGCTTATATCTCGAACAGATTTTTCCGCTTTTGATAATCGGATTTCCCTTAATTGTAAAATTAGTTTCGGAACCAAACTAAAGTTGATTGCATTTCAATTACTGCTACTTTACGCAATGCCACAAGGTGTTCCATTGTAACTTTCTTTATTGAATTCGATGTTTTTCAAACTAATCCTTCTTCTAAACTGAATTTTATATTGTTAAAACTTTTTGCTCGTTATAAATTTCCTTAAAAAAAGTCTACATACACCACGGGCTTACTAGTAGGTACGTGGATATGCTGTGTTGTTATGGCGGTTAGGTACCCTTTTGTACTATTTTTTTTTTTAATTATGTTTTCTAATTTACTAGTATTGAATTTAGTTGTGGCTTAAACAAATTAGCATCAACAATGGCTCCGCGAAAAGAAATATCCATTGACATAAGAAACTTGGTTATTCAGCACAGAAAAGAGAAGAAATCGTATGGTGAAATTTAAAAAAATTTAAACTTAACAGACCATTGTTAAAAACTGTGAAAAAAAATGAATCCATCGAAAATAAGCCGCGTGTTGGCCACCCGAAGTAACTAACTCGAAGAGAAGTGAATGATGATCCTAAAGTTACAGCTCCAAAATTAGCCGAAAACAACGCAAGCTCATCAAGAAAGTGTGTCCATCCAAGAACAATTCGAAGAGATCTGAACGATAACGGATTCCACAGTAGACCGCCACGTAGAAAGCCTCTTATATGTGAAAAATATCGTAAACTTCGTTTGGAGTTCGCTAAAGTACATTTAGAAATGGGAGGGGATTTTTGGCAAAATGTCTTGTTTACAGATAAATCGAAGTTCAATATATTCGGCAGCGATGGAAGATCAAAAATTTGGAGAAAAGAAAAACTGCACTCAATTCCAGCGGTTGCAGCATCCAACTACCTTGTTTTTATTGAGGGTAATATGGATCGGTTGAAATACAAGTCATTGTTGGAAGCTAATCTGAAGCCTTCGGTGGACAGTTAGGAGCTTGGCGCAGGCTGGATCTTTCAACAGGATAACGATCCGAAGCACACGACCATTGTGTTAAGGATTGGTTGCTTTATCATGCTCCAAGCAACTACACACGCCACCTCAAAGCCCAGATTTGAATATTATTGAATATGTCTGGAAGATTTTTGAGGGGAAAAAATCAAATTTCCAGCTCAGCATTACTCAAAGAACGTCGTACTGTATTACATCCTCAGAATTGACAAATTTAGTAACTTCGCTGCCCGATGGTTTCGAGCTGTTATTGATGCGAACGGTGGACCAACTAAATACTAAAAAGATCATGTTACCTGTGATCATATAACCAAGTTTTTTGCGCTAAGATAAGCAATGTATTTACTGTAGATAGACTTTTGTCAATGTTGGATTTACATTCTTTTTGTCATTTTACTATTTTATGATAAAGAAATTTGGTTTTTGTTTTTTATGATAAGGGAAAATAGTTGAATTAAACTGTATCGTTAAATTTTCCAATAAACTTTTTGGACTTTCAATTCAACGAAAACTGGGAGTGTATGTAGACTTTGGTCAGACACTGTACCGCTATTTAAACTCATTTCTATACGATTAATAAATTTCTAGAATTCTAGACATTTAGGTAAATTATTATTACTTTGAGTCACTGTAACTGAGTTACTCCTGCTTAATCTGTGTCTTCTTCATTAAACCACTTTTTTGATATCAACTTTCGTTTATATAAATACTTACTGGCCAATAAATTGCCCATTGTACCACTGGGCACAAATAGACCTGCCTCCTTGTCAAATAACTTCGCTGCCTTCTGCTCCAATGCATTTACAGTTGGATCTTCACCATAAACATCATCGCCTACGTCAGCTACGAACATGGCTTGTCGCATTTGCGCAGTCGGCAAACTTACCGTATCGGAACGTACATCGATCACATAATGAGACATTACGTATATATATATATGTATGTAAATTTTGTTTATATTCTATTAAGCGTATGTTTGTATATGATAAGAATAGAACTTGAAATGGAATATGTTTTTATAGAGTCTGTTTGTTTGTTGCCTGCAAGATTAAAAATTATAAATATTAGAACATTGTATTAATTAGCAAATAAATAAAAACAAAAAAAAAATATTAATATTAGATTAACAAGAAATTCAATATAACGGTATTTAAACATAAATTAATAAATATGCCAATATAGCAAATAAAAAATGTGTACAGCTCAAGCTACAGATGTATGCGGCAGATAGTTAATAATTTCTGATAAGTAAGGAATTTGAACAGGCTTTAGAATCCAATAAACATATTGGTAAATTTTCTACTTCAAATATTAGTCTTTAGACCAATTTTCAGTCAAAACATTTAGTAAAATAAGTAAAATAAGTAAAAACAAATTGGTTATAAATTAATTGTTCCACATGCCAGCAATGATCCGTCGCCAGTTTGCCCAGATATAAGTGCAAATATCCTGGAAACTTCAACATCATCACTTGCGAGCAGTGAAAACGGCGATTAATTCAGTCGAACGCAAGTTACTGCATACAGAAATCGAAATCGGACACTTCACTTCGACCATTCACTTCACCATTTTTCAAGAAAAGGTCGGTATGCAGCTCTAAGGAAAACCGAAAGCTCCATATTTAAAAATTGCAAAAAAATTATGCTCAAAAAATTTGTTAACGAAGCCGTCACACCTCGAACGAAAAAAACTCCATTTTCTACTGCCAATTTCTAAACTTTTTAAAAAAAATACGAAAGCACGGCAACACAGGTTTCCGAGCGAAATAAATAGTCTCGCAAATAATTTGCGACAAACAAGAATAATACTGGTTCTCAAACGTATTTAAGCAAGCTTATAAAGCAATTTATGTAATATTTTTTTTATCAATTTCTATAAATTTTATTTGTTTTTGGCCATGGAAAACGTTAGTATACATCAGTGGCGGATCCACGGGTGAGGTTTTCGGATCCGGACCGCCCCGCCCCCCCTACGGAAGCAATGTAAATCTTAAATTCGAATCTACTTTTGCAGTTTGTTCGTGTCTGATGTCTCCAAAAAAATTGAATATATTTTAGGACCCCCCTTCTGGGAATTCTGGATACGCTACTGGTATACATAATCAGCGACAAATATTTACCGCGTTCCACTCATGTTTTTCGTTTTGTTTATTTACGTTTGCATATCTTCTTCCTATGTAAAGAGCTGTTCACAATAGAAAATCATCTGTCAAATTTCCATGCCTACTACTTTTTCCAACCACGAAATATATGAGTTTTTTTTTCGTTAGAGCTGCATACCGACCTAGAAGAAGCAAATATAAGTTTCTGTGACGCTATTAGTGGTTTATTGAATTCACCGAGTACACCTTACGATCGAAATGATAGACGTTTATTCATTGGGTATCCCATTTATATTCTGAAAGCTGCTCTTCTCCATAATGGAAAAAAAAGCTATATAAACAATGCAAAGGAAAGAATGCTACGAGACAATGCTGTGGATCCTGTGGACTTGTATTAACTACACTGACCAGCAATGGAAAATATATTGGGTCTCAAGATTTTAAGATTAATTATAATTAAATCAATTACCACTTAAAATTGTTTGTATATAATTTAATGTTTTCAAATTATGTATTTACATACATTTTTAAGAAGTAATTGATCTCTTGATTGAGATGCAATCTGCATTCACCAAATTTTGCTGTTTTTTTTTTTTTTTTGTTATGCTTGCGGGACAGCCGCGTAATTGAGCAGCATCATGTAAGAAAATATTGGCCAAGTCGTATTCATTATGAGTCTGGACAGCACAACATTTCCGGTGCATAACTTGTAAATCCAAAAGAAATTTTTCCTGCCACCTCTTCACATCAAACTGTTCCATATTAGGAACTTCGTCGAAACACTCAACCGTGAATGATTGGCTTTTCAGTATTTAATCAAATTGTTTCTCAAATTGTTGTACGCAAAAATTATAGTAGGAATGTTTGTCGGGTCTGATAGTAGAAAATTAATGATCGACGGAAACTTTACAAATTGTTTAACGTCCGATAAGGCAGCTTCATGAGCAACTTTTCGAAATGTTGTTCATCACTTTCTTAGTATGCACAAATTTTTGAATTCTAAGCAATGCCATAGGCAATTTTTTTGGAAAGTTATAATAATAATAATAATAAACACAAAGGTTATCATCCTCCCGTCCAACTGACACGAGGGGCGTCATCCGCATGACGTACGGAATTTGCATGAAAAGCAAGAGTGTGTTGAGACTTAAAACTGCTCAGCTACAGAAAATAAATTCATCAGCTGAAATATGAGATTATTTACTACCAAAAAATTTAGGGAATTACCTTTTAAGAGAAGTTAGTAAAGTATTTTTCGTTACGAATAGTGAGTCTGTCAAATGAAATGTGTCGGAATAACAATTGAAATCTTGACATAAATGGTGAAATGGTTCAAGATTTCTTTTACATGATTTTAAATTATTATTTTAATGGATGGTGACATTCAAATTTGCTTCACATAAGAGAAATGAACTGCAAGTCAGTCCGTTTAGAACCTTGACCAAAGAAAAAAATACTTCTAGCATTTCTCAACGGTTAGAAAGTGTGGGTAACTTAATAAATTTCAGCGATTACTATACGGTGAAGGCTTTTGACGAGAATTTTATTGTAAATGACGCAAATCAAACAAACGAAAAAAGTTTTTAAATGAACTTAATTTTATCAGAATAGAATTTTTAATTTATGAAAGGGATATTCATAATCTAGTGGTCTCTAAATTCTTTAGAGCCTTGAAAAAATCCTATTACTTGGAAAAAATACAAAATTTAGAAAAACGCTAAACTAAATGTGGGAGTATAGGAAATGGACACTATGCTAAGAAACAAAACACTTATTTGCCGCAGAAAAATATATTTTATTCAAAAAGTTACTGACTTATCTAACCAACCTCGTACTAAAAATGATTTTGTTGTTTTTAGCGGACTGTCTACTCAGTCAAACTATATTATTAAATTTAAATGTGTCATATTAAAATATCTTTATGAAGAGTACATATATTGATACATTGAACATGTGCTTATTAGTGCCTATTATCATCATTATCAGCAAAAAAAAATATTTACCCTCATTAATATTTATACTGGCTGAGCTTGCAATTGACTCAAAGGCCTGTTGGAAGTACAATTGTAACTTAAAACTTGTTGAAATGCTGATGTGTTTACACATGTACACATAGACCATAAGGTCTGCGTTCACCCAACACATTCTTTTTAAGTAAAAAAAGTAAATTTTTTTAAATTAATTTATTCATTATATTTTAAGGTTAAAATACAGAAGCAAAAATCTATATCTCCATTTCCATTTTCGTTATAGCCGTATCTAAGTGTACCAACATGTAAACGTGGGCACCACAAAGTCTGCGTTCAGGTTTATAATTATTTACAAAAGCATTAAAAATTATAAGGAAAAATTGTTTTTAATATTTTGTTGGATAACCATGTGGTTTTGATATCTCACTTAATCGGTTTGGCGTTAAATTTGCCAACTTATCTGTTTCCTCAGTTGTAATCTGGGTCCATTCTGCCAGCATAACTCTTCGCAAAACCCTTTTTACCTGTTATTATATGCTGACGAATTCTTTTCTGAAATATATCCCGAAGGGGCTCTACAGTATTGAGATCGGTTGACTGAGGAGGCGTTTTAAGCTGCCTGGGGGCATTGCACAAGAGCCAAAGCCTGACTATTTAAGCAGTATGCTTCGGATCGATATCCTGCTGGAACCAAAACGTCCAAGCTAAGCGTAGATTCTCTGCAATTTGTTTCAAGTTCATTTTAAAACGTTTAAAATATCCTCTTTTATCCATTGTCGATTCGATAAATTCAAGTTGACCCACACCATTAGCTGCCACGCACCCCACACCATAATTCCACCGCCAACCATGTTTCACTGTACCAACAAGATTTTGTTTTTCAAGAGCAGTTCCTGATTTGCGCCAAACAATGCGCTTTCGTCTGTTAACAAGTGAAATATAATGTTTTTTACGAGCAACTCTACCATGACATCTAGCGTTACGTAAAATGTTTCTAGCATTTTCTGCACAAATTGTTTTTTTTTTATAGTTTTTTTTACGTTTTCAACTATATTTTTTGACGTTATTCGTGGGTTAACTTTCACCAGATTTATTATTTTGCGTTCTTCCCGTACGGATAATATTTTTTGAGGGGAGTTTTCACGTTAAAATACCGGTTTGCTTTAAATTATTTACTACGCGCTTGACGTTGGCCAATTTTTCCGAAACTTTCGTCATCTTTCCACAGTTTAATAATTATTTTTCTTTCTGACACACCAATTTCTTTCCCTTTCGTTTCCATCTTTTCAAACTAATATTAAAACACATCATGACGTCTTTAAATATTTAATTAGAATACAAGACAACAGAAACTATGCAAAAAGAAAAAAACATCTTCATGAAAAGTAACGGTATTCTCAAATCTAGTAAACTAAACGTAGTCTTTATGTTTACTTGTTGTTGTACTTAGATATCGTTATCTCGAAAACGAAAATAGGAATATTGGTTTTTTTTTGCATTTTGAACTGAGAAATATAATAAATAAATTCATGTACAAAATTTTAACTGAATTATTTATTTCAGTTGTGTTTTTACTTTACTTAAAAAATATGTTGGGTGAGCGTAGACCTTATGGTCTATGTGTATATAATATTCGTCAACATAAATATTTTTGGTTTGGCTTTAGAATTGTATCTCACTTTCATTGCTTATTGTGTCTAAACGCGAATTAAATAATTTATAAAGGCATTGATAGGCAATGAATTAAACTTTTGTTCACTTTTTGTTTTATTTTTTTATGTGTTGCAGTTTTCCTACAATGGTTTAACAAAATTTGCATATTTTTCTACTTTTGCTATTTACGTTGCACTTCTTTCACAAATTTTATCATATTAAACACATTTAATTAAAAAAATTTATGTTGAATATTAAGCTTAATAAAAAATAAATAAATTTTTATTTGTTGATCATTTATGAAGTAGGGATAAATGTTTAAATGTTGCACATTTTTTGACTTTCGATACATTTGCGCGATTTTGTTTGGGTCTTTTTGATGCGGGAGAAACAGCAACTGTCGATATTTTTGTACTCGTATGCAGTTTATTTATTAGATTTTATATATAAATTAAAAGTATGTGATTTATTTGATTATTTTCTTTAAATTTTATGCTTTAATATTAAAATTTGTACTTTTATTGAATATCAACTGTCAAATTATGAAGAAAAGGAAGAGCAATAGAAAAGCAACATAACCCATTAAACCTAAATGAATGGTGATATGTTCATTATTTCAATGCTCCCTGTGGATATGGTATATAGCCGGTTTTGGTCCCTTAAGAATTTTTTTATTAAAACGGTGTCACAGGCCGCCAATTCGCAAAAAGGTTTCACTTACAAATATTGTGCAAAGCGAAACCGGTGTTGGTCCGGTTGAGGGTTATTTTTTTAAAGCGCCGCGCTTTAAACACTGGTTTCGTCTTGCACAGTATTTATAAGTGAAACCTTTTTGTGACTTCAAACAAGACTATCAAAAAAAAAAAGTTAATCTAAATATAAATGATCGCTGGGTTATATACATACTTTCAAAATGTACCAAAAAAGTGAAATTTTTCTCGATTTTCAAGACCTTCCTTAGAGCTTTTTAGAAGCCCCAGTGGTGGTAGAGTTGCATTAATCAAAAGTTTAATTCATTGACTTTCGAATGAGACTAATTAAAGGTACCCCGCCCCACCCTCCTTCAAAGTGGGATACAATTGTAAAGATTTCCCATATTTTTAATAACAGATTAAATTCTACATTTTTAAATTTCATTCTCCATTCAATTTATTATTGTTAACACGAAATATCTCCACGTATTGTGAACCTGTTATGTTTTTCAGTGGCGTATCCATACAAACATAAATATCTATGCGCGTATTCGGACACACCTAAATGTGTACAACATATGATTTATGCCCACATGTGGAACAGGAAACTACGTACTATTTATGTAATTTTAAATAAATTCTCAGTGAGTTAAAAATTTGCTTATAAATTTCTCAGTTGATCGATGGCCACACACACATACACTTCAATTCAGTTAATTTATTTTAACACTAGCGAAACCCAATTTAAATATCAGTAATATTTGCCTTATTAAGTTTCAGCTTCAAATGCTCACCAATAATCTCACTGAAAGATCTATTCATCCGGCAAATAATAAAATGCTTTATAAATGACGCGCACTCTATTCTATTAGACTAATCGACACAAGCAATCAGCGACTACTAAGTTTCCAATTGGTTTCTACAATGTTTTTATATTTTAGTTCCGTCTGAGTGCCAGTGCACTGATCGCACAATTCTCGCGGTGTGGTCCAATTGGAATAGAACATAACTTATTCAACAGAAGAGCCGGCACTTGAAGTATTGAGTGATGGTTTACATAAATTGAATAAAAAGTGGAAAGAGAAAAACTAATGAAGTGAAGTGCTATGTGTTCATGCTAAGCCATCGAAAAAACAAATATTATAGAATAAAAGAAAGCATGCATTAAATTTAAAAAAAAATCTTCCTACAATCTCAAAATGGTGTTACAAATAAAAATTATTTTGCGGAAAATTATAAGTTTTCTGGATGAATAATAAAATTTTAGTTGACATAACTACACCATTTGGAAATGATCGATTTTCTAATGTGATCAATAGGCATTTTAGTTCATAAATAATTCATATATAATATATAAAATAATATTTCTCTAGAGAGCCGCACTTGAATTTTAAAATATACTTAAGGAGTACTTAACATTAAATTATCAATCAACGACAGTTTTGATAATCTGAGTGTTTCTAACAAATATTCCAAATATATTATTTTATTTTTTATTTTCTATACTTCATATTCAGCATGCTCGACACAGTGGGGAATCTGCTTGAGAGATTAGTTAATCCAAGTATAGAGTCAGTGAGTGCTAGCTCAGTAGCCTCTCTCCAAAACGGCATGACTTCCGATCCGATAAACCAACATACAAGACATTATAACAAGCGTAGAAACTGGCGGCCGTGAATGTCATCATTTTCAATACATAGTACTTCTGTCTACGCTGGACATTCGAAATACCTTTAAGAATGCTAAATGGAGCAAAGTGATCCTATACTATACTATAGCAGGTTATCAAAATACCTATTACGTGAAAATAATGAAGAGCTATTTGAAAATCCGTGTGCAAGTGAAAACCAAACCACCGCTGAAAAATGAACATTACCCATAGAATAGCGCAAAGATCCATACTCAGCCCTGTCCTCCCCAAACGTAAACTACGACGAGATATTGAAACTTCAGATGAACAATTACACATTTATAGTTGGACACGCAAACCACGTAATGATAAAACTCAAATCTGATGACGATTTCAAGGTAGCGCGTAGAAAACCTAATTTTATTTCGCTTTATTTCATTTATTTTATTTTATTTTATTATATTATATTATATTTTATTTATTTTTAATTTATTTTAATTTATTTTGTTTGGTTTTAGTCTAACCTTTTATTTTATTTGTTTTATATTATTTTCTTTTAAATTTATTTATTTATTTTACGTACTTTTTATTTAATTTAATTTAATTTAATTTAATTTAATTTAATTTAATTTAATTTAATTTAATATAACATTATTTTTTTGATGTTATTTAATATTATATTATTTTATTTTATTTTATTTTATTTTTATTTTTATTTTTTTATTATATTATATACTTTCCATTTTTTATTTTATTTTATTAAATTTAATTTAATTTTATTTTTAATTTTTTTTTTTTGATAATTATTTTTTTTTATTTAATTTTATTTTTATATTTTAATATAATATAATATAGTTTAATTTAATTTATTTGAATTTAAGTTAATTTATTTTTTATTATTTTATTTTATTTTATTATTATATTTTTATTTTGTTATTTTTATTTAATTTATTTTTATTTTTTTAAATTCAATTCAATTTAATTTAATTTAATCTAATTTTTATTTTTTATTTTTATTTAGTATTAATTTATATTATTTTATTTCATTTTATTTTATTTTATTTTTATATTTTATTTTAATTTTAAATTTTTTTTAACTTAATTAATTTAATTTTATTAATTTTAATTTATTTCATTTTATTATTATGTTTAAATTTTTTATTCTTTATTTTTCTGCTCTATCTTATTTTTTATATTATGTAATTTTATTTTATTTTATTTTTTTATTTCTTTTCTATTTTTAATTTTTTTTTTAACTTAATTTAATTTAATTTTTTTTAATTACATATTATTATTATTATTTATATATATTTTTTTCTTTTTTTTCTTATTTTATTTATTTTATTTTATTTTATTTATTTTTTTTTTAACTTAATTTTATATTTTTATATATTATATTATTTTATTTTATTTTATTTCATTTCACTTCATTTTATTTTATTATTATTTATTCTATTAATTTGACTTAATTTTAATTTATTTTTTATTTTATTTTTTTATTTTTTTTATTTAATTTTATTTTATTTTATATTATCTTGTTTTATTTTATTTTATTTTATTTTGTATTATATTATTTTATTTATTTATTTCACTTAGATTATTATATTTAGTTCATTTGATTTGATGTTGATTTATATATGGTTGGGCTACTCGTAATAATTGAAACTTAAATGGAGAACTAACCGTGTATAATTTTAGGCGTATTAAGAAATAGCTACAATCTATTTTAATACGCAACTCAGCAGAACTGCGAAAGATATTAGTCAATTTTAAATAATGTTATTATTTGCTGAAAGATATTGAAAAGTCCACTTACTTATTTTTTATAATTTAATAATTTTATTGTTGTTTAGTTTGTTTTTTCCGAAGTGTGACATCGATACTTCGTAAATAAAATTTTATTGTGAAAATTACAATGGTTTTTTCTTTTACTCTCGCCAATGTTTGTAGTCTACTTATGTAAGTAAATAATAAATTTAAATAAAAATTTTAGTATGCCTATAGGATCATGAGTGAGGAAAAAAACTAATATAAGAATTTTTTCACAATTCTTTGGTATTTTCTCTTTTATGTTTCATAAGTAAATACAATATTTTCATAAAGTAAAGAAACTAAAAGAGGCGCACAAATAATAGTTTACTAGCTCTACATACAAACATAATTTTCTTTTTTACTATAAACTTTAACATGTATTAAATTGCAATTATAACAATTTTATTAGATAACTGAATTAAATTAACAAACTTTCATAACATACATGCAAATGGTTTATGCATGCACATATTTTTTTATATTTTTTTATTAATTTTCTTATGATACATTATAATTCCAACATACATGTATATATATTTGTATAGAAGTGATTACAATGCATACAGTTTTTTTTTGTTTTAATGTATGCTTATGCATATATTTGGGAGTGGTTTATATGTATGTGTTTTAGAAACGATTCAAGTACATGAAAGCACAACGACATATATATATATATTTTTTCCATTAATCAACTAATGAGATATGTATAGTTCAAAATTACACAAAATAAGTATGTATTTTAAATGTTAAAAATAAGTATATATATAAATCATAGAGTGAGATATTTTAAAATATAAATAATTACAAAAAAAATATTATTTGTGTAAGCGTTTAATGGAAAGAAAACTTAAAAATATAAATATGCATGTTTTCCAAAAATTTAAATTATTCTTGTTTTTCTCTTAGTAATATTTAAAATTTCCAAAAAAAAAAAAAAACTGATAGCAATGCAGTGTTTTGCAATAAATATTAAATCAAACTTAAACACGATTTTTCGATTTTTCAAAATTATTTCATATTTTATGTATGATAATTACCAATATTTATGTAATTTTTATTTATTTATTTAAGATTGAACAAAAATAAAAATGGAAAACAAGAGCGGTTTAGTTTAGTAAGTGTTAGTTGTTTAGTCTTTTGCTTTTAGTTTCTACGAAGGAGTTTATTATGGACAAACAGAAACTCGTTTTCACTCACTTCGTTGTTGTTATTCTTTTCATTGAATTGTATAGAACTACGCACAGATGTGTGCACTTTTGGCACCCACTGTAATGTGTTAGTGATTTGATTTTTTTTTTTTAATTAATTTTAATTATAACTTAATATTAGTTCTCCTTTTTAAGTTAAATTCTTTACAATAAAATTTCCCTTAAAGCATATGCGTAGAGCTGCCAATTTTTATTGACTCTTTTCACTTATTACACATTTTATTTATTAAATAATTTACAGTTATTAAATTTTTTTTATATAATTATTAAATTATTTATAAAAGGTACATATTCAATTTGCGCAACATTTTTTTTTTTTTTTTTTTAAATTGAAGTAGCACAAAATTTAGTGGAGAGTTAAATTTGCGTCTTCACAATTTACAATATATACTATTTGTATATAGCTACAAATTAATTTTTATTAAGTTTATTAATAAAATTATTATCTTAGTAAATTTTCGTTTTACTTTGTTTTGTTTTTAATTATTTTTTTATCACTTGAAGCCTACAAATTAATTGTCTCACACATTGTTGGTTGAAGTTAATTGCTACAAAAGTGCGAAAAACACTTTTTAAAAGTTCAAGCACTCAACTAACCGTAATTACTGCGCAAATTATAAAACCCCTTTTCTTTAATATCTATATATATATATATTTTTTTGTTACTCAAAGTATTTAAATGTGAAAATATTAATTTTTTTTATAATTATTTTACGCCTTTTCTTTTCTTTATATTATAAATTCAACTAGTCAACTATTATTAACAAAAATTTTTATAGTCACACATACATACACATATGTTTTGTAGATTTCGCCCACAGTTATTATTCCTTTTTTTTAAACTATTTAAACCGTTTTCCTGCCTTACTTCACACTACCACATTAAGTATACTAACACATTTTTTGTTTTTGTTTTGTTTAATGCTAAACTTTTGTTATTCGTGTGTGCTGCACTTTGGGGCGTATCAAGAATTTGAATTTTCCTTCATTTATCTTTATGCGCCCCTCTCGCCTTAATTGCTATGACAGCAGATCCTCGGAGTCCATTCCTTCCTCTGGTGGATTTTTCTTCACGCAATCTCTTACGCCATTCAATATGATTGTCACTCGTCGATCGAGCGCCTTTAAGTGTGGTTCCCATAATATTGGTCGTATTGGGTCGACAGACATGGATTCACGCATTATTTCCGATAATGGCTTAGGCCCATTGTGGAAGCTGTGGAAATAAAGTGAAAATTTTTGCAATTAAGTAAGTGCAATGGTATTTTATATAATGTAAAATAGTAAATAAAAAAACCACTTAATCGATGGGAATTATTTTATTTTATCATTTTATTTTTATTTTTTTTTTGGTAGTTTAATACTTTGTATTTTTTCTTGCGTTTCATTTTCCGCTAAAAATAGTGAAATAATTATGTTTTCATTGGCAGATGAAATATTTTTTCAGAGGCAAAAGCATGATCTCATTATAAGTATATTATTTGAGAGTTCTCTGAAAAAGTGAAAAAGTGTTTTCATATTTCTAAAGAAGAATTTTTTTAAATATTTGGCTCCGCAGTTGTGATTAATAAAAAACTTTTTTCTAATAAGCCGTGCAAAAAATTTCGTTCAGAAGCGGCTTAGAAGAAACTTTAGGTGAAATTGTTTGAAAAAACATCAAGGCACACTTCACAAATCAAAGCAGTAGCTCCGCCAACTTCTTCAACTTCAACGATTATAAAATGACAATATATTGTAAAGAGTTCTCCAATAGGGATGATATGATTTCTAAGTGTCGTATTGGCAATTTTTAATATGTCATGATCTGTCATTTTTTTCATTGTATTCAGTAATGTTTACAATTTCATCCATGGCAACATATACGCAAGAACATCGTCTACAAGTTATTCAATATTATTATCAAAATAATCGTTCTGAAATTGCAACTTTTCGTGCGCTTTTGCCATTTTATAGTCTTAATAATCTATTCGTCGAATTGTTGAATATTTCGAGCGTACATTTTCTTTACATAATGTTCAAGTGCCAATAAGAAGTAATGAAAATATTTCTGCCGTTCAGACAAGTGTAGCTGCAGACCGCAATATGTCGATTCCAGTACGTTCTCAAGAGTAGGGACTGTCTCAAACCAAAACCTGGCGGATTTTGAGAAAGAATTTGGTCTTGCATCCATATAAAATTGTTCTCACTCAAGATCTGAAGCCATTGGACCACCATAAACGTCGTGATTTGCTGATTTTGCTCTGCAACAACTTGAAAACGATAACGATTTTTTTTAAGAAAATCATCTTCTCCGATATGTCTACTTTCATCTGAGGGGTGCTGTAAATAAACATAATCGTCGATTCCGGTGCGAAGAAAATCCACAAATTATTCATGAACAACCATTCCATTCACCTAAATTGACAGTTTGGTGCGAATCATCGGTCGTACTTCTTCCGAAATGAAGCTGGTAGCACTGTTTCTGTCAAAGGAGAGCGGTATAGATCGATGATAACCAGATTTTTATGGCCATAATTGTAAGAAGTCGATTTTAACAACACACAGCACGTGCAACAGCCGAATTATTGCGAAAAAAGATTTGGGCATTCGATTATTCCAAGAAATTGTGACATTGAATGGACATTCTTGTGGGGTTATTTGAAGTTATTGGTCTTTAGCAATAAACATGACATACAACTAGATTTAGTGGAAGAAGTGCTCGAAAATTGGGTTCATCGAATTCGTTCCTGCAAAAGAAGTCGTGGAGCCATAGTGTTTTTTTTTTTAAGGAATCATATCACTCTTATTGGGAAACCCCACATATATGTACACCTTGGCTTATTTTATATATATTAAAAGACTATTTTCAATTTTTTTAGTAAATTGATGTGGAAATTTGAATAAAAACAAAAAGTGAATTATTTGAGAGGGGTATTAGGTCAGGATTTCGTCGTATCTGGATATTGTGTTATCTAAATTTTGTCTGGTCGTGATTTCGTTATGTCAGTTTACTGCGCTGTCGGAATAGTGCCTTGTCTGGATTTTTTTTTTAAATTGTCTGAATAATGTCCTGCTGTCTGGATTTTGAAAGTTTTAATTATAGATTATTTATAGCAAAATGTAAAATTCATTATATGTAAGTAAAATATCGAATTTTATATTCTTAACTTTTTTGGTGAAGTATTTTTAATTCAAAATCTCATATATCTAAACACACCGGTTGTATGGGAGCTTGATGATATAGTCAACCGTTCCGAATGTTTCCGACAATTGATAAATGTTTGATATATTATTTTAATATTTGAATTGAAATATCTCAAAACCAGAGAGACTACTTTGTGTTCATACAGACGGACGGACGGACGCACTCCTCGGACATTGTCAAATCAATTCAGTGCGTCATTTCATTTGCATGGAAGGTATACAAATAACTTTTATAGTGGACCTGGGAGTAATTTATCCCCAACGAGTTGAGAAGCCGCCTTTGACGACTAGACTAACTTCTTTGAAATATGCCAAAATTACATCTTTGTCAGAACACTATTTTATGCCGAAATGTCCACGAAATTATACTTGAAATCTAGCGCTAATGAAATTGCAATGACGAAAGCAAGGACAGCAGTCCGAAGCTACCCATAAGTATTTTTCACCGATGCACTATGGCGTCTATAAACGAGTATATTTACTTGCGTTTTTCGTTAGTCAATCGAACTTTTGTGGCCTGTTGTGTGGCACATATAGAGAAGCCTGTCGACGTTTGAAATTGCTAGAGAACGACACGCATTTTGATCACGCACTTGAAGTTGCTGTTTGATGGTACGTGTATAATTAGCGAGTAGAGGAGAGTTTTCTCGAGCTGCCTGTCGAAAGACAGTACAGGCTAACCTTCGTATGGGCTCCTAGTCATATGGATAATAAAATGAGAGGGAACTATGAGGCATCTTGAAAACAGGCGGAGGCAGGTACAGGAACCAGCCAAATAAAGAAGTTATATTCAATCTCAACGACTATTACCCTATTTTCCAAGAAGGTTGATGAGAATTACTGTGCTTGCTAAATAAGCAGCCGCCTTAAAGGGAGCACCTATGAGTTTTCTAGTACCCAGCCAAGCTTAAATTAAGGCAATTAAAAGCGTCAACACAGAATCCAAATATGTGGGAACTTGCAAGGAGTCAACTAAAGACTATCACGGTAGTGCAACGGAATATTACTTGGATTCCCCGCGCCATCGGATGTAGAAGTTAACTAAGAGCCGGGCAAAATGGCTCCCATCAGTACTGATGTAATGTACATTGACTTAGCTATTTCGGTGTATTCAATTTTTGTCTAAATCAGTGACCTAGAGGAACAATTAAAGTTCTGGAACATAATCGATTTATGGCATACTACTGAACTAACTAAACTACTATGGTGCAGCGGGGATTGTAAGCAAACAAAGTTTGGTGTATTGACGTGGTGTATGCACTTGAGATATCATCTTCAAAAACTAGGCAAGATTGAAACTGCTGAGCATGAAAAGAAGAGCCACTACCCTTGGGAGTGTCTGGCCTTCAGACGATTGAGACGTCTTACCTTCCACGATTGGCCAGTACGCAACCCTCATTTTGGTCACAAGTTAATACTGAAGTCTCTCTCATGGTTAGTCTTTGCCGTAACGTAGAAAAGAAAATAAGAATTTATAAGGCAATCCAAATGATGGAAAATGTCAGAATGAGCCTATGTTGGCCGAAATTTTTTGACGCTTTACATTTCTCATCTGGTTTAAGAACAATGTGATTTATAAGCAAATATGCTGGAGACCTAAACCTGATATTAAAAACCAAAAATCTTCATCAGCTAATAACATAAGAAACAAAAAATTAATTTATAAACTGTATTTTAAACTCAGAAATATATTTTTCACATTATACTCACTCCAATATCTTTTTCAACGTTGATGTGCGTATCATGCAACACTGTAATAATGGCGCCAGTATGGTTAGTTCATCGTGAAAAGGTTTGCCGAAACCACGTCCATGATCCAAATGCAATGTAAATGTGTCATTGCCGAATATTCTGGAACAAAGTAAAAATTAAAATTTAAAATAAGTATTAAAAAAAAACATATATATATGCAAAAACATAATAATAACAAATGCATATTTTTTTAAATTCAATCGAGCTTTCTTATATGTTCCAAAGTACAAACACAACTTGATTTCAAAATTTATTTAATTTACCTTTTTTTTATTTGTAATAATAATAAAAATATTAGAAAAGCTGAATTATTGAGTATACAAATAAAGTGTTTTTTATTGAAATAAGTAAAAAATACATCATTCAAAATATTGTCCATCGGAAGCGACTAATTTTTCCCATCCCTCTGGCAATTTTCAAATACCATCTATAAAAAGTAAGCCAAATCTATCATTGATCCAATCATTGAGTCATTATTTCATTTATTCAAAAGACCCGAACCGGTGACCTCCTAAATCGTTTTGCATTCGTCAAAAAAGCCAGTATTCGGAAGGAGCAATGTCTGGAGAATACGGCGGGTGGGGTAAGACCTCCCATTTCAGCGTTTCCAAGTAGTTTTTGACCATCGCAAGGCGTGTGCCTGAGAATTGTCGTTTCTGACCGTTCAGTTGGCGTTTGATAAGGTAAAGCGGACAATTCCTCAAGACGCCAGAACGTGTTCATTTCCGACGCTAAAATCACCACTTTTGAAGCGTCGAAACTACTATCTATTTTTAATTTTTTTTTTTGCAAATTAAAATATAAGTAAAAGATCAAAACTTCTCCCAAATGTTACGTATTTAACAAAAATCCGGATATTTTCGTAGAAGCAAATTTTGTTGTCAGAATTAGACTAATTATTTTTGACAGATGTGAAACCTTCCCAATGAAATAGGTAATTTCTGCTAAGGACGGCGACAACTTGCAGGTGGAGCCATCTCTTGAGAATGGACCAAATTAATTTGTACACCCAATAAATTTTCTTAAATCAGAAAGAAAAAAGGAAAAATGTAACACTGTTCTTACTAAAAAAATATTTATCGCAAACGTAATTGTTAGGTTTGTTTATTGAAACTGAAAATAATCTGAGCAGCTCAAGTTCGAGCAGAGAGGAGCGCTGTCAAAAAAAAAAAATAATTTAGAGCAAGTTAGAACAAGAAAAACTTTTCGGGCAACACACTCCAAGTACATGTAAATGTTTGACATTTCTATTGTAAAAACTTTCCAAAATAATTAAGATTTTTTGTACATTCCAACTATAAAATTAATATTTTTTCTTTTATTTTTTATTAAAGTTATTCTCTGTGCACGGCGAACAATTTTAATTCATATTCTGCCTTCTTTGGGTTTCTAATTGGGTCTGTCAAAAAATTATTTTGCTCATTCTACGTTACCCTAACAAGAAAGCTGTTCCAGTTCCAGCTCGAAGTTGCTCTCTTTCTGCTAAGGACAGAGTCATGAAACCAAAAGTAAAGCAATTAAAAGCAAAAAAAATTTCACCCCCTGCGGGTTAGAGGTTCAAGAATTTACCCGCGGTAAGGCATGCCTGTCGTAAGAGCCGACTAAAAGAATTTGGAGAATTTTCTACGGCTACAACAACAACAACAACAAACAAATTTTCATGAAAGGATTTTTTTGCAAATAGAGTAACCTAGTGTAATCTAGAGCAGCTCAATAAGTAATCCAATTGAATTCGTCTATTTATAAACTTTTATTTTTGAATATTTTCTGCTTACAAATACAATAGATTCAATACAAAACAAAGTTCCTTCCCCAATCACTTGTTGTTAATCCACTCTCTTCTTTAACTCATAACCACCCGTTACTGTCTCTTCTGACATCTTTGCACACTCATAGCCATAACAATCAATGCATTTTTTTCTCAATTCTTGTATAACTTTTCTTTTTAAAATTTCTACTTATTGCTTGCGTTTTATTATTCCAATAGAATACTTAATGCTTTACGCCATGCACTGCGAAATGAAGTGAAAAATCTTATATTTAGCAGTAAGTTCATCAACAAAGCGTGGAGAATAAAGCATATTTTTACAATGAATTGCGTCACTTTCTCCTTCCCTTTTCCAGAAATTTACTACAATTTCCATTTGCATTTACATAATCTATTAAGTTGTTTTGCTTAGTCAATTGTGCATTATTATGCTTCCAATTTGCCATTGCATTTTCTCTACTCGGAAGTCACTATTGTTATTTAAAAAAAAAAAAAATCTTACTGTAATGCGGTTGACTTCAACCACTTATTGGCAAATCGTGAAGGAGTCGATAGAGAAAATAATTGAATGAAAGACATTGGTTAAAATTAGTTCCTTTCCTTTATCACTTTATTTTCAATACTCAGGGCTGGCACTACTATGAAAACAAAAGTTTGAAAACTTAATAAACTAAGGACGCAAATAATAATATGCTAAATGGCAGACACACTACAAGTAATATCCGCATAAGCTTTCTTTATTTGCATTAACTCTTGAATTTCTACTATTGTGAATGAAAGAAAATGGATTCGCTACTGTCAAAAGAAGATAAACACATATAAAAAGAAAAAACAGCGCAAAATAAATGAAGACGGCAGTGAATAATTCATGAAAAGGCGTGTCAAGACTAATGATTTCAATTGCATTAAATTATTTTGATATTGCATCAAAATTTTAGGACAGGCTTGCATTTGAATTAGAAATAAAAACCATTTCAATTTCAGTTCAGCAATTTGTCAATAAAATAGCTGCTAATCATTTCTCTATTTCTCATTTCCATTTTGAATCCGAAGTTTTTGTCAAAACATCTGTTAACTAAATGCGCATATGGGCTGTCTGTCGGTGCCAAAAACAGAATATGCATTAGTGTCACTTACGAGTCTAGTCAATTTAGCCATGTCCGTTTGTTCGTTTGTTTTAACGCAAACTAGTCCCTCAGTTTCTTTATAGTCTCTATAGTATATGTACGACCGATTTTCATATTTGAAGTTTGGTTACACTAGATATTAACACTAAAAATCAGCGAAATCTGGAGATTAATATTACCCCTTCAACAGATTTTTTATATTTGAAAATCAATATTTAATCCTAAAATATATTGCAATAACAGTTCAATTGAAAAGTCGCCGGTCTGACACATCGATGGCTAGAACTAGAATTAAATC
The DNA here is from genome assembly GCA_030068015.2 of Neoceratitis asiatica. Lineage (NCBI taxonomy): Eukaryota > Metazoa > Arthropoda > Insecta > Diptera > Tephritidae > Neoceratitis > Neoceratitis asiatica. Next base: position 36,990,575 of record CM061528.1, read on the forward strand.
CAACCTTCAAAAGACGCACGTTAAAATTTGACAGCTGTTGGATAATTAGCTTGCTAATTATAGCATTTTGAGTGAAGCAACTTTCGTTATTGTGAAAAAAATGGATAACAAGGAATTTTGCGTGCTAATAAAATATTGATTTATGAAGGGAAAAAGTACAGTTGAAGCAAAAACTTGACTTGATGACGAGTTTTCGGATACTGCCCCTGGAAAATCAACTATCAAGAATTGGTATGTTAAGTTTAGACGTGGTGAAATAAGCACCGAAGACTGCAAACGCAGTGGATTTCCGGTTGTAACCGACGAAACCATCAAAAAATCCACAAAATTTTTTGGAATGAGAGTAAATGGAAATTGAGTGAAAAGCAGGCACTCTAAAGATATCAACTGAATGTGTACATCATATCATTCACGAATATTTGGATATGGGAAAGCTCTGTGAAAAGTGGGTGTCACGCGAGCTCACTTTTAACCAAAACCAACGACGAGTTGATGCTTCGGAGCAGTGTTTGTAGATTTTCAAACGTAATAAACCCGAGTTTTTGCGTCGATATGTGACAATGGTTGATATATGACTCGAAGTTAAATCGACAGTCATCCGACAGACATGCGCATGGACTAATTTTCATTGACTACTATGAAAAAGAAAGAACCATCAGCAGCGTTTATTACATAGTATTATTGGACCGTTTGAAGGACGAAATCACCGAAAGACGGAAAAAAAATTTTAAGAAAAAGAATATGCTATTTCACCAAGACAATGCACCGTGTCACAAGTTAGTGAAATCGATGGCAAAAATCCAAGGATTAGGCTTCGAAATACTTCCACATCGACCTTATTATCTAGATCTGGCCCCCAGCGACTATCTACTGTTTTCAGATCTCAAAAGAATGCTCGCTATGAAGCAATTTTCGTTGAATGAAGAAGTGATCGCCGAAGCTGTAGCCTATTTTGAAAAGTTAGAGGGTCGTTATGATCAGTGTATCACCCTTAAAGGGAACTGTGTTGAATAAAAAAATTAATTTTTCCAAAAAAAAAAAACTAAATTTGTTTTACTATGGTAGGCCGGGTACTTGTCAATTGGTGGGTTTGAAAATTGAAAAAATCGATTATTTTTCTTACCTTATTGTAAAAATTGTAAAATATGTTAAAAATATTCTCTTAAAATTTCAAATCGATCGGAGTAAAATTCTAAGAGATAGACCCTTTGGAAGTTCCGCCCATCAGGCCATGTCTGTGTCAATTTGAAATTTTAAGCATGTTTATCTCAAAACTCTATTTTTTAAGTCGGTGGACACGATTTCTCGAAAAGTTATAAAGCGATTTTTGTTCTAATTTGGCACACATCTTTGTGATAATATTATCTAGTCATTGAACGAAATACTTTTTTATTACAACTAATTTTTTCGAGTCAATACATGGCGAAAATTTGCTAAAAAAATGTGTTTTCTTGTTCAAAGTCTGTCAAAAATTTAAATTTTAATTTTTTTCCTTCGTCCAGTAACGAGAGTTATCCATGTGCTAACGAAATATTTTTGGTTTTTTCGTTTTAGATGAACCAATAATGAGTTAAGCTGTCCACGTCAAGAGCATTTCCTGAGCTGATTTTTCGGAATTTTCGAATAAAAATTTCACAAAATACTGTTTAAATATGTATCTTTGATATAGTAAATTGTTTGAATAAAATATGTGAATGTATATATGTATATAAAAAAATTGTGAAAATTTATTTTTTTAACCTCTAAAACCTACCTAACCACTTAAATAGATATGTTCATGAGAGCTATAGTCCATTTATTTGTTAATTTTTGTTTCTATTTGTCTTTAAAAAAAAAATTTAACGCAACTTTTGAAGTATGTAGTGTGAATTAAGTTCAAATATCTAATACTAATATCATTTTTGATTGCTAATAGTTTCGGTGTTTTAATGTGAAAACTTTAATACAAAATAAAGTTTCACAATTATTTTTTAAGGCCACACTTAACTAATACACGCATATTATTATCTTTGAAAACATAAAAATCTTTGCCAATATAATTATGATTTTTTTTATAAATAAAACTAATGAAAATATGCATTGGGTAGGATGATACATATATAAATGCCGTACTTAAGCACAGATTTGGAAGCAAAAGTAGAAAAGAACAAAGATTATTGAATTAAAAAAAAAACAATGTTTGCGCTTATTTTAGGTCAATGCAGGCAAAGAAGACCCATTTTAGTTAAGCCTACAACTTAATTTTTATTTATTTATTTATTTTTTTTTTCTTTTTTATTATTATAAAGTTTGCGCAGTTACTTGAATTTTATTTTTAGAAAATAACCACAAAGAGATTTTGCAACTCACAAAAGTAAAATTTTGGTATTTTATTGTAATATTGTTTTTCCTTTTGGATTATGCCGAATGCTAAATTTCAAATAAAAAATAGCAAGTTCTTAACGCCTCGCCCGGTTATTATCGGCTTATGCAGTGCTCCACTATTATTAAAGGCAATGAGAGCATGTCTGTGGCGTATACGAGTAAGTAACGGTATAATTGTTTGAATAGTTGAATGCACAAAGTATTGTATGTATATATGCAGACAAACATGCAATACATGCTTTAAGCGTACTAAGTAAATATCTAGAATAACACACACTCACACACATAGATGTGCGATAAATACACAAAAGGTTCTCGAGCCAGAGTTAAATGGGTTTTCCCGACACCAAAACGGGACAGCGAGACCAACAAAGGCACAAAGTTGCTGTGTGGGGTTATGCATATTTATTTCGATGTGTATGTGAGTATGTGTGTATGTGCATTTGAATGTAGCAACAGATTTTCCACTCAAGTAGGCTGATAAGGGAAATTCGCTTGTCGACTGAGCTTCAGCTTGTTTGCAGGTGTAATTGTAAGCGAATGAAAATTTGAAACCAGGCACTATAGTTTTTTTTTTCAAACATTTTTGTTGTTGTTGTTGTTTTTGTTATGCCACAGCGCCTGCCAGTGATATGTGCTTGAATATATCAATGCATTATTGGTTCACGCAAATTAGTGTAGTGTGTAGTTTACTAGTCGAGGCATGCTTCATTACCAACCTACACATACATATGTAATTATATATATATATGCACATATATATGTTCTGATATGTGTAATGCCTTGGTTACAAATTCATCTCATTATGCCGGTTGTCGGATGTGGGATAATGAATAATTTTCAGCATGCTTGCTTGGCTATCAGCGTACTTATATGTGTGTATGTGTATGTACATACATTTATTTAACCGTGTAAGTAAATTACGCGGCTTATAGCTTATAAATATATATGTATATAGGATTTAATGTGGATTAATACGTTGCAGCTGCTTATGCTTGGTCATAGAAATGTGCTCGCATTAATGCTTATGCATGTACTCGGGTTGTGGTGCGCTTAAATATGTATATGTAATTGTGGTTTTAGTTTTAATTTAGGAACAAAAGAAATTGGCCAAAATCACAATGGCATGACGATGCAAAATATTTGAATAAAATTTTAAACATTTTGGGCATTGCTTCATAAGAAGGTGTTAAAATTATAAATATCTTAAGTACTTCTGGATGTGTCATAATGAAATACAGGAACTTTTCTAATAATCTATTACGAACGCCTTTTTTTTTTTTTTTTTTTTGAAAAATTTGTTGTAAACTGGACAAGACACAAACAATGCCAAGGCTCGTTAAAATCAAAATTTGTTTTACTAGTTTCCAGAAACAAGGGGAAAAAATGTCTGGACATTCTAAAAGGAATATTAAATTTGATTTCAGAGAAAATTGAGCCTGTTATTATTTAACCATGAAAATTACACCAAGTATTTCACGACGACTGGCTAGAGTAGGGAGATTGATAAGTTTCTCAGAGTTCCAATGAAAATTTCTTAAGGAATATAGGAGGAATGTTTTTGAATAGACTCTATCCTGTCAGGGTAGACTTGATACTTCGGGTTCCAAATCAACGAGCCGTATTTAAGAATAGGTCTTATTAATTTTATATACAAAGCTTTAGTAACATAAGGATCATTAAACTCCTTTGACCACAGTTGTTTTAAAAAAGTCAAGATGCCTTTGGCTTTGTTGACTATCACATCAATGTGATGTGTGATCAATAAAACGTTGAACCTGTTCCAAATTGTAATTATCTCTAGTGTGAGTAATTGTCTGTATGGCTCATCATACACTGTTCCCTTTCAATCCCGCCATAATTTCAGCAACACCTTATTTGCAGTCTATTCAGGTTTTGGTGTCATTTCTGAAAGGATTACCAGCCTTTGAGCATGATATTTTTCGTTTCAGAACTGTTTCGATATTGTCGCGTTTCCGATGCTTTAGTTCGGAAATCCAATTTTTTTGTGTTAATTCATGTAGCACCCAAAGATCGAGCTTCTTTGAGTAATCAGCTTAATATAAATTGTTCCAAACTGTCTCATAAGTGATGCCTGATGCCTCCACTATTTTCTGACAACTTGGTTCCAATTTTGCTCTACAGAACCAGGTGCATCTTCGACATAAAAATTTCTGGAATGGAAACTAGTAAACCACTATTGGGTCTTAACCTATTTTCAAAACAAAATAATTTTTTACATGACGAATAATGATTTACAGAATTGTTCCAAGCATTCTCATGTAGGAACCACCTTTGTCACTTAGTCTAGGGCATACTGAGTTTACGGAGGGAACACTGTTCCAACTTGTTGAATGGAAGTGAAAGTGCGGCACTTGTAGATGGTGAACCCGAATATCCAATTGAAGATGATGAAATAGACATTCCAATACCCGACTATGACGAAGTGTGAATAGTGATTGGCCATTTAAAAAATAACAAAGCGACAGGAGCCGATTGCTTGCCGGCCGAGTTAGTCCAATACGGTACCGAAGAACTGGGAAGATACCTGCATAAGCTTCTTTGCCAAAATACGAAGATTGGAACCTCAGTATGCTCTGCCAAATCCATAAAAAGAGGGAACGCACAGTGTCAATTACTGTAGGATAAGCCTAAGCCTCTTCAATATTGTAAAATTATTGATCGTATTGTGTGGTAAATCTACCATTGACCAGAAATTCATCATGCGCCAAAGTTTGAAGAAGACATCTGAGAAAAGAATCGATACACATCATCTTTTCCTTGACTTTAAAGCTGCCTTCGACAGCACGATAAGGCCCTCCTTCTCGCCGCTATGAAAGGTTAAGTCTTCTCTCGACAAATCGAAACCAAGTTCCTTATTCCCGTCCTGTTCTATGTCGCATAAGCGTGGAGGAGGTCGACATCCAACGATTCAGGTTTAGAAGTTTTCCATAGAATTTGAGGAAGATTTATGGCCTTTTTCGCATTGGCAACGCCGAATACCGCAAAAGATGGAACGAGAAGCTGTACGAGTAATCTGACGACATTGACGTAGTTCAAAGAATCAAGAGACAGTGGATATACCGTGCCTAGGTCACGTCGTCCGAATGTATGAAAGCACTCCAGCTTTTGAAGTATTTGATGTAGTACCCGCTGGCAGAAGCAGAAGAAGAAGAAGACATCCTTCCCTTAGATGTTTTTTCACAGTTTTTGAGTCAAAACCTAATATTTGAATAAAATCTTTTCGGTTTCGGCAAATGATCAAAACATTACTACAAAAATACACTCGCATATTAGATTTCGTTGAAATATTTCAAAAAATAAGAATCTACTTTGCGTTCAAACACACCGACAGACGGACATGGCTGAATAATTTTAGTCGATGGGTATATCTCTCTTCATTCTGGTGATTACATACATTGGACCAAGTCGGGAGACTGCTGAAGAACACTATGGTTTTCGAAAAAGCTATAACTACTTTTACTCAGAATGTTGTTATATGATTTTGCCACTTTCCAAGAAATATTTTCAGTCTTCTGCTTATTAAAAAAAGAATATAAATATTAAGATTATAAGAGGTTCGGAAGGGATGTCCACTTTACTCTTATATATACATACAACTCAACTTTACATTTTCTCGAAAATTAAAAAAAAAATACTTTTATTCAATCATATACAGAACACTGTGCCATTATTCGAGTATGTAAAATACACTCTACAATTTGTTTGCATTGCAAATGCGCAAAATGCATTTTGGCATTGCAGCACAAACAAGACAAGTGAAGGAAGCCAGTCAGCTTCCTCTTAAGTGTAAGTAATCCAATCGCATTAAACACACCCAACATAAGGAAAGCTAACGGCGAGAATATTTGCATGTATCTACCCAGCAGGAAAGATATCAGTTTTAATCTAAAATGTTAGAGCATTTTCACAAAAGCAAATCCTTGATCACGCGTCACCATCACATTAGTGATGATCATTAATGGAAGTTATTAAAAATCGAATATGACAAAAAAATGCAACAGGGCGTTCGGCAAACGGAACTTTCAAAATTGGTATATTTGGTACAATTTTATTTATCAAAATCTAGTTGCTGATAAGATGTTTTCCACACTCACTATGGGGTTGTTGTGCTCACATATATATTCATTCATATATGTAAATTTGTGCAGCTTCATTGAAGCAATTTCAATATGAATTATACATATAAGATTGTTGCATTTACATATGAATCTAATAAGCAGATGATGATAATGTTATGAGCTATGGATTAGCTGCCAGGTACTTGTAAAGTTCATGGGTGCAGAGAGTATAGAAACTGTCAGAATTTTTGAATACTTTGTAAAATATAAAAATAATTTTACCCATAGCTAATTTATTTTATTTAATTTATTTCACTTTATTTTAGTTTACTTTATTTTAATATTTTTAATTTTTTTTTATTTTTTATTTTTTTTAAATTTCTTATTTTATTTAAAATTATTTCTTTTATATTTTTTTAATTAACTTATAATTATTATTTATTATATACAATTTTTTTATTTTATTTTACTTAGTTTAAATTAATTTAATTTAATTTTTTATTCTTTATTATTTATTTTATTTTAAATAATTTTATGTTTTTATTATTTTAAATTTTTATTTTTGTTATATTTTTTAAATTTAATACTATTTAATTTAATTGAATTTTATTTTATTTTGTTTTATTTCATTTTACTTCTTTTATTTTATTTTTTTAATATTGTATTTTATTTTATTTTCTATTTTATTCTATATTATATTAATTATTTTATTTCATTCTATTTTAATTTATTTTATTTTATATTATTTTATTTCATTTTATTTTATTTTATTTTATTTATTTTTTTTAAATTTTTTTTAAATATTATTTTATTTTATTTTATTCCATTTTATTTTAATTTAAAATATTATATTTTCTTTTTTTATTCTTTATTTTATTTATTTTTTTTAATGCATTTTATATTATTTCCTATTTTTCATATTTTTGTATTTCATTTTGTTTTATTTTATTTTGTTTTATTTTATTTTATTTTATTTACTTTATTTTATTTTATTTTATTTTGTTTTATTTTATTCTTTATTTTATTATTATTTTTGTTTTTCGAATGAATTTTATATTGTTTTCTAATTTTTTTATATTTTTCATTTCATTTTATTTTTTTTATTTTTTTATTTTATTTTATTTTATTTGCTTTATATTATTTTATTTTATTTTATTTACTTTATTTAATTTAATTTTATTTTATTTTATTTTATTTTGTTTTATTTTATAATTTTTTTTAATGAATTTTATATAGATTTCAAATTTTTTTTATTTCATTTTATTCTATTTTATTTTATTTTATTTTATTTAATTTTATTTTTTTCGTTTTTTATTTAATTTAATTTTCCTTTTTTTTATTTTATTGCATTTTTTTATTTTTTTATTGAACTTAGTTACTTAGTTTTCTTGAGTTGTTTATAATTATTGTAATTAATTTTTTATTTTATTATATTTATATTATTTTTATTTATTATATGTTATTATCTTCTTAATTTTTTAATTTTATTTTATTTTATTTTATTTTGTTTTAATTTTTTAATTTTATTTTATTTTATTTTATTTTGTTTTACTTTGTATTATTTTATTTAATTGTTTTTTTTTTATATTATTTCATTTCATTTTATATTTTTTATAGTTTTTATATAATAGTTTACTTCTATTTTTTATTTACATTTTTTTAAAATTATTTTATTATGTAACAACACTTTTCTTCTCAACATCGAACTTTTTTAAGAGTTTCAAAAAACAAAAAGTTTGTTCTACAACTGGCATATTGAAGCTGAGCATTCCGGACTGTCACTTAAACGCCGCGTAAATTTCCATTCTTGAACAGCCACAAACATTTATTTACTGCTACCGAAACTATTCGAAAACTTTAAAAGTTTTCAATGTGCATGCTCACATATATATATATACACTTACATACTTTTACTAACCCTTACACACCCACACATTACATGCCAAGTAAAAGTCAATATGAAAAAACCTAGCGCCGAAAAATTATCTGCAATTTCCCCTTCACTTGCTACCATAGCTTTTGTGAAAATGAATAAGAATTCACAAAAGATCGTGACACAAATACGCAGAAACTCAACTGCTCAGCTGCTAAGTAAACGGCAATTAAAATGCTTCAAATTAGTGAAACGGATGGCGAAGAAGAAAGAGAGAAGCGAGAGATGCAATTTTTAACAATTTTAATTGAACACCAAATGGACAAGTCCCCGTAGTTCCTAATAAGCGCGAAAACAAAATGCAAAGGAGTAAGAAACGGGAAACCGCAAGTAACGACACTTTGTGTGACATTTTGTGTTGTCAAAGCAGAAAATTCTAAATGAATTTATGGACACTCGCAGGCACATTTACTTACACAAATATACTCATGTAAAGGCATAAACTCAGCGACGGATCATATACATACATTCTCAGCGCGAAAGAACTAGTAAAGACTGCTCTGTAACTTTTCCTGTTTATCTTTTTTCTTTCCATTTTCTTCTATCTTCAATTTGCGCTAAGTTGAGTAGCTCTGGCAGTGTGGTTGCAAAGTGACACTTCGCGCGTAATGGTGAGCAGCTCATTAAAAGTTAATTAAAATTATTGTGACATCTGAGCAGCGCCAGTCGGCTAACGCATTTATTGAGCAGCACTACGGAGGCTGGTGTTATGGAATTGATTGGTTAGCTACCCAGTGAATATGACACACTACGTGTGCGAACAGTGCTGATTAATACCGAATAGTGTGGTTAGAACTAAAACTCGCTTAAGTAGGGACCAGTCAATATTATGTATTTTGATTACGCGCAGGATCTAAGAGCAAGATACAGATACAGCAATGATGCTCTTCAAATAATAATCTTCAGTTGAATATTTTTTATTTTTATAATAAGAACTTTGGTACTCCTCGAAAACGCTCTTTTTTTACAATAAGGTAGTATTAAAGCGAAAGAAAGCTACGCCTGAAAACTCGCAAGGTTTTGAACACAAAAACTCTGTCTCTATCGAAATTGATTTATTTTAAAATAGGGCTGTCTTTTACCATTAAAGATTAAAAAAATAAAATGTTTTTCTTTGATTTTAAAATTTATAACTAAATAAAGACAAGAGATATTTTCTAAAGTGATCCAATTTAATTCGACAGAACTCTTTAGAAATTGACAGAATTCTTATTTTCGAAGGATTGAAAAGAAATTTTAAGTATTAAGTATTGATGATCTCATGGTTTCTAGCAATTATACTTTACCCGACGCCCAAAAATTTATTATTTAAAGAAAAGGACTTTTGTTATAAATACGACGAGCATGCATCGATTGAAGTAAATTTTTGTTTGAAATCTTTGTGCCTTTAAATTTGAAGAGAAAGTATTTTAAACCCTCTAAAAAAATCTATTTCTAACGGTCACTCTAATGCGCACGTAAAACGAACAAATTTCTATAAATATTCCGGGAGGAACTAGTATCATATTACTATTTATCATTCATGAATAATGACATTTTCTACAGGATACGCTGCACTCTTGCTATAAAAATTTCTAAAGAAAACAAAAGCAAATTAAAAGTATCAAAAATTTTATTAGCTGAAATGCCAGTCAAATGTTCAAGAGTAGTATGGGAAAGAAATTATAAAGAAAGGAAATAAATTTAATTAATTAAATCGTTTCTAAAATATCAAGAAATATTAAATTTAAAATGTAGAAATTTTAAAATTTAATATTTCATTTAACTTTATGGTTAAAGAAATATTGCACGTTATTTTTAAAGAAATAAATGTTAAAAGTCCTTTAATGTTTAACTAAAGTTAGAAAGAGTAAAATTTATCATCATGCCACCGCGCAAATCTCAAAAATTTACTTTATAGCTTAAAGTTTATAAATAAAAAAAGTCTCCAATAAATGAAAATACTCACTTAAACGTCTCATAATGATGTCGATCCATATTTCCAGTAAGAAAATCAAAGATTGCCATATCCATTAGGTCCAGAAGACGTCTACCTTCATCATACGGAGGTATTTCACGGACCTTGAGAAAAATGAGGGAAAATATTAGAGATCTCCATACACATTAATAAAGCTAAATAATAAATTGTATACGAGAATATTGGAATTTGAGACTATTAACAATATGGGGGAGTACTAGCATTTCGATTTAAAAAATCGTATTTATTTTGTTGATCTAAATGATAGGGGGACTGTTAAGCTGAGAATTACATGAAATTGTGTCTTCAAAATACCAAATTCTAGTGAAAAACTTTAATTTTTTTTTAATATTAAAAGATATACAATGTTGAGCCACCTCCAAACTGTTACTGGATTTTTATAAAGTTTTTATTAAATCAGTAAAAAATCAAATGTAGTGAAAAATTGAGAAATAAATTTTACAATACTAGAGCTCTAAATAATCGGGTATCGAGCACTGCGAGTAGCTCGATACGCGCTCATTGCTCAACTGTTCAGCAGAACAAAAAAATTTTAATTTTGTTTGTCAAAGTTTCTTAGACGTTTCAATGATTTTTACACTTTGCATAAGTAAATTTAAAATTAAAATAAAATTTTTTTTTGAGAAAAAGGTCAAAATGTTTGTCAAAATACTCAAAATGCTCGTGGTGCTCGGCATTAAAAAATTTCGAGTAATGAACAATGAGCAGGTGTGCGAGTGCTCGCTGCTCAAATACTCGCACTGTTCGAAAATGTTTGAGCAAAATCTGTAGTTCTATATAATACTCCCTTAGGATAAATTATTAATTTAGTATAGTTAATGACCTTTCTCTTAAAGTTTGATAAATAGTTATTAATTTCTTTTACTACACGATCTACAAACAGTAAAACGTATGTCTTTGTACCATAATTGCCAAACAAATATGCCAAAGTACTATGAACCACACTTTCCTATAGTTTAAAATCTTTTTAAATATTCCCTTTTGCATTTTTTTTAATAAAAAAAAGCAGCTTGGCATAAGAAAAAATGCACTTTTATTAAAAACTCTCAAACGAAACTTATTTCGTTCATTCTTCTGTAATTACTTCAAAAATAATAAATAATTACCAAATAATTACCAGAAACTTAAGAAAGTCACCATTTTAACAATAAAGGGGAAAGAAGAAGAAGAAAATCAAAGGGCGCAACGCTCTTTCTCTACTTACAATGGAGCAGTAATTGGAATCTGTTTCCCATTGAGCCTTCCTGCGTTTATGATATGAACGACGCCAAGGATGCCGCCAAACCTGTAAAAAGTAGACAAAGTAAAAAATAAGTGGAAGCAAAGCAAATAAGTTATAATAATTAAGAAATAACTAAAAAAAAACAGTATTACCCAATAGCAAGATAGAGTTTCAATACTTTCGCATACTTAAATATTAATGAGTTATTTATTTAAAAGTGTAAAAGGTAATAGGAAACTAAGAATAAAAAAGTAGGAAAATTAAAACAAGTGATGCACACGAATACACAGAAATGGTGCAAGAAAGTAAACGGTCGTAGCACTTATATATATATATCGTAGCTCACAATTGTACTAATCCGATCTCATTAAAAGTGAGCGACTTACTTAAGAGTTAAGCCGCTTTGATGCGGCAGCGTGCTGACTAAATGACAATCTTAAACTTCAACTGTTCTGGTTTACTGTTTGCAAATAGTAGTTATAATAGTAGAAGCAGTATTTATGTACAGCTGTAGCAAGGATAATAGTCGACAAAGGATTTTAAAAAATTTCGAAGGAATAGTAAAAATCGGAGAGATGACTAGGTCGCAAAAATAGGAGATATTGGATCTATTTAGCTAATTGAGTGCGAAAAATCGGTGTTGGAAAATTTCAATACTAAGTATTTTCGAAATATATACTCGTATTTATGTATGTCGAATTTTAATAAATGAATTAATAATAATAAATAATAATTATATTAATATAAGCCAATTATGCCAAATAATTTGAAAATTTAATATAAAGAGTGATGCAAGTAGAGGGACTATTTTCAATAACCTTTTTTTGACAGATCACGCGTGAGTCGTGTCAAGCTTTCATATTATTTTTGTTTAGTATTGTTTGGTATTTCATTGTGGAAAGACTTACGCCTGAACAACGTTCACAAATCATTCAACTTTATTACGGAAATTCACGTTCTGTAAAGATGTGTTTCACGCGCTTCACTCAACTTATAGTCAACATAATCGGCCTACCGAGCGTATTTTTCGCAACACCATCACCCATCTTGAGACCCAGCATTTATTATTGGATAATATTCGACTGAATAGACCACGTCTAGTACGCAGTGAGGAAAATATAGCGGCCTTAGTTGGGAGTGTACATGAAGATCATGAAGAGTCGATTCGGCGCCGTTATATATATATATATATATATAACGCTGCCAGTGTTTCGTATTACTAAAATAATTTTACAATGAAATGTTATATTTATATTTTTGGTGTTTTGTATATCTATTAAGACCTAAGAAAATAATTCGGCAACTCTTTTCAAGTTTGCCGAAAATAAACACCATTCAAGTCAACATTTCGCTTTTAGTCACTAAGGGCAACTCAACCATATTATTTTCTATCATCAAAATATGTTGGCGACATTTAAAAAAGATTAAAATTTTTATAATAATTCAAAGCAAAAGGAAAAAACATCTACCGCCAATAAATTTAATGCAACGCAGACAAAGAGAAATCAAATTAAAGTCAAGATGAGAAGCAGCGGTATGAATATCAAAGCAAAATTTTGAAGAATAAAGAAAACTTAAGTAAAAAAACGCCGAAAGAAAATTCTCAACTGCTTTCAACAACATCGTCGCCGATGCCGCCGACAGGTAAGAGTAGTTTTTTCAACTAGTGTAGCGCTAAACCTCTCTCACAACAAAAAAAAAAAAAAAAAAAACTAAAAAAACACCACTCTGAAATACTCATATCATACTGAATAAAAAAAATTCAGGCTTGCGGGGTTTTATTGCACTTCACTCGAAAATATATGTAGTTCTGTACATGCTGCGGAAATGATAGTCAGCGAGTAAAGTTGGTCAAAATGCTGCGCAAAACTTCTTTGGTTGCTGCGGATCTGAGTTTTGTGCAAAAATAACTTTGCTGACTGGCGCATTGTAAATCACTTTTGCAATTTAAATTCTAGCTACTGGTTATGGCCAGGAGGGCAAAAAGAAGTTCATACATTATTGTGAAGCCTTTAAATACAGGTAAGCAATTGAAACTGAGTAAATATATTTATGTAGTTCAGGTAGAGAAGCGAAAGACAGCAGTTGCGTATTATATATATATATATATATTTGTAGATGAGACTAGGTTCAGAGCTCCTTCTCTATTACTAAATAGAATAGTTCTGGCTACACGAAAGTGGACAAATGTGAGGTTTTCAGAGAATACTAAGTTTATGGAGAAAAACTATCAATCAAGGGTTTAAGCTATTCATGTACGTTGGCGAGGAATCAATTTACATTATTAACTCAGCTCATATGCAGAATACGACAAAAAACGAAGGGCGGAATGAGTTCTCTGTACACATTCTATGAGAATTGGTCTCCACAGAGTACTTTAATGCAATTTATCTATCTAGCCACCTTCCACTGAGATTGAACAAACTCAGAAGATTCATTAGCATTGTGAAGGATCTCCCGAGTCATTTGATATGGCAGAAAACAATATGATGAGTAGATCCAAATCGGGACTTAAAGATCGACTAGGAAAGCGTGCCAAATTAATCTCAGAATGCATTTTAAAAGTAAAGGCCTAAAAAACAATTCATCTAAGTACTCGGATGTAAAGATCTTGCTTTTCTCAGCGAACTCGCGTTCATCTCTGAATATGTAGTCTGCTCGATCACTAATCCATCAGGAAACTAGTCAAAGCAATTTTGATTTGAGACAAAAAAAAATGCACTTATCAATTGAAACTTGTCAACAATTTCGGCTTTCTAAGTTTTAGGCTGGTGAAATATATTTCCAGTAAGAACTGGTTGCACGTAAAATTACTAGAAGTAGTCTATCCTTCATACTAAGAGACACTGGGAGAGATTAGAGCAACTCCTTTTATCTCTGCACTGGACCCGATACAAACAGTTTCACTACAAGACAACGAAGTTTGTGCAAAGCGGACTCACGAAGTCTACAAAACTGCTTGGTTTTCTTTTCATCGTACTCACATACTTTTTCAGCTATTAAGTATAGAGTTAACTATATGAGTAGATAACAAAAACAGGTTGTTAGTAAAATCTGTAGGCGTGTTGATTTAGCGATTTAAGAATTCCAAAAAGCTTATTATTTTCACAAAATTACTAATCCTCAAGCTTTGCAAAATTTGAACAAGACCGTGTGCCAGAAGTATCATTGAGCCTACCGCAAAATGGAGTAAAAATTATTTTTTAATTAATAGAAGGTCCGTGTAAAACTTTTATTCCCCATTAAAAGTGCAGCCAACAATAAAAAGGAATAAATCTCAAACTGCCTTCGCCTTAATTAAGCAAGTGTCGGCTTGCCCTCAAAGCAGTTTGTTTTGAGATTAACTTAAGTTAAATGTTTTAATTCAATTATATGGCACTTAAGCAGATTGTGAAAAAAAATCAACAAACAAGAAAAAAAATGAAATAAAACAAACACGAACACAAGCACCGTCATAAAGGAAAACTTTGTAAAAATAATGCACCAAACAAAAACTAAAAAAAAAAAATAATATAAAAGTACTTAAAGGGGCAACTTGAATGCATTTCGACCATTTGCCTTTGACCATTCGCTTGAGCTTTTATGCCCTTAAGGATCTTAAGTTGAAAGCTTTAGCTTTTAAGAAACTCTAAATAGAAACAAACGGAACACGAGACAGATGGTATAAAACAAAATACGGAGGAACGCGGAATGTAAAAAGGATGTTATTTGCAATGAAAATTGTTGATATAAAAGAGAGATAATGAAGGAAAGAGAGAGAGAGAGAGAAGCAAAAGCAGAAAATCAACTATTGTTGAGGGCAAACAACTGTAAAGTAAAAGAAAACAACAATGCATATACCTTGAGCCGTACAAAAAAAAAGATCTTAGTATTATTTTATTGTAGGTTTTAATACAATACAATGCTTGCCTTTACTTTCTGTTACTATGATTTTCTTCACTTAGTAGTAAAATAATTCAGCTTTAAGGCTATTCTGGAGCTGTTTTTTCCTATTATTCTACCCTATTATTCATATATCATACAGATGCATACAAATATTCCACTCCTAACTAACAACTAATGTATATTTTTTAGTTTATAATATTTTTATTTTTTTTTACATTGTGCACATTTTCTTTTTACGCAAGGTTAGGATTAATATTAAACTTTTGTTTTATAATTTTTCCCCTTATTTACATTGCACAGCGTGGCAGGAGAGTGGCAAAGGAAGGCTTGTGAAGTTAAAACCTTTTGCACAGGAAATGCTTATAAAGCAAACGGCGACATTGCCACTGTCAACGGAAGCAACAAATGGCACAGAGCGAAGCAGCAGCACTGTAAAGCCAGCGCCGGCGGAAGTGTTCCTTTGTGGATTATTATTATTGTTTTGAACATTACTTAGGCTTGTGAACAAGATTATTGGAATTTTTATACCTTTCACGTACATGAAAAGGTATATGTATTACATTTGGTCCGAAGTATGTAAGTACCAGAAGGAGAAGATAGAAAATGACGTGTTGAAAATAAAAAATTGGCACTGAAAACTATCGAAATCTTATATATTATAGCCCCTACTCATTCAGATATAAGTAAAGGGTATTTTTGTAGAGCTATAGAACTTTAAGTATCGATTGACATGAATTTTATTTATCCGAAAGATAATCTTGTGGCATTACATTTTAAATATGATTTCTGGCATATGACCGCCACGGCTGGCGCGGATGTAGTCCAATCTGGACGTCCAATTTTCGATGACTTTTTCCAACATTTGTGGCCGTATATCGGCAATAACACGGCGAATGTTGTCTTCCAAATGGTCAAGCGTTTGTGGCTTATCCGCATAGACCAATGACTTTACATAGTCCCACAGAAAGTAGTCTAGCGGTGTTAAATCACAAGATCTTGGAGGCCAATTCACAGGTCCAAAACGTGAAATTAGGCGGTCACCAAACGTGTCTTTCAATAAATCTATTGCGGTACGAGCTGTGTGACATGTTGCGCCGTCTTGTTGAAACCACATCTCCTGGACATCACGGTTATTCAATTCAGGAATGAAAAAGTTAGTAATCATGGCTCTATACCGATCACCATTGACTGTAACGTTCTGGCCACCATCGTTTTTGAAAAAGTACGGACCAATGATTCCACCAGCCCATAAAGCGCACCAAACAGTCAGTTTTTCTGGATGTAACGGTGTTTCAACATACACTTGAGGATTACCTTCACTCCAAATGCGGCAGTTTTGTTTGTTGACGTAGCCATTCAACCAGAAGTGCGCTTCATCGCTAAACAAAATTCGCTTATGAAAATCGGGAATAACGGTAATCTCGTTTTGGGCCCATTTGACGAATCTAAGCTCTGATGGACGATTTTGTCGACGATAAAATGGACGTAGTGCGCGATACGTTTTCCGCACAGAACCATTATTTTCGAAATAAAATTGCACTATTTGCAAGCGTTGTTCAGGTGTGAGTCTATTCATGATGAATTGCCAAACCAAACTGAGAATAAATCACTTGACAGCTGTTAAATCGGTCGCCATCCTGAAAAGTAATGTCAACTTAAAGTTCTATACCTCTATAAAAAACACGCTTTATTTCGGTCATAAATACTTCAATTTAAAAAGTTTGGAACGTGAAATTCGGTATTCTACACACATATAATGAAGTAAACATTTGTACAGAAAATCATTGAATCTATATAGCCCCCATACAACCAATTCTTTCAGATATGTAGTTTTGAGTCAGAAACCGTCAAAAAAGCAACTAATGATGTGAAATTTCGTATGCTACTCACGTAAATTCTAATAAATATTGACACTGCAAATCGTCAAATTTGAATTGTGCAATTTGCAATAGATTTGATATGTTAATGAAAGGTATAAACACTTCGGTATGGTCGAATACAGCACGTTTTTCTTGTTTCATTTTAATTTTTATCCTATATTTTGTGGCAAATACTTTTTTGGGGTTTTATTTACGTTAAAGGTGCTCCTCTGATTTATTTAATTTGGATTTTTTGACTTCACAAAAGTTTTAAATATTTTTAAAACTAAATCTAATGCTATTAGTTTCAAAAAAAAAATATTAATTACGGTTAAAATTATATAGTGTTTTGTGGAATTTTTTTAGTAAGAAATAAAAATTAATTTAAATTTCAAGTAATTCCGTAGAGAGTCTACCATCTAGATTCTTAAATACACATCAAATTTTCAGAGCATTCGAAAAATATTCAGCATTTGACAAATGTATACTGGTTTGAAAAAAAAAATTAGAAAGTTCTCATTTGAAGATATATTTATATAAGCATATTGTGGAGTTATTAGATTTATCGAGAAATTTCATCGAAGTTTTCATAAATTGTTCATCAAATTGCTTTCTTTCTTTTATTATTATCGGAAAAATATCACTAGTAGAGTAAGCCTAGTTTATTTTAATTAGTTTTTCTGTTATTGGGCATTTCTATGGCTCTGAACAGTAGAAAAATACTGAAGTCTCGCTTTTGGAAAAGTCCAACTTAATTATATTGATAAAATAGTAAAGAAAAGTGTTACATTTTTTTAAGAATATTTCTTTTTGGTTATAAGATTTTCTTGAATGAACGGCTTTATGTAGATCACGTTGCAAACTTCAGCAGTAGTCTGCCATCATATGTGAGTTGCACCGCCCCAGAAATTCTCTTCTATTGTGCGAAGCCGCTTCACATTGCTCCTCATTAAAATCACGCATTCTTTGTAGAAAATGGTCAAAAAGCCATTGGAATAGGGGAATTTTATGCTCATGCTGCATGTTCGACTGCATTTACTCAACGAGATCGACTCGGTTATAAGATAAATTTTTCTTTAGAAAATTACTTAACATATAATTCAAAACAAATGAATTTCATGCTTTCGATTCGATTTCGGTGATTTATTTGACAAAACTTTGTATCATTTACACATTGCCTAATCAGTGACCTCACAAAAATATTTACTTGAAAATTTTCTGTACATATATTCTGAATCAGAGTTTTCACTTGATGTATTTCGTTTGACTTCACAGGTATTTATATTATCAAAAAATTTAGATGTGCCTGTATGCAGCTACTTTCATTTCGTGTGTTAATACCGTATATTTGCACAACGCAGAAGTAGCAATCCTCATGATGGTTTCCCGACTCCATACCCGTAAGCGTACCATACATTTCTGGCATACAATATAAAGAACACATAACTTATCATGGTTATACACTTTTATCTTAAAGTATTGATGAAACGCTTTTTTTTTTAAAAGTGCGTTATGTAGATTTTGGAATCAAGTACACAACATTTTCTTGTCGAAGTCATATCGAAAACAACAATAAAACGTATTTTAGTGTGCAATGAAAAACGCAAATTCAAGTAAAGAGATATAGTGAATGAGTGTGCTTTAACTCAAAAGCAAATACTGTTAGAGAACACTTTTTGCTATATTAAAAAAGTACGCGTCAAGCTGAGATAAAAACAAAAAACTGAAACAAACAAATTTTCTCTTCTTATTGACTAGTCTAAAATTAGCATTTTGTGATCCCCAGATTAATGAATAGTAGTAGTTGTACTGGATCGATTTTCTTGAAATTTTTGGAGAATCATATTTATGGGCTTCTCTATATGCGGATATCTACATACGTCCGCAAATTTCATTTTTAACAATTTTTAAAAAATTCGAAAGGTAAAGAAAAGGTTAAATAATTTTTTTTTAACAGTCGCCATTTTGTGAAAAAAAAATTTTTTTTCGATTTTTCCGTAGTTTCATACTCGCGATGCTCCAATAGATTGATAATCTTTCTTTCAGATTGCTAGAAGGGCTGAAATCACATATTAATAAATAAATTGTAAAAAGATGGATAGTAAAAATATTGATTGCTTTCTTTTTACGGAGCTTCAAATTTTACCCAAATCTCATCCCTCTAGACTAAACACTTTTCGTTATGTAGAATTAAGGCCTTACTAATGCCACAAGTGGTCTTCAACTTCATCTGCTTATACTCATATGTATGTATATACAGATCTGTTATGAATTCGAAATTCAAAAGGTATTCAACAATTCTATCGAAATTGAGAAGTTTGAGCAAAAAGAAAATCCGATTTGAAAACTTAAAATTCAATTGTTCTATTGTTGGGTTTAAGACTAATTATGAGATTAATAAGATAAAACTTTCTAAATTACCTATAATTCTTTTGATATTTTTAAAAATTGCTTGCTTCAGACAGTTTAAATAAGTTTTCACTTTCCATGATTCTGAGCGAAGTGGAGCCAGTTTAACGAAAAAGGTACAGAGGTCGGTAGGAACAGTTGTACAATTCTCTTTGCACTTGGCAATATTTTTGGCTAGGCTCAGATTGCGTTTCACAAATAATAGACAAATTAATATGTTTGCTCTGTGGTTTTTTCCAGAAAATTATTAAACAACTTCAATATTATAATTTTTCTTTCAATTTGAAATGGCATACATAGGAGATGTCTTGGCAATTTTTTTTCTTCCTTTTTAAAGAGGCAGAAGAGCAGGCAAAGCTTATTTTTGAGCTCGCCAAATATCCTCCGAAGGAACTCTCCACTAAAATTCGCAGGAAAGGTGCTTCAAAATGTTGGAAAAATTAAAGCCTAAAATAAGTTTACCCTCTGCTCCTCAAAGAGGTCTTAAATTAGTTCTTCACCGCGTAATAAAGTGAAAGGAATATCTACATAAAAGCCCGAATATTATCCAAATAACTCTGAAGGCGATTCTGAATTGTCCGAAAATGTTTCCCTTATGTGATACTTATATACTGATTCTGAATAATTGACATGTTCAGACACATTTCATGGTATTAAAAGTTTTAAACTTTTAAACATTTCATGAGGACGGAATATTATATTAAAATTGATCCCAAGTATGTTAGTACCATAATGAGAAGAGACAGACCCACCAACCGATCGTATCACAACAGCGAGCTGAGCTAATTTAGCCATGTTCGTCTGCAGTCTCGCAGTTTTTGAAATATTTGAACAAAGCTTAGTATGCGGTTGTATTTTTGTAATTTGTTCATCATTTATCGGAACCAGGGGCAAATCGGTTGACTATATCATATATATACATATATATATATATATATTTGGCGCTTTGTAACCGCTGAAGCGATTTTCGAACGAGCTCCTCCTCCAATTTATGGTTTTGCGTCTTGATGTTTTTACCACCAAATGAAGGGACCTACAGTTTATTCTAAGCCGCCTCCGAGCGGGCGATGGATTTTTATGAGTAGGTTTTATTTCATGCCAGAAATACACTCGGAGGGCTTGACATTCCCTGCCGAGGGGCGACCGCAATTAGAAAAATTTATTTTCTTTAATTTTTGGAACCTGGGCTCGAACCCAGACCTTCCGAATGGCAGTACGCAATGCTAACCACTCGGCGATCGCGGCCGACGATATCATATAGATTCCATACATCCATGTGGATTAGATATGGGATTTGTGATCAAATACACTTCAATAAACCATCGAAAAACATGAAAATGTTGATATATTGAAATGATATATATAGCAAGTAAATATTGGTACTGAAAATCAACGAAATCAGAAGACTACAACTCATAGCCGCTATATAACCGATTTGTTCAGATATGAGATTGTAGCTGAAAAATCAGTTAAAAAATCGTCTAAGAGCGTGAAATTTGGTATTCTAAAGACGTAAATTCAAATAAATATTGACACTGAAAATCATCGAGATCGAATTTTGCAAAAAATTTGTTCATGAAAAGTATAAAAAGTTCGGCATAGAAATGAAGCTGCACTCTTTCTCTCTTTAATTTTTTTTTTTTGGTTAAATTAAAACTGTTCTTTTTATTTCAAAATTCGTTAAATTAATTAATAATAACTACGTTTTCAGGAAAAAAGATATACGGAACTAATAAATTACGCATTTTAACGGTTGAAACGATTTGTGTGCTTCTTGATGTTTTATCAGCAATTTTTTTCTAAGGTGCCTCCGAACGGCTGGTCGCAAATAGAAAAAATAATTATTGAACTTAATTTTCTGTACTTTTGGGTGTGGGAACCTACGCAAGGTAGCGCACCTCTAAACTGAACACACTAACGCTCGCACAAATTTATTTCAAATTATTTTCTTCCATATTCCAGTGGCAGTGACACCCTAAAATGCATTAATCATTCCCAGTTGCAAAAGACAAAAACACATGAATTTAATTACATATAAATCTATAACTACATACGAGTGTATTTATAAAAAAAACTAAACATGATTATTTGGCACATAGGTGGATGAATATTTAGCTTGGAATTTTTCATAAGGATAATGAAGATTTTGGCAAAAAAAAGATAGTTGAGGATAGTTGGACAGGAAAATATTGTCAAAATTTTTCAGTTAGTTTTTCATAAAACAATTTCTTTAATTAAATGGCAGAATTTACAAAATTTTATTTTTACCTAAGAGAATAAATGAAATGTGAAAAATATATAAATATGTACAAAATCGAGATCAACTTTGTTATTTCTCTAAAAAAAATTTCAAAGAATTTTTTGATTAAAATTTATCTTTACAAAGCTAATTCATGAAACAATTATGTGGTTCGTAGAAATTTTCACATTTTTATAATAACTGTTATAAAAGTGGTATTCTAATTAGCACACCTTGCTAATAAATCAAAAGAGAAAAAAAATAATTTAAAATAATGCAGAAAAAAACACTCGCAATCTACCGTGTGCGCATACTACCAGCATACTTTCATACAATTCGTAAATTTTGTAAACCCCCGTTACTAACTTCAATCACACAAACACACTCAAAACTACCACTCAATATGAATGCATGACAAACTCACCTTTCGTCCCGTCTGCTCGTAGCTTGGTAAGAAAGCAGCGAATGAACCCTCCAACATATCCGGATTGCCACAAACAGCATGACCAGTGTCACAGTAATATGAACATTTGCCGTGGAAACACAAATTCGACGAAGGCGAGACGAAGAAGGTCCTTAATAAATTATCATCGGCAACTTGATAAATTTCTGTCGTAATATTCAGTAGGCGACCGGTGACGGGCATGGCGCGACGGAAGCCCAAAATTCTATAAGTAGAAGCAAAACAGAAGAAGCAAAATAAAATAATAATTTATATAAACTTGTGTACATGTACAGAGAAAACAAAGCTTCAAAATAAAGAGAAAAAAATTAAAAAGAAAAAAAATGAAAAGTTGAAGTAACAGTAAGACATTAAATTCCGGTGTGAGAGCAATAAAATGTATAATGTAATGGTACATCGGATAAGCGCATGTTCTACAATTGCAAATGGTTGGAAAGAGAGCAAATAAAATCATAAAAAAGCATAAAAAAGTTGAACTACACAACACTAACATTACTTGCCTTTTATTTTATGAAAACAAAATGTAAGCAGAGGAGCGTTGTTAAAAACCGCAACGAGATTGTGTGTGAAATTAAAAACGAAATGTCAAAGTGGAATGCCTGAGTTGTGTGAACGTAAGGCAAATAAAATGAATTAAATGTTCCTTCGGTGTCTGAAGTGCTTGTAATATATAGAATGTGGGCATGTCTACGACATTTGTCAGTATTTTTTCACAAGAAATATTTACGAAGTAGAAAAAAATTTGATAACGGTGTTACAACACCAAATTTGGTGCCAATAAGGCTATTTCGGGTACAATGAGGTTAACATTTTGTGTTATTCTTCTGTACCAAAAACAGCTCTGTAATTGCAGCACAGTGAAAAGAAAATTAAATTTAAAGAAATTATGAAATAACAAAAAAAAATATTTTCTAATGAATTTGAAATGAAAGAAATTTTTATACTCTCCGAAATAGTCAGATGTGTACGAATATTATGCTAAGACAAAAGGTTGTTAAAGAGGAGTACTAAATAAAATTCTGTTTGGAGAAAGAAAGTGGAAATGATATACTTTCGCTAGCAAATATCAAATATCAAAAAAAAAACTAGCGGAAGTTTTAAAATGGCAACAATGGATCTGAAATTGAACTGAAGATCCTTAACATAAGTCATGAAAAACAAATATCAAGAGAGCTTATAACACTTCTCATGCATTCAAATATTGTATTTCCACATTTGAAATACATATAACGTTTTTAATAGCTTTAAGAAGAAAATTGGCAACAGTAGGTCAGGAATTTTTGAAAAAATTCGCAATCACAAAGATAGTTTGCGATTAAAAAATTAATGACACTGCGAATAAAAATTGGAAATACAACGCGAAAACGAAAAGCGCTCATTTCTACTTTGCAAATTGGCAACATGACCAGCAAAGTTGAAAAAACAATCACTACTATGTTGAAACTCCTCCTTGGTTAATCAACAAGCCAATTGTCTAGGAAAATTGGCAACGTTGCCTGCTATTAAGAAAGAATATTAAAACTTTTATAGTAATAAAGAGAAAGTTACCATGCTCCTATACTGTGTAGATAAAATGTTCTTGAGCGAAACTTTCAATGATTGCTAAAAAAAATAATGTAGAAAACTAATAGTAAAATAATAATTTTCATTTTAGTAAATTAAGGAAAAATTTCAATGAATTCTCAAGACCGAAAAATATGCTAGGATCATTTATATTATGGAAGCATTGATTAGAAAGCTAGATCAAAAGTTCTCTGAGATAAACACAAATTTTGGAAATTTTTTAGGGGAAATGTGGCAACATTTTTAGAAAAAAAATTTTAAGTTCACACAATTTGCAATACTTGCAGTAAAATATTAGTTATTCTTACGATGCACCAAGTTATTATACTACCGAATGATAACCAAACAGGCAATTCGCAGAGAAAATGGCAGCACTGCTAAGTATGAAGAAAAATACTGTAAATATTTGTTACTACGTGAACTGTAGTAGTAAAAAGAAACGAAACAAGTTACAGGTGATGAGGTATACAATATTGATGGTACTTTCCTACATACCTTCTGGGGCCATTTCATATAGAAGCATGTATTAAAAACGTAATTCATGTCGACAAAATGAGACAACCAACCATGTGTATGTAGGAATGTTTCAAATATCAGTGAATTTAAGTGTGAGACCATTGAAAAATAGCATTACTGAGACAGTGAGAATTTAATAGTGCCTGAAAACAACAAAGAAATGAGGAATAATGTTAAAGGCAGAGCGGAGCCGTAAATAATATTTAATTTTTTTTATATTTATGTTCAAAAATATTAAAGTTGTGGGTTACACAACAACAGTGGGAAAATATTCTTAAACATTTTAAAGCCTTACTATATTTCTGAAATCAATGTTCATAATCTTAATCATCGTAGTTTTTAGTTAAAAAAAAATGAAAAAAGCAAAAGCTGAAATTTGTTACGCATACGCCAAGGCAGACACGTTTCATATTCAAAGAGATAATGAATAAAAATTCATACAAATTTATTAAAGTCTACTGAAATGCTGATTTTATTTAATGAGAATATGAATTTGTATGTGATTTGGTAAGAGTTAATACTGATAAGAGTAAAGAATGATTGGAAAGAGGATGCGCAATAAGGAATAAATGCATACCAAATGAGTGAAATTCATTTGGTACATGTACCAACGAATTGGTTGATTAAAAAATACATACTAATGGAAAGTTGTTTCATTTAAATGTAGAGATAAAGTGAAATGCTGGTATTTTAAGTAAACATTCAGAGAGCGCAAGATAAAATTTGTACGCATTAATGCACTTGAGTACATAAAGTAAATGAGAAAGCAAAAAAAAAAGAATTATTTAAAGTACATAAAAAGTAAATTAATTCACTTTCGAAATCACTACTCACCGATCCAAATGAAAAGCAGCAATCTCAGCGTTATGACGCTCATAGTCTGTGAAGTAAAAGTGATTTGGTAGCGTTTGTTGTTCACGGGGAAATCTGAAATAGAGTTAAGAAATAATGAGTAACAACTTTAGTTATTTTTTAATATACCTTCCGAATACATGAAATACTATATTACCTTTGGCCCGAAATATGTAAGTACCAGAAGGAGAAGATATAGACCCACCGATCGTATCAGAAAGACTAGCTGAGTTGATATAGACATGTCCGTCTGTCCGTCTGTTTGAACGCCTACTAGTACCTCAGTTTTTGAAATATTTTAACCAAACTTGGTAGGCAGATGCATTGGTCATTTATACGTACATTTGTTGGAACCGGCAAATCAGACTACTACTAACTACTATAGCATATATACACAAACGATTTTTCAGATTTGAAATTTTGGGCCGTAAATGCGTCAAAAAAGTAATATTTTGACATATATAATACATGGCTCTAGAGAAAACCATCGAAACCGTATGACTATAACTTATAGGTCCCACATACCGCTTTGTTCAGATATGAGGTTTTGCATCAAAACGCCGGCAAAAAATCATTTAAGAGCGTGAAATTTGGTATTCTACAGTTGTGAATTCAAGCTATTATATACACCGAAATCGACTTTTGTCATTTGCATTAAATCTGATATGTTCATGAAAGGTATACAGATTCGGAATGGCTGAAACCTTCTTTCTTGCATTTATTTAATTTTTGTTTAATTTTACTTTTTATTTTATTTTATTTTGCTTTATTTTTGTTTATTAAAAATTTAATTTTTTCTATTTGTTTTATTTTACTTTCATCGATTTTATTTTATTTTATTTTATTTTATTCAATATTTTTTTAAATTATTTTATTTTAGCTTATTTTTTAATTTCTTTTGTTTTTTTTAATATTTTTATTTTTATTTTTTATCTAACTTCATTTTGTTTTATTTTATATAATTTTATTTCATTTTATTTTATTTCATGTTATTTTAATTTCTTTACTTCGTTTTACTTTATTTTATTTATTTTATTCTAATTTATTTTATTTTATTGTATTTTTTATTGTTATTTTATTTTATTTCATTTTATCTTATTTCATTTTTTTTTTCCTTTTTTCCTGTTAAATAATTTTTTTAATTTCATTCTTTTTATCTTATTTTAATTTATTTCAATTCATTTTATTTCATTTTATTTATTTTATTTTATTGTATTCCTTTTATTTTATTTTATTTTATGTTATTTAATTTCATAATTTAATTTTTATTTTTTTTTTTAATAACTTTTTAATTTAATTTAATTTTTTTAATTTAATTTTTATTTTTTTATCTTATTTTATTTTATTTTTTTACTTTATTTTGTTATTATTTTATTTTTATAATATTTTTATTTAATTTAATTTAATTTTTTTATTTAATTTTAATTTTCAACTATTTTTATTTTTTTTTATTTTTTTATTTTTTATATAATTTATTGTGTTTCATTTATTTCATTTTTTATTTTATATTATTTTATTTCACTGTTTTATTTTTTATTTTGTTTTTATATATATTTTTATTTTTATTTTATGTTATTTTATTTAATTTTTTTATTTTATTTAATGTAGTTTAATTATATTTTATTTTTTCATTGTTTTATTCTATTTACTCTTATTTTTTATTTTTTATTTTTTATTTTTTATTTTATTTTCATTTATTTTTATTTTTTATTTTGATTTATTTTAGTTTATTTCATTGGATTATTTTTTTAGTTTTTGGTTTTTGTATTATTTATTTATTTATTTTTATTTGCATTTTTATATATTTATTTATTTTTTTTTAATTTTTTATTTTTTTTTTTTTATTTATATCTTTTTTTTATTCACTTAATTTTATTTTACTTTATTTTATTTATTTTTATTTTAATAATTTTTTTTTATTTGATATTATTATTTTTTTAGTTTATTGTTTTATTTTTTACTTTTGTTTCATTTTAACTTTTTTACGTTTTTATTTTGAATTTTTTATTAATTTAATATTTTTTATTTTATTTTTTTTTTTAGTTAACTTCTTTTTATTTTATTCTTTTAAGTATTTTGGCACATTAATTTCACAGCGAAAGTACATACTCGTGCATAAAATATAATATATATGTTTATACGTAGCTAATTATCTTCTTTCTGTCAAGCATTATGCAAACCACCTTGACGTTGTCAATCACGCATCAACAATCATATTGCGGCATTAAAAAATCATTCACGACCCTGAAGCCTCGCCGGGCACCAAACGACTTTTATTACTTACGCCGATTGCAAAGCAAATGTAGCTGCAATAAATTGCTAGCAGCAACAATTAAAATAGCTTTTGTTCGTCCTGCCATTTCAATCAAGAACAAAAATAACCAATACGGCACGCAACATAATGTCATTCAACAAGGCATATGAATTACGCGTATGTATGCGCATACTCACATGAACAACATACGTAAATACATTAAGCGTTGAGTTTGGCCACGGTCATAAACGACGGATATTCTCGTAAACCTATGAGCAGTAGCGCGTGTTGCCATGAATACTTTTGTGTGTGCGTGATTGAAATGTGTTCAACATTATTGAAAAGCGCATTAAAGGAGTTTTTTCCAGTACTAATTATGCTTACTTGTTTCTTTGTGATTTTCCTGTTGGTGGAATAATCTGTTGGTATTCTCTTTAATATTAATTTGGTAATTTCACATGTGATTACCATAATGTTTTAACGTTTAAGGATAGTTGCAAAGTTATAATATTTAAATGTGTGTATGTATAAGTATGTGCAAATGCTGTAATTACCTCATTGGTTTCATAAGCGCTCTGACGTCGTTGGGAAATTCAATGATTAATTTCAATTGTGTACCGCCTTCTTTTTGTACTGCAAAGAGAGATAAATGAAATTCCTTTAAAACTTTTAATCGAAAGATATGTAAGATATTCATGCAAATATATGCGAGTACTTAATGTAAATAAAAGTAAGAGTAAACTTTACATAATTATATATTAAGGAAGCAATTTTTCATTGCCGTTCTATAAGCGAAAATAGTTGCAGGAGATCACTCGTTTTATTTATAAGTGTTTTGATTATATAAAATGTAAATTAAATTGCTGGTGAAGAAGACACTACTTATATAAAAAAAAAATATCCCTTGAGATGGTTACTCATACGCACCGCCGATTCTATGCTGTGAAAAACTATGGGAATAAATTTCCGTTATAATAAAAAATTTGCAAAAAAAGTGATTTTAAAATCAATAAATGATATTTTTGTAGGACCTCAAATCAGGGAATATATACAATATTGGAAGAATAATATAATATATATAAAAACAATTTTATGTATTTCGTTTCAAAGTAGCTGAAATTTCATACTAGTTTCAAAGGCTCTATCAAACTTGGATGCATTGGATAATAAAAAAAGTTTATATGGTGAAAACATCAGACCTTCCCAACCCAGCTCCTTAAATTTTTTCCTGGTATGACTTTGTCATGATGAAACACGAAACTTTTCCATAGATCAATTTAATTTTTATTTGAAGAGCTTGTTTCCACCTGATTAATTGCTGATATTAGAGTTAAGAATTGACCATTTTACCACTTTATACCAGTTCATAATGGAAACTTTTCTTGCGATTCAACCATACACTCAATATCACCTTATTTGCCGTCAATTGAGGCTTTGAAGTCGTTTAAGTAAGGTTAAAGGCCCTTCAAAATGATTTCTTATTTTCGTTATGAGTAACTTTAGAAATGGCTCGATTTCGTCGCATTTTTGGAAGCAATTCACTGAGGTTAATTCGTTAAAATTATCTTTTTTCTTTGTTTTACATTAATACATGTGTTACCCAAACATTGAGATTCTTTGAGCAGTCAGCTGTTCTTTCATTATTACAAACATCCATGTGAGTACAGTCTTATGCCTCCACTATTTGTTGACAGCTTTCCTTCCGGTCTTGCCCAATCAGTAGCAGGATTTCATGCAATTTTTGAGTGAGATACATATTTGACATTAAAATTTCAATGAGGACATCGAACAAACCACTCCTGAGTTCGGCGTTTATTTATTCATTACTGGATAACGTTCGACCGAATAGACCACGTCCAGCACGCAGTGAAGAAATATATAGAAATATAGCGGCAGTAGCTGAGAGTGTACACGAAGACTGTGGAGAGTCGATTTGGTGGCGTTCGCAGCAACTCGGACAGACCTATGGACCTTAAGCTGAGAGCGTACCAAATACAGCTTGTGAAAGAACTTAAGGCGCTCGGCCTTCCCAAGCGACATCGGTTCACTCTATGGGCCCTTGCAAAGTTTCAAGAAGATCCGACGTTTTCGAGCCAAATTTTGTTCAGCGATGGGGCCCATTTTCGGCTCAATGGGTATAAAAACAAACAAAATTGCTGCATTTGGAACGAAGAACAACCTGTAGAGATTTAAGAGCTGCCATTTCATCCAGAAGAAGCAACGGTTTGGTGTGGTTTGGGAGCCGGTGGAATTATCGGTCCATATTTCTTCAGAAATGATGCCGATGAGAACTTAACCGTCAATGGCAACCGTTATCGCGTCATGGTAACCCTCTATTTGATGCCTGAAATTGAAGCTCGTTATCTCCGCGACATTTTGTTTCAATAAAACGGCGCCACTTCCCACACATCGCATCAATCAATGGATTTATTGAGAGAATAGTGAGCAGATAATTTCACGTTTTGGGCCGGTTTTTAGATGCTAGAACGTGTCATCGAAAATTGGACTAAATGGATTGACCATCTAAGACGTAGCCACCGCCGACATTTGAAAGAGATAATCTTAAAAAAATAAATGCCAAAGAATGTTCTTTCGAATGATAATAAACATTCCTCATTAAATTTGAATTTTATGTGTTTTTTTTCTTTAACCTCGAAATGGATCACCTGCTATTACTCTTGAGTTAGAAGCAAAGATAGATTTGTACTTTCATTGAATTGGCACAAAATAATCGTTTTGAAAGACCTATACAAAGCCATCTCCGAACGGCTGACGAATTATTATGAGGAGCTTCGATTTCAAGCCAAAGATACACAAGGTATCTACCGAGGGGCGATCGCAATTTCAAAATTTTTATGTATATTTTTAAATTATCTAGAGTTATTACTATACAAATATAATTCAATAAAGTACTTATATTTTCGTAGAGGTGGAAGCACTTAATCGATTTGATTTCTCTTAGATTTAAATTAATTATTTTAATGTAAATTGCTTTAAAGAAAGGTATAAGTAAATGCAGAGGTGAAAAAAATGCAGTTCGCTCACGCTCACCTCGACTTCACACATACAAAATTACAAAATTAGTTATATTGCAAGTAAGAGCGCGAACTAAAAGCAGTATATAATATAAATAATATATTATGTATTAAAAATTTAACACAATTAGAGGAGCTGCTTAGCGCACACCATTAAAACATTTAAAAAAAGAATTTTCTAAGCTTAAACCAGCTGAACGATGTATGCATGCTACTGCTGCTTCCGTTACACGCATTCACGAAGTCTAATCAAACAAAGCATAAACAGCACGAGTAAAAATGTATGCAGACAAAAACTAAAAAAATCTTAAGAGCGCACATTACTCACGCAACTCAGTATTTACTACACCGCGTATAGGCTAAAGTAGCTGACAGTATACTTATATACAGGAAAGTGCGTTGTACTCGAATATGACCATAAACAGGCAGACAACTAACTATTTGAGAGCAAAGTAATAACTGACAGTGAGTTGGTTGGCGGAGTACCGGAAACAACAATTTTATTTTGATATAAATTTGGATTTTTATTTATTTTTTGATACTTAAAGACCAAAAAGTCTCTCTGTTAAGTGTGGAAAGGAGTAAAAAATTTCGTCGAATGAGCTAGTCAGTTGCATATGCATTTTTGCCTTTCCAAAGCGGCAACATATTTTTTGAGGAAAAAAAAAATCTAACGCGCCATAAATGTACACAAACACATTTACATGAGTGCATATAAATTTTCATTCTAACCAATGCAAACTCATGGTTATAGGCATTTTTTGCTTTATTTACACTTTTAAATGTGTGCGTGTTTGTGTGTATGTAAAGGGAAAAAATAACAATTATGCTGATATGTAGCTGCTAACAGAAACTCAAAACCAACAATAACAAAATTTCATTTGAAATTGTAAAACAAACTGAAAAACATCTATGGCTTAGCTAGTTATGTACATACATGCATAACCGCAGTTTTCGCACTGTCAGACAATAAAAATGGTTGAAAAACGGAAATTTGAAACAACAAATTTTGGCTTGTTTTTCTGGTTTTCACTTCCAGTTAAAAACAAAAGTTTTCATTTGTTCTCTCGAAAATAATTTAGACGCCTTAATATTGTTGTTGTTTCAATATTGTTAGTTTCTATTATTATATTTTCTTTACCACAATTAAAATTGTTGATAGTTGTAAAATATTATTTTATTAACATAAATGTATTTGTGAAATATATAAAAATTTTCAAAATATAATTATTTTCATTAAGTATAACAGTATACCGTAAGTTGAATTGTCTGTAACATACTGAATATAATAGAGGGTGCAACTGGTAATAACAAGCAAAAACTCTGGGTGACAGATGCCTGTCCTAAATGTGTCTATGTTAGCTAGACGATAAGTAGTAATACTTAGAAGTGCCATATATTAGATTATTGATTGACACAACAAAAATGAGCAAAGTAGTAGGTTTCCGACTGCCATAATTTGATAAGACCCAGTTCGTGCTTCCTTGGCACCCATAAGTTTTTTTTTAACTTGTAGTCCATGCTTTTCTAAAATCTGTCCAAGTGTGATTCCCAACAGACTCAACCCACTGCTACGAGAAAATAAGCTAAACGTTCTCTTTATTTAACTTTAATTATCAAAAACTTTTTCAATTTTAATTATGAGTTGAATATGTCTGATGGCTTTGATTTGATAATTTTGTTTCCAATTAGAAAAATAGAACTGAAAATTGTTAGTCTGCAGTTCGAAATGTGCAAAAAGCCCGAAAATTTTGAGCACAGAGTTGAAGAATTGAGCAATATCTGAATAACACCGCACAGCTGTAGCTTTACTAGTAACTCTACACTGAAAGCTATGTTGTATAACATATATTTAGGAAAAAAAAATATTATAAGAAATTACATAACCATATACTTTATAAGTATAATTGAATATTCCTCCATATAATCAATTGAAAATTCCTCGGCCTAACCCATAGATGGCCCTACTAGAATTAATTAATTAATGATTTTTAGTTAGCCCTAACATTGAAGAGACGCATGTATAAATTTCACATAAGTCGACTAATTAGTTTGTTAATTATAGCATTTTGAGTGAAGCAACTTTCGTTATTGTGAAAAAAATGGATAATAAGGAATTTCGCGTGTTAATAAAATATTACATTTGAAGGGAAAAAATACAGTTGAAGCAAAAACTTGGCTTGATAAAGAGTTTCCGGACATTGCCTCAGGAAAATCAACCTCCAAGTATTGATTTGCTAATTTTAGACTTGGCGTATGATCTCTTTGTCTTGAGCATTTCTAGCATATCTTAAAATTTGTAAATTTTTTTAAATTAAAATTAAATTATAAATCAATTATCACACCACAGCGTAATGTAAATTTTTTTCTTTTCCAACATGCATGGGACAAATAAACGTCATTTTTTTCTTAAATTTAGTTATCTGATTTGCAGATCGGGCAATAACAAAAAGGAAAAACAGTGAAATTTAAAAATTTAAATATTTCGAAAAACCAAAATTAAACAAAGCCAGTAAAATATTGAATTATTATTGTAAATTTCTGCTTTTTTCTTGAGTGACTTTGCAACCCTGCAGAAGACATCAATTTTTCGCATGTATGCGTCTTTTCGACAATCAAATCAAGTGAAAAATAATAATAAATTTTTTTTAAATTAAAAGAACACTATACTAAATTTACTGTTATTGTTAATTTCGTCATCGTTAACGGTATTATTTATAAAGAGTTTTCCAATAGGGATGACATGATTACTAAATGTCTTTTTGGCCATTTTCAATATGTCATGATCTGTCATTTTTTCATTGTATTCAGTAATGTTTACAATTTCATCATGGCAAGATATACACAAGAACAACGTTTACAATGTATTCAATATTATTATCAAATTAATCGTTCTGCATTTTAGATTTTTCTAAGAAAATCATCTTCTTCGATGAGGCTCACTTTCATCTGATTGATGTGGTAAATAAACAAAACTGTCGATTCTGGTGCAAAGAAAATCCACAAATTATTCATGAAGTACCATTAGATTCACCTAAATTGACAATATGGTGTGGTTTTTTTTCACGTGGAATCATGGGACCGTACTTTTTTCAAATTGAAGCTGGTAGAACCATTACTATCAATGGAAAGCGGTATAGATCGATAATAACCAATTTTTTATGGTCACGATTGGAGGAAGTTGATCTTAACAACACCTGGTTCCAACAAGACAGGGATTCGAGTCACATAGCACGTGCAACAACCGAATTATTGCGAGAAAGGTTTGGAGATTCCATTATTTCCAGAAATTGTGACATTGAATGACCTCCAAGAATTTGTGATTTAACACCATTAGACTTATTGTTGTGGGGTTATTTGAACTCATTGCTATTTAACAATAAACTAGACTCTCTTCAAGCTTTAAAAGTCAATATTGAACGTGCTATTCATGACATACGACTTGATTTAGTGGAAAAAGTGCTCAAAAGTTGAGTTCATCGAATTCGTTCCTACAAAACAAGTCGTGGAGGTCATTTGAATGATGTTATATTCAGAACTTAATTGTATCGATTTTACTTCACATTCAATAAAAAACATTTGAATTTCCTTAACAATTAGTATGTTTTTTTTTTTTTAATCAAATAACTCTTATTGGATAGCCCTATATTATTCAAAGTAAATTTTCAATGAATTTATGTCTTTTGCACTCGAAAGAAAATTTTTTTTTGCTTTATTTCCTACCGGTCACTAGCAAATGTGCAACAGAGTTGAATATAAACAACAACAAAAATAATAATATTTTAACACAACTTCCATGTTGCTACTTCAAGTGCATGCTATAAGTGGTTGCAACTATGCATGTGAACAATGTTGGCAGACTGCAGACAGTACTTTACAACAAGCATGTATAAACAAGGTAAATGAAGGAGTGGCTTTTCATAAAAAAATTTGCTAGAAATTAATAGTAAATAAATAAAATTAAAAAATTAAAGAAAAAAAGGCATAAATTGATAAAATAAAATAGGAAACTAATGAGGAAATAGATTTATGTTGAGGAAACCAATAACATAAATGGTAATTTGTAATTTAAAAAAAAATAAAAAATTAATATTTATCTTTAGAAAAAAACTGTATAAAGCTATGCTCATTTTTATCTAAATTCCTAATAAAAGTTTAAAAGGAACAATAATAATGAAGTTATAAAGAATTATGAGTTTTTGTTAAATATAAACTTTCTTAGGTTAGTTTTAAAAACTGTCATAATAAAAATAAACGTAAAGTTTTGAATAACTTCTGCATATATCTTATGAATGGCAGTACGTCTGTATGTATTTATTCAAACCAATTTTGCTCGTATCTATAAACTAAAGTAAGAAAGTTCGTATGTTCATAGCAATCGTATAAATTTGAGTTTTTCAATAAACAAATAACAGAGAACTATATGATCATTTGTATATTAAGTGATATATAAATATTTGTACAAGTTATTTCGTAATAAGTGAAAATTGAGTTTATTTTATGGAAATATTCAATTTTAAAATTAACAATGACACAACATCCCTGGGCGCATTCTATAGAAAATTCAACACAGACAATACGTAGAAAGCTATGTACATTGAGAAATTTTTATCTATGTGTACATTATGAGTGCATTGGAAGCAAAAACTACAATTGAGTATTAGTAGCTATCTCCCAGGTCCAAATAGCTACGTGGTGACAGGTGGAGTACCACAGGTCTCCGTACTCGGTCCGCTATTATGGTATGTGCTGTACGATGGGTTATTGCGCCTACCGCTGCCAAAAAGATCCAAATGAAGCAAAATTCACGGAGATGCCTGGTCTTATGATCGATGTAAGGCTCAATTTTAGGGTGCATATTGAGAGTGCTGTGGGAAGGCGGCTAAAGTTAAATCGGCTCTGGCGATAAATATGACCAACATTGGTGACCCTAGCCAAAATAGCAGAGCGCTACTAGCTAAAGTCAGTCAGTCAGTCAAAAACCAAATGCCTATAAGGTAAAGGCAGTTTCCATACTAAACGCCATTAGAGTAGCATGAGCATTTAGAACAGTGTCGCATGAAGCAGCCGGTATCATATCTGGCCTTATGCCGCCGGATATATTTGCATCGGATTTTGGCAGAGTTGATAAACAAACAAAAGTTGTGAATAGGCGCCCAACGGTAAACAAGCGCAAAAAGGAGAAACAGGCGAGCCTCGACGAGTGTAAATCGTAATGGGATGCGATAGAAAAAAGAAGGTGGACATATAGGCTCATTAATAACGTACCAGCCTGGATTGAGAAGCAACACGGAGGGACAGACTTTTATCTCATGCAGTTTTTGACAGGTCATGACTGTTTCAGGTAGTAGCTCCACAGATTCGGCCATGTTGACGTGACTGAATGTTTCTTCTGCAGTAGTAGTGCTGATAGAACATGCGGAGTATATATTCTTCCCCTGCTCGAGATATGCAATAAAGGGAGCTTCAATAGCGCAGATAACAAAGAAAAGGCTGACGCCGGACAATATTGTTATGACTCACAATATTGGTGAAATCGAGGTTGGTTTGGGATAAAATGAAGAAGTGGACTACGATAGAGCTCCAAGAGCTCAGGACAAAAGAACGGCAACGGAGAGGCATTCAACCAGATGAATAACCCTACAGTGAGTATGTGAAGAGGCATTCTGGCTCAGAGTGTCCCTGCGAAGTAGTGCTTAACGGTGGTCTGGTGGAAGGTCCAACTACAAGCTATATCAGCCGGAGTTAAGGGTTTCGTACGTAGGTATACTATTTCGCAAGGCCAGCATAGTTAGATAATGCTGTTTGGGCGTGGTCCCGAAAGAGATGTCCCTCTAGCGGTTAGTATGAATCGTGCTCGCTCTGTCAGCTCACATTCGCAGTATCTTTGGAAGATTCCCTCTTCGGAAAAAAGAATGTATTTCTATATTTGTATGTGCAATTTATAAAATGAAAATGTAATATATGTATAAAAAAAATATGTCAACAAAAGAAATTACTCGCTAGGTGTCACTGCAGTCAAGTTCTTTATAAACACCACGTTAACCCCTCGATTCAGCTCATATTACGAACATATTTTAGCCAAAGGTACCAAGCTGAACAGAATTAATTTGAAAAATAATTTAAAAAGCATTGCCACCTATTTCGAAGATTTATGTTGATGTTGACAAATGCTTATTATTTAATGTGACGTATTTACTATTAATTTCTAGCAAATTTTTTATGAAAAGCCACTCCTTCATTTACCTTGTTTATATATGCTTGTTGTAAAGTACTGTCTGCAGTCTGCCAACATTGTTCACATGCATAGTTGCAACCACTTATAGCATGCACTTGAAGTAGCAACATGGAAGTTGTGTTAAAATATTATTATTTTTGTTGTTGTTTATATTCAACTTTGTTGCACAGTTGCTAGTGACCGGTAGGAAATAAAGCAAAAAAAAAATTTTCTTTCGAGTGCAAAAGACATAAATTCATTGAAAATTTACTTTGAATAATATAGGGTTTTCCAATAAGAGTGATATGATTTCTATTTAAAAACAAACACACTAATTGTTAAGGAAATTCAAATGCTTATTATTTAATGTGACGTACAATCGATAAAATTAAGTTCTGAATATAACATCATTCAAATGACCTCCATGACTTTTTTTGCTAGAACGAATTCGATTAACCCAATTTTTCAGCACTGTTTCTACTAAATAAGTCGTATGTCATCAGAATCATCGGCAGTTTTGTTTATTTGCCGCATCACTCAGATGAAAGCGAGCCTCATCGTCTTCAAGTGGATCTAAGGCAAAATCAGCAAATTCACGACGTTTATTGTGGTCCAATGGCTTCAGTTCTTGAGTGAGAACAATTTTATACGGATGCAAGCCTAAATCTTTTCTCAAAATTCGCCAGGTTGTGGTTTGAGGCAGTCCCAATTCTTGGGAACGTCTTGGAATCGAGAAATTGTGGTCTTCAGCAATACTTCCTTGAACGGCAGCAATATTTTCATTACTTCGACCGGTTCTTTGTCTTATTGGCACTTGTCTTATTGAACTTGTACGCTCGAAATTTTCAACAATTCGACGAATAGCGAGCACAGGTGAATTATTACGACAATAAAAGGTCAAAAGCGCATAAAAAGTTGCAATTGCAGGCGGATTATTTTGATAATAATATTGAATAATTTGTAAACGTTGTTCTTGTACCGATTACAATGAAAAAACTGACAAGAAATTTTTAGTTACATTGTGCCGTACTCCCTTCCATATCTAACGGTTTTTGATAACCTTTACTTAAAACTGTTGCATTCTTAGTGTAGACCGTTTTTTCTTGGATATCCTTTCACTAATTCTTAACTTAAAAATAGTAAAGTTTACCATGTCGTATGAACAACATTGATTCGAAAGGGGAATAAGCAAATAAAAAAAACTCATACGACATGACGAACATTTTTATTCCTAAACAAACCCCTTTTTTTGAGTGTCGGTTTATCAGTAAGCTCAATTTTTTTTCTTTTAGGTGTTGTACTTAACATAATTTTTACTGTGTTAACTACTTCCCGATACAGACTAACGCTTTACAGGTTATATATTTATAAATCATATTGGAATTATGTGGTATGCTCAATTCTTCTATTGAAATGCGTGTGTTTAATGTTCTAACAGTATTTATGTCCCTACCAAGTACTAGAATTTTCAGCCGCTTAGGCAAGAAAAATTGGAAAAATGTCTCTTCAATAATTTTGATACGAAAGTTTTATTATTGGAAATCTAAATTATGGCCTTATGAATAATAGTGTTGCAGGCCTAAAGTAGCTATGCAAATAAAAATATGTGTTACAAGAAAACTGTGAACAAAAAAATCTTCTTTTTTTTGGATATTTTTGAAAAGTGCCGCTTCACAATGTCTTCTGGCTGAGGTTATATATATTAAGAATATCTTACACCAATATTTTTATAAATTTATACTCACCAACATGCAGCACCGGTAATTTGTTCATATCATGTAGCAATTCATCCACAATACTATCATTTTCTTTATATAACTCACGCTTAGAGATTCGCCACTGGAAGCGTTCCAAATTTGTTGCGTTTTTACTATAAATGAAATGAAAAAAAAAATTTTGAATTTTAGTTTAGAAAAAATAAAAAAAATGTGATTTATTATTTGCATATGCACATATACATATATATATATAGAACATTTTTATTGCTTTTATAATATTTTCGGGCAAGAAAATATTTGTAAAAAAGTAGACATATAGCCAGCGTAATTTGAATGACAGCTGTTACATATCAGCGTATTGTCATTTGGAAATCAATACAATATTTTGCCAACCACCTCACTTGGCTACAAACTCTTACATTTTGCACAAGTCAACCATTTAGCATCATTCACTATGCATTTTTTTGTGCAAAAAATACACAGCACACTGATTTCGATTTTTTTTTATTTCGTTTCACACCAGTTTCGTTTGTTGTGCGTTTTGCTCATCAGTTCAATGCCAACTTTTCTCATTTTACTGTTTATTCAAACTGTATGCATTTCCATACATTCTGTGAGCCTTTAGCATGAGGAACTACTAAAAAAAATTTAGAATTTTTTCCTATTAGCATAACTTAGTTAAAAAAATATCAACTTAGCAAAAGAATAGGCATTTGATGAAGAGAAGATGGCAGATATGGCTTTCACATTTTAATATAAGCTCTCATTATTGAAGCTTTCCTTCTGAAGACCCTAAAGTTTTTTAGTTAAAACAGGAAATTTAAAAAATCTTGAAATCTATTTTTTTTATTTTTTTAAATAAATTGAATTGAATTTTATATAAAAAAATGTGTAGATAAAAAAATAGTATATTTGAGTTAAAAGATGTTCAATAAGTGAAATATCAAATGTTTGAATTTTGTGACTAAAATTTCTCTTATAAAAGAAATTAATGAATTTTCTTTTAAAAACACAGAATTATTGGATTTCAAAATAATTATGTTTTTGGATTAGAAATCGTTACATTTTAGAATATCACGATTTCATGAATTTTTATGAAATTATAAGCTTTTTGGGCAATAACCATAGTCCAATAAGTATAAGTATAATCAACGGGCCTCAGAAAGGCCCGCTTTATGAATATCGTAAATATTTTAAAACGATACACTACATTAAAATAATTTACAAACAAAGTCATGGTAAAAAAATTAATTATTCATGCTGAAAAACTATTGATTTTATCGATAACAGTAAAAAAAAAGAACTTAAACTTGCAGGCCGCAACAGTCGAGTGATTAGCATTTCGTACTAATTAAGGTCGTCCCTCGGCAAGGAATATCAAGTGTATTTCTGACATGAAATGAAAGCTCCTCATAAAACTCCAGCGGCCGTTCGGAGGCTGCTTCGAATAAAATGTAAATCCTTAAACTTGTTTGTAAAAGGAGCAAGACGCAAAACCACAAATTGGATGAGGGGCTCGGCCGAAAATCGCTTCAGCGGGAAACTTGCAGTGTCAAAGTATCCGATTGATATCAACATTTTCTGAAATGATGAGCCTGACACCTGGCCCGGGCTGATTAACTATAATTATCATTCTATGGTCTTTATAATTTTTGTTTTATCCAACTCTATAAACTCAATAAATTTTCCTGCCTGGTTAATACCCCGCTTGAGCTAAAGATTAACATACACAAAACTATATGTACATATATACAATACATATGCAAATGTGTGTACGTATATTCCAGTGTTGGCTACATTCCAGACAAATGCATTTTGGCATACTTTTCCTGCAATTTGCTCGTAATGATATGCAAACAAGCAGCTACAGCAACGGGTAACAATGGTTAAGTTGCTACAAGGCGTCCATTCATTGGAAGGAAGGAAAAGAAACAAAAATATAGGAAGTCAAAATATGAATGCGGGTAAGTATGTGAGCTCGATGACAACAAAACTCGTAATGAACAATGTGAAAAGAAAACGAAAGCATAACCAGAAGGCAAATGAGGTGAAGATAGAACGCTGCAAAGTTTTACAGTTTCCTTTTTTTTTGAAATTTTTTGTCTTCGCAAAAAGTTGCTCCTCATCGCAAGTAAATTGGATAAATATGAATACGGATAAGTTGCAAGAGACATAAAAGAAGCTTCTTGGGTTGCGCTTATGAGCGCCGCACAATGATGCGTGTGTATGTAAGTTGTGTTGCATTGAATTTTTTTGATCGTTCGCTTATGGTTGTATATGTATACACATACATATTTTGTGCGAAATGGATAAAAAATACATTTGTGTGCGCGCACATATGCATGTACATACATTCCTGCAAGTAGATGTAAATAGCATGCATTTTTAGCCATTCAACTGTTCAATGTAGCGTATGCGCTTTTGTCAGCATTCATTTAGCATTTTACTTGTCGTTAGTGCCTTCCTTGGGGTTGCACCATGGCGTATAAGTTATGTTTCCTTTGAGCTGCTTTCAGGTGGTTGCTAATGTAAGTGCTGTACTCGTACGTATTATGTATGTATGTATATATATAAGTAAGCACATTAGAGAAAATTCAAAACGTTGACTGAAGGAATTGATTAAACGCATTATGATTGATTGCAAATTAAATTTTGATGTGCGAAAGGGAATCTCTTCCGTTATATGTAATGTCGTACTTAGGGTATTAAAGTTATATTTCAGTATTTCGACTAAACAGCGAGAAATTATGGTATATATTATTCTATTATATTTATTTATTTTTTTTAATCTTTTTTTCCTTTTTATTTTTTTTTTCAATTATTTTTTATTTTTATGTTTCATTTTACTTTATTTTTTTTTTAATTTTAGTTTATTTTATCTCATAAGTTAATTTATTTAATTTATTTATTTTACTTATTTGATTTATATTTATATTACAATTTTTTTATACCGTTTTTATTTATTTTTTTAATTTTAATTTAGTTTTTTATTTATTTATTTATTTATATATTTTTTAATTCTTTTTTTATATTACCTTTTATTCTATTGGGTTTTATTTTATTTTATTTTATATTAAGTTATTTATTTTGTATTTTATTTTATTTTAGTACGTTATATTTTTTTATTTTTTTTTTTATTTTATTTTTTTTTATTCTATTTTATTTTATTTTATTTTTTATTTTCATTTTATTTATTTTTTTATATTTTTTTCTTTTATTTTTTTTTTTATTACTTTTTTATTTTATTTTTTTTTCTTTTTTTGTTTTTTATTACTTTTTTTATTTATTTTTTTATTTTTTATTTTTTTTTTTATTTATTCTACTTTATTTTTTTATTTCTTATTTTTCTTATTTTTATTTTACTTTATTATATTTTATTTTATTCTATTTGATTTTATATTATTCAATTTTTTATATTTTTTTTGTTCTATTTTATTTATTTTATTTTTATTTTTATTTTTATTTTTTTTATTTTATATTAATTATTTTATTTTATTTCATTTATGATATTATATTTCATTTCTTGCGGATAAAACCAACTACTGAAACAACGTGAAATTTATATAATATTTTCAATAAACAGCCACCATGCAAATTTCACATAATATGACGAAAGCGGAACACAGACAATTGGAAAAGAGAGATCAACAAAAAGAAAAAATGATTGGAGAAGAGTACATAGGCTTTCGCAGAACACAAAACAAAGTAGTCCAAGATGTGCCACGAATGAAGGGAGTGCTTAATAAGTCAACTTGTGCTAAAGCTTGCCAAAAGAGTAAAAAATTTGGTTGTAAAAGGTTTAGTGAGCAGAAAAGAGAACAAATTTTTGGACACATTTGGAAAAACATTAATTGGCAACAAAAACAAAATATGTTTGCTCGCTGGTTCACGTTCAAACTACAAAAACAAATAAGCGCAGCAAATTAAAGAAATGAAATTCTTTTGTGTATTTTCTCAAAGATGGCACCGAGAGGCGAAAAGTGTGCAAAAATATGTTTTTATCGACCTTAGGACTCAAGGCATGGACTGTACGTTCGTGGCTCACTAATACACAGGTTTCGTGCAGCTCTCAAAAGAAACGAAAGCCCACAAATAATTCCAAAAATAAACTTGTAAAAATTTTTTTGGCATCTTTGCCAAAGCTCCCGTCACACTACTGCAGATCATCATCAAGCAAACTCTATTTAGAGCCAGTCATTGATTCAAAATCACAGTTGTACTCTCTTTATAAAAATAACGCGCTCGAGCTTTCAGTACCCGTAGTCTCAAGAAGTTATTTTGATAATATCTTCTCCGAAGAAAATATATCTTTTTTTAAACCCAAAAAAGATGAGTGCGATACTTGCATTGCTTTCAAGACCGGAAATATATGCGAAGTGGAATATAACTGTCACATTGACCTCAAAAATTCAGCACGATTAGAAAAAAAGAATGATACCATACTTGCCAATTCTGGAGAAATTCATTTAATTACCGTTGACCTACAAGCTGTTAAACTATGCCCAAAATTAAACGCCAGCTCAGCTTATTATAAAACTAAGCTTGCTGTGCATAACTTCACAGCTTACAACTTAGTTACTATAGAAGTTGTTTGTTATTGGTTTGATAAAACTGCAGCCGACTTAAAGTCTTCAACGTTTGTCAACTTTTATGTGGTCTATATATTATCAATACTTCGTAAATATGTAAAACCTGTAGTGATTTATTCCGATGGTTGCACATATCAGAATCGAAATTCTGTTGCACTGCTTAGGCTTGCCATTGAATACAACGTTGACATAACTCAAAAATTTCTAGAAAAAGGGCATACACAGATGGAGGTAGATTCGGTTCACTCTGTAATTGAGCGGAAATTAAAGAATCGGCAAATATATTTACCTAGCCAATATATTTTGGCAACACAGGAATCCAGACGCAATCCGTTTCCGTATATCGCACGAGAGATGGACTACACATTTTTTAAAGACTATGATAATAAAAAATATCAATTATATGACTCCATACGCCTAGGTCGTAAAAAGGGGGATAAAGTCGTTTTCGATTTACGTGTCTTGAAATACTCTTCTGATGCATCAATCAAGTATAAGTTGTCTTTCGAAAGCACTTTTCTAGAGCTTCCACACCGATCTAAACGCAAATGGAACAAAAGCACTCCTAACGCCCTTTATTTATCTCGTATGCCAATAAAAAAATCTAAATACCAGCACTTACAAGAATTGAAACATGTCATTCCTTCAGACTGTCACTACTTTTATGACAACTTACCTTACAAACAATAGATACTAAGATTCATGTCTGTAAAGTTAATTATAAAAAGATAAAAAGAAAGAAATTTGTTTTTATTCTACATATATGTTAAAAGTATTTACGTGTAAAAATAATAGGAAAATTTATTTGCAAAACCGTCTATAAAAAAAAAAACTTACAGAAACAAACAATTATGATAAACTTCAGTTCAATACTAGTTTACTGAGGTAAGTTGCACCTATTAAAAGTAGAAAAAAGATTTCAGTTCAAACTTCAGTCATAAGATTAAAAGAAAACTCGTTTTTTTCATCTTCTGTAAAATTTGATTGCCGTCAAATAGGTGGTATTGCAGTTGGTAGATAGGTGGTATTACATAGATAGGCATCGACGATATGTAAGTGTGTACTTGATTTGTTTCCATAATAAGGTGGAATAAATTCTTTTCTAAATTTTTGCAGATTTTAGTACAGTGGTGAATATTAAATTTAAAGTACCGAAACCTTAGTATAATGTAGCGCAAATATTCTGTATATGCAAAATTATATTTTATGCCTTTCACCACCGCTTCTTTTATCCCTTTGTTTAACTTTCACTAGATAATAAAGAATTTTTCTAAAAAAAATCTGAAAAACCAATCGAGAAGTAAGCTGCTACGTGAG
This sequence comes from Neoceratitis asiatica, assembly GCA_030068015.2. Taxonomy (NCBI): domain Eukaryota; kingdom Metazoa; phylum Arthropoda; class Insecta; order Diptera; family Tephritidae; genus Neoceratitis; species Neoceratitis asiatica. The sequence goes on from CM061528.1 coordinate 37,035,070, forward strand.
AAATTTATGAAGGCTTTAGTGACGCATACACTACGTTGAAATCATTTTCTAATTTATACACTAAAACGCTTAGAAGAATAAATCCTTTTGTAATTGAATCACGTAAAATAAATGTGCAACATTCTTGTGCATCTCAACGTTGCAACCACTACTATACCTGTAAATATACGAGTTTGTTCATATAAAAAGCCATAAAAAATAAAAAAATGGATTTTTTTTTTTGCAAATCGCTCTTCTTTTTTGAGTGGATCGATGTGACACCTGTACCACTATGCATAGTAAATTGCACCATTGACGAGGTATGAGTTCATATGTCAAATAGGAACGTGCAAGGAAAAATTGGTTTTATATTTACATAGCTAATTTGAATTAATCTGAGTGAATCTGTTGCACCTGGGATTATCAAGTACGTATCTCGCACTAGGAGATGTAAAAGAAATTGCTCTTCCCTCCATTGGCGGATGCATGAAATGCGGAATTTTACGATGTTAACCGATTTGTTGTGGAACATTATAGCGCCTGAAAATGTAATTGGTGTATGTTTTCACCAAACACTCAACAAATTACAAGCAACAACAAAATGTTCAACATAAAACTTTATCTAAAATATAATCCGCTGGGACCAACTCAACCACAAGGGAGCAAAAATGCCACAACAAAAATACCAAGCATTATTTATGACAACAAAAAAGCTGTCAAACTTTATGCAAAAAAGTGAATGAAGATGAAAGAACTAATAAAAACTCACAATATCAAATATCAATCGCATTAAAAATTTAAACACTAATTTTTGCTTTAACCGGCCAAAAGTTAAATTGTGTAAAGGACATCATCTATTACTTAATACTGCCTACCAGTGACAGGAGCAGAATAATAAAAATGGTCCAGGCAACCAAATATTTGACATAATGAATAATAGAGCGCGTCATATAAGCATGATGATTAGTGACATTTAAGGTTGAATATTATAAGAGAAAATTAAAAAAAAAATATGATCAAAAGCTATGTGAATTTAAATTCAAACCGAGTAAAAAGTGGGACATATAATTATAACTAAATGTACACATTGTGAATTAATAAGTCTAAAAATGGCAAATGACATTTATAAATAGCATTAAAATAACTATATTACACATATGTACGAACGCATACATATGTACATGCACATATGTATGCACCTTGTCTGACAGCTAATATTTTTCCATTTAATTTCAAAAAGTTGGCATATGGAAAAAATGCACTTGATTAAAAATGCTATGATGTGAGGATGTAAAAATTTAATGCAATGTCATCCCGTTAGTATTATGTCGTGAGGTCATGTCATATTGCCATGTCAAAGCGCAACAAAAGTATGCCATGCATATATTTTCACATACACATATGTGCTGCAACAATGTTGGGAATATGCTATTGCCTGGTAAAATACCTAGACCATGTACAGGTTGGCATTATATCCATGTAATTATTATGACAAGCATTCGAAAAAAAAGAAAATACATATATGCTGCATCACATATGCTTACTATATATACAAGTATATGTATGTATAGTATTTCACTTATATAGACCTCAAAACCTTGTAGGATGCCACTCACTTAACGTAGAACAAAGCATGGCGAATGAGTAGCGACATCTTGTAATTTTGCAATTGCCGGTTACCTAGAGAAGTACTCCTACATACATAGACATATATATATACATATTTTGTTAGCAGAAATTTCTGCAAGTTGGCACTAATTCCTAGGGAATTACGATGCAGTCGCGAGATGAAAAATGAAATAAGACATTATTTCTGTGAAATCACATTAGGAAATACGGCTGACAGTCACACCATGACATCTGTACTAATGTGCATATTTATTTCCAAGGAAGTACTTATAAAAATGTTGAGCGGAAAAAATAATCTAGGTGATAACGTTGAACAACAAGGGAATTGGTGGTGAGAGCCTGTGATATATATATATTTTTTTAAATTTAAAATCCCATATTAATTACATATGTAAATATCAAAAGTTTTGATATTCTACGTGTAGTTTTTTAGAAAGTTAATTGATAGAAAACAGTATTTACACCAAAAGATAAATTGTTGCCCACTTAGTGGTTTCGAAAATGCAGGACTGTATTTTGACATCTGCCAAAATTAACTGTCAAACCAAACATCTTTTGTTTCAGTCAAAGGTCAGGCATTTATGAAAGTGGATAGCTTAACAAACGCACAATGCGTTAAAATTTTTGAAACCTACTACGAAAATAATGATTCAAACGCGGCCACGTTCCTCGCTTTAAGAGGAGATTATGGCCCACATAATCATTCAAGTACTCAAAAAATTGGTAAAGAAATTTGAAAAGACTGGATCAGTTACAGATATAGTAAAACCTGTGCATCGTCATTTTGCTCGTTTCCCCTCAAATATCGCTGCTGTATGTGAAAGTATATCCGACGACCTGAATGTGTATATTTATGGACGTTTTCCTAAGATTGGACTTTCTTACGGCCCACCGTACATTGTGGCGTATTTTGCACTGGAACTTACACCTGCATCCATATAAAGTCCAGCTTACACAACAACTGAAATCAGTTTACCATTCACAACGCCGTAGTTACGTCGATTGGGTCCTTGAACAACAAGCGAAAGAAAAAAAATTTATTCAGCGACGAGGCACATTTCTCACCCAATGGATACGTAAATAGACAAAATTGTCGGATTTCGAATCTTCGAGCATCCTCAAATAATTGAAGAGAGGCCATTACACCCCAAAAAAAAACTTACTTCCTGGTGCGCTCTTTGGTCCGGAGGTGTGATTGGACCTTACTTCTTTGAAAACGATAACGGCGAGACTGTCACTATGAATTCGCAACGTTTGGTCGTATTATAACCGACTTTTTTTGGCTTGCAATTGAAGAACACGACTTGGACAATATGTGGTCCAAACAAAATGGTGCCACATGCCTCACAACACGAGCGAAAATCAATTGACCACTGAGATCGTGCGATTTCATACCGTTGGGCTTCTTTTTTTTGGGGGGGCTACGCGAAAGGCCGTCGTTATGTTATGCGGATATACCTTTAAATCGTGAGTACTTAAACCCAGCATTCGTCAAGTTATGGCTGAAAAACCGCCCAATATGTGCCAAAAAGTGTTCGAAAACTACCTCAAGCGGATCAAAGTTTACAAAAATTCATAAGACGGTGATTTTAATGATGTAGTGTCTCACATATAATGCCAAAGTTCAAACTTTATAATAGAAAATTAATTTCATGGTAAAAAATATTTTAAATGCATTTTAGTTATGTTTATTTTCGAAACGGCAAATTGGATAATCCCGTTTCAACTTCCAGCAGTAGCCACCCATCATTAGCTTATCTCAACGGTCTCGGTAGCTTTAGTTCATTGTTTTTAGCCACTCGTGAAACTTATTGAATTATTCTTCACTATACGAGCCAATATTCTCTGGTAAATTGGTCACAGTGACGGTGGAGATAACGCAATATGGTGGACATATTAAGTTCTAGAAATTGCTTAGCATATTGCTAACAGTTTCAGGATAGTTACTTGACTTAAGTAACTTCAACAAACGAATTCCACGCGGTTTGCTCCAAACTGATCACTGAACTGAACTAATTTTATTTCTTGTAACCACAGGTGGGTTACTCGCCATTCTGCTTTCCAATTTACAACTCCTGACGCACAAGTCAATCTCTTGTTGTCCAATGTTGATGTCTGGCACGACTATCCACACACATAATAAAAATATGGGGATTTGGTTTATCCACTTTGTTGTCCTGCTAAGAGGATCACCATCTTTAAACCTACACAAAACCTCATCTTTACTTTCTTTAGGTAGTTCATGATGTAGGCACTATTTCTTTGATATCACTATCGCGAGACACTTCACTATAGGTTGCTTCCTATGGAGGTTTACTGGTAAAACAAATAGGAACAGGTACTTCCTCTGAAGATTATCTAGCCGATTGTAAGACTAGATAAAACATTTTTTTTTTTACTATTAACTTTGCGAAATTCGAGACAGCAGAAGGTCATCGAAGTGATTTTTTTTGTTTTCTACATTGCATGGTCACCACTCACTCAAGACATAGCCACAAAACTTCATGTTGGAAAAAAACTATTTTTGGACAAGACCTCGGCACAATTTTTTTTTTTTTTTTTTTTTTTGTAATCTACTACTATTCCTAACCTTGTACTATGTGTCCCTGACTAATTAATGGTGTATTAATCCAAATCCTAATTCGAAATGATCTTAAACTATTTATAGACCAACTATGACGTTTTCCTAAAGCAGTGCGTAAGTGATCTAATCCAGACATGTTAGAAGTTTTTCAGTCAGCTTATAACGGGTGATCCATTTTGAAGTTTCCTACATTTTAAAGAAAAAAACACAGAAAATTCGAATTTATTGGGGATTGTTTATTATCATTCGAAAGAACATTCTTTGGCATTTATTTTTTGAAGATTATCTCTTTCAAATGTTGGTCGCAGCTACGTCTCAGTTGGTCTATCTGTTGAGTCCAATTCTCGATGACTCGTTCGAGCATTTCGACCGGTAACTGGCGAATGACACGTGTGATATTTTGCTCCAAGTCCTGAATCGAAGCGGGATTATCCGCATAGACTTTAGACTTTACACATCCCCACATGAAAAAGTCTAACGTTGTGATAACATATGATCTTGGTGGCCAATCGATCGGTCCAAAATGTGAAATTATCTACTCACTGAAATATTCTCTCAATAAATAAATTGATTAATGAGATGTGTGGGAAGTGGCACCGTCTTGTTGAAACTAAATGTCGCGGAGATCACGAGCTTCAATTACAGGCATCAAATAGTCGGTTATCGTGGCGCGATAGCGATCGACATTGACGGTTACGTTCTCACCGGCATCATTTTTGAAGAAATATGGACCAATGATTCAACCGGCCCACAGACCAAACCAAACCGCTGTTTTTTTCTGGATGAAATTGCAGCTTTAAATCTCTACAGGTTGTTCTTCGTCCTAAATGCGGCAATTTCGTTTGTTTACGTACCCGTTCAGCCAGAAATGGGCCTCATCGCTGAACAAAATTTGCCTCGAAAAGTCGGATCTTCTTGGAGCTTTTCAAAAACCCATAGAGATTAAGATCTCGACGTAAAATGCGCCAAGTCGTTCATACGCCAGTCAGAGTTGGTACAAACGGCGCCGAATCGATTCCCCACAGTCTTCGTGTACACTCTCAGCTGCGGCCGCTATCCAATAATGAATGCTAGGTCTCAAGGTGGGTGATAGTGTTGCGAATAGTACGCTCAGCCGATTATGTTGACCAATAATAAAATCAGCTAAAATTACACATAATTTACAGTTTCGGCAAAAACTGGTTTCCCAATGATTCCAAAATTTATTTACGTTAGATCTTTATTTATTTCAAAATGATCAAGTGTTTTTCCGCAAACTGATTTCCTAGTTAACTTACACTAGCTTTTAACCAATTCTAATTAAGAATTGATCTGACGCAAATTTTTCGTTGATCTCAAAGTTGTCCACAATTTTTTCTAAACTAATCCCGAAACTTTTAATAATACTCGAATACTTTTGAAAATTATCTAGTGCTTGTTTCTAAGCTGATCTAGTCCTTATCTAGTTCGTAAGTTGATGCATTCATTCTCAAAAACATCTCAAACTATTATTATACGAATTTTGATTTAATTTGATTTTCAGTTATATGACAAAAATTCTGCTGGCACTGAAAATCGCGAGCGATTTTTTTTTATCAGATCGCCTAATTTTCTGCTCGAACGCGATCGGCCACTCTTTTGCAGTCGGCGATTGCGAGTAAGTTTCAAAGTGAACTCGTTCTCAGCTGATCGCAAGAAAATTTTTCGTACTCTGGGAGCCTCTACTATGTTCTAGATTTCAATCCTCAGCTAGTTGAAAATGATAATACTCGCATAGGAAGTTCATCAGCCAAGAGAATATCGCTTTTTTAGAAGATTTAATAAAGTGCTGGAACAACAATTTAAATTAGTAATTGAAATGCTTGAGATTCTGAAGCGTGAACTGATGAACCAATGATCTAACGTAGCAAACAGATTTTGACACTTCCATAAACTTTAGCGATTTGCATTTTGGCACGAAGTAAATTGAGAATTTAGAAAGTAAAAAACTCTAATTTATATGTATATTTAATGATCAGTTTGATCGATGTTGGAACAAACACCGAATTTCATCTAAATGAAATGTGTCACTGTATGGAAAATCTTAATGTTGTTAAGGCAGAAAGTTTGGCCCACTCACCTCGGTTTCGTGCCAGTTAAATCGGAAAATGTGGGATTATCCGTTACTATCGAACCATCATCATCGATCAGCACATGTGAATAGTCAGTCTTATCGAGCCCAGTCAAGAGGCGTAGTAAATCATCGAAAGGATCATGTGGCTCACGTTCTTGTTTCTTAATCGCCAACATATCTTCTCTCGCTGCGGCATCAACACTGCCACCAGCACCAGTACCTGCTGCCGCTGCTACATCCGCTGAACTGCCACCTGCCGCACTACCAGCAGGTCGTGACTGTGTTGTTGTCGGAGTGGCAGTCTCCTTTGAACCAGAAGAATTACTGTGAATAAAAATGAATGTTAATCAAAAAAATGAAGCGAAATTAAAACATTTTATAAAGCAATAGAGAGAGAGGAATAAAAAAATAGAGAGAGAAATAAAAAAACTAAGCTTACAAGCTCTATCTGAGGGATTTAGGACATTGCCAACATGGAGTTAAACACATAATCACACATATATTCCTCAGGAGTTTGTGTAAAATTCTGTAATTACTGCAAATCTCAAGTTGTTGTGCCACTGCTACTTGTTTGTAAATTAGTTTAGTTTCAATAAAAGTTTAGTGAAAAATAATTATGACTTGGTAAAATTGAAGCCAACGGCAAGCTATTCGTCAAACTCATGCATATATCAACATATAATACATACTGTACATATCTAAATATGCGTGTCTATAATGATAGATGCCTTTATAGTGTTATTGTTTGTGTGACGAGAGAGAGAGGGTGAATGAAACAAGTTTGGCGTTGAATGTTCCCAGCAGAGTTTTGAAGTGCTTTTATTCCCTGAATATGCCAATGTATGAGTTGGCGTGGAGAGGAGAACCTCATGTGTGTGCTATTCAATTCCCATTATATTTAAGTATTCATATGTGGTAGCTCTTGCAACTGCTGTACAGTGTGTCTACATATACTTTTTTTTTTTTGGAAAAAATAAAATAAAATTAAAATAGGCTTGAACGTTGGTTTGATCCTAATCGAATTAAGCTCAATTAATATTTTTAAATACCAACCATACGTAAATAATAAGTGTTTCATGATATTATCTTAATTTTTATTCGACGGTTAAGCGGACGGAAGCATGTGAGTGTGCGCTTTATCACTGCGAGGAGTATAATGAAAACTCATCTCAAATTATATGATTAGCTATATCACTGATTAGAAACTGAGCTATAGATGCGATGGATGGAGCCGAGATTTCAGGGATCTGCTGTCAGTCCTCTCTCTTGGCACATAATGTGTGATGGCATACTACAGTCCAATATTGCAAACTAAAACCAAAGCTGTTGGTTTTTTGAACAAAATTGCTGTAGTAACAGTAGGGAGCACAATGCCAAAAAAATCGTAAAAAATTATTAAAGATCGGCTGTCAATTTTCAGGTTTTTCGAGGTTTGTTAAAAAAACAATGAGAACTATCAGATTTCGCGAACTTGGAGAGTCTAACATTTTTTTCAAATAATATTGGTATACATATTCTTGAAGTATGATCAGTGTGTGAAATGTTGGTAAAGACCAAGGATAAAAGCGTTTTCAAACAGATTGATGTCAAAAAAAAAAGTAAATTTTATGCAAACATCGTAATGGAAGCATTCAGGCTCGCGAAGATCGAAAAAGACAAATGCGAGCAATCTTAATGGCTAAGAACATCATAACTCCTGCCACCAGATCAAAATATCACTAAGCAGTACACCTACAAGTTCAATGCCATTTGCGTGAATCAAACCAAAAGAAAAAAAATCCCGAATTCATAGATAATGAAAGGTTCATGGCTTTTGCATCACTATAATACTGCTGCTTACCTTTTATTGTTTGTTCATAAATTTTTGACCAAAAACAAAGATGCTTTAACCTCCATATGTGCCACATGTGGCTACGTATGACTTTCATCCATTTGAAAAAGTAAAGAAAAGCCTAAAGAGCCGTCGGCTTACAGCCCTATATGACATTAAATGCGTATCGCATCACAGCGACTATAAATATTTGCGTCTTTCATACGACTTCGGATAGCTACTTCATTCATTAGGTAAAATAAATTCCATTCAAAAATGCTGCGAAACCTCACTAGTGCCCTAGTGTATCAAAAATACCTGTCGGAACTGTGCAATTATCCGAATCCCTATCGAATTTTTTATCCTAAACGTTTTAAAACAGTGAATAATGTTTTTTTAAGATTCTAGTACATATTGTTGGGCTTAAATTATGTAAATAAATTCAATGAAAAAAATTTATATGATGTTATACGAAAAAATCTTATCTATTTTATAAATAAAATGTATAACAATTGAATGTAGAGCATGTGTGAAGTCGTTATATATTATAGGATATAACTATATGATAAATGAATTCTATCCAAAAAAATTTTCAAAAAATAATCCACATATCATTTGCACGGCCATAAGAAATTCGTATATTAAGTGGTTATTTCAATACAATAATTCAACATAAAAAGCCTGCATTTTGAATTGAATTTTTTTCCTCTCCCGCAACACTGTGCACCGCCGCCTTGAATGCTAAATATGAAAACTTTATATGACGCTTCCACTTCAATGAAAACAATTCGCGTTGAAAGCACACTTTAAATGTTTTTGCAATTAATTTCCATATTTGTAAAATAAGTGTTTCAAAATTTTAATGGCAATTTGAATTGGGGAAAATAATTATCACACGTAATTGAATGAATTTACTTACGTCATGCATACGACTATCAACTCAAATCGTAAAATAACAGTACATTTAGGACAATATAATTGTGTGAAAATATTTTAAAACAAATAGAAAATTCCCTAAATAAGCACAAATAAATTTTAAAATGAATTTAGGAAGACAAAAACAAGGGCATATTCTCAGTAGTTCCCTATCAAGTCTATTGTGAAGTTAAATGGTCAAAAGGTCTTTATAATATTTTTCTGCAGATAATACATTTTTCAGCAAAACAAGTTTGCTTTTTTATTATCCTCAATAACCGCGATAACTCAAAAAAATAAGGCACTGGCAAGAGTAAATGTTAAGAAACTGAAAGTTTATTTAAAATTTCACCAAAATCAAAATTTCACCAAAATGCTTTTACTCTGCGATTTTTACTCTAAATCACAATTAAAACTGGATACAAACTATTGTAGAAAACAATGATATCACTTTAACTTTCTTGGCTTAACTGCCACCAAAGCAAGCTTTTGTTGCTTAAACCAAAATAGAGAAGAGAAGTTTTAAAACGGTTGAAATTTGTCAGTTACCGCAGCGGATCGTGGGGAAGCGGGCAAGAACGGCAGGATGCGCGTGAACTTTTCACAAAATAAACAAACAAACAAAGATTGAAATGCAAGTCAATGTTTTAATGTTTTATTTGTAACAATTGCATATTTCTTATTGTAGTTGTTGTTGCTACTGATAAATTATACGCAGTGACATGTTCCACAAACTTCATTTCACTCGACTTCACTTGACTGTATGCATAATAGATGCATAGCGAAGAGAATAAATTAAACGTAAGGATAAAAAGTTGAGTAAGTTACCACCACATTTAAAGTTATATGCGCCCAAAGCTTTCCTGTTATTGTATTTTTATTTACTCTTCTCAACTGGATTTAAAATAATTTAAATTTATTTTATTTATATTACTTAATTTTATTAAATTACATTTAATGTAATTTGGTTTAGGACTATTCCACTTTTTTGTTTAATTTTATTTTATATAAAGTTAAATTACTTTAAATTAATTTATTTATTTAATTTTATCATTGCTTTTATTTTGTTTTATTTTGTTTTATTTTATTTTATTTTGTTTTGTTTATTTTATTTTTATTATTACTTTTTTATTTCTTTTATTTATTTTTATTTTACTTTATTTTCTTCATTAATATTTTTTATTATTTTTATTTTTATTTTTTTTTTCTATTTTTTAAATTTGATTTTATTATTATTTGTTTGTTTTATTTTAATTTAATTTTTTAATTATTTTTTCTTTATTTTTTTTTATTTATATTTCATTATTTTTATATTTATTTTATTTTTATTTTTTTTTTTAATCTTTTTATTTTTTATTTTTATTGTATTTTTGTTTAAATTTTTTTATTACTTTTTTTTCTATTATTTGTTAATTTCTACTTTAGTTTACTTTAGTTTATTTTATTTTATATTTTCTAATCTCTTTTATTTTTTATTTTTATTTTATTTTACATTTTATTTTTTTATTTTAATATATTTAATTTTTTTTTATAATTTTGTTTTCATTTATTTTTATTTTTATTTTTTACTTTATTTAATTTAATTTAATTTTTTTTATTTTTATTTTTTTCATTTCATTTCATATTCATATTTTTTTCCTTATTTAATTTTACTTTATTCTATTATTCTTTATTATTTATTCTTTATTATTTTATTTTATTTTATTTATTTTATTTTATTTTATTTTATTTTATTTTATTTTACTTTATTTTATTTTATTTTTTTACTTTGTTTTATTTTGACTTATTTTATTTTCCTGTATTTTATTTTATCTTATTTTATTTTATTTTATTTTATTTTTAGTTTATCTTATTCTTATTTTTATTTTTATTTTTATTTTTATTTCATTCTATTTTATTTTATTTTCTTTCAATTTACTTTATTTTATTTTATTTATTTTTTTAATTTTTTTATTTTTTATTTTTTTACTTTTTTTATTTTAGTTTATTTTTTGATTTATAGTCATAAGCGGATCTAATACTAGTCTGATCTCTGTTAAAATACTTTAAGAAAGTTTAAAAAATTATCAAATCAAAATTTTTTGCGCTTTCTGGGTGTTAAGGACATAGCAATCAAAAATATTCAAACTTTTCCAACAGTTTAACAGTGATGTTTTCTGCCTTTACAGAAGTCAGGTTTCAATCTTGTAGGCCCACTTTTAATCGCTTTTTCCTTTTTTATAAGAAAAAAGTCTAGATATAACTTTAGTTGTTCACATACCGCTGTACTAATAGTTATCCATAAACTTCTTTGGCTTACAACTTATTCTTGAGAAAAAAGCTCTCGCAGTTATTTTCGCCTTGATATACTGAGAGCTTTTTTCAAAGCTACATTCTATAGCAAGTAAGCTGGGATCTAACTTCACAGCTTATTCGCTAATAATATACCACTACAGTAAGGACCAACCCTTTGAATGTTTACTCCTATCCTTATAGTCTATTTATCGTAAATTACTCTAGAGATCTCTGATAGCATGTTTAAACTATAAGATTGCCGTGTAGAGAATATACATATTTTTTAAATCAAAAGTAATACTTAATAAGTATTACCTACAACATACATTTCTCCTAGTTCAAAATACACTAAGGAAATATGAAAATTATTATTAATAATTATTCTTCAAAAGTTTTGAATTTAATATTATTTTTAAACTCATATTGATTGAAAAAAATCGCATGTCACCTGCCCCGACACTACAAAAATGTTACGTGTTTAAAAGACACTTTAAAAGTTTGTCGGAATATTGAGCTGCAAAATGAAAGTAATTTTTAGAAAGTATTATTCTGGGAAATTTCTATTGTATGACAGTTAGAAACTTTATTACGAACGTTCAGACAAAATACAAAACTTAAAAAAAAACCCTCTTAATTGAAAATTTAAGTGGCTTAAAAGCTTTTCAAAGCAACCACAGGATATTTGATATGCCTACAATTTCAATTTACAGTTTTACGCCAGAAAAGAAATGAAAAAAAAAATCAGCTTTCAAGTTTCAGAGTTAACCAACGTTTGTACAAACCAATTATTTACTTTCCTAAGAATTCTAAAACCCGAAAACATTTTAAGCTAATAATTAACCACAAACAACAACAGCTAGTAGATGAGCGAGCGATGGAAGAAGCATTTAATATACACGTTGCATTGCGATCAAAGGCAATTGCAAAGCGCCAACCTAAAAGCTTCCAAAAGCTTATTGCCCACAAGGAAAGTGGCAGGAAAATGAAAAATATTCCGTCGTGTCTTAAAGCCAACAAAATGTCTGTGAATTTATTTATACATACAAGTATATATGCATGTACGTATGGATGCGAGCAAGTTATGAATTAATTAAATGTTTTACACTTTAAATAGTGGTTTAAGGTCGCAACCAACACCCCGCACAGACACTTTATATATGTGGAGTGAACAAAAACTCTATACTTTATTTCATTAAAGCTGCACTAAAACCCTTTGAAAGAACAGGAAAATGGATGGTGCAAACGCCTAAGAATTACTAACCCCACGGCTTGCCAACAGATTTAGTATGCTTTTATACTTAGAAGAAATCCGCCTCACAGCTATTTCGCACTTTCCTCTTTAAAATGTAGCGTTAGTATGCAGGTGACGCTGGCAGGGTGCTTTTGCGGTCGCAATATGCCATAGCACTAAAAGTAACGGTATTAACTGCTGGTTTTAATAGTTTTTGCGCTGAATCCGCAGCTGTGACCACCGTGTAGCTTATAGAGTACTGAGCTCACAGACTGGTCGGCAAATGCCTCTTGAAAATTCATAGAACCGTTTGAATGATAATGAATCACATGCATCCAAAGGATGCGAGCCATATAAGCTGGCAGACAAGATTATCAGCTAGACCCCATTGGGAAATGTCTTGATTGAGAGCAAAGCATTAAGTATAGTCGTGAAGTTTGATCATTCGATAGTACTGAATTTGCAATAGTTACTAACGATTATGCAGAGAATCACATTTAGCAAGCCCGACAGCCCCTCAGTAGTAGGCCTAGCGCTTTTCAGGTCTAAAAACACTGGCATGGAATAACACTTTTTCTCGTTTTAACACTTTTATACCCGAGTTGAAATATACCAGTAATTTCTCTTCTCAACGGGTGATGCCAATTGCAGACACTTATCTTTCTGCCACTTGTTCTTTCCATCCATTAAGATTTTTCTTTTCCTCTGCTTCCCTTAATGCCCTCAGCCTCGAAAATATTCTAATCTGGAGTGTTTTCGCTTATACGAACGACATGTACCGAAGAACCTCGTTTCCAAAATTTCTAGTGCTAACAATTCTACATCATATGACAATAAGGATAAGATGAGATTCAGTGTTCCTTAATCGTACTGGAAGGACTTTTTCTCTTGTATACTCAGTCTAAAGTAGCTACAAGTGGCAAACGCTAATATTTCAAGGTCAACATTGTTGTCGATGGCTGTAGACGTGGCTGCGTCTATCACGAAAGTACGCTGACATTTTCGAACAGGAGATATGACTTCTTGCTTTCGTCAATGACCTCCATTTTTAGACATATTCAGTATGACTCTCACTTTCAAGGGACTAGTTTCACTTACACAAAAATCCTTAGTTGTTTCGAGTACACGAAATCACACGTTACTCTTTTGCATAGACCATTTACATTAGCAGTGCTCTCCATAGAGTCTTGAAAGAAATTCGCACTGAAAAATCATATTTCTGAATCCGTAAGTACTTAGTCGGATCATAATTCCTACTACTGTCTATTAGGCCGCATTATTGACATGCGGCTCATATACATGAGGTCCAAATTTATTCCTCACACAAAGTCGCGTCCACCGGTCCGTTTTGTTATTTTTCTAATCATTTCATTTATAAGGGAGTTGTCCTGTAGTATGTGCACTTAGAAAATCTAAAAAATGTTGAAACGCTTAAGCGTTTCTTACTCGTAGAAGTATTTACAGTTACACTTTATTCATACCCCATAATTTCCCTAACCCCAATTGTCCGTCCTACCTCTGCATTTCCTTTACTTTTGCGCCTTCCGCTATTTAAGCTATTTTGATGTTTTATTACTTGGCTTCCGTAACCGCATTAAAGGCGCACAACATAAACCAGGCAGGCAACCAAAGCAGGCAAAGCTTAACAAAGAGACCAACCAGCCAATGTGCATGGCGACAAAAGAGGTAAAACGTGGCCCAGCACTGAGTGAAAGACTGCAGCAAAAGCAAAGAGCAGACGACGGCAGTGCAGAGGACGCCAAATGAAGCCAACAAAAGCGCTGTTAAGATGCCAAGTAAGCAAGATGGCTTATGGTATTTAATGCAAACGCCAGTACGACAATAATAGCAACGCGCTGGTCTACTGTTAAACAATGCCAACAATGCTGCGATACCCATACCGTTATTATTATTAGTATCGCACAGTCAGCCAACGTTGGTAAGTCATTTCGCATATCCTGCAGTTATGGTAGACGTCAGTTGCCATAAACCATTAGTATTACGACATTTGGTGTTGCTCTTGCTATCTTGGCGTGTTTCATGCGTTGTTTACTTCTCCATGTAGAGGTGTACCTACATTGTTTTAGCAAATTTCTTTTATATACTGTCGTAAATGAGCATATATGTGCGTATATCTTTAATATATGCAGATGTTGACGTCGATATATGTATTTCAGTATTCTCTACATTGTCAGTTGATGAATTTTTTAAAATAATTTGCTGTTTTTCTTAACATTGATTCAATGCCAACACGAATCTGTATTCCTCCAGATATTTACGTGTCAGATCCAAAAAATATACTCCAATGAAAATCTTGCAAATAAGCCTTGGATGATAGACCTTTCGTTTGATGACGGCCCCAGCAAACGTTTAAAGTATCACGATTTCAGACCATGCACCTGGAATGTCCGATACCATAGTTCGGAAGTTGGCGCTTCGCAGCTGATTGATGTCAACTTAAGACCGCCGACCATGAAGTGCGATGGATGAGATATGGGCGGAAGAAGGTGGATCTGAAATCTACTGCAGCGGATAATAAAAAGGACCACAAATTTGGTGTTGATTGGGAGAAATACTCCGTCGCCGTCCCGGTGAATTAACGTCTAGCCAAAATCCGCACCAAAGCGAAGTTTTTCAACATATCGCTAATTTGCTAGTGACGAAAGAGAACGACGACGTGAAAAAAGATAAGCGGCTGAGCTATTCAAATATATCGGCGAAGAACTGACACGGTGCATACATCAGCTTCCTTGCAGAATATGGTTGGACGAAAGTAAGCCCGACGAATGGCACTTAAGTGTGTTCTACCCAATCCAAAAAAAAGGGAACTCCATGGTCTGCGCCAATTCTCGTGGGACAAACCTCCTCTGCATCGCATATATGGTTCTATTAAGCTTATTGTGTTAAAGATTAAGGTCCATATTTAACGCCGATATGACCTAACTTGATATCCCTGCAAAAATCACATACACTGAAAACAGAACAGAACAGAAGCCAGAATTGGGAAAGGCCTCTCCGACTCGCTCGATACCAAACGAGGTTTCACCCAGGGTAACTCTTTAATGTGTGATTCCTTAAATTTGGTGTTCGAGAAAATAATACGAGCTACAGAGCTAAATAGACCAGGTACAATTTTTTGCTGACATAACAACCGCACCGTAAGTTCTCTTTTCCCCTGGTTAGACAAAGAAGAGAAATAAGCAAGCATCACATTCGCTATTCGGCTTCCACTGTCCCCATTGTTGACAGTCACAACTTCGAAGTTGTAGATAATTTCGTCTATCTAGGAACCAGGATTAACAACACCAACAATTCCAGTCTTGAGATCCAAAGTAAAATCACTCTTGCCAAATGTTGCTACTTTAGACTGAGTAGGCGATTGAAAAGTAAAGTTCTCTCTCGACGAAACAAAATCAAACTCTACAAGCCGCTCAACATCCACTCCGTTTGGAAGGATCCGGTGGGAATCGAGCTGGTTTCGTACATCATCCAAAATATTTTAAAAACAGCTGGTGAACTCTACATGAAATTTTTGGCTATGTCCTTTTGTTTTAGCACCCGCAAGACAATGATCATTGCGTATGAGAAATTACAAATTGTATGAAACACAAATCGGATGCGTATTCGATAATGAGTATATTCTTAATTTTATCCGCAAACTGCATAATACGAATAGCAGGCTAAAGTGAGTAAAACGCCCTACCTAACCATCCGTTGGTATTCGTATTAGGGATGATTACATACTTTCATTTCATAAATATTATTTCATCAATTTTCAAATTTTTGATATTTCCAATCAGATGGCAACCCTTATCAAAAAATATTATACTAACAAATTTAGCAGGTTAAATGCTGTAAAAATAAATATTTTTTGCATAAAAAATTCTAACAGGTGGCAATTTTTCCCAATGTTAGCGCGCCATCTAGCTGCCAAATTAGCAACTCCAACTAGCACAAACGAACTTTGAAAGTATTTTATGAAGGAAACTTTCTGAAGTCTCTGCAAGGTGGTTTCTTCTGAATTTCAAATAGATGGAAATCTAACTTTTCCTAGCTATTCAAGTATTTCAAGGAAAAAATATTCCCCTACTCATGAACGTCATGGAAGAAGAAATAAAAATATATCCAACCAAAAGTAAAACTCACCTCTTTTGCAGGAATTTCCGTTTGAAATCTCTAAAAGTCCCCGTGCCACCACCACCACCACCAGCATCATTTTCATTTACATAACGGACACGTGATTGCTGTTGTAATAAATGTCGATTCGTGACACCGAAATCCATCTGCACATCGACCACTAATAGCAGTGTCAGCAGTATTAGGGTCGCACCCAAACTAATGGCCAGGCGATCTTTAAGCTTCATGCTGCGTAGTAATGCCATTACTGCAAATGTGTGTGGTGGACGTTTTGGAATGTACTCAACACCAACTGGTGTAGTTGTTGTCGTTATTGTAGTTGCAGGCGTTGTTATTGAACGCCTACTTGTATGCAACGCCGTATTGTCGTTACTAATACTCTTAGAGTAAGAGTTGTTGTTATTGGTGTTGTTGTTATTGCCTTTGCTCAACTGCACGGTAACATAATCGGCAAATCGGTTTAGACCGATCCAATGCAATAACGACAGAAACCAAAATTGTTGTTGTTGTTGCTGTTGTACTGCTCCTGCTGCTGCTAATATTGCTGGTTTTGTTGTTGTATTTATTGTCCGTTGTCTTGCATCAATCGCTGTACTGGACCTTACTTGTCCTCCGTTAGTTATATTGCGCCTGCGCACCAATACCACACGCCGTTGCTTATCGAACAATGACGACTTCGTGTAACCGTCAACTAACGGAATGGAAGATGACTTAGTTATATCATCATCAAATGTTGCAACGTCCGTACTATGTTGACTTAGCTTATAATGTACTTCTCCTGTATTATTGCTTCTACTACTACTGCTTTTGTTGTAGTTGTTGTTATTGCTATTAGGAAACTTTACTGTGAGCAATGATGGACTACTTTGGTGTTCAGCTCCTGCTCCGACTTCAGCTGTGGCTGTTAATTCAATACGCTTGAGCACCGAAGGCCCATTGGCACTATAACAATTATTATTGTTGTTGTAATTGTAAATATGCTGATTGTTGTTGTTGCTTTTACAATCGGTTGCACTATTACCGCTTGTATAATGCTTGTAATAGCTTTCGGGCGTTGATAATTCGTCTTCGAACGGCCTGAATTCTTGTCCAACTTGTTGTTGTAAATGTTGTTGTTGTTGTAGTTGTTGTCGTGGTTGTTGTTGCTGCTGTTTATGTCGAAATTTTGTTAAGCGCTCAGCTAGCGTCGCCTGCGTAGCTGACCAGTTGTCTATGCGGCCTGTTGTTCTTTTCACTGATGTTGTTGTGTTTCTTGCTGTTATGTAACCAAAATTTTCAAGATTATTGTTGTTGTTGTTGTTGTCTTTTGCTATGTTGGTTTTTGGCAACGATTTTGCATTTACTGTGCTGAAAGATAGATTTAAGGGATATCGTTAGTTCCATTTTGAGGTTAAAAAATTGAAGAATCGAAAAAAAAATTTCAACTGAAAATGCATGCAATTAACGTAAATATGGCTGTAGGCAATTCACAGCTTACAGTTATTTGATACAAAAAAAGGTTTTGCTTTATATGTGTTGGAGGAGATCTAATTATCTGTATTAGAGTTTTAAAGGTCTGAAGCGAAGTGGGAAAAATCGGCGCGAACCTTTTGCATCTGCTCCAAAGGCTTAATGAACTTATGAGGGAATTGCAAAGCTTCAAATGGTTTTATGCACTTACAAGTGGGTGGCTACATTTAACCACAAATAACCTCACAAATAACGAATCACACTTTAATACCAAAAAACTTACTAGGATTTAGTAAGATAATGTAGCCAATGTGGCTCAAACTTGCTTAATATACTTCCATCAACAAACTAAAATAAGAAAGATAATGATTTTTTTACCTTATACACCATGTGTACCATGTGTCTGGCCTCCGTAGGCACAGATGTCTTAAAAAAGCTCTTGTCGCAATTTAGCAAGTGCGAGAAGATACCCTACTCTGCGAATGTCAGCCCCATCCTAGTAGGGCATTCCGTTCACACATACCCTGACATGCGTGCAAGCTTCATCAATGCGCCGTGAGGTCCATCTACCTAGAACAGGATCAGAGCCGATCATCGGCAACTAAAAAATAATTCGACGAGAAGAAGCTAAAGAATTCAAGAACTAGCCTACATTGTACAATAAGTGAATTTAAGGCATCGAATATGACTCTCTGAAGCTATAAGTCTACTCCTCTCTTAATCGAAGCACCAAGAAATAATCTTTGGTGCTTGGAGGATCTGACTGTGAAGTCGTCAGCACACGTGAGAGTGGCCGCTCTCTCTTGGTTCGCTTAACTATGTCAATAGCTCGTACAGCTCATTGTTCCACTGTCTACGGTATTCGCCATTGCCAATGCGCAAAGGAACATACATCTTTCGCGAAACTTTTCTCACGAAAACTTCTGAAGCCGACATATCGGGTGTCTACATCATCCAGGCTTATACACCATATGTTAGGACAGTAATTATTACCGATTTGTAGTTTGGTTTTGGTTCCCCGAGAGAAGAATTTACTTTTCAATTGCCTACTCAGTCCGAAGTAACACCTGCTGGCAAAAGTGATTCTGCGTTGGATTTAAAGACCGATATTGTTGGTGTTATTCTGGTTCCTAGATAGATGAAATTATCTACGACTCCGAAGTTATGACTGTCAATAGTACGTGACAGTGGAAGCCGAATAGCGAATGTGATGATTGTTTATTTGATGACCGGAGATATTTTGAATTGCCCTCGTTCACTACCAGACCCATTCGCAACGAATCTTTGACTAACCTGGAGAAAGCAGAACTGACGTTGCGGTTGTTGTGACCAATTACATCAATATTATCGGCATACGCCAACAATTGTACACTCTTGCAAAAGATTGTACCTGGTCTATTTAGCTCTGCAGCTCGAATTATTTTCTCCAGAATCACGTTGAAGAAATCGCACGATAAAGTGTCACCTTGTCTGGTATTATCTAGGATCAGTTTACATAGCCCTATGAGTTTTATAGGAATATCAAATTCAGGCATAGCGGCGTAGAGGCAGTTCCTTATCGTACTGACGAAGGCAGCTGTAAAATCGATAACAAGGTGGTGTGTATCGATTGTTTCTCTCGGATCTTCTCCAAGATTTTGCGCATGGTGAATGTCTGGTCAATGGTAGATTTGTCAAGCCTACAGACACACTGATAAGGTCCGATCAGTTTGTTGACGGTGGGTTTAGGCTTTTACACAATACGCTATGACCTTATACGCGATATTGAGGAGGGGATCTGCCTTTTTTGTGGATTGGTCAGAGCACACTTAGGTTCCATTCGTCGCGCATGCTTTCGTCTGACCCTATTCTGCAAAGAAGCTGATGCATACACCTTGTCAGTTCTTCGCCGCCATATTTGAATAGCTCGGTCGGTAAGCCATCGTCTCCCGCCGCTTTGTTATTTTTTAAGCGGGCAACCCTTCGAACTTCATCATTGTGGGATAATGGAACGACCTTACTATTGTCATCGATTGGGGTTTCTGGTTCGCCATCTCCAGGTTTTTCACTTCAAAACTTGCTTTAGACACCACTGAGAATTGAGTGTGAGCTTGGTCAATAAAATTCGCTTTGACCATTTTATGCCAGATATTGTAGCGTTCAAAACTTTAAAGCGTTTTCTCTACAACTAAAAGTCGGTAAACATTATTTTTGTACATAATTTTTTCCAAAAAAAAATCGCCTTTTTCCATTCAAAGTGTTCTGAAGAAGTAAAAAATGGAATTTAGAAAAACCCTTCCAGTGTCGCCTGATTAAAACTATTATCCAACCAGTATACTTTTTTACGACACACGTCCCAATAATTGCTGACATTTTAATATTTTCATTATTACTAAAAAATTGACATTTGGTCAAATGTCATATTTTAAAATACAGTCGTGTCTGGATATAGTGAACCAATTAATGCAAGTTCTGTTTACAGTATTGAGGTTGTTCATGATATGAAGTTTAAAATGTTTGCTAACAAACTCGTTTTATTTCCTCAAAATTCATTTTTGTGTTTAAAAAAATTTAAGAGATCATTAAAATAAGTATCGAAAGATGTAGCGAATTGACGTTTATTTCTTGCCTTCACAAAGTGACTTTTGAACCGATTTTTCGCAAAGGCTAGGCAGTGTTCATATTAAAACATAATCAGTAATGTTGTTCTCAGCCCGAGCTTTAGTTTTATCTAAACTCTGAATGGCTATAGTAACTTTTAAAGGATTTCCAATTTTTATTTCGTCTTGGTCGTCACCATCAGATTCTACAATATTTTCGGCACCTTTCTCAAAATGAATCGGTTTATCGCCCTTTTTGTGTTTTTTTTTTCTCTGAAATGGAGCTTAAATCCAATACTTAATGGAAAGTTAGATTATGATTTGATGAGTAGACAGCAATCAGAGTTTTATTTATATGTTACTTTGGTTCGTCCCAAAACTAAACCTGAAAATTTGTATTAATGAAAATCTCTGCTTTCGTATACTGGAGTATGCCCATGCGGGCCCTTATTTAAATAAAAAAAATTATTATAATTAAAATTTGCATCCTTTTTTCGTAGAATTAAATGCTGTCTTTTATGGTTTCAAAATAAAATGACGAACTTCTTTCTTCCAAGAAGAGAATATGAGTCCAGACTCACTTAACAACCCAAACGTACTATTGACTTAGGTAGCTATTGACTTAGGTAATTGGATGGAACACAACCTGCAGTGTCTTCGAATAATCCATAAATTTTTAAAGCCTTTTAAATGTTTACTGTTGAGTAGTATTTTCAAAGACGTGAAATAATTGAAGTTTTTTTTCATTACCAGCCCAAAAAAATTCCTAAATAGATTTTTCGCGTGCCTGCAGTGGAGAGCACATACATTCTATACTTTTGATGTGAAAAGTTGTCACACGCCTTAAATTCCACAAGTATACAGTGTTCTAGACGTGCGTACGTTCTGAGGGCCAAATATCGACGCGGATAATTATCTTGTAGCAGCAAAAATACGCACCCGCCTCTGTGCGGCAAAGGACACCCGTCAACAAACACAAGGAAGGTTTGACGTCGAAAATCTGCAATCACATCAGACTGCCAGCAGGTTTTCTACTCGACTTGCACAACTGCTCTCTGAGAACACTCATCAGCAACTCAATATAAGGGAGCTGTGGAACGAAATAGCAAATTCCTTGCATAATGCTGCTTCGGAAACAATTGGTTTTCAACAATACCAGAAAAACAGCTGGTACGATGAGGAATGTCGAACTGCAGTGGAGAGAAAGCAGGCTGTCTACCTCGAAACTCTGCGATCGACTGCAACACGTGCGGGGTGGAATAGATACCAAGAGCTGAAGAAAGCAGCGAGACGCATTTGCAGACGAAAAAAGAAAGAAGCCGAAATGACTGAGTATGAAGAGCTTGTGAAGCTGGCCGATAAGGGTAATCCTCGAGAACTAGATGAGAAGATGCTTCGACTTACAGAAGTTTTCAAAACCGGAGCAAACGTTTGTAGGGATCATGAAGGTAATTTGGTGACAGATGTCCAGAGCATACTTAGGGAACACTTCTCCAACCTGCTCAATGGCAGTGAAAGTAAAACCTTAGAGATGACGAACCCGAAACCCCAATCGATGGCGACTATGAAGAAGTTCGAATAGCTATTGCCCGCTTAAAAAATAACAAAGCAGCTGGAGCCGATGGTTTACCAGTAGAACTATTCAAATACGGCGGCGAAGAATTGACAAGGAGCATGCATCAGCTTCTTTGCCAAATATGGTCAGACGAAAGCATGCCTGACGAATGGAACCTAAATGTGCTCTGCCCAATCCAAAAAAAGGGAGACCCCACGGTATGCGCCAATTATCGTGTGATAAGCCTCCTTAACATCGCATATAAGATCCTATCTAGAGTATTGTGTGAAAGATTAAAGCCCACCGTCAACAAACTGATCGTGTCTTATCAGTGTGGTTTTAGACATGGCAAATTCACCATTGACCAGATATTCACCATGCGCCAAATCTTGGAGAAGACACGAGCAGCCAAAATTGAGAAGGAGCTTTCCGAGTCGTTCGATACCAAACGATGTTTCAAACAAGGAGACTCCTTATCGTGTGATTTCTTCAATTTGATGCTGGAGAAAATAATACGAGCTGAAGAGCTAAATAACATAGACCAAGTAAAATCAATTGTTGGCGTATGCCGATGAGATTGATATCATTGAATATAACAATCGTACCGTAAGTTTTGCATTCTCCAGGTTAGACAATAAAGCGAAGCGAATAGGTCTGGTAGTGAACGAGGGCAATACAAAATATCTACTGTCATCAAATGAACAGTCATCGCACTCGCCACTTGGCTTCCACGTCACTACTGACAGTCATAACATCGAAGTCTTAGATAATTTCTTCTATCTAGGAACCATTATTAACAACACCAACAATGTCAACTTTGAAATCCAATGCAGAATCACTTTTGCCAACAGGTGCTACTTTCGTTCTGAGTAAGCAATTGAGAAGTAAAGTCCTCTCGCAACGAACCAAAACCAAACTCTACATGTCCCTCACCATTCCCGTCCTGACATATGGTGCAGAAGCCTGGACGATATCTACATCCGATGAGTCGGCTTTAGAAGTTTTCGAGAGAAAAGTTTTGCGGAATATTTATGGTTCTTTGCGCGTAGGCAACGGCGAATACCGCAGACGATGGAACGATTAGATGTACGATCTATACGACGACATTGACATAGTTCAACGAATCAAGAAACAGCGGCTGCGCTGGCTAGGTCATGTCGTCCGAATGGGTGATAGCACTTTGAAAGTATTCGTTGGAGTACCCGCTGGCGGAAGCAGAGGAAAAGAAAGACCTCCACTCTGTTGGAAGTATCAGGTGGAGATCGACTTGGTATCACTTGGTATTTTCAACTGGCGCCAAACAGCAAAGAGAAGCTACGCCAAAGAAAAAGAAGAGGAAGATGTGAACAAAATATTTATATTAGAATAATAAATTTAAAAAAACTCTTTTTTTGTTCTTTTCTCATTAAATAAAAATTAATCATAAAAACTTTCAAAATAATCATCTTATTGTGACTGTTAATATGCAATAATTGTATGCTCTCTTTGCATGCAATATTTGAACAACTTGTTTTTTAAACTTAAGTAAAAATCTTTATATTAAATATTGGTTTTTTGTGTGTTAATTCGACCCTACTTGTATATTTAGACATAATTCACGCCAAAAACAAATTTACTGCACCACAGAAGTTTCATACATTAAATCTTTTAGTATGCGAAATTAATTCAGATAATTCAACATTTATCAGCCCTTCCCATACTAAGAAAAAAAGTGTATTCGTACATATATATATATATATATACAATACTATACTATACGTTTAACGAAAAATTAGCGACCAACAAATTTACCTCTGAAACGACGTCTCAACTGGTGTGGCTGTACAATCGCTCCAGCGACTGTTGCCACTAAACCGCGACAGACAAACATCGTCACATGAAAGTTGTTGTTGTGGATGTAGCAGTGAATGCTTTTGTTGTTTTTGTTGTTGGTTCTGCTGCTGTTGTGTCCACCGCAATTCGTCAAGCGCAGCAAAATTATTACAAAAAGCAGTACCGTTGTGTTTGTTAGCTTGTATCACATCATCTGTCGTTGACACCAACATTGCTTGTGGTTTGGCCGTTGGTGTTGTCACAAGCACCGGCGCTCTTCCAAATTCGTTGCCAGCATAATTCGTATTAATGTCTTTTTCCGACTGCCAATGTACGTTTGTGGTAATGTTGTGTAGCGTCCCAGCCGCCCCAAACCGATCCACACTTTGTCCACGTGTGCGCTTGAGGAGTGGCGTTTTGAAGATTGTTGAAATATTTGAATGACGTTTCTGCTCTTGGCCTTGTTGTATGGTGCTGTGCTGTTGTAGTTGTGCTTTTGTTTTCGGTTTTGTTATTGTCGTTGCTGTTGTTACTGTAGCCCTACTCCCACTGCTTTGCAAGCGCTCTTGTGATTGCCGCCAGACCTTGCTGTGCTTTGAGGCTTCATAATATTCATCGTTGAATTGAGATGCTTGAACTGTTTCATTATAGTTAGTCCCTTGGCCATTCCAACAGTCTACAGATTGCCGCAAGCTGTTGACACCTGCTGCTGGTGCTTCCGATGAAATGCCATAGTCAGCGTTTGCATGATGGTCTTTTGGTGAACATTTATACTGCCGGTCTTTCGATGTCCACTTTCCCTTTGAACGGACATCGCCTTCCATGGTTTTTAAAGCGGAATTCGCAATCAACTGCAATGAATTGGGTAGACTCTCAACGCTTTCCTGTGCTGTTTGCAATTGTGGTCTCGTCGTACATATGCTAACGGCCTGCGTTCGTACCCCGACATATGCGTCATTGCTTTGATTTTCTGCTCTATACAAATATTTGCCATGCTGGGGCTCAATCTCTTCACCGGCAATCACATCTGCTGTGACATCATCATCGCCATGGCGGTCAAAATCACCAAAGT
Organism: Neoceratitis asiatica; assembly: GCA_030068015.2. Taxonomy (NCBI): domain Eukaryota; kingdom Metazoa; phylum Arthropoda; class Insecta; order Diptera; family Tephritidae; genus Neoceratitis; species Neoceratitis asiatica. The sequence goes on from CM061528.1 coordinate 37,060,188, forward strand.
CTGTGTCTGTTGTCTCGTATGTGCTAACACCCCTCTTGCACACAACAGGGTTAAAGGAATTCTCTAGCGTATCGCTGTTATTGCTTGCCGCGCTGAGCTCATAGTGTGCATCGTAGTCTTTTGTACTTTGACTTGCCAGTTCGCTTATTTTTGCTATTTCATCAACTTTATTTCTGTAATTGTAGTTGTTGTTCTTGCTTTTGTAGTAATTTTTCATTTCTTCTTCTTCTTCTTCGCTCTGCTTCAATTGCGATTGATTGCTTGGCATTGCCAATTGATTTGTGTCCACAACACTTTTACTCAATTGTCGCTTGTCCATTGAGGGATTTCCTTCCACGTCACCGAGTCCTCTACGCGCTTCGGCGCACACACTACTGCTCCGTACACTCCAACGACGTATGCGACTATCGGAACATCTCACCGTTACATTGCCGTTGTTGTAATCAGTGTTGACAGCAGCAGCAGCAGCGTGGGCGGCACCGCTGGCGATTTGGTCATTGCTTTGACTCCAACGCTGTTGGCGGTGTGGCGTCCATCTGGCCGCAACCCGAGACTCACCTGCAGTAGAGTCCATATCAGTATACTCCTGCATATCATATTGTACATCGTTTCCATTATAGTCAGCGTAGTTAGCTAAATTGCTGTTGCTGTTGTTACGGAGAAATTTTCCAGCTCGTTCTTCACTGTAACCACGCCGCAGCGTAATTGTTGTTGTCGTCTTTTTGTTCGTTGTATTTTTACTTTTGTTCGTTTGAAAAAGTTTTCGCAAATTTTCATTTCGCTTTGCTGTGGCATCATCAACGTCCAGCAAACTAATGTTATTTCCGCCATTTTGGTTAACCTAAATGTTTATATTTTACAAGATTTCTTTTGTACTATTTCACATTCTAAATTGCAAACAGGAAATTCTTTTGTTTTTGCTATGAATGTTTTGTTCTTATTTTTCTTCTTTTACTTGTTTTTCATTTTTTTTATTATTATTTTTTTCTTTTTTTTGCAACTCTGAATGTGTGATAGAAATTTTGTTATTTAATTTTTTTTTTTAATTTTTTCGTTAGTTTTTTTTTTTTTGGTGTTTAGCGAGTAAATGTAACTATTCAACCACAAACCAAACCACAAATAAAACAAAAAATAAGTCAATAACAATGCAGCGCATAATTTGTTAATTTCAGTTAGTTAAACAAATTGAAATTTAACGAGCAACAAAATTTGTGCAACGATTCCCTTCAATTGGCGAATGTGAATTGGCTGAGAGAGAAATTGCTTAATGCGATTTCTTATATTTTATTATACAAAAATTCGAGTACAAAATACTCTATTTTAATTTTCAAAAATTATACTTAGAAGAGTGTTTTTCAATTTCGCAGGCTTGTCAAACATTTTCCATTATTTTAGTAACTGTAGTAGTAAACTTTCAGCTGCTTCATTGCTCATCTTACCTGCAGCAGCCATTAATATTAGACGTGTTTTATGAGCTCGATGATTTCCGTTTGTTAAAAAAAAATTATCGAGGTATAGCTAAACTCTTTGAAATTCCTAAATTATTTGAATCACTTATCACTAATCATTTGACTAATACAATCTCATCATTTGTATCACATTCCGAACATGAATTTGTTAAAGGAAAATCTACAACCACCAATTTACTTGAGTTCACCTTCATATATCATCAATGCCTTCAGAAAGAATAGCACCCTTGATGTAATATATATATCGACTTTAGCAAAGCTTTTGTTGCTAATCCAGAAACTTGACTTACTGGGTTTCCAACCAAAATTTTTACAATGGATCTTCTCATATCTGTATGATCGAACTCAAATAGTAATGTTTAAAAATTCCATTTCATATACCGTTAATGTTACTTCAGGAGTACCTCAGGGTAGCCATCTAGGCCCGAATCTGTTTTCACTATTTATAAACGATATACATATCTTCTCACATAAAATTTATTTATTGTATCCGAATGATGTAGAACTTTATAAATCTTACACTTCGGCAAATGAAGGTATCTTACTGCAAACAGACATAAACAGCATGGTTAAATGGTGTAAAATAAATGGGATGCCCTTTAATCTTAAGACATGTAAAGTTATGTGTTGCTCTCGAAGATCCACACAGACAATTACTTACGCTATAGATAATTACAGTTTGGAGTAGGTTCACCGTTTTATTGACCTGAAAATCACTATGGACCCTAAACTGAACTTCACACATCATATTGGTGTGATAGTCAACAAAGCCTTTTAGTTTTTGTAAAACGGTAGTCAAAGGAGTTTAATGATCCGTATGATACTGAAGCTTTGTATATAACATTAGTAAGACCTATTCTTGAATACGGCTCGGTGTCTTGGAACCCGAAGTATCAAATCTACTCTGACAGGATAGAGTATATTCAAATACAATTCCTCCTATTTGCCTTAAGGTATCTGCGTTGGGACTCTCAGTAGAATCTTCCTCCTTGTACTAGTCGTCTGAAACTTATCCATCTCTCTACTCTCGCCAGTTGTCGGGAAATGCTTGGTGTAATTTTCATGGTTAAAATAATAACAGGCTCAATTTCCAGCCCCCTTATTCTCTCTGAAATCAAATTTAATGTTCCATTTAGAGCGTCCAGATATTTTTGCCTCTTGTTTCTGAAAACTTGTAAAACGAATTTTGAATTTTACGAGCCTTGGCATTGTTTTTGTCTTGATTTCAACTCTTATTCAAGCAAATTTGACATATCTGACTCGCTTTTTCATATTAAACAACTATTTTGTGGACTCTCACTTAATCATTCAATAGCATTTTATGTTTGAATTAAGATATTCTTAAAAATCAGCTGATGAATTTTTGTTCTGTAGCTGAACTTTATAGTTCTCGACACAACCACTGCCCATCGTGACTCGGTTTTCATGAAAGACAAAACAAGTCTCGTACGTCTCTCGTGCCAATGGGCGCGAGGTGGGTAAACCGTTAGGAATAATAATTATAATAATAAAAGTAATGGATAAAAGAACTTGTATCAAATTTTGCGTTAAAATGTAATAACGTGTAACAATGTTAACAAAGACCTGTGGTGAACCCACTATGAGCAAAGCAAAGCAAGTGCTTACGAGTGTTACAACCGTTCCTAATCATGTTGGCATATCGATTGCATCAAAACATATTTTCCGTTGTTTTTGATATGACACGCCTAGTAGCAAAATTTATTTCAAAGTTGTTGAATTTTGAACAAAAACAGCGGCGTATGGAAATTGCCGAAATCGATAGTCAGTAACTGAAGTCAAAGACGATGCAGAATTACTGAAACGTATTATAACAGGTGACGAGATTTAGGTTACATCTAAGCAATGAAACTAAGGTCCAGACATTGCAGTGGAAGCATTCTGACTGACCGAGATTGAAAAAGGTTCGACAAGTGCAGTCCAACGCGAAGGTTGTGATAAACTGATCAAACCGTCAATAAGTAGAACTATCTACAAGTTTAACGCAGTTTGAGTGAAGCAATCCGGAGAAACAGCTGGATTTGTGGAAGAACAGTTCATGGTTTCTGCACCATTCATTAGTTGTTCGCGAAACAAGACTGAAACGATACTCTACTCCATATGTGCCAGATATAGTTCAGTGTGACTTTTCCTTATTTAATTTTTTTTTTTAATTAAAGAGAACATTAGATGGCTGTCGTTTTGCAGTCATAGATGACATTAAAAACGTATCGCTGAAAGAATTAAAGACTATTTCAAATATCGAGATTGAGAAATGTTGCGGGATGTGAAAAAAGCGCTGGTACAAGCGTATAATCTCTGATGGGATCTATTTTGAAGGCGATAACATCAATGTAGACGCATAAATAAATTTTTTGCTAAAAAAATCAATCAATTGCTTGAATAATTGCTATGGTCGACCGGCTGAGCTATTCGAAAAAGGAGTACTCCACAATCCCGACTTTCAAAATCCAGACGGTACATAATCCAGACAACATGAAAAAATCCTGGCAAGTTCCAATCGCTCCACTACACTAAAACAGGCATAACGAAATCACGACCAGACAAGATACAGATAACACAATATCCAGACAAGACAAAATCCCGACAATATAAAATCTCGAAATACTTGTTAAGAATTATAATCCTCATTGACAAAAAAAAATAAAATAAAAAAATTAGAAGAAAATAGCATAACGATAAGACCCTATTTAGAAAACAATTTTTTAGAAGGCAGAAAAAATATTCCGTTTTAAAGGCACAGCGACGACGGGCCAAAGCTGTCAAACACAAATATTGAGAAGAACGAAGGAAATTTCAAAGTATTGCTTCGGTTAAGAATTGATTCGGGTGATCACGTCAGTAAAACAACACAAAACCAATAAACATTGACTAATACAAGGCTGCATGCCCAAAGTTTGCAAAAATGTGCACAAACTGAGTGATATCCGTTGATTTTCAATTAGTTCCCAGATTTATCAGGAGGACATATACATACATAAATTAAATTTTTTTTCATGCTCTAAATTGTAATGACTCTGAAGACTCTGAAGTCGAAGACGAAATTTCATAGTGAAATTGATAGAATTATCTCTCACAGGAGTTGCACTCGAACAAATCGTTTCAGGAGAGATGAAAAGAACTAATATCAGCTTAACATTATAAAAATGTGTAGGGACGATTGGATGTGCTGTTGTAATGCTGTCAGATGCTACGTTCAATCGAAATGGCTTGCACGACGAGAAGTTGACAAGTTTTCTAAGGACTCACATTCCAAGCGTACAATACATTTTCAAAGCTGGGTACGCTAATAAAATAATATATTTTCTCATGCATTTTATATGCTATAAAATTTATCGATTTTCTGTCTCTACGATCAACAATTTTTAGTTTCTTGTTACGGAGCGGCTACATGCATTTAAGAGTTCTAAGTGGCTAAAGCAAAAAAGCACAGTGGGCGCACATTATAATTTATTCAAAAATAATTGCTTCAGTATCTTATTTATCGTTTTATTTTACTATCTACACTGTTTTATATTTTCTCAGAAATTATTTGTTCAAAATCTAATTTTTTTTCTTTTCTTTTTTTTTCTTTTTTTGTAAGGAAGTCATTACTAATGCCATTAAGATCTGCTCATCATCAGGTCTTACAAATTGTATTTCGAAAGCTTCAAAAGAGCTTTCAAGATAGTCGCCAGAATAGCCAAGTCTCTTATGTAAGGTTTTTGTATTTCAAAAAAGTGTGAGGAGTTATAAGATAGTGGCTCAAAATTGCCCTGTAAACCTTTAAATACAGTCCAAATTCTTCGCCAAAAGCTCTAACACCGCTATAATATATGTCATTATATTCACCTAAAAAATTAACTGAATATTGTTGAAATCACGCATGATATGGTATGAAAGATTTATTTTTTCATATCTTTGCAAAAAGAAATTCACAAATGTAGTGTTTCTTCACGCTTTGCACCCACCCTAGGTCCCTTAAACAGAGAGGTAGGCATTTTTTATAAATAAAATTTTTCATTAAAAATAATTAAAACTTAATCATTCAATTCAATTCAGTCGCTAAAACTTAACATCAGCTACATAATATGCTATTACGAACACTTTTTTTTCTTCTTTTTCATTTTCGAAGGAAAACCTCAGACGCAATGTTCTAATAAATCGGCAAAGAGTATCATCTAAATAACTTACATGCATATATCATATTTCCCAAGATATCACACTTCCGAAGCGAATTAATTAAATGTTTATTTAACAATAAAACAAGCAAAAACAGGAATAGAAGTGCTGTCCTCATGCGGCCATACCGCCTTTATACCTTTCATGAACATACCCAGTGTATTACAGATGATTTTTGGTGTCAATATTTAATTCAATTAAGTGTAGAATACCGAATTTCAGATTCTTATATGCTTTGCTGAAGTACTTATGAACAATAATTACATATCTGAACAGATCTGTTGTATAGAGTCATATGAAATAGTCGACCAATATCAATGATTTCGACAAATGAACAACACTAAATTTCGTTCAAATATCTCAAAAACTCCTGAACTAGTTTGCGTTCGAAGATACGGATAGATCGAAAGTCGTATACATTTTAATGGGTCTTTTTCTGGTACTTAACTACGTAGTATTTCGGACCAAATTTAATATATCAATTTATGTTCATGAAAGGTATAAAAATGTGCATGCAAAAATTAATTAATAAATGCAAAGGGGAAGAGAAAGAGAAAAATTTAAAAATACAAACAAAAACATGTAATAAACTATAAATGCAAAACAAAAACAAATAAACTTAAATAAAACGAATGCGATAAATTGAAATGGTAGAAATTTTTAACTGTAAATCAAAATCTGGACGTCAGATTGATTACACGCTGGCCATGCATGCTAGGAACGGCAGCGCGCGTGTACATAGGTAGATGGGTGAAGGGGCGAGCGGGCGTATTTATTACTTGTTTGCTTTCCTTTCGTTGAGTGTGTATGTAAAACAAAATCCCCGAAAAGGTCAGCTAGCGCTAAGCGAAAGCAACTAAGTTGTACTACTTACATGGGAACGCTGTGTAGCCATCACAACGAAATTGGCGGAACGAATGCAATACACAGCGATGCGTTGGTGAATTTAATAGCAGATTATTTTTTTTTTTTTTGTTTTTGTTTTTTAATTTTTAAGTAAGGGAACCTTGAGCTTAAGGTAGGCGCTTGGTTGACGGTGGGCGAGTGCCGCGCTGGCGAACTGACGATCGGTTTGCTGGGTCGCTGGGTTGGTTGGTTGGCTGGTTGTTTGCTTGCTTGCCTGGTCTAATAGAGAATAAGTAATAGTATTGGTGCAGATTACTTTTTTGTAATAAAAAAACTAGTACAAAGCAAGCTCGATATACGACTTCGTTTATGTACGTATATATCGTGAGTATAAAAGCGGAAATAGCCAGTTGCTGGAACGCAGAGATAGTGAGAGTAAGTGAGTCTTAGTATGCACGCGCATATTTTTTTATTGCAATTATTATATGTGTTGCTTCCTTTCATTTGTTTCTTCTTCTATTTTCTGGTTGCATTTTTTATTTTGGTTTTTTTTTTTTTTTTTGCGATTAATACACGTTTTTTATACGCCTTGGGTGGAAATTTATGCGAGGCTATGTAAGTAGAAGAAAGAGGGAAGGTGGAGAATAAAAGAAAAAATAATTAAAATAAAATAACTTTCAGCAATAAAGAAAAGAATATAAATAAACACTATAAATAAAAGAATGCGCAAATTGAATCCAAAGGAACGAATCAAAAGTGTTTTAGTTTAGCACTGAAAAAAAAAAAATCGAACTGAAATTTGTTCGCTTGAAGAGCAAGCGATAGCGCAAATGTAGGTGTATATGTATGCATAAAAACACACATACGCTGTTGTAATTTTTTTTGAATAGTAATGGTTAGTGAAAGCATTTAGAATTATAGTAGGAGCTCAGAAACAAATATATATATATATATGTATACCTACAGAACTTATTTTATTACACACACAAATACACTCATTGTATCTATCTCTCATACATGCAAGCGCAGAAGAGTTGGTATTATTGAGTTTTTCTTTATTTATTTATATATTTTATATATATATATTTTTTTTTTTTCTTATTAGAAAATCCTATTACCATTTTAGACTTCATTGTGATATGGTTTTTGAAAGAGATTCAGTTTTAAAAATAATTTAGGTAAGAGAATCAAGTAAATTCATACACATTTAAAAACAAGAGTTTGTTTAAATACAACAGTAATAAACTGTTCGATACAGTGGCGAACAAAAGTCTGTATACACCATCATACGCATACGGCAACAATTTTACACTCTTTTAGAAGATTGCACCACCAGGACGAATGCAGAAATATATATTAAGCTATTGGATGAAGTACTGACCGAGTTTGCTGGTAATCTTTATGTTGATTCTTGGACTTTCCAACAAGGCAATGCACTAATCCATACTGTGCACGCGACTAAAAGTTTCCTTTCATTAAAAAAGAAAACATACCTCTTTTGGAGTGGTCAGCAATTAGCCCAGCTCTCAATACTGTTGAAGATTTGTGGGGGATACTTTCAACCAGAGTTTACATGAATGGGAGACAGTTTGAGGCCATTAAACAACACAAGAAGGCCTTATTAATGGCATGAAATAATGGGATGAAATTAATAATTTAAGGTCAAAACAGTTGGCTGATTCCTTTTCAAATAGAGTTAATAAAATTTTACCAAAAAAAAAGGAAAGCCTATAATCATTAAAAAATAGAAAAAAATTTTACCTAATCTAAACTTACCATATATATTTTTGTACACATATACTTATTGCCTAAGAAATGCAAATGTTAAGATTTTTCATATTATTTAAAAAAACATATCGAAATTAGTTTGTTTTTATTTTTGTTGATACTAATCATAACTATAAAATGAAATGAATTTAAATAGTAAAAAGGTGTTTCTTGCTGCACCTGCTGTTCATGCACACGTACTTTTTTCCTTGAGGTATCATATTAAGCCAAATATTATTTGATTAGCTGGCAAATAGTATTTAATATCATTAAATTATTTTCCTAAAAAGATCTTACTTTTCAAAACTTAAATTTTTCAAGTTTTACAAGGCATATTTTAATTACTTATGTAACTACATAAAAATAATGAAATTTCTAGCTTTAAATATTAAAAAATATTTGTTTCTATTGTACTTAGCTGTTAAATTTCAATTCATCCATGAATAAATATGTATATCAGTACAATCCTCGTCATCAAAATACTCAATAATTCCAGTATGAATAGCCAACAATAAAATTCCAATTAAACGAAAAACTATTTTCAACACCAAAACCTCAGATATTTAAATATCACATATACTTATACATAGGCATTTAACTAAAAAAATGAAAATATTACCCAATTATACAAATAAATAAAAGTTATAAAAAAATAAACTGAAATTTAACCGGCTTCTTGGAATAATCGAAAAATAAAAGGCAAATAAATTTAAGGTAAAAAAGAATTATTAAAACAATATTTTATACTCTAACATATTGAAGGTTATAAATCCAAAACAAATACTGTATTGTTTTTTTTTTATTAGTGTGGTTCAAAAAATTCTATGTTTGTGAATTGTTTTGTAACTTTATGTTTTTAAATAAATAAAAATTATTTTTTGAATTTATTTAAATTTATTTTATTTAATAATATTATATTTCAAAAATTTATCTTTTGTAGTAATAATATTGCTTCAATTTTAGTTAAATAAATGCATAATAAAAAAAATGTAATTATATATATAAAAGGTGATCCAGGTAGAGGTACTTTTTTCAATAGCCTTTTTTTGACAGATCACGCGTGATTCGTGTCTAGCAGTCATGTTATTTTTATTTAGAATTGTTTGGCATTTCATCATGGAAAGACTTACGCCTGAACAACGTTCACAAATCACTAAACTTTATTAGGAAAATTCACGTTCTGTAAAGAATGTGTTTCGCGCGCTTCACCCAACTTATGGTCAACATAATCCGCCTACTGTGCATACTGTTCGCAACACCATACCCATCTGAGACCCAGCACTCATTATTGGATAATTTTCGGCCGAATAGACCAAGTCTAGCACGCAATAAAGAAAATATAGCGGCCATAGCTGAGAGTGTACACGAAGACCATGGAGAGTCGATTCGGCACCATTCGCAGCAACTCGGACTGACGTAAAGAACGACTTTGCGCATTTTACGTCGATATCTTAAATTGAAAGCGTTCTAAATACAGCTTGTGCAATAACTGAAGCCGCTCGAACTTCCCAAGTGACATCGCTTCGCTCTATGTGCTCCTAAAAAGCTCCAAGAAGAACCGACATTTTGTTCAACGACGATAGCCATTTCTGGCTCTGCAAACAAGCGTAATTGCCGCATTTGGGACGAAGAGCAACTTGAAGAATTTCAAGAGCTGCCATTTTATAAAGAAAAAACAACGATTTAGTGTAATTTGTGATCAACGCGACATTTGGTTTCAACAAGGCCACTTCCAACACATCTCATCAGTCAATGGATTTATTTAGAGAACACTTCGGTGAGCAGATAATGTCACATTTTGGGCCGGTCGATTGGCCATCAAGATCGTGTGATATCACACCGTTAGACTTTTTCCTGTGGGGATATGTAAAGACTGAAATCTATGAGGACAATCCTGCTTCGATTCAGACCTTGGAACACAACATCACGCGTGTCATTCGTCAGTTACCAGTCGAAATGCTCGAACGAGTCATCGGAAATTAGGCTCAACGGATGGAACATCTGAGACGTAACCGCGGTCAACATTTGAAAGAGAGAATCTTCAAAAACTAAATGTTCAAAAACTAATATGCCAAAAAATGTTCTTTCGATTGATAATGAACATTCCCCATTAAATTTGTATTTTATGTGTTTTTTTTTCTTTAAAAGAGTATGGAACCTCAAAATGGATCACACTTTATATATTTTTAAAATAATTAACTTAAAATTCCAATATGTCAGTGTGTTATATTTACCCACGTAATTTTATGTGAAGAAGTAGGTTGGTATAAAATTGTTTACATAAATATATATTTTCAAATCTTTGCCGTCAAAAATCTCGATCTTATTTTTTTTTTTACTTTATTTAATATACTTTAAATGTAATAAATTCAATTTAGTTTCAAATAAAGTTTTACAAACATAAATAATGCTAAATTCAAAATATTGTATTATGCATTTTCCAAACAAAATTTTTGAAACAACCCTACCATACATATATCGAATAAACGAAAAACAATGCTGATATAATAAATTTATTGAAATATGTTTATTATAAATAAATAAGCATGTATATATACATAATATTTCCTGCCATTTTGGTGTAAAAATATGCGGCCACAAAATATGTTGAAATTTTTGGTTGAATGAGCAAATGAAAATTTTAAACTAATAAGCTACAAATCCTTTAAAAAAATAAGTACTACTTGTATGTATGTAGGTCTAAAAAAAAGTTGTAGTTAAAAACTGGAATATAGTACTGAATAAAATAATAAAATTGCGCATGGCTGCAACAAGTGAAAAAGTATTGCATACAATAGGGCGCTCAAAAAGCCTACAAATTTATTCATATATCATTATGAGCGCTTGTAAACACATACAATTTTACTACATTTATCAGAAAAACAATTGAAATACACAGCAAAAAAAATCGATTGCTATTTTTTCGGCAAAACTGAAATATAATGGAAATAGTTACTGGCATTTAGCAGCTGAACCACCACAAGCCAGATATAAACATTCCATATTGGATTTATGTTATTAAATACGAAATTATATGCCTTCAGGTACAATGCAAATACTAATTGATTAAATTGTGGTGAATTGATAAAAAATGTGATATAAGTATACTCATATATGAATAATAGATATAAAATATCGGCCCGAAGGCGTAACGAAAATTTGCAACAAAAAAAAATTTCATCTTCACAAAATTAAATATTTTTACTTGTAGTGAAGGACAAAAGTCTGCATACACCACCTGTATTCGTTATGTAGAAAATACTCTCACTTTGCTGAGAAATCTATGTATACAGTCATATTTTAAATCCTTTTCTAATCACATGTATTAAAACAAATCCATTCTCTAACATAAAACAAAACAATTATGGTGAAAAAACGCTAAAATGCCCTTGACAAAAGTCTGCATACACCTCGGGTTTACTAGCAGTTATGTCGATATGCTTTGTTTTTCTGACGATTAGGTACCCTTTTTTTACTATTTTTTTAAATTATGTTTTCTAATTTTCTAGTATTGAATTTAGCTGTAGTTTAAACACATTAGCATCAACAATGGCTCCTCGAAAAAAAATCACAATTGACGTACGCGTCTTGGTTATTGAGCACAAAAAAAGAAGAAATCGTATGATGAAATTTCAAAAATTTTAAACTTAAGTCCACCAAATGTACAAACCATTGTAAAAAACTTTAAAAAAAAATATATCCATCTAAAGTAAGCTACGTGTTGGCCGCCCGAAGAAACTAACTCGAAGAGCTTACAGCTTTATTCTGTAGGAAGTGAGTGATGACCTTAAAGTTACTGCTCCAAAATTAGCCGAAAACATCGCAAACTCATCAATAAAGTGTGTTCATTGAAGAACAATTCGAAGAGCTCTGAACTATAACGACTTTCACAGTAGAATTCCACGTAAAAAGCTTTTTATTTCTAAAGAAAAATGGTAAACTTCGCTTGGAGTTCGGTAAACCACATTTAGACAATGGAATGGATTTTTGACAAAAAGTCTTGTTTACAGACAAACCGAAGCTCAATATATTCGGCAGCGATAGAAGGTCAAAATTTTGGAGAAACACTGCACTTAACACCAAAAATATAATACCAACAGTGAAGCATGATGGCGGCAACGTAATGGTTTGGGGATCGATTGCAGCAGCTGGAGTTGGAAATTTTGTTTTTATTGAGAGTAATATCTGTTCGGTTTAATAGCAAGTCAGGGCCCATATTGTTAAGGATTGGTTGCTTTATCATGCTCCAAGGGAACTACACACACCACCTCAAAGCACAGATTGGAATGTTATCGAATATATCTGGGAGATTTTTGAGCGAATTAGAAAAAATGATATTTCCGGCTCAGCATTACTCACTTACTTATTGAATCTTGGGATAGCATTACTCCCTCACAATTGACAAATTTAGTGGCCTCGAGCTGTTATTGATGCGAACGATGGACCAACTAAAGACTAAAAATATCATGTTACCTGATATTAACCAAAGTTTTTGCGCTAAGATTAGTTATGTCTGTGCTGTATGTAGACTTTTGTCAATGTTGAATTTTTTTGTCATAACTTTACCATTTTATGTTAAAAAATGATTTTTTTTGTTTTTGTGACAAGGGAAAATGTTGACTTAAACTGTATCGTTAAATTTTGCAATAAACTTTTTGAACTTTCAATTCAATGACAACTGGGGGTGTATGTAGACTTTTGTCCGCCACTGTATGCATACATATAAATGCGCGGTGATTATTGTTTGTAAACTATCAAGTGAAGAAATATTTCCTTCAATCTCATATATATGTATTTATAAAGTCAGGGGTAACTGTAGTATACCATAAAATGTAACCAATGAAATAAAAAAAAAAATTATTCCTTTCTCACTAGCCGAAACATTCTAACCATAAACAATTTTATTGCATTTAAAGTTATAGTATAAATTTAGTAGTAAAAAAAAGGTTTTGCATGCATTTTCCGTTCCATTTATGTATGCGTATATATGTACTTATATATATTTACCTCACTCAGTAGCGGTGGGAATTGTGTCGTCAAATATTTTTATGTTTTTTTGTTATTCAATTCTGCAAATAAAAAAGTGAAATAAAATGTAATTAATTATCTTTGAAAAAGTTACTAATAAAAACTCAGTTACAAATTATTATGTCTTAATTAAAAAATAAATATTTAGATATATTTATTACAATGAGACAAATACAAAAACTGTGCAGTCGCTGTTTACTGACCGAGTCATTCACATAAATAGGCATCTTGAAATAATAATATTTTTTAATCAAAACTGTTTTACTTTACTTAAGCCATTTAGATGTAGGTGATAGAAAAATTAATGTTTTTCTGTGTATATTTATCGTCCTTTGTCGTAACTTGTTTTTCTTATTGCGTTAAAAATAAATAAATAAAATTTTTAAATTGAATTTACAAACTAATTTACTTCGATTCATGATGGAACTGCTTTCGAAAGCAAAAACAGATTATAATTTCCAGCGAATTTATAATTAATTAAACAATTTTCAAGAGCTACACAAAAAAAGTAATTTTTTTCGTCTCTAAATATACATATATATCGCTCGATACTCGCTCATTGCTGAACTGCTCAGCAGAACAAAAAAATTTTATTTTGTTTGTCAAAAATTTATTTGGCCTTTCGATGCTTCTTACAATTCGCATAAATAAATTTTCAATTAAAAAAAAAAAATTTGAAAGAAAGACAAAGTGTTTATCAAAATACTCGAAATGATCGTGCTCGACTCGAAAAATTTTCGAGTAATGCGCAATGAGTAGCTGTGCGAGTGCTCGCTGCTCAAATGCTCGCTCAGCTCGAAAATATTTGAGCAAAATCTGAAGTTCTTATATATACACAAATTTATCTATATTAAATACTTAACTTGTTTCTAAGTGGCATTTTCGGTGACTTTCCGCTGAATTTGGACTAAAAAAATAGTGCTATGAGCATCCCCAAATGATTCTTGAATGAATTGCATTGCAATTTGTGGCTTTCCAGGAAAGCCAAGACAAAAATGCACCAACATTGTTGAAATCTCCTAAATAACAAAGTAATTCAAAACATAAATTAATGAATAAATATTTTTTAAGAAAAAATAAAATTCACATAAGGAGACCTACAGATTATTCCAAGATGTCTCGAATGGCTAACGGATTTTTATGAGGAGCTTTTAATTTCATGTTGGCAATCCACGCCGAGAAGCGATCGCAATTGGAAATATTAATTCTGGATATTATTAGTCTGGTCATTATTCGTAACCTGCATTGTGTGAAATACTGAAGCATATTGTTACGATTTCGTTGAATTAGCTCGATGATTTCCCAAATCCTTCGAGTCCGATCACTGAATTGTTAAATAAAAGTCGCCAACTATGTTTGCTGTTTCTTAATTATAAAGAATTTACTCAATGTCCTTTTATTACTCAATAACTAACAATTCACTTCGCTATTTACAATCACTTATATTACAACTTTCCCAATGTACTATTTTTATTTCACAGTAGTGTTACCACCAACGCGTTCACTTTACGACTGAATCACTTTGCAGTTGTGTTTCGCCCTTGTGTACTCAATCGATTGTGCGCAACTGCAGCGTGGAATAATCGAGTTGTTCTTGATAACGAATGTTCTCGATTCACGCTCTAGAGCTCGCCAGTTATCGGCTTCTCTCTTTCATCTGACATTCGCTTCGAATTTTCGCTAGAATATTATTGTAAATGCAATAATTCTCCCGTCAACTGTCATCGATTAATAAACTACTGTTGAATTTTTAGCACTCTGCGCCATTTAGTTTGCGCTTGACAGCCGTGGAAAGGAGAAGACCTCATGAATTTTAACGTAAATAGAAAAAAGTGAATTTCGTGTGCCGATTGAGCAATATTGTTTGCGTAAAAAAACCACCACCCAAACAACGGAAAGACTTAATAGACACTATGGCCAAACTGTAATATCAATTTCAACGGTTAAGAAGTGATTTACTGAGTTCCGTTTGTGACCATACCAGTACAAGTGATGCCGAACGTTCAGGTCACCCAAAACAGGTTGTCGAGCCAGAAATTGTCGATAAAACCCTTGGAATGATGTTGGACGATCGAAGAATAAATGTTTGTGAGTTGGCTGGCTCAGACTGTAGGCATCTTAACTGAGTAGTTACATCACAATTTACATGAATATTTGGACATGAAAAACCTATTCGCGGGATGTATGATTGCTTACACGATGTGTAACCAATTCAAAGGAGTGTTTGGTACTGTTAAACCACAATCTAAACGAATTTTTTCTACGCTTCGGTACCGTAGACGGGACATGGATCCACCAAACCACAACAAAGTCCAAATAACAAGCAATGGGTTGCTCCGGGCGAACATGCAAAAAATTTCAAGCTGGGTTTGTCGGCCAACAAGGTCATGGCCACAGTTTTTTGGGATGCACGAGGTGTCATTGACATCGATAACCTGGAAAAGAGTAAAACGATCATCTGCAGCGAATAGTTTTCAGAGCTTTAAGGCATATTTGATATTGATTTGAAGCAGGTACCATAGCATTGGGTGAATATGAGGTGAGTTCTACGAGAGCGATGCATGGGGGTGCACACGTGTATATTCTGCATGGAGCTTTAGCCCCCTGCGACTATTTCTTGTTTGCACACCTGAAGAAATGGCTGGATGGTAAGACATACAGGTAGAATGAAGAGGTCATTACAGAAGAAGCAAACTTTTATAATTTTATGAGGCAATTATAACGAATTCAGCTTGGAAATCTCATCCATAAAATCTAACTAGAAGACAGCGCTCTTAAGCCCTTCAGTCAAATTCACTTTAATTCTTCTATTAATATATAAATGCGAGTATGTTTCTATGTTTCGTCTGCACTTACCCTCGCAAAATGCATTGGATTTTCTTTTAACGCAACTCAATTTCAATTTTATCCAATCGATTGGGAGATTATGCAATCAAACGTGACTCGTCACAACGTCTTCCAATAGCCAATTACTCAACTTTTTGATTATTGTTGTTGGAAGTTATGCTCTTACGATGTTGTATGGCTGTATGCCAACTACAATAGCTAAGAGGGGCAAGTGGTGGGAAGATAAATAAGTATGTATATAACTTTAATACTACTTGTAACATTCCTGTTACGACTAGCATTAGCTCATAAACTGTAATCTGTATGTATGTATGTATTAACTATTATTGAGATTTCACTTTTCGCAACTGTTGATGCTGAAATGCTGTCATTAACTAAATAAGTAGAAATGACTGAAACGCTTCAGCAGGCAGCTAGCTACCAGTTTTCTTTTTCTTTTCCAGTTACAAACGCATAAATATATAAAAACAACAACTATTTTTAGTGTGTAGAGTGTATTTATAGTGCAATTATTTGTCTGTATTTGTAATGTTTGTGTGTGTAGCAGGAAATTATTGTTACACAGAGATTGCAATTTGCCACTTGGTTGGGTAATTGACCGCACTTGCATTCTTCCTCTATGTATTTGTGCATGTATGCATGCATGTGCTCACCGTTGTGGGTGGCATAGTTAATGACTAGCAAAAAAAAAGTAGCAAAAATACAAATTAATAAATACAAAGTATGCAATAATGATATGGATAAATGCAACACGGACAATTTTTTTTTATTTCGCTTATATCAGCATTTTGCGAGGCAGCGCAATGAAGCCCTCAATAAGGAAAAATAAAAAATGTATTATCAGCGAAGGGTTTCGTTTCGCGCTATTTTGAACTCGATCAAAGTTCAAATACAATGCCATGAGAGAAAGAAATTAAATTAAAATGATTATTTTTATGCTGAAATATATGTCAGTGTTTTCGAAAAAAAATTCGTAAAAAGTTATTTTCAAAAACTTCAAAAACAACAATGTTTTATTTTTTAATTGTATTAAAAGTAACTTTTAATGGTATGAATTAGAGCTCCAGATTTTGCTCAAACATTTTCGTGCAATGCGAGCATTTGAGCAACGAGCACTCGCACACCTGTTGATTGCTCATTACTCGAAAAATTTTCGAGCCTAGCACGAGCATTTCGAGTATTTTGACAAAAATTTCGACCTTTTTCTCAATTTTTTTTTTAATTTTCAATTTATTTATTTATTTGTCAAAGAAACTTTGACAAACAAAATTAAATTCTTTTTTGTTCTGCTGAGCAGTTGAGCAATGAACGAGTATCTAGCGAGCATCGAGCTGTTCGCCGTGCTCGATACCCGGGTATCTAGAGCTCTAGTATGAATTAAAAATATTTCTAGGTAAATTTTTTTCTTTTTTTTTCATCAAAACCATATTGCATGCGGCTGACAACCGATACATCGGTTATAAAGAAATTATTTATATCATTTTTAAAAGGTCATAAAATCATATTTTCCGTATATAAATACTATTCATAAAATGACATTGCTCAAACTCAATGATCTCAACATAAATGTGGTAAAAATTTAACTGAAACTCCAAAAATAGTTATATATTTTCTGTATGCCTTTAAATATTATAAAACAAAGTCCTCCTCTGTATTTATCTCTCTGCCTGTCTTTCTGTTCGCGATAATCTGTAAAGCTACTGCACGGATTTTCATGCGGCTTTCACCAGTATGTAGAGTGATTTTTCCGGAAGGTTTTATCATATCAGTTATAATATCCAAACTAAATAAAATAGAAGAAAACCACAGCAACGTGTGGCCAGTAGAATATAAAAATTAAGCACTTTGCGCAATATCTCTATTCTTACGTACGAAAATTGTCCACTTCAGTGAGTGTTCAAAAATGCCAAGCAAACAATATACGCATTACATTCGTATATATGCAGTGCATGCACAGGTATGCCAGCGGATTATTAACGCATTGCAATCAAAAATTTTCACCATTTCGCAATTGCTGCGACACTATTCTCAGCTCGGAACGAAGTTCGGCAACAACGTTAAAGTACGCATGACGTGGACCCTTGTAACTATGAAATGCATTTTTATGTCAATATATATATACTCATACTTACGCAGGTCTCCCTGCTTAATTGGCAGTGTCATCAATTTGATGATATTCAAAATCGTATTTCCAACGCATGCAACATTCGACTGCTTTGCGTCTCTTATATATTTATACCCTTCAGGCACAATAAATGGTTTATTAACTTTGGTCCGAAGTATGCAAGTAACAGAAGGAGATGAGATAGACCACGCAAATTGTATGCGGATCGAATCAGAATGACCAGCTGTGCTTGTAGCAAACTAGTATTCACATATTCTTTTTGGATATCTCAACTTAACTTAGTACACAGTCGTAGTTTTATACTTATAAAATCACTAGCAGTAGCCTGGTGTGTTTCTCTATACCAAAAACAAAAAACAAATTGAAAAAAGCGAAAAATTACAGAATCTTTGTATTAACATTTCAATCATTGTTTTATTTTAAAAGTTTTCTTATTTTTTGGTAACTATTTGTCTAAAATCTCTGTTTACTCTAACAATGCATTCTCGTATAATTGGAAACTTCTACGAAAGTCTAAATAAAGAATCCTTGAACGAAGCAATTCGTCGCGTTTTTGAATTTTTCGCATCTGCATTTTTCCGGCATCAGATGCCTATTTGCAGTACTTCCAGCTGGTCGAATGTCAAATTTTTAAAGCATGTTGCTAGAGTAATCAAAAATATATAAATCATTCAGAAACTTAATGAGCCATCTGCATTAAATTTTTTAAACAGGTTCCAACTCTCTATAAAAACTTTGTGAAATCTCTCTCTTTTGTTTGTATATGTAGTTGGAAACCCTTTTAAACATATTTTCATATTAAGCCTCTCTTAAATATCTCCAACTTGATACCCATATAGTTAATATGTATATATAATATATATTTGATATATTCATAAATGGTATAAAAGCTTACGACATTACCCAAGACTTCTGACTCTTTCTTGTTTTTGATGTGTTTTCACTGTTGTAATTCGCAATTTGCGTACTTGTGTAGCGTAATTGCATTTGGCAATGGCCCATCAGTGTAAAATGTGATGGGAAGAGAGAAATTGTGTAATTCGAATTTAAATATTTTCGTAGGAATACATATATATATATATATTAGATTTCCAGCTTCTACTTGCAGAAGTCTATGTACTTTTCAATTGGAATAGTAGTGGTAGTGGTAACAGTAATAGTAATAGTAGTATAAACTACTGCCAATAGCAGCAGTAGCGTTAGTAGTGGCAGTGAGAAGAGAAGTGGTGGCAAAAGTAGCAGTAAGAATAGTAGTAGTCAGAATAGTAGTGGTAGTAACAGTAGTAGTAATAGTAGTAGTAGTAGTAGTAGTAGTAATAGTATTAGTAATAGTAGTAGTAGTAGTAGTAGTAATAGTAGTAGTAGAAGTAGTACTACTAGGAGTAGTAGTAGTAGTAGTAGTAGTAGTAGTAGTAGTAGTAGTAGTAGTAGTAGTAGTAGTAGTAGTAGTAGTGGTAGTAGTAGTAGTGATAGTAGTCGTAGCAGCAATTGTAGTAGTAGTAGTAGTAGTAGTAGTAGTAGTAGTAGTAGTAGTAGCATTTGCAGCAGTAGTAGTCGCAGAGCAGCAAAGGTAGAAGTAGTAGTAGTAAGTAAGAATTAATAGTAGTAAAGGTAGAAGTTGTAGTAGTAGTAGGAGTAGCAGTACGGCAGTAGTAGTAGCAGTAGCAGTAGTAGTAGTAGTAGCAATAGTAGCAGTAGCAGTAGTAGTAGCAGCAGCAGCAGCAGCAGTAGTAGTAGTAGCAGTAGTAGTAGCACTTGTACAAGCAGCAGCAGTAGTAGCAGCAGCAGTAGAAGTAGCAGCAGTAGTAGTAGTAGCAGTAGCAGCAATTGAAGTAGTAGTAGTAGCAGCAGTAGCAGCAGTAGCAGAAGTAGCAGTAGCAGTAGCAGAAGTAGCAGTAGCAGTAGAAGAAGTAGCAGTAGCAGTAGCAGAAGTAGCAGTAGCCGTAGCAGAAGTAGCAATAGCAGTAGTAGAAGTAGTAGCAGAAGTAGCAGTAGCAGTACAACACACAGCAGTAGCAGCAGCAGTAGTAGTAGTAGCAGTAGCAGAAGCAGCAGCAGCAGCAGCAGCAGCAGTAGCAGCAGCAGCAGCAGTAGCAGCAGTAGCAGCAGCAGCAGCAGCAGCAGCAGCAGCAGCAAGCAGTAGTAGTAGTAGTAGTAGTAGTATTAGTAGTAGTAATAGTAGTAGTAATAGTAATAGTAGTAGTAGCAGTAGTAGTTGTTGTTGTTAAAATGGTAGTAACAGTGGTAAGAGCAATGGTAGTAGTAGTAAAAATAGTAGTAGCAGTAATCTTTCTCTAAGAATTGGCAGCATCGAAGAAGTAAAATTAGATTTCGTTAGAGGGTTTCACCAATGGATATTTTTTTTTTTTTTTTTTTTTTGGACAAAAAAAGACCTGGTTTAGGAACTGCATTAATAGATCAAAAATTTAACTTGATGAGAGACCTCTAATTTTATGCAAAAGCACGGGCTGTTTTCGAAAACTGTGTGTGGGTGTGCATCTGTGAGTATCGAGAAGAAAACATGAAGGAATGCTTAAAATACCAGAAGAAAATAAAATTTACAAAATTTCGATTAAACTTCAATGTCCGCAAATATCTTGTCAGCGCCAATCATGTAAAATGGACTTTACCAAATTTTATGTAAATGTCGAAACCAATCCATCCAAACAAAAAAACCCGATATTCGTCCACTAAATCACTTATCTCTAAAATGAAAAGAACAACAGCAATGATTTTCAAATGCATACACTCACATCCACAAACTCGTGTTATTTATTTATGTACACTCAATAGCTTAGTAAAATGCTTATGCATATATTGAAATGCAAAAAATATATATACACATATACATATGTACATACACATATTCACTACGAAATCATTGATTTCAATTCACCCACTCCATAGATCAAATTATTACGCTTTCAAATTTTAGCAAGTTTGAATTACATTTCTTGTCGAACGTTTGAATAGCCGATTGTGGAATAAATTTTGAAAGTGTGTTTGTGTTTGTGTTTGAAACGAAAATATATAGAGTTGTTGTAGGTATACAAGGGTGTTATTAAATTTTGACATACCTAATAGAAATATATTACCTGTGAAATTGGAAATATAAGCGATACATTACACATACATTTGTTGCATACTTTAAGGCAGCCATTTTTTGGCTATTCCAATACTTTTACAAACGTGCCAGCAGATGTCCACATTATGTTGAGCGCGCGATATGGATGGTTGGCACATACGAATACTGCGCAGTAGTAACGTTTGACATTAAAAAAGCTTTAATTCTGCTTATTGGCCACAGATAATGAGCTACCTCGAGTACAAGAGAACACGGAGTTACTAACCTAAGAGTTATCTCTAAATAATCTGTCGAATGGGCTGTTAGTTTATGACACCGACGAGGGACCTAAAGAGTACAGCATGACAGGTGGGGTACCGCAGGGCTCGGTATTGGCCTCACCGTTGTGGAACGTACTTTATCACGGAATGTTGAGACTTCCGCCACCAAATGTGATTCAAATTAATATTGCAGTAACTGCGAACTTAGACAAAAATAGAGCCTAAGATCAAAAACTGGCTCACAGCAAGAAAGCTCCAATTAGCAGAAGAAGAAAAATCTGAAGAAGTACTAATTACAAGCAGAAAAATGATAGAAACTGCGATACTTAACATCGACGACCATAACATATGTAACTACCCAGCGGATGCTAAAGTACTAAGGCATTATATGAGACACGCGGCCAAGCTATAAGACGCACATAGAGAAAGGATGTGAAAGAGCGTCGCGGGCAACAGCGGTGTTATCGAGGATGATGGTCAATATTGGCGAACCAAACGAGAACTCCTGACTAAAGTAAGTCAGTCCGTGTTAATGTATTTTGCGCCGATATGGGGACCAGCATTGCAGAATATAGCATATGCCAAAAAAACAAGATCTGTGCCTAGGCTAATTGCAACCAGGGTTATCAGAGCATTTCGTACGGTGTCGCACAAGGCATCAGGGGCGTCATGCCCCCAGATATAGTGGCAACGGAACTCAAAAGAGTTTAAGACAAATCCAGAGGCATTGGAAGCCGACTCATAACATGTAGTGTGTAGCAGAGGCGCTGGGATATGTCGGAAGAGGGTAGATGGACGTACAAGCTGATCGGAAACATGTAAGCCTGGGTGGAAAGAAAACATGGTGAGACGGATTACTACCTGACGCAATTTCTGACCGGACACGGCTACTTCAGATAAAACCTCATTAAATATGGTAATGACGACGGGATAGATTGTTCTTTCTGTGGTAATAGCAGAGAAAGCGCGCAGAACATCTTCTTTTCCTGTCCAAAATACAAAGTAGATAAATTAAAGAACGGGTCTCTCCAGAAAACTTTGTGCACCACATGCGACAATGTAAAATCGTATGGAATAAAGTGAAAATATGGCCCGCATTGGCTCTGCATGAGTTGTGAAATAAAGAAAGGCAACGCAGTAGTGAAAGCGGAATATATAACGAATAGTAGGCCAGAAAGGTGTTCATTAAGGGCTAATCTTGGCTGTGCTTGCTCCTGTGAAGAAATGCCTAGCGGCGGTCCCATAGCACCAGTGAACTACAATCGGAGTTAGAGATTTAGTGTAATGTTAAGCGGGTCCAACATAGTAATACTTACTGGGCATGGCCCCGAAAAAGTTGTACCCGGGGTGAGTAATATGAATCGTGCACGCCGTCTAGGACTGACGGTATCTATGAAATATTCCCTCTTCGGGAAGAAAAAATAAAATAAAGGGAAGAAGCGCTCTAAGAAGATTTGAAAATTGTTAAAAAAAGACTGTTACATGGATTCTTAATCGACTTCATCTTCAATTTCAAAAATTTGTATTTTCATTGTTTTATTTCAACACTTTAACAGCATCCCTCGTAAAATGTAGAAAAAAGGAAATGAAATGTAAACGAAATTGAAATGGATTGAAATGAAATGTTTCATTATATTAATGAATGGGCGTGGCATATACATATATGGAGATAGAGCGAAGGCAGAGAGAATGCAAATCAGCGGATATGGTGAAATGTGAAAATTCGTTATTTGTGTTTGTGAGGCTGAATAAAGCACACACATTCATATATGTATATGTAAATGTATTAGTTTTGCTATTAAGTTTTCATAGCACAACATTTCATTAAACCATTTGCAATATTCAAACACGTAAGTTACACAAACAAATATGTATGTAAACGTGTGTACACACACACATGCAGCCCAAACCGCTACTCTTCTGCAAATAAATGCGCGAATATTCACATTCATGTTCCCTTTGATATGTTCGTGCGTTTAATGCCGTTTTTCGTTGTGATGAATTTGTAATTAGAAAATTTTGCCACAAGCTAAAAGCATTTATGTACTTTTATTAATGTATGCACTTACATGCATACATACAAAGGTATATCTGTGAATATATATATGATTTTCTATGTGCAAAAAAGACAGGATATTTCAGCATGTCGGATGTTTAATGAAAATTTTATTTGTTGTGTGTGAAATTCATTGAAATGTCACAAATTTAATGTAAAATTAGGATAATGAATTTTGGTTATTATAATCCACTTCAGATTGCTGCCATTCTCGTTATTGTTTGATGATTTTCACGTCATGCACATTTGCATCCAATCCAACAGTTTTTTTGAACAAAACAAACAAGTTTCATTACTAAAATAGTCTGAGATGGTTTGAGAAAAAAAATCTGAATACCCTGCAGTAAAATGGTAAACTGGTATAAGTAAAACTAGTTAAATGTTAGAAATTAACAGTTGAAATCATAACAGCTCGATACTTATATGGCAATTTCCTGTAACGGAAATGTTTAGATTTTCAACCGCCATGCGGGGCATATCCAGAAAGTAAGTGTACTGGGACTTTACTTTCGTCATGTGGACAACATGGTAGTGTGGACAGATTTCTCTCTTAATCAAGGAGATCGGGTCGAACACGTTAAAAATCGGCGGCGTGACAACACGTTTCGTGAACAATGTCAATTCAGTCACCCGCCAAGTGCGAAAAACGCGGCATTATCCGCTATCTCGCTTTGAAGGGAAAACCTCCGTTTGAGATTTATAATAGAGTGTAAACTAACAGGTTTACCAATAGGGATGATATTATTTCTAAGGGTCGTTTTGGTCATTTTTAATATTAATCCATAAACCACCATAAACCTCGTGAATTTGCAGATTTTTTCCTTGGAACAACTTGAAAACGATAACGATGTTTTTAAGAAAATCATCTTCTCCGACCAGGCTTATTTTCATCTGAGTGGTGCGATATATAAACAAAACTGTCGATTCTGGTGCGAAGAAAATTCACAAATTATTCATGAACAACCATTACATTCACCTAAATTGACAGTTTGGTGTGGTTTTTGGTCTGGTGGATTGACCGGTCCGCACTTCTTTTGAAATGAAGCTGGTAGCAACGTTACTGTCAATGGAGAGCGGTATAGATCGATGATAATCAACTTTTTATGGCCACGGAGCACGTGGAACAACCGAATTATTGCGAGAAAGAAGTCCAAGAAGTTGTGATTTAACACTATTAGACTACTTCTTGTGAGGTTATTTGAAGTCATTGGTCTATAGCAATAAACTCAGACTCTCTTCAAGCTTTAAAAGTCAATATTGAAAGTGCTATTCATGACATACGACTTGATTTAGTGGAAAATGTGCTCAAAAATTGGGTTCATCGTTGGAATTCGTTCCAGCTAAAGAAGTCGTGGAGACCATTTGAATGATGTTATATTCAGAACTTAATTTTATCAATTTTACTTCAAATTCAATAAAAAAACTTTTGAATTTCCTTAAAATTTAGTGTTGTTTTTAAGAAGCCATATTATTGGAAAACCCTATACATATGGTGATAAAGCTATGAAACGCATGAGTGTGTAGAAGTGATGTGGCGTGTTTTAAAATTGTCGTACGTCTGTGTATGACAGAGGAGTGGAAGATCTTCAATTGTAACTAGCGAAATGTGATGATCGCAGATTTACTGTATATCAACTTTCTGCGATGTTTCCGCAATTTTTCAGATCTCTATTACACGAATCGATCACAGAAAGCCTGGGATATCGTAAACTGTTCGCGAGATGTGGTTGGCAAGAAACTACTTTGACAAAAGCATCAAAACGTTGATAGCCTCACCACCTGCATAGAGAAAGTATGAAATCATTTTTTTTTAGATAAAAAGTTTTAAAACCTACAAAATTTCAGTACCATTTCTGTTCTGGATATGCCTCGTTCTATTCATTTGTTGTTGTCGCTTTTAGCACGCCACAGGTGGATTCATACATTTTCTGATATGCTTTGTTGAAGAGTGGGATATGTCATTGCTCGCTACATGCTCGTCACGAAAACCGAGTGGTTAGAGTTTGTCACTGTAGTGTGTTAGTGTGCAAAAATGCAGAAGGTTTTGGATTCTAGCTGGCAACTAGTAATTTTTCTATTTACTCCTCTGTTATAACGGGTGTGGCTCTACTTCTGAGTATGCAGATTCCAACTCTTTCATGCTTGTCGCGAACCTGAAAACATGAGCAACCTGTGTACGAAATGCGGTAAACCCTCCATATGGAGCCTTGGGTAATGGCTAAAAGAGAGCGAGCTTTAGTTCAAACACATCCGTTTAAGGATTCAGTAGAGTCTTTTAGCAGCATCTGTTCATCACAGGTGAGGCTGAGGCAAGCCACACGTTATATAACTGTATCCGAAATCTTAAATTAAGGCTTCACAACCGGGCACGTAGAAACCAACTCGAATGGAGAGGAAGCAATAGCCTCGGATGGGAGACTACTCTTATATATGATGACCATGGCAAATGTACTAAGGACTACGATTTGATCTACGATTTGATGGCATGCACCTGGAATGTCCCTTGCCTCCGTCCAACTGGTTGATGTCCTTGTAAAACCAACGGCTGACACTGCCGCTGTTCAAAAATTGCTATGAAAGAAAATATGTATATATTACCGTTGCTTTGGCCGAGTTCCTCCTCCAATTTTTTGTCTTTGCGTCTTGATATTTTTACCAACAAATGGAGAGACCACCAGTGTACCCTAAGCCGCCCCTCCCAAAGGCCGATGGATTTTTATGACGAGCTCGCCTAGACTGCATAGAAAGACGATGTAAGCGCATTTGAGCGCCCCGGCACTAATCTGCCACATTAATGATGTAATGGTCAATTCTGATATGGGTGTTGTCACTTGTGAAAGTCTCTAAATTACCTCGCATAGCTTATGGCCAAGCTAGAGACTGTCAGATTACATACTCCTAAGATTGAAACTAGTCGTAGTAAAGGAGGATCCAAGAAGAGGTATTTTTTTCAATTGCCTTTTTTTGACAGATCACGCGTGAGTCGTGTCAAGCTGTCATGTTATTTTTGTTCAGTATTATTTGGCATTTCATCATGAAAGGACTTACGCCTGAACAACGTTCACAAATCATTCAACTTTATTACGAAAATTCACGTTCTGTAACGGATGTGTTTCGCGCGCTTCGCTCAACTTATGGTCAACATAATCGGCCTACTGAGAGTACTATTCGCAACACCATCACCCATCTTGAGACCCAGCACTCATTATTGGATGATTTTCGGCCGAATAGACCACGTCTAGCACGCAATGAAGAAAATATAGCGGCCATAGCTGAGAGTGTACACGAAGACCATGGAGAGTCGATTCGGCGCCATTCGCAGCAACTCGGACTGACGTAAGGAACGACTTTGCGCATTTTACGTCGATATCTTAAATTGAAAGCGTTCTAAAGACAGCTTGTGCAAGAACTGAAGCCGCTCGACTTTCCCATCGCTCGACAGCGACATCGCTTCGCTCTAGGGTCTTTTGAAAAGTTAAAAGATCCGACTTTATCGAGCCAAATTTTGTTCAGCGATGAAACACATTTCTGGCTCAATGGGTATGTAAACAAGCAAAATTGCCGCATTTGAGACGAAGAGCAACCTGAAGAGATTCAAGAGCTGCCATTTTATCCAGAAAAAACAACGGTTTGGTGTTGTTTGGGGGCCGGTGGAATCATCGGTCCATATTTCTTTAAAAATGATGCCGGTAAGAATTTAACCGTCAATGACGACCGTTATTGCGTCAAAACGTTCGAACGAGTCATCGAAAATTGGACTCAGCGGATGGACCATCTGAGACGTAGTTACGGCCAACATTTTAAAGAGATAATCATAAAAAAATAAATGCCAAAGAATGTTATTTCGAATGATAATAAACATTCCTCATTAAAATTGAAATTTCTGTTTTTTCTTTTCTTTAAAAAAGTAAAGAATGGACCACCCTTTACATCATTTCAGCACAAGCGAAATGAGAGGGGGGAAATGATGCAGAGAGGATCACTAGATGTGGTGAAGAAATTAATTAGCATGTCTCCCCCGAGGAGTAGTTGAATCTGACCATAAAATCGACCGTTTCTCCCTATTCATCTTTGTATAAGCCCGTTCCCAGCCATTTGTTGGGATTAATGTAATCCTTGCTGAAACTAGGATTACATAAAAACCTATTTTCTTGTTGGTTAGTTTTGTGCACTTTAACAACAACAACAACAAAAATCAAAAAGGATTCAAAAAAGAAAGCAAAGGAAAACCATTTATCAAAAGTTTACCACGTGTTCTTAAAACTTAATTCAATTGAATTGTTAAATAGGTATTCCCTGTTCATAGAAATATTATGAATGTGATTGCAACTTGCTCAAAAAAAAAATTGGTCTGACAAAACGAAATAAATATTTTAACAAAAGTTAAATTAAGACTTTTAGGATGTACTCAACCATTTGGAAAAATAAATTTGCATAGAAGTAGACGCAAACTTATTTACAAATTCAAAGGATCCGCCTTAGCTTAAGTGTTTCAGTATCCCCATATCGACAAGCACTCGTGCCGACCTATACAGCTAAAGCCAACAATTAAATCTGAAAACTCTAACAAAACAATATGCAAGAACAACAAGCAGACAATATAAAACAGATGATTAGGGCATCGAAAGGCTCAAAGTACAAAGTGACATTAAAACCAATAAACATAAAAAAGAAAATAAAAAACCACGCTGTGAAATGTGACGCAAACAAACAGACACGGAAGCGGTAGTCATGCAACAAGTAGATATCAATATTATCTTCAAACAAATATAAATATTGTAGATATGTATGTGAGACTCAGGAGGCCACATGCCTTAGCCAAAGCATAAACCGCAGACAACTGTTAACAATAACCACTGCATTACTTTAATGTTTTTTTTTTATTGTATATAATTGAATGAATGCACAAGCGAGTTTGAAAATTATTATTACGAAAACGTGATGCAAGCAAAGTTCAAACAATCAATCGATTACATTTCCATGCTCATAAATACGTACATATATATACATCTAGATGCACTAGGCTCCTCAAGAATTAGCAGCGGCTCATTGTTGCATTAAATTGTTAGTGTTGACTGTTTGCTGTTTTATTGGACACGAGAATCTGAATAATTTGCATGGCAAAAACATTTTTTTCTAACCTCCATGCTACTTGACTTGCACGCTTAAAGGAACTCAAATTATTATTTCTTTTAATTAGATAGCAATTAGCAGCAACTAATGCGCTTAACATGCTCCTGCAACAATTAAAGTTTAAGGTTGGAACCAAAGGAATTATGGGTACAGTGATATTCTAAAGCAGCTCACAACACCTTTGCATAAATCAGACCATCATATCGATAGTAGCTTCCATTTGGAGTACCGTAGTACACGTAGAGGGTACGTGAGTAGAGAAGAGATCTAGTAGGGGAGGAGGATACCATCTTAATCTATACCACGGGACAGTACTGGACATAGAAAATAGGAAACTAACTCAGTTTCAGAATGGCATTAAAGAGTTCAGAGAGCAGTGCCAGTACAACTTTTGGTAGCTCTTTTAGCTTTTTTGATGTAATAGTGTCATTCATAGCCGGAAAATTTCTTTGAGCTCAATTTCTGAGTCTCATTTAAAACTTCCACTTGAGTTTAACGCCGTTCTCGATAAATTCCGACAACGTAAAATTATCTTATTCGTTACTACACCTCCAGTCACCATTTATGTTCTCGATTGGCATACTCACTTCAATTGGAGGCTTAAAGCTCTTATGTGCCTTCCAGAGTGATTATTTTTTGGTAGTGTTTGACATCAGTATTTCTGTGAACAAAACTCAACGAAAGACGAATGACAAAGGCAAATGAAAAAAAAAATGACGAAAAGAGACGGGCAGTTTGCAAAATGGACAGTTCTTTTTTATTTATTTATTTATTTATTACGACTCTTAGAGCCTAGTTCACACATAAAAGTGTAATAACATAAGAAAAAGTAATAAAATAATAAAAAGAAAAAATAAGAAAATAAAATAATTTAAATTACTGCAATAAAATATAATAGCAATTAACAGTAACACATTCTTTAGATTGCTAGTTGTTGCCTTACGTATTTAAATTTAAATTAAAATATGTTGAATTGGGTTGAATCGAATTTAATTGAATTTAATTGAAACATGCACCACAAAACTATTCCAATCACAGAATCTATTTAATATTCATAGATTTCGCATAATCATATAACCATCTTTTGCATAAATTATTATCGCAATTTTTAATCATTTCCGGTAGTTCATTGAACATTTTATTCTCTTATAGAAAAGGCTATTTTTTCAGATTCAGTTTTATAATTGGGTAGTTTGAAATCAGTTCTCCTTCTTGTATTTCTGTTGTAAACTTTATAGTTAAATTTCACGCTTGATCTTAGATAATCAGGCAGATTACCGTTTTTTATATTATAAATAAACTTCATAGTATGATAATATATCTGTTGTTTTACACTCATCTAATTTAAATTAAGCGGCATATCCTTTATGGGAGTATCATAACGTTTGCGTAGGATAAAGCGCATAGCTTTATTCTGCATTTTTTGTAATTTTTCAATTTGTGAATCTTTCATTATGAAAAAGATAGTAGAGCAATATATAAAGTACGGCTCAACTATAGATCTGTATACTTTTATTTTGTAACTATTATTCAAGCTTTTACACGTTCTTTGAATGAACCATAATTTTGTAGCTATCTTATTTATCGTGTAATCAATATGGGCATCAAATTTTAATTTGCAATCTATGATAATACCAAGGTATTTAATCCTCTATATGTTTTCAATTTCTACGTTATTTATTTTAATAGTTTCTATATTATCAATATCTTTTCTTGTTATTAGCATGTATTTAGTTTTTTCGATATTAATTTTAAGACGATTAGCACATAACCAGATGTAAAGAGCATTTACATAATTTTTTAACTTTTCTCTAATATCGTTTACATTTTTTCCGCTAATAGAGGTAAGAGCATCGTCCACAAATAATTTAATAGAGCTGAATTTCAATATCGTACTAATATCATTAATATAAATATTAAATAATACTGGAGCCAGAACTGAGCCTTGGAGTAAGCCAATCTTAACGTCCACTTCGTCACATGATGACGAACCAATACTTGTTTTTTGCTTACGACCTGTTAGAAAGTTCCGAAACCAATCTAACTCTAAATCATTTATACTAATGCATTCTAATTTCTCTAGTAATATTTTTGTATCGATAGTTTCAAACGCTCTTTTGAGGTCTACGAATACAGCCATGATCGAATTTTTATTATTAAGTTCTTCTTTCCATTCAGCTATAACCATGTTCAAAGCTGTTTCACAAGAATGTTTTTTTCTGAATCCTGATTGCTGAGGTATAAGTATCTTATTATTCTCTAAGTACTGAACTAATTGGTTTTTTACCACAATTTCTAAGATTTTCTCATCACTCGGTAATGTATTGGTCGTAACTCCTCTGCTTTAATAGTATTTTTGACTTTTTCTATTGGGACAATGGTTGAGGTTTTCCACTCTGTAGGAAATGTACCATTACTCAGACTTTCGTTAATTATTTCAGAATAGAAAAAACCTAAATATGGAATTGCATCTTTAACTACACCATCTGACATTAATTTTTGACCACCTCTCTTGGCTTTGAACTTACTGCCAATTTCTAATATATCAACTGTATTCACTTTAGAAAATTTAAGAACAGAGTTTACATGATTAAATGAGTTTACGCATCTATCAACTGCCTCTATGTTGTTGCAAATTTCTGATATGCTATCTACGAAATATTTATTTAGGTTGTTTGCAATTTCAGATTCATTGTTGTATAACTGACCGTTAATTAAAATTTTCTTGATGGAATTACTCTCCTTCGTGATACATATAGCCTGTTTCAGATATTTCCACATCATTTTACTATCATGACTGTTGATATCAATATTAAATTCAATATAACTAACTCTTTTAGTTTTTACTAGCTTTTTGTATTCTTTTTTTACCATTCTGTATTCATCCCATTCTCCCGATATTTGTGCACGCTTATAAAGATCAAACTTATATTTATTCATGTTGGCTAGCTCACTGTCGCACCATTTATTTATTAATTTTACTTGCACTATTTTTTCATAAGTCAGATTTTGCATGGCATTTAAAACATAGTTGTTTATTTGAAACACCTTATTATCAATATTAATATTCATAAAATTACTAAAGTCGCAATGACGCAGTTGGTAAACAAGTGCTTCCTCATTATAATACTCCCATGAAGTTATTTTTTTAATGCTCCTCATCTCAAATTTTGGGTTTCCTTTAATATTAAATTGAATTGTTTCATGATCTGAAATTTGATATTCTCCTAACTTTTCACACACTATATCATTTGAGTTAGAGAAAAGCAAGTAACTATTTTTGTTTGGGATGTACTTGTTATGCGAGTATCAAAATTGACCTTCTGATGCATAGCGTACGACCCAAAGAGATCAATTAGCTTTCCGCTATATGTTGTTACATTATTCAAATTAATATTAAAATCACCTACACTTATGTTACTTTCGGACATTTTACAAGTACTGCCTAACACATTTAGTAAGTAGTTCAAAAAATCCGCATCACTTGTGCTAGGTGAGTGGTAAACCACCCCAATTTGCCATTTTGGGTTAAAGTGCTTTAGTTTTATAACAATACACCAGATATTTTTATTGATTACTTTATTAAATTTCACGCTGTATTCAGTAGTATCGTGAATATAAATCAGCACTCCACCTTCTTCACTTGATTTCGAACTGCAGTGAAGTAAAGATCGCAAGAAAAGAAAGCGCTCTTAATTTGAATTATCTAATTTCTAATTTTTATAAATTTTTGTTATTAAATATGCAAGAAAATTAATGCGAATGTTTTAATTTGTGATTATCCCTACATACATATATGTTTTGGCATTAATCATCCGCGTGTTTCCGCGCACTTTTTAGTTTCTCTCTGCTGTTTTCAACCGCAACTTTGAAACAGCAGAGCAATAGGGGTATTCTCTTTGTCTAGGAAATGCATACTATGCAAATATTTCCTATGGAATTGTGCTAGAGCTTGAGAGCACCCCCGTTGCAAAATTTTGACAAATTCAAGTGAAACAATAACAACCACACAGGCACAAGCTTACTTTTCTTCACAGGATTGCATTTTCCTTCTTGCTAGCTGTAGGAAATAAATATACATAGGATTTGGTATAGGATATTTTTCCTATCGTACCATATGTTTTTTGCCTGTGTTTTATTGTTGTGCCATTCCACGAATAGGAAAAATTTTCTATCCGTGTACCGTAGCATGCATTTCCTAGACAAAGAGAATACCCCTAAGTGCTTGTCATTCTCTGCGCAAACAGCCCTTATTTATTGATAACAATTTCATTTCAGTATTTGTTACGATCTTTTGGTAATGGTACTTTTCCTGTTTGGAGTTGCTAAGGTTACCACCGAGGCGTTAATGTATTCATCAATATTATTTTCACTATTCTATATTGGGTTGATGTTGATGTGGCTACTAATAATTTTTTTCATATTTAATCCAGTTTGTTTCTCTGCTTGTTAGCCTTGGTTCTTGGATTACCATCATCGGTTGCTCACAAATTTTTATTAAAACGGCTGAGTGGTCCGGAGATAAGTAAACAACAGTTGCAGCTGATACAAGTAGTCGGTCAAATTTTTTTTAACCAGCGAAGTCTGTTATGTCGGGTATTTTCATCCAATCAGAAAGCAAATATGTCGATTTACCTGGGGATATACTTATACAGTCTAAATCGTTACATTGTTCATAAGGGTATTGTAAAGCTGGCGACCAATAGACGTGCTTTGCATTGTAGTCTCTTCCGAGTATAAATCTATCTACTAGGCTTTCAAAAATTTCCTTAAATTGATTTTTTGTGGTTTTAAATCTTGGAAGACATTAGATGTCTGAGAGGTTTAACTCTTTGCCATAATCATTTAAAGGTACTGAAGCAGCTTTTAGGTAATAGGTGGCAAACGGCTGTAATACACAGGGGTTTCTTGAAAGTACTGCGGTGCCGCCGTACACTTTACCATCGTAGTTATTTGTGGAATGCGCTGGGTTAGGTTTAAAATCATTAAGTAGCCCTAGTGTGAGAGGGCAAAAACAAAAGAGCTATTAAATAGGTCTAGGAAAAGTATATTCAGACTTACAGTCACAATAACGGGGCATTAGGCCTTCGGAGAGCATGAAACAAAGATGGTTCTACCTAGCTGTTATTTCAGCTGGATACAAGAAGAGAATAGAGAAACAATTATCCACATTCTCTGTGCATGACCAGCTCTCACACAAATTCATCATAGAGCACTAGCAAACCAATAAGGTCCTGCAGGTCCAAACTGCATGGAAATTTGCGCTGTTAGCAGTAAGCTAAATATTCCTACCTGCTATTGTTGTGAAAGCTAAAGCAGGATTTAGTATATTTTAATCGATGTACGTTATCCTTTTACAGTGGAAATCTTTCATTGCCTATATTACTTAATTCAAAAATTTAATTCTGGCCCAAAACAACTACAAAACGTCAAATATCAATTCTGATTCCTTTGAAATCGCCTCTTATTCAGATATTCATTACTTATTACGAATTACGTTAGCCGAGTGGTTGCGTATTGCTATTTGGAAGGCCTAGGTTCGAGTCTAGGTTCGACCAACATTCAAAATTAATTAAAATTAATTTTTCTAATTGCGGTCGCCATTCGGCCTTTGGGAATGTCAAGCCCTCCGAGGGTATTTCTGGCATGAGGTGGCTTAGAAGAAACTGTAGGTCCCTCCATTTGTTGGTAAAAACAACAAAAAGGCGAAACCACAAATTGGAGGAGGAAGAGCTCGGCCAAAAATCGCTTAAGCGAATCATAGGTTTATAGTTATGACATTGGAATCAGAGCACAATTATCCCAATAGAGAAGCCCAGAAGAGCCAAAACCGAAATAAAACAAGATCTAAACTCAATAAATGTTATTCTCAGCTCAAGATTTTGTTTGAACATTTTGGAACAGACCGACTCATTGACTCAAAAATCTCGAATTTCTAAAAAAAAATCTTGATAAATAAAAGTTAAACTTTTTATTGTTGGGCTGCTTGAATCGTGCGCCATTTCTAAAAGTATAACAACAACAAAAACAATTGACGAATATCAAGATATTAAATATTCAAAATTATATCGGAAAACAAAACGCTTAAGCACTAAACCTCCATGAAATTGGCCAAAATGCAATACGAATTAAACATTAAAGTACACATAATCATTATTAGCTATTTTCGCTGTTTTTTAAATGCCCACTTATTTTGTATTAGCATATATGTATGCATATAAACACATACACGCACGCACAAATTTATTTCCACTAATATTGCCCACTGCGCGTGTGAAACACATTTATGACCACCACCGACCACCAACGAGCCATTAAATTGCCAACAAATTTCCAACCGACAAAATAACAAAAACAAAGTTTTTGGAATTATCACAACAACAAAATTTTGCTTGAGCTCATTTCAGCTTGAGCGCCAAAAATAAATGAGAAAAATCTAACATAAAAAGCAAATGCGACAATTGTTGTTGGCTAACCGAACAATTGTTAATACCTGATGCGTTATATGTATGTATGTATGTACGTATATTTCAGTTATTATTATTGTTATTGGTAATTGTTTTATGGGGCTGTTTTCTTTTGTTGTTGCTTTAGTTTTCATCATAATTATTTCTCGTTTTTCGTATACGCTGCGTCCTCGGGGGTCATTTTTAGCACTAACACTAAACTGCTTGTTGCTCAATCGCTGGCACTTAGTGGCTGACCAATGGCAACAATAGCAACAATAGCAACAACGGCAACAATAGCAACAATAAGCCGGTAGCGATAACAAAGAAAATTTTGCCACATTAATAGCGCTTAAATTCGTTGCTAAAATTCAACAACAACAATAAAAATAACGTTGTAGTGATGCAAATAGGTTAGTGAGAAGAAGGAGGAGGTGGCATAACAACAAAAACAATGAGTTGTTGATGCAAACAGCACGCTGCCAGTAAGGATTTATTTATATGCATACATACATATATTATAAGGTATAATAAGAAATTTAATAAACAGTGGCTCACAGCTTAGTCTAGCTGGCATGGACTCAATTAGTTGTTTTTTTTTTTGAACTTTCTGTTCCGATTTTGTTGCACTCTTATGAAATTATACTTTTTACTTGTTCCTTATTACTTACGAATGTTATTTTCTAATAAAAACAATAAATTATCGATCGAGTTCATATCGGGTGATTGAGCCGGTGGATTCATTACATGTGTACAATTCCATATTAGCCTCGTCTGCACTATTGTCGATTTGTGTTTAGGATCGTTGTCCTGATAATTCCAGAAATTTTCCTGTATCCCAAGCTTCTCGGCACTGTGGTGTAAATTTTCTTATAATATATTAAGGTACAACATTTTATCTATAATACCCTCAACAACGACCAAATTTCCAACGCCGGCTGCAGACATACATGCCCATACCATAACACTGCCCCCATCATGTTTAACAGTTGGCCTGATATTAAATTTCTAAAGCTCGGTATTGGGTTTCCACCGCACGCAAGCCATCGCGTCTGAGCCGAAAAAGTTGAACTTCGTTTCGTCAGCAAAAGTTACTTTGTTCCAGGCGTCAAAATCTTTGGTTTCCAGCTCCATGTTAAAGGAAACTCGGCTTAGTTAGCCGACAAACAGTTTCACCACAAAATGATTTACCTCCTCAACCTGTGTAGTTAATTTTGGAGCTGATAGTCTGGGATTTAAATTAACTATTACATAATTTCAAATCTGAAAAATCAGTCGTATATATGTCCAATCGGGACGATCCCAACAAATTATGTTTTAAATGTGAAGGTGCCACCAAGATAGATTGAAATATCTCAAAAACTGAGCTCAGGCAGACAGACGGTCAAACGGACATGACTAAATCAACTCCACTTGTCGTTCTCCCTTCTGATCGGTATAAATTTAGGTGAGTCTATCCCTTCTCCTTTTGGTACTTACACACTTTGGAGCAAAGTTATAAAAAAAAAATTTAAGCCTTTTTTTACTGTTAGAAAAAATTCCATTGATTGATTATTCTTATTAAGAATTTAATATTTTCAAACAGATCTTGTCTAATTGATGGTTCAGATCACCTTTCCAAAAATATTTTGTCAAAACGCAATTCAGCAACTTGTCCAAAAGATAAATGGAACGAAAAACTCTTCCAATTACTAGGAAAACCCGAAGAATTTTATGAAAAAAAGTCTATGATTGATGAAATATCTGCTCTTATTTCATTCCCCAACAACCTTGTTTCATAGTTGTCCATCTTCTTGAAATACAGTTGCACAGTTAAAGGCTATACTCAATTCCTACTGTTGCGACCTCGACACCCTACACCCTAGGAACGTTAGCAATCCTTTGTAAAAACCAAGGGAGCTTTAGTGAATCCATTGCGATATATTCGATTTGACCGAGCGGCTCGTTATATAAATGTGTTTCTAATGCTATCCGCACCCGCAGAGAAGTAGTGCTGGGTTTACCATCCGCGACTTAAAAAACCAGCCAAATGAAACAAGACTTTGTCCTCTAACGAAAGCTTTCAGTTTTGATGCTGACGGCAACATTATTTGGGGCAGTGATATTTACTATAGTGACCATATCAAAAGCTAATTTAATGTCATCTTTGCAGTAGGAGAGAGACTTCGCCGCAGACCACTATTACACTATATTTACCGCGCGTACGAACGTTTTTCTCCGCGGCCCGAAGTATGGTTGTACTCTGTACTACAAACCGGAGTAATGATGAATTCATCAAGCTAAATGACTGTCGCATCCGCCTTTGTACAGCAAGCAGCGTCCGTCAGCTCAAGAAAGGTTAGACGTCGAGAAGTTGCAACCACAACAGACAATCATAGATTTTTTTTCGTTCGACTTTCACTCTTGCTCTCTAAAAGTATTCGTCAACAACTCCGTATAAGAGTGACTGTTATATGACATTTCAACCTCCGTTCGTATAGCTGCCAACAAAATTTAACGAACGAATAGTTGAATACGACTAGATAGAAAGAAGAACTGGTATAATGAGGAATTTTAACTGATGTATAGCTATCGTCTGTGTCGCGCGCTATGTGGGAGAGATACTGAGAGTTGAATAAGTGCGACGAATTTGTTGACAAAAAAGAGAATGCCCGAAATTCGTGAGCTTGAGAAGCTGGCCGATAAAAAGTAAAGTAAGAAGCTCAAAAAATCCACGAAAATCAGAAGGCTTCAATATCGGATCATACTCATGTACGAAACAAAGAGATTACCGATATCCAGGGCATACTGGGAACAATTATGAGTTTGTTGCAGAATATAGTCGGGCAAAAGCGTGCCCGACGATTGAATCTGCAGCGCGTTGTGCCTAATCTGTGCAAATTAGGGGGAAGAGACCTCCTCAATGTCGCATTTAAGGTCTTATCTAGCGGATTGAGTAAAAGATTAAAGGCCACCATTGAAATTATCAATCTGTATAAGAGTGTGACCTGGTAAATCCACCATCGGTCAAATTGATCTAGTAGTAAGCGCTGACAAAACGAGATATTTCCTGTCATCAAACAAGAAGTCGGCGCGCTCCTACTCCACGTCACTGTTGACAGTCATAATTTCGAAGTAGTCGATAATTTCATCTATCTAGGAACCAGCATATATACCACCCACAACGTCAGCCTTGAAATTCAAAGAAAAATCAATCTTGGTTGGGCCAAGTAGACAATTGAAAAGCAAAGTTCTCTCTCGACGAATCAGAATCAAGTCGCTCATTATTCCCGTCCTGCTATATGTTCGAGATAATGGTTTGGTTTTGCAGAAGTTGTACCTATCGGCTACGCTTTCTATGTCACGTTTTTCGGATGGATGATAACACTCCAGCTTTGAAAGCACTCAATGTAGTACCCACTGGTGGAAATAGAGAAAAAAGAAGACATCTATTCTATTGAAAATAGCAGGTGAAGAAGGATCTGGCTACACTTTGTATCTCCAATTGGCGCTAAATGGCGAAAATAAGAAAGTAGAATGGTTCACCACTAGGCGAATGGTACACCAAGCCAAAGCAGAAATGTTTAAAATATTTTTTTAACGCTTTTCCTGCTTCTTCCTGCAATTACCACACATGAATGAATTGTTTTCTCATTATCTTTTAAAATTTGTACTAATTTCTGAAAGCGTTCGGCATCAATTATCCTCTTTTCCTTTTACTTTTTACACTACTACCAAGCCTTTTAGCAAAAGTTTTTGTACATTTATTTATATAATT
Source organism: Neoceratitis asiatica (assembly GCA_030068015.2). Lineage (NCBI taxonomy): Eukaryota > Metazoa > Arthropoda > Insecta > Diptera > Tephritidae > Neoceratitis > Neoceratitis asiatica. The sequence continues at coordinate 37,099,186 of CM061528.1, forward strand.
TTTTTCGATACTTTTCTGTTGAATTATCTAAAGGAAAGGTCGAATGAGTATAAAGGAGAGAGAGAGAAAAACACAACTACAAAATCCCTTACACGAATGCTGGTCAGCACATTGGTTAATCAATTCGATAATCACCAACCGATGACTATTTGTGTGCTGGTGCATACGCACGATTACTCGTATTTGTGCGCTTGTATCATGCCACAGATCAACCAAACTGTATTTTCCATTGATTTAAAATTACATTTTGTGGATAATCCTTTTAATGTTTAATCATCTTTTATTGCCTGCCAACCTGACCACAGCTAGGAGGACAAAAAAATTAAAAGAAAAGAGTAAAAAAACAATAAATTGAGGTGAGCAAAAAGTGAAAAAATTAAAAATTAAAAGAACAGAGATAAAATAGTTTAAGCTTTCAATGGGATTAAAAGTGTACAGCGTCATTACTTGCTTACTTATATTTGGTAAATGCCCACACTCGTAAGTACATGCATAGCTGTGTTTTCACTGTATTCATTGTCATTAAATTTTCACAAAACATTTTTTTTCGCTATTTAAACGGAGTAATTGTTAAATAGTAGTATGTATGAATGGAAATGTATGTATGGAAATTCCAGAATGTTTTCTGCCTTTGACAAATTGTATTTAATTAAATTAAAATTGATGGTTATAAATAGTAATTGATTGAAACGCAAATGTAATTGTTGCAATTACTTATATAATGTTATTGAGAAGTGTTGGATATAAATGAATTAACGGTTTTTATATTGTATTTACCACAAAAGTGCATACATTATTGACATGTGCATTCAATTGCAAAATATTTATCCCCAACTTTTGTGTAATTATTTCAAAGAAACAACAGTGAGTTTCGATAAAAAGTACAATGAACATACAATATATTTTAATTTAAAAAAATGCATTTTTATGTCTTTTAAAACCTTATTATTAATTTACACAATTAGTTGTATGCAAAAAAAATTAATGCTTTTTACCATATATTGGTACCGGTACATTGGTTCCTGTGTGAAAGCTTAACTAGATAAGCAGACCAAAAATTCGTTCGCAGAAACTCGTTAAATCTAAATTTTTATAAAAAGATAAGCAATGAGGAAAACTAGAAACTAGTCCTTTGGCAAAGCATATAACGAAGATATTAAACTTGTCAGGTAAGGCCTAACCTTATTTTATATAAATTTCTTAATTTATTTAGTTTTTCATTTTATTATATTTTACCTAATTTTATTTTTCTTTATTTAATTTTTTTTTTTTTTTTTTTTTTTTGATAATTGACATTAATGTATTTTTCGTAGTTTATTTTATTTTAATTTCTTTTAAATTATTTAAATTTTTTAATTTTATATTATATTCTTTTTTATTTTATTTTATTTTTTTTACTTTTCTTTAATTTTCTTTTATAATGTTATATTTTATTTTATCTTATTTTATCCATTTTTTTCATATTCTATTTTTTTTTAATTTCATCAATTTTCTTCTATTTTATCGTACTTTTATCTCATATGTATATATATATACAAGTATATATATTGTAACAGATGAAGCGATTTTCGGCCGATTTGGAGAAGGAAATCGCCCGAAAAACTTTTTTATCTTATTTTACTTCATTTATTTAATTTTTTTATTATTATTTTTATTTAATTTTTTATTTTATTTTATTTTATTTTTATTTTTATTTTTTTTTTTTATTTTTTTTTTTATTTTTTTTTTTTATTTTTTTTTTATTTTTTTTTTTTTGTAATATTTTAATTTGATTTTTTTTTTCAATTTTATTTTATTTTATTTTATTTTATGTTATTGTATTTTGTTTTATTTTATTTTATTTTATTTTATTTTATTTTATTTTATTTAATATTAAATAATTTTATTTTATTTTATTTAATTTTCTTTTATTTCGTTTTGTTTATTTTATTTCATTTAATTTTTTGTTTGTTTTTTTTTTGCTTTATTTTTTTCTTCATTTTATTTTATTTTATTTTATTTCATTTTATTTTATTTTATTTTTTTATTCTTTTTTAAATTTTTTTTATTTCCATTTTCTTTTATATTTTATTTTATATACATACTTTCTTTTTTTTTCCTTCTTTTTTTTTGGCGGTCATGCCAAAGTTTATGCCTTTCATGAACATATCAAATTTATTGTATTGTATATTTAGGATTATATATTAACTTTCCTATCTAAAAAAAAATCGGTTGTATGGAGGCTACATCATATACTGTATATACAATTTTGATGATTCTTTGAATTTTTTATTTTAGAAAAACAAATTTTACACTATTAGATGGCGATCTGGCTGATTTGAAAAATGAATTATATTGAATAAGTTTCGTTCAAATATTTTTTCGATAACATGAAAGTTGTTATACTGAAGTGGATGAAATGACTGACTTAGAAGAAGGTCCTAGGATTGATATGGGAGTTCTGCCAGTGCCTTATGTAGTCAAGTGGAATTTTCCGGTGACAAAAGTTATAAGAATAATTCTAACTTCAATCCAGCCATAAATGAGTTAAAAGTATTTATAGCAATTAAGTATTCATATCACAAGTTGCCTAAAAATAAACATTATTGCTACAGGGATTATGATGTACACATTCCATTTGATGGAACGAGAAATGTCGCGTTAGCGTTTTGATAAAATTAAATCATATTTACATATCAATGGCAACACAAGAATTGATAGTTCAGACAAAGCTTTCGTCTATTTATCGTTAGAGTTAATGAATTGTTCTGAAAATTTGGGGTTTTTGAATCTAACTTTACTGTGGATGAAATGATCGGCAAATGCTTTTCTCACCATAGGATTAAACAATTTATAAAAGGTAAACCATTAAGTTTTGGACACAAGTCTTGGATACTGTGTGGAGTTAGTGGATATTTTGATGATTTTGCGTTTTATTCTGGTAAAAATGCACAAATCTTTCACAGTACTGAGGGTGATTTGGGTAAAAAAAAAATGCAACGTGTCACAAATCACTGAAATCAGTGGCAAAAATCCGTGGATTGGTCAGGCCCCAGCGACAATTTACTGTTATCAGACCTCTAAAAAAATACTCGCTCGGAAGAAATTTTTACCGAATGAAGAGATGACGAAGAAGGTCAAACAAAGACTTTGCCACGAACAAAGATTTAAAAAAGACTTTAACCATTTGTGCTAAATGCGAAAAAACACTTTGTAGTTGATCTTCCTGTAATTGCCAACTTTAATATTTTTTCACATAATATATCCTCATCTTCCTATTTATAAGACATACAGAATCAGTTAAAATGGTAAGTTTTATTTTAAATTGCTTGTCGTATAATTTTTTCAAGATGTCATAAAAAATTCCAATGTTTTAGATGCTTGGGAAGTAATGTGTCTTTATACCATTAAAAAAGAAAATTATGTAAAAATATGTATATTTGCAGATAGTATTACTACTAAGTAAAATACATATAATATATATAAAAATTTATTGGCAGTCGTGGAGTGTAAGAATAATGCGCAGCAAATAGTAGGCTTTAAGCAAATTTAATGCACACATATGTAAACACATTATTAAATACTTATGTACATGTAAAGTGCATTTACTGGAACACACTCACAGACTTTAATAAAATAAATTGTGGCAAAAAATGCACTACTTCGACGAGTATTCTTCTTACCAACGGAAGCGGAAGCATAATAAACGGAAATGGCGAATGTATGGTTAATTATGGCGGCAAGTGGCCAAAGGATGCATACTTGTAATACTGATCATCTACATACATATAACGAGAAGCTGATTTTTATTCCACTAGCAGCAATGTATGCAATGTATATATAATCGTAAATAAATTCAACATTTTACTATATTTTCAACGTGAATTTCATATACATGTTCGCATTGCTTCGGAATAATTATCCTTTACCGGCCACATAATGAGCACGCAGACTCATTTACAGTAAAAAAAAGTGACACTATAATTTTTCGATTGTGGTCACTTTGTATAAGCATACTTTATCAACGATTAAACTTTACGTATTTTCTTTCGTTACTTCCATTGGAATATTTACTTCCTGCTACGTTCTTGCCCCAGAGTTGTTTAACCTGCATTTTAACTTTTACCTCATCGCATTATAATATTTCTTTTATAATTGTAGACTTTAAAATGTCATCGTTTGTCTTATTGTTTAAATTTTATTTTCGTTGGTAAAGACAATGCAAAGGACAAGGAAGAATATCGCAAAATATGAGAAATGAAAAGGAAGCTAAAAAGGCAACAGCAACAAATGCACAAATATGCGCACACAAATAGTTGTCGATTAAAGCTTTTAACCATTAAGATTATAATAAGTTAATGTTCTTATTCAGATCACTGAGTATTTATTTAAGTTATGGTTATTTTTTATTTTTATTTAATTTAATTAAATTTAACTTATGGGTATTTTTAATGCGGCCTGTAATTGTTTTTGGTTATAAGTAATGAGCTGTATTCAAAGGCCTATTTTTGTTAGAAACATTATTTTTTCATTGAATATTTTGTTATACAACAAAGAAAAAATGGTAGAAGTGACAGTGACAGTGACGGAGATCGCCAGGAATCGAACCGACGGATTCTGGCAACACAGGCGAGTGCTCTACCAACTGAGCCAACGCCTGCCATGTAATCTGTTGTTGTATTATTCAATTTTTTACTAACCTTTAATTTAATTTTAACTAACTAATTTTCCTTTATTTTATTTTATTTTATTTTATTTTATTTCATTTTATTTTATTTTATTTTATTTTATTTTATTTTATTTTATTTTATTTTATTTTATTTTATTTTATTATTTTTTAATTTTACTTAGTTTAAATTAATTTAATTTATTTATTTATTTTATTTATATTTATTTTATGTTATTATATTTCTTACTTTTATTTTTTCATTTTTTTATATTTTATTTTACTTTACTTCACTTCATTTTATTTTGTCTTGTTTTATTTTATTTTATTTTTTTTTTATTATTATTTTTTCTTTTTTTTTAATTTTTTAATTATTTTTATATTTTATTTTATTATCTTACATTTTTATTTTTTTAGTTTTTATTTTTTATTTTTTTGTTGTGCTGTATTTGATTTTATTTTAAATTAATTTTATTTTATTTCATTTTTTTGTTTTGTTTTATTTAATTCAATTTTAAATTATTCTATTTTTTATATTTTTTACTTAATTTTAATTTTTTTTATTTTTTTATTTTTTATTTTTTTTTTCGTATTGCATTTTATATTATGTTATTTAATTTATTTTAATATTTTTTTTTACTTTATTTATTTATTCTTTTATTTTTTATTTTTTTTATATTACAATATTTTATTTTTATTTAATTAATATATTTTATTTTATTTAAAAAATTCTTTGTATATTTTTTTTGGATTTTTTCGTTTTATTAAATTTTATTTACTTTATTTAATGTATTTAATTTAACTTGGTTTTTTTCTTTTATTTTTTAAAATTATTTTATTTTATTTGATTCCAGTTGATTATTATAAATAAATATTTCATTTTTTATTTCAGGTTTTTTTAAATGTTATTTATATTACTTTAATTTTTTATTTTATTTTATATTATTTTATAACATTTTATTTCATTTTAATAATTTAATTTAACATTATTATTTAATGTTTATATTTAAGTTTTTTTTATATTATTTTTTTTTTAATTTTACTTCATTTAAAAGTAATTAAATTCTTTCCTAGAGACATAACCCACGATATGGTGCTTCTATAAGTACAAGAAAATGAATACAAATATTATTTTTGGAGATATTAAGCCTTTTCATAGGCACGCATTTTATAATACGAGCATAACCGCAGTGTATGAAAATACATATTTTGCGTTGTAATATTATACATTTGGCATCAAAACCTATTCACGAGTGGTATTTGTATGTATGCACGTACACACCTACTTAAGCCGGTCACATATGAACGAAATGTTCCGGTTCATAAAATTCCCATAAAAAAAGAAGACAAATATCAACATATCATCCAAATGAAAGCGAAAGCAAACAGATGACACTCATATGAAAGTGAAGTTATGTGCAGTCAACCAAACAACATTCACACGTACGCATGCACACACACACACGCATGCACACAAGACGCATACATAAAAAATTTCAAATGTTGCAACCTAATATCTGACACATCAATATATATACATACATATATATATATAGGACTTTATCATGAGGTTTTAAATTCACTCGTTTACATGTATGTATGTGTAGTAATCCTTTTGTAGTATGCGAGAGATCATTGATATCACATATACTATGTGGAAAGTTCAAGCGCATTGTCGCCCTACCGTACATGACAACAATGTAATGCAACAAAGGTAATATACGATTGGGTGATGGTAACTATAGCAACACAAGAGGGAAGCAACGAGATCCAAAAAAAAAGCTACAATTTTAATGGTAAATTTTAATAGTAACAGAAGTAACAGAAGCTATGCATGCATATGTGAATATATATAAGTATGTATGTAAAGGGTGTTTTTTATAGAGGTATAGAACTTTAAGTTGCAATAAAACAACGATGGATTATTCGATTGACATGAATTTTATTTATCCGAAAGATAATCTTGTGGCATTACATTTTAAATATGATTTCTGGCATATGACCGCCACGGCTGGCGCGGATGTAGTCCAATCTGGACGTCCAATTTTCGATGACTTTTTCCATTGACATTTGTGGCCGTATATCGGCAATAACACGGCGAATATTGTCTTCCAAATGGTCAAGCGTTTGTGGCTTATCCACATAGACCAATGACTTTACATAGCCCCACAGAAAGTAGTCTAGCGGTGTTAAATCACAAGATCTTGGAGGCCAATTCACAAGTCCAAAACGTGAAATTAGGCGGTCACCAAAAGTGTCTTTCAATAAATCTATTGTGGCACGAGCTGTGTGATATGTTGCGCCGTCTTGTTGAAACCACATCTCCTGGACATCATGGTTATTCAATTCAGGAATGAAAAAGTTAGTAATCATGGCTCTATACCGATCACCATTAACTGTAACGTTCTGGCCACCATCGTTTTTGAAAAAGTACGGACCAATGATTCCACCAGCCCATAAAGCGCACCAAACAGTCAGTTTTTCTGGATATAACGGTGTTTCAACATACACTTGAGGATTACCTTCACTCCAAAAGCGGCGTTTTGTTTGTTGACGTAGCCATTCAACCAGAGTGCGCTTCATCGCTAATGTACGTAGTGCGCGATACTTTTTCCGCACATAACCATTATTTTCGAAATAAAATTGCACTATTTGCAAGCGTTGTTCAGGCGTGAGTCTATTCATGATAAATTGCCAAACCAATCTGAGAATAAATCACTTGACAGCTGTTAAATCAATCCCCATCTTGAAAAGTAATGCCAACTTAAAGTTCTATACCTCTATAAAAAAAACACCCTTTACTTACATACATAAATGGCTGCACGCGATATTCATATATATAAATATACATATGTGGACAGTACATATAAATATGCACCTAATATACTCGTTTGTGCATATGTACTACAAATGTGTGTTACAATTTTGTGGCAAATTTTACTTTCAAAAGTTGAAATTGAAACTGATATGCCAAAATTAACGTCACGAAGTTGTTTGGTTTAGGCTTGAAATTTTGCTTTTGTCGTTTTTTGCTTGTTTCTTTTGTCTTTGTCTGGTTTTGTTTTGGTTAACGTACCTTAACTTCCGGGGAATTCAAAATTTCATTTCCATGACTCCATGACTTTTCGGTTGAAGATTGTTTTTTTAATTTATTTTTCTCCGGAGCAAGTTGGCTACAATAATAGAGATAATTGTGACATAAGAAACCTTATAGTATAATATATTTATATCTATGTATGATATACCGTTAGCAAAAGGTTGGTAAAAAAAATATATTGAAAAAATTAAAAAAAAAATTGTGAATTTAGCTTGCCAAACTTTTAGCTAACATTTGTTATTGTAACTCAAATCATTTTGTTCTTTTCCAAAAACAAAAAAAAAATTAAAGAAAAATTGATTTCTTTATATGTAGATAATTGGCAAAATTTGAGATTCTTTTTTACTAAAATTCTTTTCATCTTGAGTTTATTACGAATGTACTGATTTAAGCACCAAAAATAGTACGAGAATGATGAGCGATAAGTTATGATTTCTTCGTTGATTTTCACCTCTCACACATGAGAAACCTTATTTCACGATATCTGGCGCATACTGTAGATTTCTTCTTCCTTAAGAATTTGGGTGAGCAGACTCCGGTTCCATTAGTTGCGATATGTACGTAAATATCTCGCCCGGTGGCCATAAACACTTGTCGTTTTTTTTTTCTTTTATTCTTCGATCGTACAGCTGCTGGTCGAACTTTATCATAACCGGAGAACGAAAAGAATATTTGGGGTTAGCTTTTCTTGCTTTTATGGGGAAAAATTCTTTTAGTCGTGTCATTCTTTTATATTTTCATGTATTTTTAGAGCTCAGGCAACCACTTTCAACCTTCCTATGCGAGCTCAAACATCAGTCATCAAATTTTCACTTTCTTCAAAATTGACGAAAACTATTTTTTTTACATTTTTGCTACAATATGTAGAGTCCCACAGTTCCCTTATAGAGTTCAAGTTGAGCAGAAAACCGTTTGCAACTTTTCGTAATCGAATCTTCCCTGTGTTTTCTAACTCGCGCTCTTAGCTGCACAAATTCGGTTTCGTGGCTTATCTGCTACAAGAGAATGATTTGAGTTGAAATTAGAGCTTCGAGGAATTGGTACATCTGGAAAAAAATAGCCGGGTACGCATGTTAGCTGATTCAAGGAAATTGTCCGAGCTGACGTTAGAACTTTGGAGAGTATGCATATCTTAAAAACTGGAGACACGTCTTCCGTTTTAAATAATATAATCAATTTATTTTCTGGGTTTAGAGAGAACATGTGGGACCTAAGTTTTCCGAATAATGCACGAAAAATATGTTCTTGACCCAGCCTCGTTTTGGAAGAAGACTATACAATTTGAAAATAGTGTCATTGTGATCTGAAAATTAACTTTTTAGAATTTTCAGAAAAATTTTGGATACTTATAACGAAAAAGAAATAAATACACCGCAATAAAAACGACCCTTGACATTTTTCAATGGATTAGGAGACAGTGCTTATGCTGGATAGGCCATGTCGTCCGACTAAATGAAATCACTCTAGTTTGAAAATATTAAATGCAGTACACCTGATGGAAGAGGCGCCAAACTGCGAGAAGCAGAAACGAATGGTGTAAAATTATTGATCGGAAGTAACCCAAACAAGAGTATTTATTTAATTTTATTAAAATTAAAAATAAACATTTCTTTATTATTTCATGCAGAACCAAATTTCATTTGAAATTAAAAGAGTGGATTTTTTTTTACATAGTGGTGCTGGTGAAACAGCTCTTTAATGCTCTCCGAACTGACACAACGACATAAATTGGATGCTCTCAGCTGCATTTGAGATAGAATCTCTGTACCGTTGTAGATTCAAAACTAAATTTTGCCCTCTTTTTAACGTGTCACAAAGACCTATCACTTACCGTCCGTGGATAGAAATGACGTTAATATTTTTACAGACATCAAGTAACCTGGGTAGCGACACCTTCCGAACCGGACATTCCAGAAGATGCTCCCAATCCAAATTGAAAGATTCCAACCGAGGATTGTTTGACTTACTCTTTGTTGATGCTTTTATTTTTATCAGTTTTTAGTTAAAAATTAATGAAGCCTCAATTTCAATCTTAGGCTACGACTATCCGAAAAGTGACATCTGTGAAACTTAGTGCAGGCGTACTATATGTATGGGAACAAATATTAAATATTAAAAGAGCGATATCAAGGCTTCGGAGCTGCGAATTTTAGTTGTCGCCAACTTAAAACTATTTTTCAAATGACAGGCGTTGATTAGTACTCTAATGAGTCAGTACAATTTGAGAGATGTAAAGAATAATAATTATTTGGTCAAGAAAATATATATATACACATGCATATCGATTTGAATATAAAAAAAAATAACTTTTTTTAATATTTTATTCTAAAAGAGATCGCTTGAAAAGATTTTCCAAATAGAAAATTATATATTACTATGTTTGAACCGTCGTTGTCGTACTGGATCATGATCTAGCCTGGATAATAAGAAATTTCGAGTGTTAATAAAATATTGCCTTTGGAGGGGGAAAATACAGTTGAAGCAAAAACTTGGCTCGATGACGAATTCCGGAAACTGCCTCAGGAAAATCAACCATCAAGGATTTATATGCTAAGTTTAGATGTGGTGAACGCAGTGGACTTCCAAAAGAGGTTTGGCGAAAACGTTAAAAAATCTACAGAATGATTTTGAGTGACCTTAAATTGAAATTGAATAGAATAGCAGCTGAACGTGTATATCATATCATTCACGGATATTTTGGTAAGAGAAAGTCTGTGCAAAGCCGGTGCCGCGCGACCAAAAGCAACGATGAGTTGATGTTTCGGAGCAGTGTTTGGATATGTTCAAGCATAATAAACATCGATATGTGACAATGAATGAAACGTGGTTCCATAATTTCACTCCGAACTCCAATCGAGAGTCATCCGAGTGGACTGCATACGATGAACCCACTGCAAAGTATGGAAAAATGCAACAATCGGCTGGCAAGGTTATGGCGTCTGCATTTTGGCATTCGCATGGAATAATTTACATTGACTTCCTTGAAAAAGGAACGACCATAAACAGCGACTATTACTTAGCGTTGTTGGATCGTTTGAAGGACGAGATCGCCGAAAAACGGCCGCATTTCAAGAAAAAGTAAATTCTGTTTCACCCAGACAATGCACCGTGTCACTAGTCAGCGAAATCGATGCCAAAAATTCATAAATTAGGCTTCGAATTGATTCGGCATCAACCGAATTCTCCAGATCTGGTCCCCAGCGACTATATCCTGTCCTCAAATCCCAAAAGAATGCTCGCTGGGAAGAAAATTTTCGTCGAATGAAGAGTTGATCGCCGAAACTGAGGCTTACTTTAAAGCAAAGGACAAATCGTACTGCAAAAAGGTATCGAAAAATTGGAGGATTGCTAGGATCAGTGTATCGCCCTTAAAGAGAACTATGTTGAATAAAAAAATTTATTTTGCCAAAAAAATATCTTCTACTATGGTAGGCCGGGTACTTTCGACCTGTTTATGATTGAAGGAAAGCAAACAGTATCAACAAGCAGTCAAATAATATCAAAATCAATTGAAAATCATACATACAGTAAGGGAATACAGGAGATCAAGAAGGGGAAGTCCTTTCTTTAAGTGGACAAATCAGAAACAAACAAAAAAATTTAAGTTATGAAAAAACTAGAATAAAAGTAAAAACAGCGCAGCCATATAAAATCAAAATGCAGTTGCAACAATGGCTGCTGCATTACTGCAACACTGATTCGTGTGTTTAACAAACTCTTTGCGCGCATACACTCAGATGAGTTTCTTGAAGTTTTTTATTTTTATTTTTATCTTTATAGCTATTCCTTTAATTTTTCTTTTGCTTTGTGTGATTTTTCTCAACTACAATTCACTTTTTACACTCCTATTTGCAATGCAATGCATTTTTTATAGTTAATTTTTTCCCATCGCTCAGTACAAGTCATTGCTTCGCTTCGTTATTACTCATTGCAACAGTTGCAGCCGCTGCATTTGCTATTGTTGTTATTATTTTTGTAGTGTTTTTATTTTATATTTTTAACGTTCGTTTTTGTTGCTGCTGTGCAGCTATAGTTGTTATGGTCGTCGCTGATGCTGCTGTCGGCGGTGGTGCAACAGTGTGCAACATGATATTAAGTACGTGGTAAATGTACAAAATAAAAGCGAATGCGACGACACAACAGAAACAAAGCAAAATAAAAATTAAACAAGTGAAAAAAAAACAATCGAGTGCTGTTGAAAAACTGACACACAAAGGGCCAAACGAATGTTGCACCATTATTATTTGTTATTATTTTAACAATAGTTTGTTGTGTGTTTTTTTATTGTTTTTTTTTCTCGCTTATATAATTTATTTACACTTTTTGTAAGTCGCTTTTTCCTTTTTACTACTATTTCGCTGTACACAGCTATTAGTTGTTGTCGTTGCTTTGCATTTACCCCTTTAGCCTACAACAAATAATTATTTACTTGCTGTAAACAAACAGAAAATGATGCTGTCGGCAATTGTTAATAGCGACTAGTGTCAGTGAGTACCCCACCGCGCACAGTGGTTGGAAATTATTAAAGATGGGAAAACATTTTTCGTATATAACAATATGTCTCGGAAAGTAGTGATATTTTATTTGGCAAAATAAGATAAAAATAATTTTTTAAATAATTTTGTTAAAACTAGGTTTTTTTTTTTAAATTTCGTGTAGTTATAATTAAAGTCTGCCAATCAAAACCTCGAAATATTGTATAAAATCCCGAAATATATAATTTAGAAAGAGCTAAATCTCAAAACACAATCCAGACAAAAAATATTGACAAAAAATTTAAAATTTGAACACCTGCTTAAATCAGAATATGAATTTTAATAAATGTTCTAATGATAAAGTTTTACTGGTATACTTTTTGTGTCTATCTGTCAAAAGTCTCATCAAATTAATATCTTAAAGAAATAATATTTAACGATCGTCGCATCGCAATTAGTGAAGCCGTTGATGATGTTGGCATATCGATTGTATCATATCATAATATTTTTATTCAATCAAATTTTGAGTATGAAATGCGTGGCAGCAAAATTTGTTCGAAACAGCATCGAATAGTCACTAACTGAACTCACCAATTATGCAGTACAGATGTGAAGTTGAAACTAATCTATCACAGTGGAGGTATTCTGCCGCGTCCAGTGTTTTTCGATTTCAGTGTCATAGTGCAGCATGGCAGAAATGTATAAGTTCTAATGGAGACTACTTTGAAGGCAACAATGTAAACATATAAATAATTTTTTTAAACTTTACTAGAAATGAACAACATTTGCCTCTCCGGTATAAACGTTTTCGAGGTTTTGTCTTGTGGGGATTTTTTTATGTCTAGTTTATGTTGTGTCCGGTTTATGTGAATTATACATTTCATGACCATGAAACATGGTATATTATTTTAAGCCAGAAGTATGTAAGTACCAGAAGGAGGAGAGACTGGGTAACTAAAAATGGATGTGAAAATTCCGTAAAAAAAAGCATCGAAGAGCGTGAAATTTCTTAATCTGTAAAAGTGAATTCCAATTAATATTAACCCTGAAAATCATCGAAATCGGAAGACTATACCATATGGCTTCTTTGTAGCCGATTTGTTAAAATATGAGGTTTTGGGTCGAAATTCGGATAAAAAAACATCTAATATCGTGAAGTTTGGCTATCTACTCTTCCAATAAATATTGTCAACAACGAAAATCAACGAAATCGGAAGACATATTGCCCCCGACAACCGACTTTTCAAGTATAAGAATTAATATATAATCCTACAATGCAATACATCAGATTTGGTATGCTCATAAAAGGTATAAAGTTAGGGGGATGACCGAGGAGAGCATTTCTTTCTTTCTTTTAGCTTGGGAACCGGAGTTTTTATTTTCCATATTTAATACTTTCGTGTTTTGGAAAAGTAAGAAAATATAGGGCTCAATTTCTATTGTCTACATCACAAAACTGTCTATATTTGACTTCGTTGGCATTTGAACGAGCGCCGGCCGTAATAGCAGAGTGGTTGGCGTTGCGTACTACAATTCGGAAGGCCTCGGTTCGAGTCCTGATTCGAGCAACATCGAAATTTATATAAAATTAATTTTTCTAATTACGGTATTTCTGACGTTGCAATAAAATCCCCTCATAAAAATCTATTGAGTTCAATTTTTTTTAACATGTTGGAATTTATTTGTTTTTATTAATAAAAATTACACCAATATTTGCAATATTTTGGTTTTTTAAGAGCAATGCAACCCCAACAGCTCGTGAAATTCGTATTCGTCTGTTAATTTTTTTTTTGCCAATTCTAGCTGTTCCTTTTGAAAGCTAAGCTATTATTCAGCCCTTGTAAAATCACTTCCTAAGGAAAAATATTGCGCATTTATAACGAAGTAGGCCAGTGAGCAAAGCACACCCTTGCCAACAAGTAGCGAACTGGTATGATTTCATCTGTAAAATAATAATATTGAGCAAGAATTTTTACATTCTGCTGTAGTTTTTTTCCTGCAGGATATTGTTCCTCTCTGCAGAGTACAATTATTTCGTAATAAGTAACCTTTCCGGCGCAGCTGATTCTAGTAAAATTACTTAAGTTTCATAATTTAGTGAGCGCAAACTCAGCAAACGATAGGCAAATACGCTTTTCTAATCTCAATCCAACTTAATTTAACGTTTTCCTACCTTTTTCTATTTCTTTTTTGCATATCAGGGCATTCAAAGAGCTATCATCAAAGGCTACCATGTGGCTCAACAGCTTTTCCCACAAACTCAGCTCAGCTTAACTTCGGCAAACTGTTCGGCTGAAACAAATTATTGTTTGGTCATGAATCAGTCAGATCTATCATTTTGCTCATTTTTTTATAGAATTACTCCACTGCACATACATGTTGCATGTGGAAGATGCATACCAACAATGCTATGCAACACTAACAATCTCGGTGGCATGCCATTCAAGCGACAGTCCACAAACCACCTACCAGCACCCAAAACAACAATAGCAAAAGCAACCACTTGAATATAAATTTGAAATTGTGTAATAAGCTAGAAAGTAAAGGTGACTTGGCGAGCGCCGCAGCTAGAAGCGAACAAAAACAGAAAAGACACTGGACGGATAATGTGCGGAGGGGGCGTGAAGCGTGATCCATTCGTTGACGCTTAATTACAAACCAATTGTGAATGCGGTATCACACTGGAACACACCAATATCACTCATACTTACAGCAATACAGAGTGCATTTGAGATGCCGCTGAACTGGCCGCAATCACGATTCTTTCAGCCGTTTATTCGTTTGTGTGCGCTTTCAATGGCAGACGTGCCGCATTGCAGAGGCAACAGATGTGCGACGCATCGCAGATTGTAAAAGAGAGAAAGATAAGAAAAAAAAACCGACAAAAAAAATAAAAATTAAAATACAAATAGGAGTGTAGACTAAGGGCGATCGGATTGCTGGTATGCGAAAATTGAGAAGAAAATTGGACTCTGGCAAAAGCAAAACCAAAAAGTCGACATGCACTCGCTCGCTATTCGTTTTTCATTATTTCTATCTCACCGCAATCAAAGCCCAGGCGTTCGCATTGCAATTTACGCGTATTCTCAAAGGGGTTTCACGGCATTTGTATTGCCTCTTGGAAAGTGCCAAACAATTTTGCGCCACCTATGAAATATGAGTTGCTATAAGTGCAAAAATGCACTTGATACCTTTACGTTTAGATGTGCAGGTGAATGTATGCTAGCTGGCAGCTGTGAGTGCAAAAATCTTTTCCACTTTCCCGTATATATTTGAACCTGCCTTCGCGGCTTACTGTTGTGTCGTGAAAACGGAGCGCGTTTTGTGGCCGCCGCCGTTGGGCTTAATTTTACCGTTTTTCAATTTAGCAAACTTTAACAATGCTGCATAGCTTTCGGCTTTGGAGCCCCACAGTCACTTCAGGTGCAAATAAGGTAGGATTTTTACAAACCAACAAAAAGATAAAATTTCTTGGAAATAATCATAACTTGTATTTGCCCAGGCGCGAAACGTGCAAATAAAGTGAAAATTAGTTATTTTCTCAGCCGTATAATGGCTCGTTTCAAATATTAGATAATACCTTATGAATATAAGAGTTGAGATTATATAGATAATACCTTATCCATATAAGAGTTGAGTTGGGTTTATGTGGCTACCGGTCAGCAACTAGCTTAGGTCTATAGAGCCATAGTGATACCGCTGTTAGGTCCCTATCGCCTTCACAAATTTGCGAATCAATCAATCAAGCATCTTAACGAGACAGTGGTTGTAAGGTCTGATGACAGTTTCGTAATCATATGTATTCCACTTTGTGCTCGAGTATTGAACTCTCTGTTATGATTTGCTATGGCTTTTAAGGAAAGGAGTTTGTCAAAGCAATTACTCGAGGTGTTGTAATCCAGCTCCTCCGGCAACTCTTCAAAATATTTTGGTGTGCACTGTACAAAGATTCCCCTAAGGTTGAGCTTGAATTACCCCAGTTGAGTTTGCTATCTAAGATTATCCCGTGATATTTGATTTCAATAGAGACAGTGATCTTCATGGTATTCAGTAGGTGAGGTTTAAAAGGGGGTTGTTTGTAGGTCATATTAAAAAAACAACAATTTCAGTTTTGTTAGATCGGCATTCAGTCTCCTAACCTTGTATTAGGTGTTTCGAAATAGATTACTTCGAGTTGGAGGTTGTTTTTCCGGTCACTGTTAGGGCAGTGTCGTCAGCTTACACTACCATACCACAATCCTGCCCACCTCAGCGAAAATTATCCTGTTCTTCAGGAGAGACTTTATAAGCTGGCTATTCGAGCCTCCTTTCAGGAAGAATGTTTTTAAAAGCAACCGAAAATAATATATTAATAAATATAAATGAATATATTTTGAAAGTAAACATGCCCTTTTCGGTTTTAAAAAAAAATATAACTACCTTAATACACGAATTCTTATCTTGTGCAAGCACTATAACTGTATAAGTTTATTTCATGCCTATTTGAAATGCCTTTTATAGAGATGCCGAAATGTAGGCAACGTTTTCTTAATTGTTACTGCTCTTTGCTGTAAAGATTTCTCACCTGGTTACTATTTTCATTCACTTAAATAAATATAATCTAAACTTAACGTATATTGGTATTCTCAGCAGACATTTGTTAGCAGAAAAAATTTTAACAATAATAAAATTTGTCTTTGCTTATCGACAAAATTTCTAATATGTAAATTCCGCCAAACCTTCAAACGTTAGTAATAGCAGTGTCCTAAAGTGTTGCTCGACAAAAAACCTGTATTTAGTCTGTCACAACAAAAATTATTTTCTAATAAAAAATATTAAAAGACGTGTTGTCAATTAAAAAATTACACAAATATAAAATGTAAGGGCAGTCGATGTCAGGATCCGTTGATTCAAAACAAACAAATAGGTCTTTCCAATGAAGCTAATTAACTTGTAGCCTAAAGTAACTACAAGCTGCAAAATGGATCAGTTGAAAAAAATAATTTGAGGTACCTTACAAGCATCCAATAGCATTTTGGATACCAAAAAATATATATTCAGAAGCAAGCCCTTGACCCTGACCGTGTAACTCATGTCTTCTTACTTTTTAAACTTTGAACCTCCAATTAAGCAATTCTAATTTTTTTAACATTAAATTATTGCCACATCTTGACAACTTCATTGGACTTATGTAATGTGCAGTATACGCAATTATGCCTGCAAATCCATTCATGCTTCTACACTCTGTTAGCAATCTCACACCGAATTTGCCACATTAATTACTTCACACGCATCCAAGGCACGCAGTGACCCACCACGCATACACAAGTTTAATTAGTTTCACAAACATAACTATAAATTTTAAATGACAAAATCCTCCCCCACCTCCATTAAAACTCATCTGCATCCCATCCATTCAACGTTGCTCTTACTAAATTAAATACACCAATCTCAGTTCTACAACGAGCGCCATACTTCCTTTTTATACCATAAGCCATACGTCCGTCTCTTGCTCTCCACTCCTCACACTGCCACACAATCTGATGTCTGACATCTGTCTGTCAGCGAAAACAAACAAAGGCGCCAAATTACTACTGCAAATGATTGCGTTCCCCAAACATTGATTCATCACTGCTCTCCTCTCCTCCCTAACCGCTCCATTCATTCATTTCTCGATTACGTTCGCTTGACACACCAAGCCATATTTGGCAGACTTAATGACTCTGCTGTTCTGTGTGTGTGTCTGTGTGTGTTTGTGTTTTATGCTCTGTGTTGCTCTGTCGTACATCGTTTCGCAAAAACTTTGTTGCTATAATTTTCGGCATGTACGCGATTGCTTCTTTCATGGAGCTTCGTAAATGCACAACTTGACTAAATAGTTACACTGATTGGCAGTTGAATTAAATAAATTTTGGAATAAACACAGAATAAAAGAGGAAAATGTTTCTGTTTTTATTATTTTGCAATAAAAAGTCGCTTCTCAAATGATGTTCAGAAGGTGTATATACATGAATGACTGCGCTGCTGCAGTCGCATTCATTGTTGTTGTCTTCAGTATTGCTTTTTGTCCAGCTGCCACTGGAGTACCATAATGTATTGAATAACTGGTTTTAACGCATAATTTTTTTTTGTAAGTAACTTTTTCCCACGTGGTAAGTAATACGAAAGTTTGTCCATAATCACCATTAACCATCAACCATCGGACGTCACATAACGTTACCGCTCATCCACTAGTATTAACCAAGCACCCAAAAGTTCGCATCAGGTGAGCAGTCTTTTAATTTAAATCACCAACAGTTTTACTGAATTATTCACCAGTTGTCTTCAGCCACACACCTACTGACACCAATGACCCCCCGACCCAACATCAGGTCATCACTGACAAACAGTGATTGTACTGTAGATGTCACCAGTAATCAATATTTTACCACAAATCAGACATTGGTTATCACCAATCATTCACCATTGCCAGTCACTCACTATTTGATACCAATCACTCATAGAACGTCACCAATCGTCCAACGGTAAACACCAGTTCTCAATCTATTATAGCAGTCATCCACCGGTTACCACCATTAATCCATTAATTGACACTGATTATCCACCAAGCTATCTGTGCACCATCGCTAATCATTAATAGCCTGCTTCCAAATGTAATCAATCATCAAAATGTTGTCACCAACTATCAGCAATCATCTCTCCATCACTCATCGGCTACCAGCGATCATCAACTTTTTGCCTCTAGTTACTCAATATTTGATACCAATTACCCAACGATCTTCACCAATCATCCATAGCTAACCATCAGTCATCCACCAATCGATACAGATGATTTACCTTTATTTTAATGTATTTGTCACGCTACGAACGTTTGTCTTTAAACGCCCTCTAGATGCTACCAGTTGTCAAAACCTTGTCATCAATCACTGAAGTCATGGATTAGTCACAATGTCAATTTCATTATGCGGAAAACCACGAATAAATACAAAAAAAATTTCAGAGAAGGGCTGCTCTCGTCATGACATTGCTAAAAATCTTTATTTTAATGGAAATTTTCAGGAAATCATACCTACTTCAAGAGATGATTTATTACTGACCTTTACTGAGAATTAATTAAGTTTTTAAATTTTTAATTTTTACCAAATGTCATTTCATTCTTTAGCCTCCCTTCATACAACTTAAACCAAATCCTTTTTTTCCTTTGTAATTATTTTTATTTAATTGGAGAATATATAACACAAAGAAAAAATATTCAAAAAGTCCAAAGGATTAAGAAAATCATCGGATGCATAGGAACATAATTGAATATTTTCTTCTTAATTTAAAAATCATTTGAGAAGAAGTTCGTTTGCTGGCTTCAAATATTTTACGTTATCATTTTTTACAAAACCAGCTTATGTTACACCGCTTTTCCTTGCACTAACGATAATTCAATTACTTACTTAATCCCTTTGAGTCAAATTGGTTTTACTTTCAAGCAACCAGAATGTAAATGCCATAAAATGTAAGTAAGTATAAGCTACCTGCAAAAATGGAGAGTGAGAGAGAGAAAGTGAAAAAGATTAATTTTGCTGTTATATATTTAATTTAATTATTTATAAAAGATTTTATTAAAACATATTGTGGCCAAAAGGCAAGGAAAATGTCAAATGAAAAGGAGAGACCGAGCTAGAGCGCGAGAGTCGAGAATATTCGTGTGTGCTTTATCAATGAAAAACAAAAATTTATTGTACATAATATAAAAAAAAATGTATTTAATAAAAAATGGCATTGAAGAGTAAAAAATTTTACTTAAATTTATTAATTTTGTTACGCATTAATGAAGTAAAAATTCTAAAAATTTTCCAACAAAAATTTATATTGTTTTATTAGTCATTAGTTGTTAAACCACCCATCCAAGAGCTTAATGTAATTTCCTTGCTTACAAAATATTACATTAAACTCACCGAGATTTTCTACTAATTAGGAGCTTAAATATTAATGTGTTAATAATATCATAATACTATTGTTATTAAATTATTGATTTCATTTATACATATATTCGCTTGGATAAATTTCAATTAAAATGGAAAAACGTTGGATGAAACCTACTCGCCGCATATTATCTTTAAGTTGGTGTCTTATGCAGTAATTAAAGGGTTTTCCGATAGGGATGATGATATGATTTCTAAATGTCGTTTTGGCCATTTTTAATATGTTATGATTTGTCTTTTTTCTCATTGCATCAACGTCGTGAAATTGTTGATTTTGCCTTGGAACAACTTGAAAACGATAACGATTTTTTTAAGAAAATCATCTTCCCCAATGAGCCTCACTTTCATCTGAGTGGCGTAAAAAACAAAACTGTCGATTCTGGTGCGAAGAAAATCCACAAATTATTCATGAACAACCATTACATTCAAATAAATTGACAGTTTGCTGTGGTTTTTGGTCTGGTGGTAGCATAGTTACTGTCAACGGAGAGCAGTATAGGTCGATGATAACCAACCCACAATGGGAAGAAATTGATTTTAACAGCATCTGTTTCCAACAAGACGGGGCTACGTGTCACACAGCACGTAGAGATTCGATTATTTCAAGAAATTGTGACATTGAATTGCCCCCAAAAATTTGTAATTTAACACCATTATACCACTCTTTGTGGGGTTATTTGAAGTCATTGGTCTTTAGCAATAAACCAGACTCTCTTCAAGCTCTAGAAGTCAATCTTGAACGTGCTATTAATGACGACACGATTTAGTGGAAAAAGTGTATATATTTATATACAAGTATAAGTATATAAATATATGAAAAATCAAACATTTCCCCAAAAAAAAAACTCACAAAATTTAAAAAAAAAAATCATCAAAAAAATTTACGAAAATACTACAGCTGACTTATATAAAATTTATTTGGCGTAATTGATATGTTAAAAAAATATTTTTTTCTCAAGGAAGTTTATTTGCAATTTGTATTATTATTTTTTTAACTACAATTCCGAAACCAAAGAAACTTTGTTTAAATACCAATAAATTTTTATTTCAAATGCTCTCGGGCATAGGTTTTGGCGAATGTTGCTGAAAGTACTTACCAAAAGCTTAGTTTTGACAGTTTAGCTGCCGTTCAGATTTTATGATCTCAAACATTTGTTGGCTCAAAGTCAATTTTGAGAAATTTTTCGATATTTTCACACGGCATGTACAGGAAATGGTATACTAACTTTGGTCCGAAGTATTTTATACGACCGATTTTTCAGATTTGAAATTTCCGGTCATAAGTCCATCATAAAAGTACCTACGAGGTGTTGAAATTTAGTTTTCTACACATACATGATGAATTGCACATTGGCACTGAAAATCATCGAAATCGGAATGCCATATCATATAGCCTCATACAACCGTTTCGTTCGGATATGAGGTTTTGGGTCAAAAATCCACCAAGAACGTGAAATTTGGTGTGCTACATATGTGAAATTAAGTTAACATTGAATGAAGGATGGTTTGCCTCTTGTTTGACGATTGTGGAGTTTTGTCACGTATGATTGTGTTACGATTTCAATGACGGGGATTCTTTGACGGGGTGTATGTTTGCATCTCTATGGATATTTTCATCACGGTACATGCGTGCATGGTGCGCCCGTTATTATCCTCAGAGATTTAGATCAGAATCTTTGTATTATATCAATATTCGTCATGCAAGCTGTGCCCCATAACTGGATTCCATACATCCATATCAATTTTATTGCGGCATTATATAGAAGAACTATGTGGTTAAGGCTGAGATCAGACTGCAGCATTTTTGCGAAAGCATGTCGTTCCAGGTTAAGCGGTTGTCTAAGTGAATTCCGAGGTATGTAATTTCGGAGCGGATGTGCTGTTGAGCTTTGACGGTAGCGCAAGTTTTTCTCTTCAGTATTAAGAGTGATGTCTTTGTACTTATTTTCGTTGAATTTTTTGGGCCATTGTCCTAGCCATTCTTCAATTAGTTTAAAGTCTTGTTGGCAAAAGTAACAATGTCAACTTTGTCACATTTAGGAATATCTGCAGTGAACAGTATATATAACAATGACACAAGAATGCCATTTTCCAACGGAATAACTGTCATGATTGAATACTCTGTCGTTACGTGTTCATCTACTTTTACTGTGAAGACAAGTATGATTTAAGGATATTGTGGAAAGTAGTATGTCATGATTGTTTAATTTTCTGAAGTCGGCCGTAATTGCTCACCAAATTCTGGAATCACATCAAGGAAGGATACTCTCTGAATTCAAACACTTTTCTCATTTCATTAGTTATACAATTTGCTTGCTCAATTATGCCATAGACTTCGCGATATTTTTGATAGCAGCAGTTTTTCATAAAGTTTGGAAAGGCAAGGCAACAGGCTGATTGGTCTATATGATGACGTCAAAGTTGCGCCTTTACCTGGTTAAGCTAGGTCGCCCAGGATCCGTTACATAGTCTCAACGGCGCTACAATAGTTACTGGCCGTTTGAGATTTTTGCTAGCTTACCAAAGCGATTTTTTAGTGAAAACGTTTTGCATGTTTTTATTTTCTTCGTATCTTAATGCCACTTCTAACTTTTTTTCTTCCATGCAAATCGAATTTCTGGATCGGACGGTCGGGCAGGCGCTGCTTATTTCTGACCACCAGCACGATTCCGCTATTAGTTATCATTCTTCTGGTTTAAATTTTTTTTTTTTTTTTGCCCTGATTTTATTATATTTGTTTTGCCCTTGTTAGCATACTGTTAAATCCAAGTATCTCGTTTTCAATATCAGTTTCTCTCTACATTTCAAGATTGGCCTGTATGTGACTGCTTTTTTTATATTTAAGCCAATTAGTTCTGCATGTAGTAAGTCGGTAAGAAAAATTGCTTTCAATTAAATGATTTTTGGAGAATGATCAAACAATAAATCAGCACTGGTTTCAAAAAATACTAAATTCCTTTCTAAGTGTTTTTATAACTGCAAAGCCATTCAGATCAGGTAATTTCCTTGGGTCTTATATATATATAATTAGCGCTTTGTAACCGCTGAATCGATTCTTGACCGAGCTCCTCCTTCAATTTGTGGTTTTGCGTCTTGATGTTTTTACCAAATGGAAATGGAAGAATCCACACCTAAGTCTAAGCCGCCTCCGAACAGTCGATGGATTTTTCTGAGGAGCTGTTATTTCATGTCAAAAACACATTCGGAGAGTTTCTTATTGTAATCACCTCCAGCTAAACATTTACCACCTAGATTTGTGTAGAAATCACCAAATTGCTTTCGTGTTATTGCGAAGCGTAGCGGATGGTAAATTGCTCCCAAAGTACGGTCAGAACCTTTGATTTTAAGAGTGATCCAAGTTGACTTTAAACAATTTGTTACTTTAGAGTTTCTTATCATTACAGCTGTGTCACCATGGACTTTGCCTTTCGGATGATATATTTATATATAAGGGACTTCTGTCTTCCTTAGTGAAAAAGAGATTCAAACTTAAGCAGATGATTACGGATAATAAGGCTACACTAAACATTTGTACACACATATAAGTGTGAAAATTTTCGGATTATATACGTTTGTGTATGATATTAGACCAGTTTTAATTGCATGAAAATTTTCACCCAACACTATGGTTGAGCGGTAATAACTGTATTATCCATACACTTTTGAGTGCAGCTATGATAGGAGCTACATACATTACTACATAAAATAAACACAAAATAAACACAAAATCTGGCTTGAATGTGCTCTACACCTGCTCGTAAATGTGCACGTGATTATGTATTACTTAATATGTGTATATGGGTGTGCCCTTGGCGGTGCTGCATTGGTGTTTGAATTCTGCACTACAATTTGTTGGTAGCGAAATTTATAAATAATTGAATCGCCCGATTGATAAGGTGTGCCTATACCCAAAATAATAATACAATAACAGTAGCAATGCAATACAAAATTTACAGACTTGGTCGGCAACTCGCTTTTATACTAATGAAAGTTATTGCACTAGCCGCAACCTTCTTTCCCAACACAAGGGGTTAATATGATAGTGTTATTAGCTGTAATTACATAAAATTGGCTGATTGGAATTTCGGATGGTGCTAAAGCATGCATGTGTATGTAATATATGTAAGGAGTTATACATTTAGTGGTTTCGAAATTGCAGGGCTGTCACCGACGAGAAATATTTATCACTCGAAGGATACGTAAATAAGCAAAATTGTAGCTCTCCAGAGACTTCTCCTCAAATAATTGCGAAGAGGCCATTACCTCAAGAAGCGGGATTATCCGCATAGACTTTACATATTCTCACAGGAAAAGATTTAACGGTGTGATATTACACGGTCTTGGTGGCCAATCGACCGGCTCAAAAAGAAAAATTATCTGCTCACCGAAGTGTTCTCCCAATTGATGCAAGGTGTGGGGAGTGGTGCCGTCTTGTTGAAACCAAATGTCACGGAGACAACGAGCTTCAATTTCCGGCATCAAATAGTCGGTTATCATTGCGCGATAACGGTCGCCAGTGACTGTTACGTTCTCAGAGGCATCATTTTGGAGAAATATGCACCAATGATTCCACCGGCCCACAAACCACACCAAACCGTTGTTTTTTTCTGGATGAGATGGGAGCTCTTGAATCTCTTCAAGTTGCTCTTCGTCCCAATCCCTCATAGCTGAACAAAATTTGGAACCGAAACCGTCGGAGCTTCTCGGAACTTTTCGAGAGCCCATAGAGCGAAGCGATGTCGCTTGGGAAGATCGAGCGACTTCACATCTTGCACAAGCTGTATTTTGTACGCTTTCAATTTAAAATCTCGACGTTAAATGCGCCAAGTCGTTCCATACGTCAGTCCGATTTGCTGCGAACGGCACCGAATCGACTCTCCACAGTCTTCGTGTACACTCTCAGCCAAGTCCGCTATATTTTCCTCACTGCGTGCTGGACGTGGTCTAGTCGGGCGAATATTATCCAATAATGAATGCTGGGTCTCAAGATGGGTGATGGTGTTGCGAAAAATACGCTCGATAGGCCGATTATGTTGACCATACAGAACGTGAATATTCGTAATAAAGTTGAATGATTTGTAAACGTTGTTCAAGCGTAAGTCTTTCCATGATGAAATGCCAAACAATACTAAACAAAAATCACATGACAGCTTGACACAAATCACGTATGATCTGTCAAAAAAAGGCTATTGAAAACAGAACCTCTACTTGGATTACCCTTTATAATGCCAAGGTTCAAAATTTATAAAAATACAGGAATTTCAAAAAAAAAAAGATTTTAAATGCTTTTTGTTTACGTTTACTTTGGAAACCGCAAAATGGATAATCCTGTATGTATATGTACATACACATGAGAAGATATACACATGCAATTATGAAATAGTAAAATGTGTAAAATTATTGTTGGAGTGTTAGATTAAAAAAAAATTGTTACTTGCCAGTCCAAAATTTAACTGAAATTGGCAAATTACAGTTGATTAGGTAATTTGGTCGAGAATTGCTTGAGTGCTGTAAGTGGTAATCAGGAAGAAGAAAAAGTTAGTTTGTAATCACTACTCGAAACTTAAGCACGTATGAGCATATGAAGCACATCTAGGATTTTTACTGGAAAATAAATGCAAAATTATGCAAAATTACATAGATAACTGCCAAAATTTTGAAAATATCGAATATTTTTCAATCTACACAATTCAAAGACTTTTATTTTTTCGCCAAAAATGGAATAATATCTTTTGGTCCTTTACTTTCCACTCCAAAAGTTTTGCTTTTTATGTTCAATACAATTCGTTGTAAACTTTTATATAGATCTAGAAAATAGTTTTCTTGTAATAAATTAAATTGTAAATCACAAAATTGTACTAACTCTTGCTAACATTGCATAGTTATTAATCACAATCAGCAGTCAAATCGCAGTTAAAACTCATAAATTTTTCACATTCATCAACACGATAATCACTTAATCTCGTTTCTATGTTTCTCTTGTGCCATAATGTTAGCATTGTGCTTTACCAAAAAACAAAAGAAAAACACATCTTCAAATATAATTTTTTAAAAGCTTTGTAATTATGAAAATTATGTTCATGGAAATATTTGCCAGAGTATTTTGTCTTTATTAAATGGCCTCTTTCAAACGAAAGTGGATTGGGCTCAATGTCCATTTGTCATTGTCATCATTATTATTTATGCGAAGAAAATTGTAGTAACTGATGAGTAAGCAGATAACTAGGAAGATTAGGAAGATTATAGGACCTAATTTGTTTATTTTTATACCATTCATGTACATGAAATGGAATAGTCCCACCGAAATTTATACCGATCGCATCAGAATGACGAGCTGACTTACTTCACTTAGCCAAGTCCATCTGTCCGTCTGTCCGTATTTCCGCCTGTTTGATTGAACGCAAACTAGTCCCTCAATTTTTGAGATATTGGTACACAGATGAACCTAACAGTTCAAGCGATCATTTGTTATTAGTCCGATCTAGCCGGTACTAATATATCATATATACGATCAATTTTTCAGATTTGAAATTTTAGATGATAAATCCATCAAAACATTACCTAAGAACGTGAAATTTGGTATAACATACATAATGTATGGCATATTGGCACTGAAAATCATCGAAATCGGACTACTATTTCATATAGCTCCCATACACCGATTGCCTGATATGTTAGGCTTTGGCCAAAACTCAGTGAAAAAAACATCTGAGAGCGCGAAATTTGGTATTCTAATTCTATAGACGAAAATTCAAGTTACCATTTACACTGAAACTCGGTAAAATCGAATTTTTATTTGCAATATAGTTGTTCATGAAAGGTATAAAGACTTCGGATTTGCCGAAGACAGCAGTACTTTTTTTTTGCACTAAATGCATAGAGTTGAGTAAGTAAACAGAGTTGTCATCTCTTTCAATTTTCTTAATTCAATTCATATACAAACGAACTGAAAATGTTTCAATAGACGAAAAAAATTTTGAATTAGTGTTGCCCAGGGCCATGCTCAAGAGCAGTTTTGGCGGTTAAAACTCCCTCCATTAGGCAAATGTGGATTTAATAGTCAGTTTTGTACTGTATTGAAATTTTTTCATATATTAAGCGTCCATCAAAATAAAGAATATTGTAAACTTCATTCGCGCTTTTACTTCTGATATTTCATTTCCTTCCTGTTTTCTTGCAATAATCTTTTACTTCCCTTCACCTTCGTTCGCTAGCCGAAAAACCACTTAAAGTAAAGTGGTAAAAGTGGTAAGTAAACTTTTTCTATTTTCTTGCTGTAATAATTAAGATTAATAAGTTTTTCATGTTTCAGTTTTTTTTTTTTTAATTCAAAAAAAATGGAAAATAAAAAAATTAAAATATTTGATATTTAAATTCCCATTCAGTATTCCAACGGGTGATCCAAGTAGAGGTACTTTTTTCAATAGTCTTTTTTTGACAGATCATATGTGAGTCGCGTCAAGCTGTCATATTATTTTTGTTCAGTATTGTTTGGCATTTCATCGTGGAAAGACTTACGCCTGAACAACGTTTACAAATCATTCAATTTTATTACCAAAATTCACATTCTGTAAAGAATGTGTTTTGCGCGCATCGCCTGACTTATGGTCAACATAATTGGTCTACTGAGAGTACTATTCGCAACACCATCACCAATCTGGAGACCCAGCACACATTATCGGATAATATTCCACCAAATAGACCACTTCCAGCACAGCTAAGGAAAATACAGCGGCCGTAGCTGAGTGTGTAAACGAAGAGCGTGGAGAGTCGACTCGGACTGACGTATGGAACCACTCAGCGCATTTTACGTCGAGATATTACATTGAAAGCGTACAAAATACAGCTTGTGCAAGAACTCAAGCCGCTCCAGCTTCCCAAGCGTCATCGATTCGCTCTATGGGCTCTTGAAATGTTTCAAAAAGATCTGATGTTTTTGAGCCAAATTTTTGTACAGCGATTAGGCCCATTTCTGGCTCAATTGGAATGTAAACAAACAAAATTGCCGAATTTGGGACGAAGAACAACCTGAAGAGATTCAATAGCTGCCATTTCATCCACAAAAAACAATAGTTCGGTGTGGTTTGTGGGCCGGGGGAATCATCGGTCCATATTTCTTCGAAAATGATGCCGGTGAGAACGCCAATGGCGATCGTTATGGCGCCATGATAACCGACTATTTGATGCCTGAAATTGAAGCTCGTGATCTTCGTGACATTTGGATTCAACAAGACGGCGTCACTTCTCACACATCGCATCAATCAATGGATTTATTGAGAGAACACTTCGGTGAGCAGATAATTTCAAGTTTTGGGCCAGTCGATTGGCCACCAAGATCGTGTGATATCACGCCGTTAGACTTTTTCCAGTGGGAATATGTAAAGTCTAAAGCCTATGCGTACAATCCCGCTTCGATTCAGGCCTTGGAACAAAACATCATACGTGTTATTCGCCAGTTACCAGCCGAAATGCTAGAACGAGTCATCGAAAATTGGACTCAACGGATGGACCATCTGAGACCTAGCTGGGGCCAATATGTGAAAGAGATAATCTTCAAAAAATAAATGCCAAAGAATGTTTTTTCGAATGATAATAAACATTACCCATTGAATCTGAATATTCTGTGTTTTTTTCTTTGAAAAAGTAGGGAACCTCGAAATGGATTACCCGTTAGTAATCATTAGGTTAAATTACGGTTTCTCTGCCTTTAGCAGAAAATCTTTTGTGGTGAATCCCCTTCCGGAGATTTTTCAGAAATTGTTTGAAGAAGAAGGTTCGATGTGTCAATGAATTTGCACCTTCCCTTCGTTATAAGTTCTCATCGCAGCTTCGCAAAAGATCGAATATTCGAATATACATCCACACAGCGACAGTAGATGGTTATTATGTTAATTACCACTTCCACATATTTAGACTCAAAAAAAAAAACATTAAAATTTTTTTAATTGTATCCTTTAATAACTAATACTTCATTTTTGTTTGCGTGAGCGAACGGAGTATGGTTTCAGAATTTAAATTTCATAACTTTAGAGATTCTTTAGAAAAGCCACTAGATCGGCATTTTGACCAGACGAGCAGGGACATTATTTCAAAGTGTTGAAATTTCCGTAAAAAAAAATTCAGAGATGTATTATATTTAAGGTATGGTATTGCTTCTATTGAATGTTTTTTAACGTAAATTAACACTTTTTTTTTTACAAGTTGAGGAGCAAAAGGTGTTTTTATTTTTGTATGAATTGAATATTTTTCATTACAATAAAGATTAATGATAGATCTTTTCTTCAGACTTCTTTTGGCAGGGATCGAACGAAAATATCTTGACTTCACAGGTGAGTGCTCTTCCACCACAAACCAACATCAGACGTGTAAACTGTTGTTATAATATTCAATACATTAGCAAGCAACAACTATGAAGTGCGCTAATTAAATTTTTTATTTGTCTATAACTTGATTTTCTCCTTCTAGTTTTTATTAATATCATTCAATTAAAAAATATTAAATTGAAAAACATATCTAGCAGTCATTTTATTTAAAAAAAAGAGTCACAAACAACCTCTAATTGAAATTTATAAAAATCACATTAGAATTGCTATCATCGAAAAGTGAAATTTGCAAAATATATCAACTTCAAATGCCATTTTTCAGCAATAATAGTTTTATAAATTTAATTTGTGTGTGTATGTGTTTTATCCAATAAATAAATACACACACTAGCTAAACATTTACTTTACGTTTATTTATTCAACGTGTACGCCACGTGGTATGAGTGATATTCGGTAGTGGGACTTTCATTTTAATTAAATTACCGCATTTGGTGTATACCTGCCCCCACCCCACAAAGCACTGCACCCAACAACTGATATGCACTAAACGTGTTTTTGCTATAGTTAAATAAAAATTAAGAAAAAAAATTAAATTGAAAAAAGTCTCCATTAATTTTGTTTAAAATTTCTCTCCATTTCGTGGTCTCGCTGCAATAAACTCATACATATACGTATTCATTTGAACATCTATTTACACATATGCACATATATAGTTTTCAATGCTATTATGTACTATATATATTTACCAATCTACGTTCGCCTAAAAGCAGGCAAGCAGTCGGCTAGCCAGCCAGTTTTACCAAGCCGTATGAATGCTTTCCCAAATTGCATTTAAAATTTTAATTTTATTTGACATTCCAGTAAATTCAAACGTTGTGAATGAATGGGACATTACCACAAATTGTATATATGTATGTGCATACATAGGTGCCACCCAAGTCTGTGGACACATATAGCCTTAAGTGATGTTCTATTTTGACTGTGGTTGTTGCTTTAGTGTGTATATATGTGTTTGTTTTAGTTTTATTGACTAGCGTCTGGACCGTAATGAGGTTGTGCAAACAAATTGAAAATCTATGACTATACACATTAGCACAACACAAATACATACACAACTGTGGTATACTTTTGGTTTTAGGAATTTTTTTTTGGCAATTAAGGCATTCCAAACTCTGGCAGAAAGTTAAGAGTTTGTGGTAGGCGAGAAGTGAAGTCAGATCTGGACAGATAAAAAACCGTTTTAATTTACGGTATATAGAGAGATAAATGATAATATAGCATAATTTATAATTCTATTGTCAAACAGCTCAAACATGGGCTCATTGTAGTCATTCATTGCCATATGTGAGAAATGTTCTGTTAATGTAGGTCAAATAAAATAAATAATTTGTTAAAAAATAGTTCAATGTCATTTGTATTTACGTGATTATTCAGCCGGTTTTTTTTCTTTTTTTTTGTGTCTGAAACTATTTATTAAACATATTTGTAGTTTAAATAGTTTTTTCTAAAATATTTGAACACCGTTCTATAAGCAAATAGAATTTAAATTGTTTACTTAAGTTGCTATGCCGCATTTTATTACTATTTTACTATTCATTATTATTTTTATTATTATTATTAAATGAAAAGTATTTATTATTTATTTATTTATTTATTTTTTCTTTTAAAAAATATTTTTGAGGGAAATAAACATATTTTTGCAAAAAGTGTCTAAATAAAATTGTTCAAATAAATGTATAAATATGGAAATTGCACTAAATTTGTCAAATAACTAAGATTTTAAAATATTATGGAAAAATTTTCCACGTGTTCAAAATGTGATTAAAAAAATTTACTGCTAAAACCTAAACCCTAAGTGGCCTTTTAGGTACATATAGCTTTTGACAGAAATTTAGTGCATTTGCGACTAAAAATCTGTGTCCTAGACAGACATCAATAATGGCATCTGTGCTCTGCAACCCTTATTGAACAGTGATTTGGATGAGCTTTCACCATTTATTTTGAAAAAATGTGCTCTGTCTATGTGTAAACCTTTAAGTCATATTTTCAATCTCTCTTTCTCTCTTTCCACAGGTTTGTTCACTGATCGCTGAAAATTCGTGTCTATAACGCCAGTCTGCAATTCAGGCTATAAAAATTACGTAAAAAATTACAGACCTATATCTAAACTCTACAATTGCTCGTAACTCTTCGTGAAAACTTTTAATAGTAAACTGTTATTTGCTATTAAAAATATTTTAGACTCTCATAAGCTTGGCTTTGCAACTATCTGGCCGCTGTACTGTTACTAACTTAGTGGTGTTTTCTCAATTTGGATTCACACCATTTCTATAAAGAATTTGCTACTGTCTCACATAATGTTCTGTTACGGAAACTCTAATACCTAGGGTTTCATTTAATTTATCTTTTTTTGTTGAGATCTTATCGCTACAATAGAATTTTATTTGTTGAAATTGAAGATACTAAGTCACATGCTTTTGAAGCCCCCTCAGGAGAGTATTCCTAATATCACAAGTAAGATTATGTCTGCCTTTTTAAGGGAAAAACTGAAAACCAACCAAGTCAATGAACTATTCGGACCTTATCAGTGTGCTTTGCCAGAATTTAGTACTCCCTCAGCACCAATTCGTGAGACCTCTTTAGTACCAAACAAGGCTTCAGAAAATATGATCATCTTATGTGTGACTTCCTGAAATGAATGGTGGAAGAAATAATATGAGCGTGGATCTGTTAATGAACTAAATGAGACAAAATGAAATATCTCCTCTCACCAGAGAAAGAGTCAGCGAATTCGAAATATTAGCTGCCACATAACTCACCACTCTTGATGTTACATTAGGTTAGGTTGCGTTTGGTCGAATACTAAGGCAGTATCACATAGGCGATTCCACGTCCATAGCGCCAAATAATGGCGCGCTTACACATAGTAAAAGAAAGCTATTAATCAGGGTGGTAAGTTATATTTTGCTATACGCTGCCCCAGTTGGGGCTCAAGCATTGAGCAACAACTCGCAAAAAAATAAAGTTGACTGTCCTACATCAGTTAAGTTCAATTAAAGTTATTTGTGGATTCTGAATGATATCGTATGAAACATTATATGTTCTAGCTGCCCAAATTCCAATAAACATCTGCGGTGAGGAAAAGAAAAGGGAGTATTTAAAGCTCTCTGTTCGAAAAGTGGTTGCTAATCGGAGGGATCTCTAAGTGACTGGCAAGAGCGCTGGAATAACTGTGCGCAGGACAGATGGTCTTACGAATTAATTTCTAGCTCAAGTCGGTGGATGGAAAGAAGACACGGGGACACCGACTTCTTTCTGATAATATTCCTTTCAGAACAAAGAGTTCACAGGAAATACGTCAACATATTTGGCCATGACAATGCGGCTTCTTGTCCAGTATGCCTAGAGTGGACACTACAAACAGGTAAGATGCTAAGCTAGCTTGGATCGGAAACTCGTCCTTCCCGACAAGAGCTTTCCGCCTACCATACCTTGATTTGTGGCACTTTTGATAGCGGGAATATGGAGCGGAAACAAAGCGTTTCCCACCATAACTCTGCGTTTTCTAAGAAAGAATGGACGGTAATGTGGACTTTCGGTCTGCAATAGAATATAGTAGACTGGATAGTAGGGCTGTGCAGCTATTCAGGTAGATGTTGTATAACAGCTCGTTGTAAATGTAATGCATAATAGCCAATGTGCTTACGAGCCCCGCGAGGTAATACTTTATTGGTAGTTCTGCGGGGATGGTGGTAGTGAGTGTTAGTGGGAGCTTAGTACGTAGGTTCTGTGAGGTTGCAAGTCGTGCGCTACTCTTAGGTCAATGTAGCAGTACAAGTACTCATAGCAGTGTTCTCTTCGCGGGCGTCATCCAATAAAAAATAAAAAATAAAAAAACGTTCATAGCGTTAGCAGATACACTGCATAATAATAAATAATAAACAACGAAACATTTGCTGTTCCCTTAGCAAATTTAAGCAGGCGTTTTGGGCTTTTATCCATTGCTGCCTAAACATCCAGCATTCTCTCCAAGTTTCTTATCATTACAAATTTTAAACAAATATAATGTCAATAAATATCTTTTTGTAGTAATATTTGCATATATATGTGTACTCATAGCTTCAATTTTTATTCAAACTATACTAAATAAATATTGTATGTAAACGCAACTAATTAAATATCAATAACACAACCACATTGAAAACAACAAAATTTGTGTTTAACAGAGCTCAACCCAATCCACACCTTATCAGCAGCAGAATGAGGCAACAACAAGTGCATGTAAAATAAACAAATTACAAATATCCATGACCTCTGGTTGGCAGATAACCGCAAGCATCAACAGCTTTCAACCAACCGATACAAATGTGGTCAACACCAATGTAAGCATGTTTGTATGTAAATATATGTGAAACTTACATGTTTTTTTTTTTTTTTGATTTTGATGCGATTAATTATTGTGTTTGACAAGGCAGCAGACAGACATGTGGATTTTATAGTGCAAACGAATATGTAAACTTTTAGTTGTTTGTACATAAATATTTGCTGATGTTTGGTGTAAACTAATATATCAAAAACTAGTTGAATATGTAAAGTGCTTTTTCCACAACATTTTACCGAGCTCGAAAATCTGGATTAGGCAAATTTTGCAAATTTTGCAAAAAAGTTATAAATCCATCACAAGGCATTCGCCGGTTTTTATTGAAGCTTTTGGGTATTTTATAAGTGTGTTGGCAAAAAATGTTTGCAAATTTGTTATTTACAGCAAATATTTTGCAAACAAATATCGCTACCGCATACATTTGTATATTTGTGTTTTTGTAACCTTAAGCTGCTGAGATTCAATCCGCAAAATTTAAAGTCATGAAGAAACCAAATCAATTTAAATTAGATTTTTTTATACTCCTTTTTTACTTAGAGCACTCATCTGTTTTATTTAATAGTACAAAAGTTACCCGTAAGGATAAAAGAAATAACCTAAAATTTCGTGTGGTCAAATTACAATTTTTTCCAATGACAGTGTTATATATAGAATATACGTTAAACTACAAATATACTAACCACTAAGCAAATATATCTAATTGCCATGTTTCATTATTTAACATGAAATTATATATATTATGCAGTGCACAACATGGCGTATGAGCAACTCGACAATCGTTTATTTAAGCAAATAATAATGTAATATCCGCCTCCAAACATTTAATGTAATTAATTGCCCTATGTTAAGCATACAACGCTGCTAATTTTATATTTTTGATTATTGACCAGCAACGATACGATACGTTTGCTTAATACAATAATTAGGTAATTTTTGTAATGCATCATATATAAATGCATAAGGGCGTATGTTCACCCTCTAAATGATATTTACAAATGAAATTCTTTCGAGCTACTAGTAGCAATAGCAGAGAATTCGCATTGGCAAAATTAAATGCATAATAATTTCCAATTGGCCTGATGTGACTATAAATGAATTTCCTATATATGTATTATGATATTATAAGTTGTGCTTGTGTGCAATAAATTATCATGCCGGTTAGTATAATTTAATTTTTGCATCAGAAATCATGCGCTGCTCATTATTTATGTATACGAAAAATAAATATGTGATATGTGTAATTAATTAACTTGTACAAGCAAGCCGATTTTACAAAAACTGTTTAAAATATTAATTAATAGAGTTGGAGGAATTGTATTTATATTCGCTTATATATGAAATTATACAAATAATTGTTAATTAATTATCATGCAAAAAGCATAAATTAAACAACGTATATGATAAACTATATGTAATGTATTTTATTAAATTAGTTAAAACTTTAATATTGAAAATATTTCACGTAGTAGAGGGTAAAATTTTTAAATTTTAACAATGTAGCCTAAAAGGCCGGAAAATTTTAACAAGAACAAAAATTTGATATTTATTTCAATTTTGCTGATATTGATAAATTTTATATTCTTTCCTTAGTATTATTTGATATTATTTTAATCTTTTCATTTTTTCTCAATTTAATTTTAATTCGTTTTTATTTTATTTTATTTTACTTTATTTTACTTTATTTCCTTTTTTCATTACATTTTACTTTATTTCATTTATTCAATTTTTTTTAATTTTAATTTTTATTTTTAATTTTTGTATTTTTTATCTTATTTTATTTTATTAATTTAATTTTAATTCCTTTTTATTTTATTTTATTTATTTTATTTTATTTTATTTTATTTTATTTCATTTTATTTCATTTTAATTTATTTTACTTTATCTATTTTATTTTATTTTTTTTTCATTTCTTTTCCTTTATTTTATTTTTTTATTTTTTTATTTTATTTTTTTTTTTAATTATTTTATTTTATTTTATTTTACTTTATTAAATTTTTTCTTTTTTTTCTTTCTTCATTTCTTTTTTTTTATTAATTTTTTTTTTTTTTTTTTTTCATTTTTGTATTTTTTCTTTTACTTTATTTTTTTTTATTTTTTTTATTTAATTTTTTTCCTTTTTATTGTATCCCGTTAGTCAGTAAATTTCAATTGTTGGCGATAGCTTAGCTGCAGGCCAATAATGTACATTTCATTAAATATAAATATGCTTAAAATTATATAATAACTAACATTAACAACACTTTTCTTAACTTCCATTGGCGTTTCACATCAATGCCTAAGTCAGAGTACTTTGGGATTTTTTCCAAATTTGTTTTTTTGCATGTTTTTGTTGAGAGGAACCGCAATATCAATTATAAATGCTATTTTTAGCCTTGTCAACCACAAGTATACCTGGTCTACTGTGTTCTCTCGTGGCATCTTCGTGCACTGGTTCCGGAATATATCTGTAGTACGGTGTTTTATTTTGGTAAAAGTTGTACTTCTGGGCAAGTTTCAAATGAATTATTTTCGCGATGTCATTATGTCGCTTAAGATACATCGAATTAGCGAGCTTAACACATCCAGAAAGCATATGAACTAGAGTTTCGCTTCTTTTATTGCATCTTCGGCATCTGTCTGCATTTACATCACGAATCATATACTTCACATAATTTCTGGTGGGAACGACTCCATCTTGAATTGCTAAAATAGTCCCTTCCGTTTCGGCGTTTATGAGCCATAAGTGCAACAGTTTTTGGTCGACATGCGGACTTAGCAAATTTTTCCGATATACGCCGTGGACTACCATTTCAGACCATTTCTGCAGTTTTTCATCCGTTGATATCGTATTTCTGCTTTCATAAGGCTGGTTCATTCGCAGTGGAGTATAGTTATCATCAGCGGATTATACAGCCCGATGAATTTCAGACTGTGTTGACTTTTGACGGAAATACGCTCTGAAATTTAAAATTAGTTTGTCATGCGAAGCCCCGTCGATTTGGCCCCTTCTACCTTCTTCCCTGATCAACGTTGTTCGAAAGACAGATGCTTTGGGATGATGAGCTTTATTTTTATTTTATTTTATTTTATTTTATATTATTTATTTATTATTTATATATTATTTTTTTTAAATCATTTTATTTTATTTTATTTTATTTTACTTTATTTCGATGTTTTTTTATTATAATTTATTTTATTTTTATTTATTTTTTTTCATTTTATTTTATTTTATATTATTTTATTTTATTTTTTTTTATTTTTTTTTTATTTTTATTTTTTTATATCATTTCATTTTATTTTAAATTATTTTATCTTATTTTATTTTGTTTTATTTTTTTTTATTTTTTTTTTTTATTTTTTTTTTATTACTATAGAATTGTATTTTTTTAATATATATTAGGTATTCCAATTCTTATAAAATGAGTTCAGTTTTATTTTCAGTTAACACATTTTTATCTACCAAATACAAATGTCGAACGTATGTAGTTCCATGCTTCAAACATATGTATCTCTTCGCAAGTGTAGTTATTTGTGTTCCGTGATAACAGTGTGTATCTACGTATACCGGTATGTAGTAAGGTAAAGTAAAGGCAGCAGTCTACGGTAACATGAGCGGTTATCAGTTATTGTTTTTTTTTTTTTGTCAAACAAAAGTTAGTTTTTAGACAACTAAAAGGCGTAATTTTCACATTAAAATTTTTCCACTGTATTATCTATATATCCTATTAATATTTTTCCTATGCACTGCTGCTACACTACTTATACGAAATCCTCCTCTCACAGGAAAAGCTTTGTTCTACAGCACTATGTGCTAGAACCGCATATAACAACAAAATCCACCTGAGTATTAGCATTAAAAGCATTCAACAAGTTTTTTATCAACCGCCTATAAATTTGTTACCAATCCAACATAAATCACTAGCAAAAATATTAAAAATACACAAAACATGCAAATATATACTGAAAATCCACCATCAACCAGTCTTCTCTGTTTTCATTGAACAAAAATGCAAAAAAACATAGCAACAAATCTTCTAATGCCCGTAAGCATTGAGCAGCGGAAAAAATAGAGTAAAAAATAAATAAATAAAAAATGCATTCAACTTGTTTATTTTTTTTTTTTGTGCAAAGATATGATCACAGCAAAAAGTGTAAAACAAAACAACAACCAACGTCAACTAACAATAGCGAGAGAAGCTCGGGCAATAAAGTCATCAGAATTGGAAGGCAATAGAGTGAAGTAAAATGATATTTTTATGCCGATAACAACATGGTGAAATGAGAGGATAAAAAATTACAGATCATAAAAAAAGATGAATTGCCATAGCTGGTGTGCGGTTGGATTGCTTACGGTTTGATTGTAAGCATGGGAATATTGAATGAGAATTTAGAGGCGCGTACAGGTGTTTGGTTCGCGTTGAGGGTTTGTTTTTAGCAAAAAAAAAACTATATAACATTTCGAAATTGTTTGGGAAAATGCAAGGAAAGTTTCTGAATTTAAGCATTTTTGTTATTATACACACAGATTTAAGCATGTAATTAAATATTTGTTAATTATTACTTAACTTGCACCCAATTACCATTGTGGGATTTATGTAAATGTTTAACTTTTATATGCGCTTTTGTTTTATAAGAAAAGAAAAAAATTTCCCTTCCAATATAATTAGTACTAAAATTACCTTTTTTTAATTTCGTATAAAAATAGAGTATTTTTTCCAACTAACTAAGTGGCAACAGACATACCTGAAATAAAAAGAAGAGAAAAAAATTTTAAATTTTGCATAAATTAAAAAACTAGTTTTTTATGCTAAATTTTCACAGATAATATAAAGAGATCATTCGTTCATTCAATCACTTGTAGCTCTGCACCATAAATGAGCTCAAAACCAAAATTGACGCCCACCAATTGCTTCAGCCAAAAAAACGAAATTAGATCATATTTTTGTCTAACTCACAGTTTTGCAACAAATAATAGAAGTAGCCTGCTTTACATATAGTTAATAATATAGTCATTTTCATGAAATCTGTAATATTTGTAGGGTAAATTCCAAAATGAAATTATAGTATTAGAAGTTATTATTTAAAATTTTTGTATATTTTAATACTAACAAGAAAGAAAATCTTTATGTAAAATTAAAAATTTCAATTACGCAGCCAAAATTATGAAAACTTATTTTTATTAATTTATTTTACTTAGTTTTATTAATTTTTTCTCCATTTTTCTTGTCTCTTGCTATTTAGACCCAAATATTTTTCGATCTTAATTTAAATGTAAGCAACATTTTTTATTGCTTACGGTTAGGCTTTTTTTTATTTCCTTATACCATATAAGGGTGTTAAAATTTATTATACAAAAAAATATTTTTTCCAAATGAAAAATAAAAGGTTTAGCATCATTTTAAATGCAGAAAGCAGAAGTTTAAAGAGTTCTTACTTTCGCTCACATCAAACATTTTTTATTTATGGGCTCAAAGTAGACAACTATTTATGAACAAATAATAATTCTTGTATTTTTATAAAACTAAAGCTGTATGATGATGACGATGATGTAGAGATGAAATTTCAAAAATCCAAAAATGTAACTACTTATTCAAGGAAACATTTTTTTTTAAATTCAGTTATTTTTAAGTTTTATAGGGCTTGCTATGATTTAAATATCACATTTTCTGAGTTTCGCTTCGGTGTGAAATAAAGATGGAAATAAAAAATTATAAATATTAAAAATTTATTTTTTCGCATGTGTTCAGAATATCCGAAATGTAGGCAAAATTTTTTCATTTATTACCTAGAATAAAACTTAAATGCTTTAATTTCAATGTCACATACTCTGGATATGAAATAGAGCTAGTGAATATATAATTAAAAAAAGTTTCGTTATTTTACAAATTAAAAATGAAGGTTTAAGCCTGATTTTAAATACAGAATGCAAATAAATCATTAGTTTCTTATAATGATTTTCCATTATTCTAAATGTATGTAGACACAATTATTTGTTTATGCTCAAGAATTAGATAGTTAAATATACAGGGTTACCCATTTGACGGTTTAAAAACTAAACGTAAAGAAAATGCACTTAACATTTTTTGCTTTATGAAAATCTTTTTCTTTTTTTTCTTACAAAGCTTGAAATCGGCATTATATGTGTAACACAACATCATTCAAAGGACTTCCTTGTAAATTTTTCACACTTCGATTCGATTGATATAATTTTCGACCACATTTTGGCACATATTGAGCGTTATCTCAGCCATAGCTTGACGATTGTTTGTTTTCAAGTGCTCAATAGTTAAAGATTTATCCGCATAAACGTGGTCTTTCGCGTGGCCCCACAAAAAAGTATAACGGTGTCAACGGCACGGCATGATCTCGGTGGCCAATTGACATCGCCAAGACGAGAGATTACGCGGCCGGCAAAAATCTATTGTAAAAAATATTCCTTTTGTGTGGCATGTGGCACCATCTTTTTGGGACCCCATATTGTCCGGATGGTGTTCTTCAATTGCAGAATGCTCCGAATTGACAGTGACAATCTCGCCGTTATCGTTTTCAAGGAAGTAAAGTCCAATCACACCTCCAAAACAAAGAGCGTACCAGACAATCCTTTTTTTTTTTTTTTTTTTTTTTGGTGTAATGGTCTCCCTTCAACTATTTGAGTATTCTCGGACAATTTTGGTTTTTTTCGTATTTACCGAGTGAAAAATGTTCCTCGTCGCTAAAGAAAATTTTGTTGGAAAAATCCTAGTCAGCTGGCTTCAGTGTTTATGTGAGCTAGACTTTTTATGGACGTAGGTGTAAGTCTAAGTGCAAAATATGCCATAGTATGCTGTTAGAAAGTTCCAGCTCCTAAGAACGTCAAGAAATACAAGTATACACATTCAGATCCTCGGCTACACTTTCACTTACATCATATCGCTGCTGCTGAGGTGGAACGAGCAAAACGATGCTGCACAGGCCTTACAATATCTGCAACTAACCCAGTCTCTTCAAATTTCTTTAACATTTTGACCATTGTTTAAGTAGTTAGACGATTATGAGCACCGTAACCTCCTCTTGAAGCATCAAGTTAAGCCATAAATTTTCATAAGTGCCTGACTTTCATCTACAAAAAAACATGTTTGGTTTGACAGTTTGGTCTGACAGATGTCAAAATACAGCTCTGCACTATCAAAATCACTAAATGGATAGCCCTTTATTATTATATATCCGGCATGTCTTTACTATATAAATTGATTTTTTTTAGATTTCTTCAACAATATAGAATGTTTCAACAAATTTTGAGTGCATCGCTCAGAAAACTATTTATATTATACAATTTTTTCAAAAACCAATTAACATAATGTTTCCCAAATTTATTTCCAAACTGTTACTTAAAATATGAGGTAATGACCAAAGCATCAAAACTTGGTGTTACATCAGCTTTTGCACTTAACCTTGATTGGTTGGTAAGTAAATAATCCATAGAAAATATATTGCTCAAAGTTGATGCATAAAAGGCGAATAGTAAAAGATACATATGAAATTTGTGTGAAAGATGTTTGAAAGAAAATAAATAAAACTGCTGCGCATGCGTGACGTGCAAATTATGAACAAGTAAATGTGATGAGTCAAGTGTGCCGTCGGGCGAGTACGTCTAACTATATTCAATCATATGTTATTTGTTGTTTATTATTACTAAAATTACATTAAGCAAAGAAATATGACCTATAAATAAATAAAGAAAAAAATACATTTAGAGTGTGTGTTTCAAATATGTTATCCTAAAGGGTATTCAGGAGCTCTTAATACAAACAAGTTTATTTATTTTATTAATTTTTGTTCTCGGTCTTCTCTAGTTGGAGCTAGGACGCCGCAATTACTATTATTCCAAATAAAAATTCAAAGTACTTAAGTAGTTCAGCACAGAAATACTCCGATTAAGTGGAAAACTAATTTTCTTTTAGCAAAATTACAATTTTTTGGATCGCCTCAAGGCATAATTAGCATTT
Organism: Neoceratitis asiatica; assembly: GCA_030068015.2. Lineage (NCBI taxonomy): Eukaryota > Metazoa > Arthropoda > Insecta > Diptera > Tephritidae > Neoceratitis > Neoceratitis asiatica. The sequence continues at coordinate 37,141,023 of CM061528.1, forward strand.
ATTAGAATTTCCCAGAAAGTTTCGTGTTCACACCAAAAACCAGCAACTACACAAATATGTGTATTTGTGTTTATTCATGGCAATGGCGAAGAGCGCTTTTACAATAACATACGCCATAAGGCAATCTGCATTGCAATGCAGGTTGCAAGCAATTAACTTCTAATTAAATTAAGTCATTAACCCAGTCTAAGCGTAAAGAGCTTTTTAGCCGCAAACAAATGTACATAATTATACACACATAATATACTATATATATACAAGTATATTCCAAAGCCAAGTCACAAGCCAAGTACGCGCATTTGCTGGTCGCCTAGTGTGGTCTGCAGTGCGGATTAATCAAGTTGTTTACAACAACAGCAATAACAACAGTAATAACTGCAACTACTATAAAATTCACTCCAACCATAATGAAATGTACGACCAGCAGCAGTGGTGGTGGCGTTGGCCAATATGCCAAAGAGTCAGCAGCGGTGGCAGCAGCAGCAGCTCATTCTCATTGCCGCCTCTAATGTTATTGATGTTCGCGAATACAATGCAATTGACTCAGCACTACACTAACCACTTGAAACTTACTGATACCGTTAGTTCATATGTATATATACAAGTATGTATGTGTATATAGTATTTGTAAAGTTATATTTGCATTCGCCTTTGTGGTTTGCCCTGTACGCATCATTCACGCTACATTTTGACGCACATACATGTTAATTGCATTAGTGGTTTAAGTAAATGAGCAAGTGCAAGTGCAAAGCCAACCAAGAGTCGGCTATCAGCGACCATGCAATTTTGTAAAAGAAAATACAGTGTAATACAGTGTTGTAAAAAAAACGGATGCCAATTTTAAACATTTTTATACCCAAAGATCCAAAGACTGATAAATATTGTTATATTTTTCAATGGATAGAGTAAGAATCAAAAAAATACAAATAAATATTATGCAACCAAATTTGCGTTGCTCATACGGGTTCGGCTCTCAAATTATTTGGTTATGTTGACATTTGTTTAACTTGAGCGATTTTGAGCGATTCCCAAAGGCAAAATTAAAAATTGAAATAATATTTATTAATAATTAAACAAACACGAGAGCTGAAACTGTTTAGGCAACATTTATCGTAAATTTCACCATCATCCTAAATGTAGGCAACATTTTTCATTTGTAGTTCGACTGGGAATGTGATTATTTGAAGTAAAATATAAAAAAATTTCTTCAAAAAAAAATTCTTCAGCGACGAGTCAGATTTCTCACTCGATGGATACGTAAATAAGCAAAATTGTAGCATTTGGGGCTCCGAAAATCCTCAAATCCTTGAAGAGAGGTCATTAAACCAAAAAAACTTAATGTCTGGTACGCTCTTTGGTCCAGAGATGTAATTGGATCTTAATTTTTTGAAAACGATAACTGCGAGACTGGTGCCACATGCCACACAACGCGAGCATATATACTTGTATCTTTATTGTGAGAGAAACTTCCCGTCAACATAATCTCTCGTCTTGGTGAAGTCAATTGGCCACCGAGATCGTGCGATTTGACACCGTTAGACTTTTTTGTGTGGCTACGCGAAAGACCGTGCTTATGCGGATAAAACTTTAACTCTTGAGCACTTGAAAATCAACATTCGTCAAGTTATGGCTGAGGTACCGCTCAATATGTTGCAAAAAGTGATAGAAAATTACCTCAAACGGATCAAAGTTTGCAAGAATTGACGAGGCGCTGATTTGAATGATGTAGTGTTTCACATATAATGCCAAAGCTCAAACTTTATATTAAAAAATGGAATTTTGTGATAATAACTATTTTAAATACATCGTATTTACGCATATTTTGGAAACCTCCAAATGGATAGCCTTGTGCATCTTTGAAGACCAGGCGAAAATTGATGGTACTTATAGCCTTATAGCCTGCATCAACTGAATACATTTCGATTCGGTCTCTGCAAAACTCTCTTGATGGTAAAAAATTGAGCGACTTAAGAGTTGCTGAGAATAATTTGGCATTGTACTAAGCCAATAAACCACAGAAATTCTACACCGCTGTAGTTATGAAGCTATCGGAAAAATGAGAAAGAGTTATAGATAATAAAATATTTGAATAAACATAATTTTCAATACCAAAAATTTTGTTCTGAATTATATAAAAACAAGAAAAGAGCATTATTTTGTTTATAAATTTGTTTTTCCTAGCAAAATAAATTTAGCATTATTATTCAAACACCAATTTTTTTTTAACTGTATTGAAGTATGTGAATGGTAAACGCAATTTAATTACTACAATTAATAGGCTTGGTTGAAGCGCATTATAACATGAGAACCAAATTCTATTCAAATCAACAAAAAAAAAATAAAGCCTAAGTTTTAATTTTGTATTGTTGTACTTGCCACATGAGAAATTGTTATTGCTCCCTGATTAAAACATTGTACCCTCAATTTTGGTGAACACTGTATAGGCATGTGCCTGCCACATGGAATGCACATGAAATGTGCTACAACTACAACAACACTACCTACTTAACATTTCATAGATTTCTGCATAATATTGTGTGTTACCATTGAGAATGCTGCCGGTCAGTTGGTCTACTACGAGTACAATACAATTAATGGCTTTATTTATTGCCCATGAATATGAATGGATATTATAAATAAATGTACATATGTATGTATGTTATGTTCATGCATGACAGCACTACAAAGCTGCCGGCAAATAATTGTCAATAGACAATTACATTTTTTTTTTCATTAGGATCAGCCCAGAGGCTGAATGGGCCAGCGGACAAACGGACGTGGCCAACAAACTGCCAACAATGCCACTCATTGTTATTGCTATTTATTGATTTATGTGCGTGTATATGTATGTATCATGCAGAGGAAAAATACCCGTTGTTAAATAGAATCCTACTAGTTGTCATTTTTGCACTAACTAGCTCATATTCCAGATATTTCACATGTAAGCCACTTGTATTTTTAACATGGCGATGTCCTACGAACTGTCAAATGTATGCAAGTATATGTTGAATTTCTAACAAAAAATAATAATAATAATAATGAAAATGAAAATAAAAATAAAAATGAGTTTGCTTGCAGTGAGACTCGAACCGTGAACCTCGTGGCCTCTAACCGCTCGAATAACGTGCCGATTTATAGAGCAACAACATTCAGCTACTCTTCAACAGAGCTTATTAGGAAATTAAATTCAGCCGTGGCATCCTGAAAATAATAACAACATAGTAATGGCGTGATGGTGAAAATTATTATTATTTCCGTTACCAATGAACTGCTACACAGATAACGAGATAGTATGATTTCATCCTGTTTGATACTAGTATTTAACTAGAAGTTTTATATACTAGTCTACATTTTTACTGCAGGGTAGTTATGTATACATATTTAAAAAATATATTTCTTCTCTTTCATTCACCTACTCCAATTTCATCATAATAAAAAATTATTTATGCGCCTTTTTTATTGAATTACTTGCATTTTTTTTTGCACCGTTATTTCATTCATTCATTCATTCATTTTCTATGCATTAGCTTTCATTGTTTAATTTTTACTCGCGACTCTAATGCCATTAGCCAGGTACAAGCATACATACAGATATTTGTTAAATACTTAAATACCAATTATGCAATTGAACTTGGCGTGCCCCTATTATCGCCGCATATATTCATCATCTCATATTTTTGTATTTGTAACAATTCATATACTCATATACATATATATCCATATATATGTACATACCCATATAAATAAATTTAGTATTAGCGTGCGCTGTTGGCGTGTTTATGCGTTTGCTGTATTTATGTATGTACATAATTGTGCGCCATTAAAATGCAATAAACATAACATAAATATTACAAAATACATACATACGTGCACACATCTATTGACGGCAACGGAAGCAAGCAGCACCCAGCCACGGCGCCTCAGCGGATGAGTTGCACCTGAGTCTCGCATGAGTAAGCATCTGTGAGTGCATAACATCTTTAAGGATGTTTGTATGTACATACGTTTGCACATCTCGCGTATGACATAATTAATGTCTGCTGCAATTGTTTTGCTTTGCTTTACTTTGATTTTGCTTTGCTTTTGCTCTCATTAATATGAAATCATATTATGCGAGATGTTGCAAGCGAAAATAGCAAAATCATTACTTAATTACATTTCCACCACATATTTGATGAGTCTCAAATATCGTGTAATTGGAATTTAATTCGTTTATAAACATTATGAATTTTTACATAAGACTTGTGGAAAATATAAAAGAAATTTATACAAGCGATCTTTCATCACTCTCGAAAGTTCAAAAATTAATCTAATCAGTTCAACGATTCAACCGATGTAGGACTAACCTAAAAACAGACTTCCGCCGAACATCCCATTCAGCGTTGGTCACATTGCCGTGGCGCAGTGGCTTGAGCAATAGCAGTGAATGCATTTGTCTTACTCTCACCTCAAGTCACCTCATTACAAATATGCATGAATAACGCAGATCCTATTACAAACTAAGTAGGGATCCTCGTAAGCCTCAGAATGGATTCTGTAAGGATACCCGCACCAATGCCACCCTAATCCAAGGTTATAAGGTAGCCGCGCTCATGACTGAATTTCCGGCGAGTGGTAATTGCGTAGCTGATAGTGAGCGTTTCCTGCCGATTCCCGGACGAGGTCAGAGTCATTAAAAGACTGCTTTGTGTATACTGGCTCTGCGGATGAGTGACCAACCCTTTTCGGACTTACTCGTGGGACCAGAAATTAGCACATGAAATAGTCAAAAAACAACAACAACAAGCGGTCAAAGCAACATCTACAAGAACAACGACATTCAGGACTTATTACGGATTCTTCCGTACAAAGCATGAGCGGATGAAAAATACCACCGGATGTACCAACTGTAGTATGCCGGTAGTGACAACAGCAAAATAAGCAGGTACGAGCTAAAGTATCAAACGCCTAAAGTTCAAAGCTGTCAATATTACTAACCAAAGTAACAGCGCAAAAAAAAATGGAAAAAATCTTTGAAATTAGTAAGGAAAAGCCGTTACGAGGGCATTTTTTTCATACTTGGAAATATAGTCAAGGATCAGGCTGTTTGCGGCTCACTTGACGAGGGAGAGTCAAAAAAAATGGATAGCGGATGAATACCCAAAAGTAATTTCCCAAAGCAACCTGTATTCATAGCAGTTCCCAAGAAAGTCACTACTCCTCCAAAATCCTACGGGAACTCCGTCAAAGAAACCGAAGCATGGTGGAACAAAGCCGTGACACTGTCAACATTTCACTGCCTAACAACGTATAAATAAGTAATCAGTACATCCTTAAAGGATTTAACTATCTCACGAAGTTTGAATCGGCCACAGAGCCTGCCGCATAGTACACAAAGCAACAAAAGCCGATGGTTTAAGAATATGCACCACAAAGTCTCCACGAATATTTATTTAAAAGAAAAATAAAGAAAACAAAAAGCTAACCGTCAAAAGATTGGTTCTCTGTTATCGAATCATAGAAACTCCCACATTATCCTACCCTAAGAGATCTGTCAAAAACAGAATCGCTCTTTTAATCGCCCGGTATCAAGTGATGTTTTGCAGAAAGTACTTCTCGCATAGAGCTGCAGGATTAACTCAGAAAGTGCACACACTATAGTTAGTCAGACCAAACAAACCCTAAACTTTATAACTCTGTCCCATACCCATCCTCCTATATGATATGATAGTTAGGTGTTCTACAAAACTGTTTTGGGGTAAAGTGAAGAAAATGCGATCAGTTAAGAATATTTAATAGCACAAGTCCTGAGAGCTTATCATCAGAGATTATGTTAATATAAAACGCAGAACGTTACAATTTTACCTCTGCAAATGCTCTGCCATCAGCACGTTTACTCTCGCTTTGTCTTACTCTCACCTCACGTCACCTCATTACAAATATGCATGAATAACGCGGATTAATTTCCCAAAATAAAGTACCTTTGTTGGAATTCAATATGCTACTATAACGATTTTCGGATCGTTAAAATACTTAGCGACAATTTTAATGATTAATTGTTAATGTTAAATGACAAAAAATGTTCGAGTTTTTAGCGCCATCGACAAAAGATCTAGTGTTTTATTTAGGTTAAAATAAATAATATAAAGGTTAAAGTAAAATATAAATAGGGAATTTACCACAAAAAAAAACCTAAAAAAACTAAAATGTCCTAAAATGTTTTATTCCAAGGTGAGGAAATAACCCACTATTCGTCAATGGATAGAATTTTATTGCGAGAAGTGAAATATCCTTTCAACTTGAGTGAAAGTGAATTTCGAAAATCTTATCGATTAACCCCAGATTGAAGAAATCCATTCTCAATTTGATAGAGAACTAAAAGGCAGAAGAATAATGGCGATATCTGGACTGACGTATGGAACGACTTGGTGCATTTTACGTTGAAATCTTGAAAAAGCGTGATCTTGATTGAAAGCGTACAAAATACAGCTTGTGCAAGAACAGAAGCCGCTGGACCTTTGCAAGCGATATTGCTTCGTTCTATGGGCTCTTGAAAAGTTCCAAGAACATCCGACGTTTTCGGGCCAAATTATTTTCAAAGATTAGTCCCGTTTCTGGCTCAATAGGTATGTAAATAAGCAAAATTGTCGCATTTGGGGCAAAGAGTACCTGAAGAGATTCAAGAGCTGCCATTTCATCTAGAAAACACAACGATTTGGTTCGGTTTGTGGGCCGGTGGAAACATATTTCTTCAAAAATGATGCCTGGGAGAACGTAACCGACAATGGCGACCTTTATCGCGTCATGATAACCGACTATTTAATGCCTCAATTTTAAGCTCGTGATCTCCGCGATTTTTGGTGTCAACAAGACGGCGCCACTTCCAACACAGTTCATCAGTCAATGGATTCATTGGGAGAACACTTCGGTGAGCGGATAATATCACGTTTTGGGCCGGTCGATTGGCCACCAAGATCGTGTGATTTCACACCGTTAGACTTTTTTCTGTAGGGATATGTAAAATCTAAAGTGTATGCGGACAATTCCGCTTTGATTCAGGAATTGGAGCAAACAATCACGCGTGTCATTCGCCAGTTACCAGTCGAAATGCTTGAACGAGTCATCGAAAATTGGACTCAACAGATGGACCATCCGATACGTAGCCGCAGCCAACATTTGAAAGAGATAATCTTCAAAAACCAATTGCCAAAAAATGCTCTTTCGAATGATAATTAACATTCCAAACAAATTTCAAATTAAATTTGAATTTTTTGTAAAGTAGGAAACCTCGAAATATATTTTAATTCTTAGTATCTATTTTTCTAGATAGTCTTAGGTAGCTTTTCCCTTAGTTTGACATACAGAATACTTTCTTTCCGAAAGGGGATTCCTGGAGATCATCGAAAATTAGCCACAGCTCTTCGTAGCGTAGAAGTTATTAATATTTTTCTATATATATGTATTTATGATACGTATCTCCTTATACAGTAAATAAAAATGTGAGCATCTGTAAAATACAAACGTCAAAAGTTGTATACACATACATACAAAATGTAGATAAATCAATAATAAAATAAGAAATTTAAAATTTTGTATTAGTTGAAGCTTGATTGAAACTTTTCATCATTCTTTACAAATCACATTCAATCATTATATCAAAACTTAACAGAATAGAAGAAACCATAACAACCTACGATAGGATACTCCAATTAATAGCATTAAATATCAATTTCTTTGCACATTTTGAAATTTTTATTCAATAAATTTGATTTGCAGTTCCAGGAAAATTTCTAAGCCAGCATTTCATATAGAATCAGCCATATTTATTAACTATTTAAAATAGCTATTGTTAGACTTTCTCGGAAATATATTTATTTAGATATTTAAATTCATTCCATTTACTTTACTACACATATAAACTAGCCAGTGTTTATAATATCTAAAAATATTTAGTTTTTTTTTTACTATTCGTCATCACATTTTATACCCTCAACGTCATACCAAATTAACATGAAATCCCTCACTGCAATTTGATATCATCAAGTTTTCTAACGAAAATGGCAAAAAAAGTTAGGAAAAAACAAATAATGATTTGACAGATGACAGCAATTTGCAATATTATACGTTAATACGACACAGGTGTATTGGAAATAAAAAGTTAAAATAAAGAAAAAAAAATAACTGAAATAAAACGCGGTATAGCGCAATTTTTATTTGTGCAAAAAAGCAAAATGCGAGGAATAAACATATATATTAATAACCTGCGCTTATACTACGTATGTATATGTATATGTACAAGTGTGGAAAGGAAAATGAAAAATATGCATATTAGCATAAAAAATATATGATAAGTATGCACATATGTGCATTATTAAAACGTCTTAATTTAAATTAATTACGCTCATCGCGCTTTCACACACACTTAGACACACACACGAATAACAAATCACTGGGATTATAAAAATTACTTTGAAAATAAGTGCGGCAAAAAAAAAACCAACAAACTAAATAAAGCGAACAATAGTAAGTACATACATATATCAATCATAACAAAATTAATGTTGCCGATGCAAATGAATTATTTATAATTCATGATCACAAACATGCACAAACACAACAACACAAGGAGGTTGAGAAACAATTAACTGTGTTGACTGGACATACATCACTATATTCCTCGCCTATCAATAGTTATCCTACCGGCCGATTATGGTCGAGTGAAATTTGCATTATTTATTGAATATTTGATTGGCTGTTAGTGGAATAAACAAGGCGAGTGTATAATGAATTAATGACGCTGTACATATACATTATGTTATATACGTACATATGTACATGGATATCTGACAAAACGGCAGGATAATTATAACCTTTGTTTGCTTTAAATATAAAATTTTTTAAATGAATATAAGGAAAAGGAAATGAAAAGAGTAAAGCGGCAAAACTTTTATGCGCGTAATTGATGCTTTCATTTAAAAAATTTCGTAAAAAGTCAAATTTTCTAAATAAAAATATTTGTTAAAAAATTTTGAAAGCAAAATAAAATTATATTTATATATATATATAGCATTATCAATATCTAGCTATGCAGAACAGTTATTGCTGAAAGTTATTATTTTATGTGATTTTACATAAAATTATAAATAGATAACTGCATTTTCAATTTAGATTTTTAGCCTAAAGGTATTTGGTGCAGAGATTCAATCACATTAGCTATAGAAAAATATTAAAAATTTTATCAAATATTTTTATGTCAACATTCCTCTAACAGTTTTGTTTTTATATATGTACAAGGTGTGATCAATGGAAAAGGTGAATTTTGAATTTTTTTCGAAAACTACTTATTTATTCATCAATATCTATTTTGTCCCCTTCAAAGTAATGCCCCTCGGATATAATACACTTGTGGCAACGCTTTTTCCAATCCTCGAAGCACTTCTGAAATGCCCTTCTCGGTATGGCCATCAGCTCTTTCTTCGATACTGACTTCATCTGTTGCTCCTCGCAAACGTTGCATAACTTCCTTATAGTGTTCCATATTAACCGTACGACCTTTTGGCAGGAACCCATAATGCACCACACCATTGTAATCAAAGAAGATAGTGAGCAAAAGCTTCAACTTTTCCTTTGAACATACCTCGTATACGCGTTGCTTTATAGTATCTACTAGTTTGAATACTTTATTGCTGTCATACGTTGACATATCTGCCATTAAAAGTATTTTTTTTTTACATGTTGCATCGAGTATATTTTTCAATATTACTTTTGAAAAACAATGTTGTTTGTTTTATCGATTGTATGAAATTTCTGATTTTTGTGACATATTACTTTCAGTTAAGTGAGTTCACATGGGCATAAATGGACAGGAAAAACAGATTAATACATTCCCATTTGTTAGAATTCTGTTTTCATTTTATATGCCATATGAATCAATGATATTTAAAAAATGTATGATGCCAATTTAATGGAGGAATATTAACAAAATCAGCAAACGAAGTTGTAAGAGTTGCTCTAAATTTGTTATGTTTTCAACTGATTTATTTTTATTTTGATTAAACTTTATTTATTTTATATTAGTTTGTTTTAATTTATTTAATTTTCTATGTAAGTAAAATAAATATATATTATATTTGATTTTTTTTAAATTATTTTATTATTATTACATTATTTTATTTTATTTATTTATTTTTTTGTTTACATTATTTTATTTTATTTTATTTTATTTTATTTTGTATTAATTTATTTTATTTTTGTTTTATTATTTTTTTTTTATTTTTTTTTATTTTTTTTTATTTTATGTTTTTATTATTTTTAATTTTTTTTTATTCTGTTTTTTTTTTTCTTTTTTTTTCCTTTTTTTGTATTCTTTTATTTTTTTTTATTTTTTTTTATTATTTTTTTTTAATTTTTATTTTTTTTATCTTATCAATTTTATTTATTTTATTTCTCTTATTTTATTTTATATTATTTTTCCTCCATATAAAGGTATACATTAAGTATCGGTCGTTTGACAACAAAATACTTAATACTATTGTTATAACTTATAAATTATATACTATGCATTGGTTATGAATAACAATAAGAATATGGTTGAAGGATACAAGAATCTGATTACAAATACGGTTTTTTTTAATTATTCTATGTTTAAAAATTTTCTAACTATTATGTCGTGTAGTGGATAATATAACAGCCTTCTAAAGGGTGTTTTTTATAGAAATATAGAACTTTAAGTTGCAATAAAACAACGATGGATTATTCGATTGAAATGAATTTTATTTATCCGAAAGATAATCTTGTGGCATTACATTTTAAATATGATTTCTGGCATATGACCGCCACGGCTGGCGCGGATGTAGTCCAATCTGGACGTCCAATTTTCGATGACTTTTTCCAACATTTGTGGCCGTATATCGGCAATAACACGGCAAATGTTGTCTTCCAAATGGTCAAGCGTTTGTGGCTTATCCGCATAGACCAATGACTTTACATAGCCCCACAGAAAGTAGTCTAGCGGTGTTAAATCACAAGATCTTGGAGGCCAATTCACAGGTCCAAAACGTGAAATTAGGCGGTCACCAAACGTGTCTTTCAATAAATCTATTGTGGCGCGAGCTGTGTGACATATTGCGCCGTCTTGTTGAAACCACATCTCCTGGACATCATGGTTATTCAATTCAGGAATGAAAAAGTTAGTAATCATGGCTCTATACCGATCACCATTCGTGTAACGTTCTGGCCGCCATCGTTTTTGAAAAAGTACGGACCAATGATTCCACCAGCCCATAAAGCGCACCAAACAGTCAGTTTTTCTGGATGTAACGGTGTTTCAACATACACTTGAGGATTACCTTCACTCCAAATGCGGCAGTTTTATTTGTTGACGTAGCTATTCAACCAGAAGTGCGCTTCATCGCTAATGGACGTAGTGTGCGATACGTTTTCCGCACAGAACCATTATTTTCGAAATAAAATTGCACTATTTGTAAGCGCTGTTTAGGCGTGAGTCTATTCATGATGAATTGCCAAACCAAACTGAGAATAAATCACTTGACAGCTGTTAAATCGGTCGATTACACTTATGTCAGGTCTGTTGCGTGACGTGGGATGATCCGGCAATATTGATCGATCCCAGTATAGCTTTTTGGAACTGTTTTCTAAAATTTTTTGGTGGTTGTATTTGAAATACGGACATTCCTCCGTAATTAATTCATATCTGAGTGCTAAACATTGATGCCCAGTTTTTTCCACGTTGTTGTGTCTTGTCGGATATTCGGTGGCTGCTAATGGAGCACATGCACCTGTAATGTGATGAATAGTCTCAGGTTGGCTTTGGCATCGTCGACATAAATCGTTTTCAATGGCTGCACGGATGATATATTTTTTATAATTTCTAGTTGCAATCACTTGATCCTGTATACAGCATATAAAACCTTCGGTTTCGGCAAAAATTCCTGGTCTGTTTAGCCAGTCGTTGGATGCAGTTGAATCTATTTCCGGTTGATCGATTGCATGTGGATATTTTATTTTTATTTATTATATTTATTTTATTGTAAAATTAATAACTGAAAATTCTGAACGTCTGTTGGGATATCACTCGCTGAGGTGTCACTTAAATTTAGAGGGGTGTAGTTTACATCTGACTTGCAAACTACTTTATGCAATTGGCTTTGTTGCTTAAGAAAAAACCGCCTGAGGTTGTATACATACTTTTGGTGTAGATGTTTAGTGTCTGCCATTCCTCGCCCTCCTTGCCTTCGTGGTAAGTAGACACGTTCTATGGCTGATTTTGGGTGATGTATTCCGAATTTTTTAAGTAATACCCTTGTCGTCCTTTTGGCGTTTTCTAGGTCTTTGTCAGACCATTTCGTCGTTCCAAACGTGTATGTTAACACTGGGATAACAAATGTGTTGATAGCTTTGAATTGGTTAAAACTATTAAGATAAGACTTCAGCAAGCTTTTTACTCGCCTTACATATTCCGCCGTTGTTGCTCGAACGATTTCAGAATGATGCATTCTTTTTGCTTGAGTCAAGCCAAGGTATTTGTATGCACTTTTATCATTCTCTACATGGCACTAATTTTTTCATTGTTTGCTAACTCAAAATCTCGCATATTAATTCGACCACTCTCTACACTAAGTCTACGGCATTTTTGTGTACCAAATGACATTTTAACGTCATTGGAGAAGACTTCGGTCAGTTCCAGTAATGTTTTCAGCTGACGTTCATTTGACGCATATAACTTAATGTCATCTATATATAATAGGTGGGAAAGCTTATGTTGAGATGAACGTGGTCCTTTTATGTTAAAAGCGTAATTTGTTCATTTAATATAGATGAAAGTGGGTTTAATGCAAGGCAAAACCATAAATTATTTTTTTTATTTTATTTCACTTTATTTCACTTTATTTTATTTTATTTTATATTTTATTTTATTTTATTTTCTTTTCTTTTCTTTTATTTAATTTTTTATTTTGTTATTTTATTTATTTTATTTATGTTATTTTATTTTATTTTATATTATTTTATTTTAAGTTTTTTTCATGTTATATATTTTTATTATGCTTTTTATTATATTATTTTATTTTATTTATATAATTCTATTTTATTTTATTTTACTTTTTTTATATTATTTTTGATTATTTTTATTATATTATTTTATATATTTTATTTCATTTAAAATTTTTTATTTTATTTTATTTTTTATTATGGCATTTCGTGACTTCGATTGTTTATTGCTTATCAGCGACAAATAATAATAAAAATTCTAATATAATTTCAAGCAATTAAGTAGATTTGTATCACTCATCACAATGAGAAGAGATCAATATAAATCTTTTAATTATATAATCATAATACCAAAAAGAATTTTCTCATTTATTTATTTTTTATTATTATACTTTTTTTAACTAATAAATCATTCAAAATAAATGTAGGCTTCAAAACTTTTAACTTTTAATCGTTCACTGTAACTGTATATCCGTAAAATTTTATTGGCCATATACAAACGTAGGCGCGTTATGACATGCATATTTGGCTAGAAAAATCGTAAAATTTTATTGAACTTTCTATTGTTATTGTGATGCCATTAAATTTTTGTGAAATTTTCTGAATGTATGTTCATATGTTTATATGTACGAGTATATTCAAATTACAATTGCATGAGCTATTCCACACTTATTTGGTGGTAGATGAGGCAATTAAAAAAGCTTAAAATGTCATTAGAATAACTTCTATAGGCCGAAGGAAAGACTTGAAAATATAAAAACAAAATTATTGTTATTTTGACATCGTTTATACAAATGGAAAATTTTTTATGAATATTCTATTGATTTTTTTCTATTACGATTTAATGCTTTTCTAGTAAAATTATTTATTTTTTCAAAAAGAATTATATATACATATATACACATAAATATATTTGTGAAAAATACCTATCTAAATAATATTTCTAAAAAGTTCTGTCAATAACAATTTTAATTATGTTTACTTTCAGCTTTAAAAAACTCAGGGTTGAGGATATCAGTGGCTGATTATAGCCCGAAAAGTCTTCCAGCACATGCACTGTACCACTCATATACGCATATTTTTTTTTTTTTGATGAAATCGATTCACTATAGGCCTTCTATTTGATTTATTTCTCTCCATTGTAGAGTTCAGATGGACTGACAACATTGAGCACTAATATGAAAATAACCGACGCAACACGTTTCAACTTTTAGGACAGTTCTGCCAGAATACCGACAAATCGGACAACAAATTTTGACAGTACCTTTAAAGGGACTTTTTCAATGCTGATTCCCGGTACATTTTTTTGACAGAATGCAGTTTGATTACGAATAATGCAAAAAAGTGGAATTTATCGATACCACACAAATTTTCAATCAGGAGTATATTTACAATTTATATCTTATCTTAGATTTCAAATATATTTCATGTTGACTGGTATTTTTTTGAATACAAATAAGAAAAATTTCCGACAATTAAACTTATTATTTGCAAAACAATATGAATTTCGATAATGTCAAAAGCACTTTAGTAACCAACCAACAAATAAATATATTTAGCAATTACCATATGCAGTGGCGGACAAAAGTCTACATACACCACGGGTTTACTAGCAGTTATGTCGATATGCCGTGTTGTTATGGCGGTTAGGTACCATTCTTTTCACTATTTTTTTTTAAATTATGTTTTCTAACTTGCTAGTTTTGAGTTAAGTTATGATTTAAACACATTAGCATCAACAATGGCTCCATGAAAATAAATATCCATTGACGTAAGAATCTCGGTTATTCATCACAGAAAAGAGAAGAAATCGTATGGTGAAATTTCAAAAATTTTAAACTTAAATCCCCCAAAGGTACAGACCATTGTAAAAAATGTTGAAAACAAAAATATATCCGCAGAAAATAGGTCGCGTATTGGCCTCCCGAAGAAACTAACTCTAAGAGACATCAGATTTTCTATGAAGGAAGTGAATGATGATTCTAAAGTTACTGCTCCAAAATTATTCGAAAACATCGCAAGCTCATCGAGAAAATGTGTCCATCCAAGAACTATTCGAAGAACTGTGAACGGCTTCCACAATGGAATGCCACGTGAAAAGCCTATTATTTCTGAAAAAAATTTCGCTTGGAGTTCGCTAAAGCACATTTAAAAATGGAATTTTGGCTAAAAGTCTTGTATATATATTCGGCAGCAATAGAAGAGCTAAAATTAGGAGAAAAGAAAACACTTCACTTATTATGCGCCAAAAATATAGTACCAACAGTGAAGCATGGTGGGGGCAACGTATTAGTTTGGGGAGCGGTTGCGGCATCTGGAGATGGAAAGCTTGCTTTTATTGAGGGTAATATGGATGGGTTAAAATATAAGTCATAGTTTTAAGCTAATCTGAAGCCTTCGGTGGACAGTTTGGAACTTGGCGCAGGCTTGATCTTTGAACAGAATAACAATCCATAGCACACTGGCCATATTGTTAAGAATTGGTTGCATTATCATGCTCCAAGCAACTGCACTCACCACATGTCTGGGAGATTTTATAGCGAAAAGTTTAAAAAAAAGTCAAATTTCCGGCTCAGCATTACTTAAGGAACGTCTTCCTGAAGCTTGGGACATTATTACTTCCTCAGAATTGACAAATTTAGTAGCTTCGATGCCACGACGGCTTTAAGCTGCTATTGATGCGACCAACTAAATATTGAAAAGATCATGTTACCTGATATTAACCAAAGTTTTTGCGCTAAGATAAGTTATGTATGTATTGTATGTAGACTTTTACCAATGTTGGATTTACGTTTTTTTTCGTCATAGCTTTACTATTTTATGTAAAAAATTATTTTTGTTGGTTTTTAATGATAAGGGAAAATAGTTGAATTAAACTGTATCATTAAATTTTGCAGTAAACTTTTTGGCCTTTCAATTCAACGAAAATAGGGGGCGTATGTAGACTTTTGTCCGCCACTGTAAATATAAACATATATAGGGTTTTTCAATAAGAGTGATATGATTTCTGAAAAAGAAACTAATTATTAAGGAAATTCAAATGCTTTTTATTTAAAGTGAAGTACAATCGATACAATTGTGAAGCTAATATAATATCATTCTAATGGCCTCCACGACTTCTTTAGCTGGAACGAATTCCAACGATGAACCCAGTTTTTGAGCACATTTTCCACTAAATCAAGTCATATGTCATGAATAGCACGTTCAGTATTGACTTTTAAAGCTTGAAGAGAGTCTGGTTTATTGCTAAAGACCAATAACTTCAAATAACCTCAAAAGAAGTAGTCTAATGGTGTTGAATCACAACGTCTTGGAGGCCATTCAATGTCGCAATTTCTTGAAATTATCGAATCCCCAAACCTTTTAACGCAATAATGCGGTTGTTGCACGTGCCCCGTCTTGTTGGAACCAGATGTTGTTAATATCAACTTCTTCCAATTGTGGCCATAAAACGTTGGTTATCATCGATCTATACCGCTCTCCATTGACAGTAACGTTGCTTCCAGCTTCGTTTCGAAAGTATTTAGTACGGACCGATGATGCCACCAGACCAAAAACCACACCAAACTGTCAATTTAGTTGAATGTAATGCTTGTTCATGTATAATTTGTGAATTTTTTTCGCACCAGAATCGACAGTTTTATTTATTTACTGCACCACTCAGATGAAAGTGAGCCTCATCGGAGAATATGTTGTTCTTAAAAAAGTCGTTATCATTTTCAAGTTGTTCCAAGGTTAATTTGTAAACGTTGTTCTTGCGTATTTCTTGCCATGATGACATTGTAAACATTACTGAATACAATGACATATTAAAAATGGCCAAAACGACACTTAGAAATCATATCATCCTTATTGGAAAACCCTTTATCAGTAAAATATAAGGTTGTATCTAAAATGCTCAATATACTTCCCACGGAGTATGTATGTATATTTAAGATTTGCTGATACTCCAACTTACCATTTCAATTAAATCGTTTATCAGTTCAAGGGCTAGTAAGTGGCTGGCAATTTATTAATATCTCAATATGTTCATATGTACATAAGTTTCATTATCAACTAATATTAACTAATTTCATTTGAAAATAGCAACAAAATTAAGACTACATTTATGCTAGTCACATATATAGTTTAATAATAATTATACAATTTTAAAAGATGTTCAACACCACGGTCTGCGCCAATTAGTGTGGGATAAGCCTCATAAATATAACATATAAGGTCCCAACATGCGTAATGTGTGGAAGGTTAAAGCCCACCGTCAAGGAGCGGGCGTGACTTAAGACCAGGTGGATCCACTATTAAGCAGACATTCACCATGCGTCAAATCTTGGAGAACACATCAGTAAAAAGAATCGATACGCACCAACTTTTCATCGATTTTAAAGCTGCCGTCGATAGCACCAAAGGAAGCTGCTTCTATGCCCCTATGTCTGAATTTGGTATCCCCACAAAACTCATATGGCTATGTAAACTGACACTGGACAATACCACAAGCAAAATCAAAACTGGGAAGAACCTCTCCAAGCCATTCAGTACCAAACGAGGTTTTAGACAGGTTGACAAAAAGTTCTGCTTTCTACAGGTTAGACAAAGAAGCGAAACGAATGGGTCTCGAACGTAGACAAAATCAAATATCTCCTATCATCAAATAAACAGTCAGCGAATTCTCAGCTTGGCTCCCACGTCACTGTTGACAGTCATAACTCTGGAGTTGTAGATAATTTCGGCTACCAACAATGTCAGCCTTGAAATCCAATACAGAATCACACTTGCGAAAAGGTGCTACTTTGAATTGAGTAGGCATTGAAAAGTAGGGTCCTTTCTCGACGAACCAATACAAAACTCTACATCCTGACATATTGTGCAAAAGCTTGGCTTTAGAAGTTTTCGAGAGAAAGGTTTTGCGGAATATTTATGGTCCTTTGCACGTTGGCAACGGCGTATACCGGAGGCGGTGGAACGATTAGGTGTAAGAGTAATATGACGCCATTGATAACTATAGTTCAGCGAATAGAAAGACAACGGCTAAGCAGACTGGGTCATATCGTTCGAATGATGAAATCGCGCGCGAGCTTTGAAAAATTTTGATGCAGTACCCGCTAGTGGAATTAGAGGAAGAGGAAGACCTCCACTCCGTTGGGAAGACCAGGTTCAGAAGGAACTGGTTGCGCTTGATATTTCTAACTGGCGCCAAATTGCGAGAAAATGAAAGGAATGGCGCAGGCAATTATTGATTCGACTATAATCGCACAAGCGGTGCCAACGCCTATGGAATAATGGTAGTTGTAGTAGAATAGAAAAATTTCAAACGTAAGGCATTTATATACTACAAACTACAATAAAGCAAAAATAAAAAAGTTACAGTGCAGACTAAAATAAATATTGTTTATTGCGACCTGTCATTTGTTTGTGGCTATAAGTGAATGAGCTTTATTCAAAAGGCCTATTTGTTAGACTTTTTTTTTATTTGAATATTTTGTTAAACAACGGAGAAAAACTTTTTGAAGACCAAAAATAAAATAAAAATGGGTATTTTTAATGCGGCCTGTAATTGTTTTTGGTTATAAGTAATGAGCTGTATTCAATTGAATAATACAACAAGAGATTACATGGCAGGCGTTGGCTCAGTTGGTAGAGCACTCGCCTGTGATGCCAGAATCCGTCGGTTCGAATGCTGGCAAAAGAAGTCTGATGAGGAGATGTGGTGATCTCCGAAACAGCTGTCACTTCAACCAATTTCTCTTTGTTGTATAACAATATTCAATAAAAAAATAATGTTTTTGCCAAAAATAGGCCTTTGAATACAGTTCATTACTTATAAACTAAAATAAAAATTATTCTACATAAAATTAATTAAATTCAATAAAAACATTAAAAAATAAAAACTGTTGACTGTATTATTAAAACATTCAGTTATAAATAACGTTTCTTTTATTTTTATTTTGTTTTTAATTAATCACTTGTTATTTTTTACTGTTTTTAAATTGAAAAACATATGTTGAACAAAATGACTTCAGAATTTACACAATACATCAGTCAGATCATAATCTTAGCTAAAGAAATTAATTGAATAAATTGTTTTATTTCAAAACAATAATACAAACGAATACAAAAAATTTGCATTTATTGATGTATTTATGTATATATATATGTGTTTGTGTTTTCATTCAAGATGTTTATTTATTTATAGCCATGTTTTTTCTTAAAATTCCGCAAAATCAATGCAACACAAAAAAAATTTAAAATTTATAATTATAACAAAATTTAAATATCAATTTGAGCATGTTTTATTTCTTCGGATTTCTGTTAGATTTTCTGATTGTAATTTACATACAAAATATGCAAATTTTCTAATTTCGTATTTTCATCATCATTTTTAACTATTTTAGCGTCAAACTAACGCAAGGAAAAAACTAAAAAATAAATTATGTGAAGTATAGTAGCGAGTTTATCAGTGGCAGAAAAAAACATACGCTGTTTGAAACTAGTATACTCTCTGTGGCTGGAAAATTTAAAAAAAAAATTCAATTTTCAAAAATAAAATAAAATGATCATATATACAATTTTAAATGGAATTAAAACGCAGAAGCTGACAAAAACTACAGCAGCTCTTAATTGCTTAAAATTTCTTAGTTATAACAATTGATCATACATAATCTTTCGCTGAAAAATGTAAAATTTATATTTTCACTTAAAATAAAAAAAAATAAAAACAATTTTTAGTGATGCGCTTCATTGGTCTAAGTATAACTTTTTTGGAGAGCTAAGAAGTGAAAAATGAATTAAGAAGTCCCTCTAACTGGCTGTTTTCACGGTATTTACCGCTCAACTACAATATGCAGTTCTTAATGAATGTTTAGCTGTTATACTCCTCTCAATAAAAGTAAGTAATTTTTTTTATTTATATAGCAATATTTCCATCGCATAATTTCCATCGATATTTCCTACAGGGCAGCATTTTAGAAAAAAAAAATTATATTTAATTAATCCGAAGATTTGGTGTTAAGTGTGTGATAATACATATGTATTATACAACTATTTACATATGTGCATACGTCAACAGCAATTATGGCTAGCACTCATACGCCGTGGCCACGCGTTCGTCACGTAATTAATATGATTAAGTGAGTTGTTAGGCAAATATAAAGACATAATTTGTGTCTTTTTGGTTTTGTTTTGCAGTAGCAAATAAATTAGTTAATTTAGAATTTAATTATCTGAAACTCATTAAATACATATTTTAAATACCAATAAAACGTAATAACTTTATTGGCAATTTAATCTCAATGGCCGTTGAAGGTTTAAAAATTGACTATTTTTTTATATTATTTCTATGCACTTTTTACATATGTATGTATACATAAATATTTCACATACACATGCATACATATGTTTGTGTATTAATGAATGGCAATAATTATCGCTTAATTGTCTTTAATAAAATCAATTTAATTTTAAGATTGACAGCAGGCAAGCATTTTTCTGTGCATGCACATACAATACACACACATGTTGAATATTCGACGTATTTATTTCTCATCAACTTAAACAGTATTCACTTCATTGGAAAACAAAACAGTTGAGTTTTAACAGAAACTAGCAGCAGAATGAAGTGTCTGAGTTGCCAGCTGAGTTAATTATGACATGTGGCATCCGTTTCGGCTATAGTGTGAATGCCAAGTATAGAGAAAATGTATATATATATATATATACAAAACAACTTCCCTTTCACAGACTTGACTATTTAGCCATTACGCGCAGCTGAATGTCCTACTTTTTGTGATTTATTTGATTTTCTAAGCTATTTTTATTCTTCTTATTCTATTTTATGGCACTATCACACCGCTTTCAAAATTGAGATAAGACAAAAAATATTTAGTAATAATAATAAAAAAAAAAATTTTACTGTTTTTTTGATAAGAAAATAATACAAATGCTAATTAGAAATTGCGAGAAGAGCATTAAATATTCGTCAAGTAATGTGTGGCAGATGTGCCGCTTAAATCAAATGGCGCGCATGCAACACAATCAAAGTAAGAAAAAGAGCTACAACAACAGCAACAGCAACAACAAAAGCACGGCAAAATGTCGCAAATGCCATTATTTAATGCAGCGCTGTGACAAAATGTATTGCGGAAAATTAGCGAAATTAGGCAAGTCAACTGACTTAACGCCTCAGCGCCTGCCTGACACTGACTGCCTGGCTGCTGGTGTTGGTCGGTGCTACTGACAACCAATTGTAAATATAGCTCAGCAGCGTTTAGAGACATGCCAAGCATGACATTTCATCTAACCACAGCAGCCTACATCAGTTCGTCACCGTGCTAATGAGCTGTTGCAAAAAAAAAAACAAAAAAAAAACAACAAAAACACCAACTCTAATTGTGCATTGAATGTTGCGCGACATATTGTTGGTATAATTGTTGTTGCAATGCAGCTGCGCTATTTATTTGCATATACGTTTTTATATGCAAGAACAGAAAACAAAAAACAAAACACAAAACGCATTTGCATTTTAGAGAAATTTTGCAACAATGCCATACTTTCCACTTACCACGACGGTGGCGACGTCATTACATTCTTGACTTTAATAGCTTATGCTTTTAAATGCATGCAATTCATTTTTATTACACAGTTTCAGCTGTGTTGGTTGAGGAATTTTTAGCATCAATTTCATATTTCCAGCACGCACATTAGGAGCCTTTGCACCCACCAAATGAGGAAAAAATCTATTATTGGTAGAAATTTTAGCTTTTGGCCAAATGCCAAGAAATGCTGACCACAAAAACGTCAGACGGGCAATCAAAATAAATGAAACTATCTACGCAATCCCATTAATGGTGGAGTACAGTGGTTGTTTGATGGAGAATTTAGTGGCAAAATCTATGAAAATTAATCGGTTATAAAAAATTTTAACTCCCGAAATAACTATGAAGCAAAAAAATAATAAATAATTTCACCATAATAACTAAATACTTAAACTAACAAAAGCATACTTGAATTCTACGGTTTTAATGAGCTAGCATTCCGCGGCGCAAATTCAATCACAAATAATCACACATATTATACATTTTTGCGTTAAGAAGTTCTGTTTTACATTTTTTAATCTTACGCAGCACAAACCTCAGAGTATACTCTATGTAATGAAAGGGAAAATTATACCAATCAGATTTTGTGATAAAAAGATCACACGTTAGATCAGTGAATCATGCCCCTTTCCTCCTCTTACCGTCAGAATTTTGCTTTTCTCTATTTATTTGACTTCTTTTTCGATGTATACCCTATCCAACAAGAAAATAATAATCAAACTCGGACTAGTCCGTAAAAAGTTATGCGTGATCACACAAAATCAGTTAGCTTCCCTATTTCCTAACCCTCTGGTTGAAACTTTGTCCTCCAACTTTCTGCGGAACCAACTACAACGCATGCCATACTCAATACAAAAAAAATTAACGAAATCGGACTATGTGGTAAGAGCATATGCAGGATTATGCGTTGAGATCAATGAATTACTCCTCCTTTCCCACCCTTCTGACTAAAATTTTGACCCCCAACCTTCTGTGGGATCAAGTACAAAGTATGCCTCATCTAATACAAAAAGAAATATCAATATTAGACTGTGTGGTAACGGTATATGCGCAATTATACATTAAAATCAACGAGTTAGCCCTCCTTTCCTACCCATTTTGGTTAAAATTTTTCTTCCAACTATCGATGGGTCAAATTTCACGCTATACACTTATCCACAAAACAAGATTTATGAAAATCGGAAAACTCTGTAAACCTTTTTTCCTCTAAAAAAAAACAAGTACAAATCACTTTTGTCAATCTGTGCTACTTTGGATGAAAAAACTCCAGCATTGAAAGCACATGACGGCGGAATAGACGCCAAGCGGTGATAATTAGAAACGACTGATGCTGATTTGACTATAAACGCGTAGGTGGTGCCTATGTTAATAGTGAAGAAGAAGAAACTTGAGAAAAGTCATCGCAAAGTCGTTCGTGTTGTCACTTTTGAACTATTTTTATAATAAATGAGAAGGAAGAAATGTCAAAAAGGTGAAAGATTTTTGAATCAAGATGCTTAATTAGGATGATGCTCATATTAGTACAGTACTACTGATCCTCTGTCCTAACATAGATTTTTCCCACTGAGGCTTGCTCGTGGAGTATAGCCTCAAAAATTCAAAAATTTAAGTAAAATTGGTGAGCAATAAGAAAAAAACACACATAATAGTAATCAACAAGAGTGTATTTCTGAAAAATTTGTTTTCAAAATTTGATATTGCCAAGAAATGGCATAACTTGATTATTATTCCATCGTTTCAACAGTCCGATGATTCGTTGAAAAGCTACTATCATTGTGCGTCTTTTCCAGCTTATGTCATTCATTTGAAGTAAGCAACAATAACTCTTTTTCACTCAAATATATCGAACTTTGTGCCTGAAAATGTGTTTTTGCGGCGAGTTCTTCTTGAACGATACAAAAAGAAGTAGGTTTTTGCAACGAATTGTGACTGGTGATGAAAAAAGGATTACGTTAATCCTAAGCCGGGTTAAGCAGCCAAATCAACGGCAAATCTGGATATCCACGGCTTCAAGTTAATGCCCTGTATTTGGTGGAATCAGAACGTCGTGCTGTCATATGTTATAAGCTTTTAAAAGCGAGTGAAATCATTAATGGGGAACGCTCAACCTGCTGTTGCAATACCAGTTAAACTGTTTGGAAAACAGCGACTGAGAAGTTTTGCCTAACCAGCCTTACAGCCCAGACCTTGCCCTTTTCGACATAATGATGTCATCTTGTGAGAACGCTGAAACTAAAAACAATATTTCCAACCGATTAAAATATTTCCCTATTTTATTCATGTTTACTTATTTTCTTATAGTGTTTTCTTTCAAAATTCATCACTGTATTAAGAATTTCTCGTCATAATATGTCCAATCGTGCGTAAATAAAAGTTATGAGGCGTATGGATGGCTGAATGGCTTAATGTCTGTCTGTTCATTTAAGTTCGAGGGTAAGGCATTGTTATGAAAAATGCACAATAAATTTAAAAAAATTTTTTGAAAATATAAAATATAATGGAAAATAGAAAGTTTTGGAAAATTTCATTGTAATAAGCAGTGAAATAAACGAAAGCTTGAAAAATATACATGTGTACATACAAACATTCATATATTTATATGGGTCAATTTGCTATAGTTTGTGCTTTCGGGAGCATATTTTCAAGAAGTTTCTATAAATAAATATATTCTTTATGGCGAAGAAGTTGTCTCAATGATCCAAATGTTTTTTTAACAGATTTCATAAAAAGTGCTTGTTTTTCGTACTTTCAGTCACAAATTGTAGATGATAGCAAGCCTGGTATGCCTCAATGTGTTATGAACACTCTAGACATAGGGTCAGTGGTAGAAGAAACCGCATGAGATTCGGGGTGTCTATGCAATGGAAATAACAAAAAATCACTTCGCTGACGGTTACTTCTGCTCGATTCGATTTTGATGGTATTAATGTTAAAAAAAATTATTTTATCCGACATAAATACAAACTAAAGATACTATTAAGATAACAAAGTAGATATACCAAATTTCCATGTTTTTATTATCTGTGGAATAGTCGTGCCAATCCAACACTGCACAAAAAGCGGTTGGCCTGGACATGAAATGTCCAAAAGGCAGTCATTGCTAACTAAGAAGATCTTTCTTCAAAACACCATGCCTTCCGACCAAGTATGTCACACAATAGGTGCTGCTATTTAAGAAATTATAAAAAGTGTAGAAACTGCTGGTCGTGGGTGTCATCCCTTTTAACGCATATTACTCCTGGTAACGCTGGGCTTTAACCATGCTAAATGCAGTGAAATGTACTAGAAAGGGTTCTTTAGATACCTAACAGTTATAAGAAACTATTTGAAAATCCGTGTGCTGGTGTATCAGAGCACCGTTAACCCACGAGAAATGAACATTGCCTCAGGTGCATCATAAAAATCTATACTGGGCCCAGTCCTCTGGTACGTGGACTACGAAAAAAATAAAAATAAAAAAGTATATTTTTCATGTATTTCATGCAAAACTCCTCAAAAATTTAACACAATTTTTGCACGATGAAAATTGGCAATGTTATTGAAGTAGTTTGCATTTCAACTTAATTTCCGTAGCAATTTGGAATATAAATTTTACAAATTCGCATTGGAAACATTTCTAAAGCAATTTTCATGCAAAACTCCTCTGAAATTTAACATCGTTTTTTGCACGGTGAAAATTGGCAACGTTGTTGAAGTAATTTGCATTTCAACTTAATTTCCGTAGCAATTTGGAATGGAAATTTTACAAATTCGCATTGGAAACATTTCTAAAACAATTTTCATGCAAAACTCCTCAAAAATTTAACATCGTATTTGCACGGTGAAAATTGGCAACGTTGTTGAAGTAATTTACCTTTCAACTTAATTGCCGTAGCAATTTGGAATATAAATTTAACAAATATTTATGCCTGTGATTTAGAATGTTTAGGGAGGTATTAGAATGAAAATTTACAATATTATGGTCATTAAATTTTTTATCTAAAAATTATAATCACAATTTTAAAGCTATAGACTAAATTACCATTTCGATTTGTTATTTTATTCTACATATCGTATATGTGTATGTATATGTGTAATAAATGTTTAATAATATTGTTCAGTGATTGTGTAGATAGTATAGTGCTTTCAAATTGTAATTAAAATTAAAAATAAGATTTTATTTACTAATTTTTTATTTAAAAAAAAACATACTCCATTCTACTGCAAGTGCATATGATATGAATCAGCAATATAAAAGACAACTAAAAAATATAAAAAAATGACACCCGAAACCACTGTTGAAGAGTGTTATCATTCAAAACCCTTTCACTTATCATTAACTCACCGGGTGCACAGTTCTAACTTAAGCAAAAAAAAAAGAGTATTGAAAAATTTTCTAATTTTACAATTTCACATTTTCACTGTGTGATTTATTGCCAGTTGCTTATGTTAATGAGTATTTCAAGGTGGCATGTAAAAACCGATTATGGCATGCCATATTAGTTTCCGCTGAAGTATGATAAAAGCAAATTTAGAAGGAAAAAATATATGGAAATCGCGAAAGCAACAGGTAAATAAATATTTATGTACAATACATGTAGAGGTGCACAGTAGCAGATATTCATTAACAACGGCAAATTGTTTCTTTCTTTATTTTCTCAACATTTCTTTAATTTTTATTTTGTTTTTCCGTTTTCTACCTTCTACTTGCTACACTTTCTTCGTTTCTCCATTTCATTGTCCGTATGTATGTATTGTTGCGCTCAATTGTTTTGCTTGCCCCAGCGCACCTGTCTGTCATTCAGTTGTTTAGACTTTGCGGCCTAAAGTCATTAACAAATAGTCAATATTGACCCTCGCCGCCGGCTGTTATTTGACAAAGCTCGCCTTTGCTTGCCTCAGCGGTTAAGCTCACTCACTCTCTCTTTAGGTCGCTATCGCTATCACCTTTTATCGCCATCATTTGTTTTCAATAGCTTAGAATAGCAACAACAACAAATGTAGACCAGCACATGGTGGAATATTATTGTGTGTGGGTATGTTTGTATATATGTTTGCACGTATCATCTAGTGTTTTTCTCGCCTGCAGTGCCAATAAACATATGTATGTATATATGTAGGTACACCTGTTTGTTTACAAACAATAACAACAAAAATAGTTTCTGTATTTCGAATTTTCATATATTTTACGTTTGTTTGCATTTACATACATATGTATGTACATATATCTTGCCTACATATGCACACATATTTTTTGCTCTATTGAAAGCAAGTGTTGCTTACCCACAAACGCCAGCCGCAATTTTAAAGGTTGTTAGTAAATATTGATTTTTAAGTATTGAATTTTGCAATGCTCTTTCATGTATAAATGCCCTGCAAACAACGTGATGAAATATATACTCTACGCGTACAATAGAGTAATCCAAAACCAACCACAATCCATGCAAAAAATATGGTCCAATTAACATTATAATGTCCATGTACTCCACCTCTGCATAACATCTGAGTACTCCATGGAGTACCTACAGGAAATTAGTTTTGAAATTACTTCACAAAATTACTCCATGGAGTACCTACAGGGGATTACCATATAGAGCATCTACGAAAAATTTTATATTATTTTTATTTTCACACATTGTCTGTATACGAGTATAAAACTTGTTGCGCAATTGTAAATTCGTGTGGTGATTGCGATCGTTAAAACACGAAGAAAGGTCGTGCCACACTGAGCTGATATAGAAACATGAGTTTGGTCCAATAGTACACCCAGAGGAGTATATTTGTAGGTACTCCAATGGACCATATGGTCCACTAATATTTGCAGGGTGTTTGTATGTCTACAAATCAACAAATGTGCAAATATTAGAATAATAGTGAGCAGCATTTGTATGTTTGTACAGTGATAATAAAATTTCTAGAGCGAACTTCTATCTAAATAAGTGAACGCAGACCTAAGAAGTGGATTTTGGCATATACAAAATTTCTTTTGCTTCTTTATATCTACATGTAAGTTGTTTTGGGCCTGTAACAGCTAAACATATTTCGGCCGAACTCCTCCTCCGATTTCTGGTGTCCGTCTTGATGTTTCTCCAAATAAATGGAGAGACCGATAGTTTTCTTCTAAGTCACTTCCGAACGCCTAAACGATTTTCGTCAGGAGTTTATTTATTTTATGTCACAAAACCACTCGGAGCGGTTGACACTCTCTGCCGAGGGAAGACCGCAATTAAAAAAAATATTTTTAAATTAATTTTGTACCATTCAACAGGTTATAGAACTGTTCCCTACATAAACTCAGTATACTCTGGTCATCTGTCTTCAGAAAGAACACCTCTTTGAGTCCCCCATGGATATGTTCCAATTTGAAAATCTTCTGTGAATCACCGTATCTTACGTATAGAGCATTTCCCTTTCGGTCAGCTTCTCATGCTGTTCATACTGAAGCATTTCGGCCTTTTGTCTTTTTATTGCAAATGCCTCCGGCTTACCTCTACAACTCTTCTTTTGCTTTTCTCCACTGCGACACGGCAATCCTCATCGCGCCAGCTCTTCATTTGTACTTGTCTAAAACCAATCGTTTCATTCGCGGCTGTCGAATAGAAAAGTGTTTGGCTATGTGTCTGGGATTGCAGCTTTTCGACATCGAACCTTCCTTGTATTTGTTATATGTCGTTTTTTACGTGCCTTTATCTAGTGCGTATGTTTTCTGCTACATGATAATAGTATGAATCGATGATCCATATAGTTGCTAGTTTCCTAATCAACAGAGAGACAGGATGGATTTTCTTGTGCTACAGGCAATAATTTTTCGGAACCCTACGAAGTCGATTAACCTCTATCAACCTATTTGGAGTTGTTTCGACATGGAAGCCGAACTTGCAGACCGTTGTGCCGAAAATGCATTCTATGCCAACACCCTGGCATTAAAATCGCTAAGCTCAAATTTGACATCGTTTGAAGTGGGCAGCGCCCTTAAGTAGCTTCAAGGCGCTCATAAAAGGCATCTTTGGTTACATTGTCCTTGTCCTCTTTTGGGGCGTAGGCTCCATACGGTGATATATTCAAGAACTCTTGAACTGATGCGGATTGCGGCTAGTCTCTTATCTACCGGGGTGAATGGCAGGGGTCTCGGCGACTAAATCTCCCTCACACACCACAAATCCGACACCAAATTTTCGCTCCTTTATATTGCTGGCCACAAGCCACAAGTTTTTCAGTTTGGTTCCAGATTTTGTACTAAACTTCACCTACATCACTATGTTGTAAATGTTTCGTGGCAACAGAAAGAGAGATTGATGCCAGTTTACTCAACTGGCCCAGTCAAAATGATTCGGCAAGTGATTCCAACTAATTTTAATAGAAAGGATTATCTTGTAAACTATTTTACAATGCAGTAAACCTTCATTATTATAGTTTTTTATTATTTACCTTGAAATATACAAACCAAACTAAGTAAATAAAATCTTAGCCTTAGAACTGTAGCTTAATTTTTCTGTGGAATTTTCTTGATTTCGCGCTGTTATCTTAATATTTTTTACTTATCTTAATCCTTATCTCAGCTATCATATTCCAGATTATCTGATATTTATTAAAGAAAAATATTCAAACGTCAACATAAATGTGTGATCTTTCCAAAGATGATGACGCGTAAGACTAAGCTTTAATGATAGTCACTTGAATGACGCTTGTGGGAATCAACACATGAAAGTCTCATAAAAACTTCTTTACACACGTATTATTTTCGACAAAGAAGTGTCAGAAGTTAAGTAAAAAAAATATTTATTTTGAGATCATCAGTGTCACATGGCATGTGATTTTGCTTACTTAGCTAAGTAAAGAGAAAAAAATTATTGAAGCTTTTAAGATTTTTCTTAAACAGTTAACGATGAATAGAGTGATAACTAACTGCGATGAGTTGTCTAATAAAACAGGTAAGAAATGATGGGAAGATTATTTTTTTATACCTTTCATGTACATGAAATTGTAACAGTTGAGTTGGAAAGTTCCCAGTCTGACACGTAGATGGCGCTAATAGAATTAATTTATATTATTCATAGTTTTTAGTTTCCGGACACTGCCTCAGGAAAATCAACCATCAAAAATTGATGTGCTAAGTTTAGACGTGGTGAAATAAACACCCAAGACGGTGAACACAGTGGACGCCCAAAAGAGGTTGTTAACATCAAAAAAAAATTCACAAAATGATTTTTAATTACCATAAATTTAAATTTAATGAAATAGCAGGCACTCTAGAGATATCAACTGAACGACTACATCAAATTATTCACGAATATTTGAATATGAGAAAGCTCTGTGTAAAGTGTGTGCCGCGCGAAGAGTTAATGATTCGGAGCAGTGTTTTGATTTGTTCAAGCATAATAAACCCGAGTTTTTGCGTGGATATGTGACAACGAATAAAACATGGCTCCATCATTACACGCCGAAGTCCAATCGACAGTCATCCGAGTGGACTGTACATGATAAACCCGCTCCAAAGGGTGGAAAAACGCAAAAGTCGGCTGGCAAGTTTGTGGCGTCTGGCATTGACTATCTTGAAAAAGGAAGGATTATCAACAGCGACCACTACATAGCGTTATTGGATCGTTTGGAGGACGAAATTGCCGGAAAATGGCCTGCATTCGAAGAAAAAGATAGTGCCGTTTCACCAAGACAATACACCGTGTCATAAGTCAGTGAAATCGATGCCGAAAATCTACAAATTGGACTTCGAATTGATTCCGCATTCACCGTAGTCTCCAAATCTGGCACCCAGCGACAATTTCCTGTTCTCAGACCTCAAAACAATACACGCTGGAAAGAAATTTTCGTCGAAGAATGCAGAGGTGATCGCCGAAACTGAGGCCTATTTTGAAGCAAAGAACAAATCGACTTAGAAAATGGTATCGAAAAATTGGAGGGTCGCTATAATCAGTGCATCACCCTTGAAGTGAACTATGTTGAATAAAAAAAGGAATTTTGCCAAAAAAATGTGTTTCTCTGACTTTTCAAATGACCTGATTTAAGCTTCGTTTCGAATAAGTATGTAACTACCAGAAAGAGCAGAGACAGACCCACCAAAATGTATACCGATCGTATCAGAATGACGAGCTGAGTTCATTTAGCCATGACCGTTTGGCCGTCTATTCGTCCGCCTATTTGAACGTAAATTTGTCCCTCAGTTTTTGAAATATTTCTATGAAACTTACTAGGCGGGTGCATTTTTGTAATGTCTTGATTGATGTTGGAACCGGCAGGAAAAATTGACTATATCACATAGCTCCCATACAACTGATTTGTTTTCGATCAAAAATCCGGCAGAACAGTATATAATGGTATGAAATCTCTTATGCTACTCACGTAAATTCAAATGAGATTGACATTGAAAATTGTCGAAAGATCGAATTTTCCATATTGCAATAAATTTGATATGTTCATAAAAGGTATAAAGACTTCGGCATAGCTGAAGACAGCACTTCTTTCTTTTTTAATTATTGTTTAGTTTTAGTTTTGCTTTATTGGGACTTGGTGTAAATTTTTATGAGTGTGTTTGCATGTGTGTTTCTTATCCGGTTTTTATTAAGAAATTACTATTATTAAAACATTTTTTATTATCGTTAATAAGTTTATGGTTAAATATAGAATATTCTGGAATTATTTCATATTCACAATTCCTATACGACAAATTATCTACGCTCGGGGAAAAGCATAAAATTTGACGAATCTGACCTAATTCACGTAGATGCAATACGTGAAAACTATAATTAATTTTTCTAGAACCTTCTACTGCTAGCTACTTTCTAATGGCAAGCTGTAAATTAGGCGAAATCTATAATTAAGGAAAGCTAAACAAGAAAAATTTAGTGAAAGCAACAATCGCTAATAACAGTTTACTGGAAAAATAGTTAATAGTTAAATACATTAAATAGTTGGAAAGAATTTCAACAAATTGACCAACAAAGCAGAACCTTTAATAATTTTTTGTAGTTTATTTTTTTTAACATTTTTTTTTCTTTCTACAAACTCAGCTTTGTCTGTCGAACAAACGCTGGTCATTCCTCTACTTGGAACACCAAACAGCAACAGCAAATGCAACAAAACAAAAATCACGCAATAAAAAGCGAAGAAGAAAAAAACGATTTCTTGGCTTTGCACAAAAAAACATTAAAAAAATATATATATAAAAAATACTTACTGTTAACTTGGTAATGAGAATAGCCAGCGGAGTCAACAATTTGTTAACGCAAATTGCCGACTAGCGGAAACAACAGCAGCGCATTAACCCAAAAACTTGTCGGTGACGAAAAATATTTAAGTTACGCTTGAAAAAAAATTAATGAAATAGATGTTGAAAAAAAAGTAGTGAAGAAAGACTTAGTTAGAGAATCAAAAGAGATTTTGATGACGTGTTTTACAGTTATGCGCAAGTACATAAAATTTCATTAAACGACGCTAATTCGCTCATAAAACACCGACAAGAAGCAGTAACCTGGGCTGTGAAAAAAAAATTAAATAACCGGATGGGTAGTAATGGTAATAAAATTATTTCCTCTTAACTGGCTAAAAGAAGAACGGAAATCATTATACAGACAAACAGATGTATAAAATAGATCATGTTCAATGTTGCAGCACAAAAAAATTCCACTTTTACGCGTGAACTAAATCGCTCATAATTGGCTCGAACCCATTAAAATAAAGAAAAGAAAAACGCACTCTTAGACTAAGTTGTGTATCTTTATATATTTTAAAAACTCTTTTTTTAAGCACTTAGGAACAGATATTTGTGTTATACCTGATATTATTATAATTATTAATCCCAACGGTTTACCCACCTCCCGCTCATCCGCACGAAGGTCGCCACCCGCATGTCGTACGAACTTGTTTTATTTTTCATCAATGTCGAGTCACGATGAGAAAAGAAAACTAAAAGTATTCAGCTACAGAGCAAAATTCATCAGCTGATTTTTAAGAATTATTGAAAATAGAAAATGCAATGTATCGATTAGTCGAGAGTCGACAAAATAGTTTTCTTAATATGAAAAAGCGAGTCAGATATGTCAAATGTGCTTGAATGAGAGTTGAAATCAAGATACAAACAATGCAAAGGTTCGTGAAATTCAAAATTCGTTTTACAAGTTTTCAGAAACAAGGGGCGAAAATGTCTGGACATTTTGAACGGAACATTAAATTTGATTTCAGAGAGAATATGGGGGCTGCAAATTGAACCTGTTATTATTTTAACCATGAAAATTACACCAAGCATTTAGCGACGACTGGCGAGAGTAGGGAGATTGATAAGTTTCAGATGACTACTAGTATAAGAAGGAAGATTGTACTGAGAGTCCCAATGCAAATTTCTTAAGGCAAATAGGAGAAATTGTTTTTGAATAGATTTTAACCTGTCAGAGTAGATTTGCTACCTTGGGTTCCAAACCACCGAGCCGTATTCATTTATTCATAAAAAATTTCATTTATTTCATATAAAATTAATTTCATTTACTTAAAAAAAAATACGGTTCGCTGATTCCAAAATTACACATGTGAGTTATATTAAAGCTGTTATAAGTCTTCTGATCTCTCAAATTCCAAAAAGTTACTAATTACTCCAAAAGTTCGTCTCCGTAGAAAAAATTGCTTACCAATATCCCAAAACTTAAGCGAGTAACTCATGTTTCAAAAAATTGGCTGTCTTTCGGGACATTGACGAACATGTCTAGATCAAAACAGCTCATCTTGATTATATTGAAAACAATTTTCGTGTATTCATCTCTTCACTTTCCACAACTTATTGGTTCTACAATTTAATTTGAGAGAACGTTTTAACGTTTTACTAAGAAAACCATATAGCTATATTCAAAGTATTGCCAGTCTATAATATTTTCCTATCTTTCTGGAAATTTGTAAGAGTAAATCAAGCCAATTTTTGGCGCCCTGTTCTGATGTGAACCGTATTCCGTAATCAGAAGATGCAAGGTCTGCTTTGTAAGGCAGGTGAGGTAAAACCTTCTCAGCCACTGTTTTCAAACAGTTTTTAACCGGTATTCCAACATTAGATCGAGCGTTGTCATGATGTAAAATTATTGCTTCGTACCTGGTCGCCAAATTTCGTGTATATTTCGGCAATTGCTCGCTTTCATTTGATGAGTTGCCGTCGGTAGCGTTCCCCATTAATGGTTTTATCCAGTTTTAGATACTCATAGCCCTTCTGATCCCACCAAATACAGAGTATTTCTCTGGCGCAAAGAAAATACAATTTTTCCGTTGATTTGACTAGTTGGCCAAGCTTCACATATGACTTTTTTGCTTAAGGTTGTCATAATGGATCTAATGATAGATCATGGGACTTAAGTCCTAATTTCTACTAATGTTTTACTTATAGATATTGATAACAGTAGAGCTCATATCTATTTACATATTTGCTTTCCACTTCAATTTATCGTTCAAAACTATGCCCAGAAATTTTGCTTTGTTACCTAGGCTAGGAGTGGCACATTTTCATTATTTTTGGCAGTCGGGGGACATAATAAATAGCGGTTAATTCTAAGACAGAAAATTCCCATTTCACAAATTTAAAATTTTTTTTAAAATAAGAAAGAAGCACTGCATTCGACCATTCCGAGGTCTTCATACCTTTCATGCACATATCAAATTTTTTGCAAAACTCATAACCAAGTCAACTCAGTTCGTCATTCTGGTTATATCCGTATAAATTTCGATGGGCCTATCCCTTCTCCTGGTGCTGATACCTACATACTTCGGACTAAAGGTAATACACAAATTCCAACAAGGGTTCAATGCGAAGACACGTGCTCATATTTGGCTTTAGTTATTCAAATAACAGCGAAAGACACGCTTAAGAACTATCAATTTTCAACAACAACAAAAAAATCAGTTCAACCTTAAGAATCACTTAACAAAGTGGAAAAGATCAAGAGTCTGACAAGAAAAAATGTGGCAATAAACAGATGGCACACTTGTTCACAAGCATACACTTAGTTGCAAACGAATGACAACGATGTTGAAATTGCCGCTCAGTATTCAGAAATTGTGCCAAAGTGTTTAAATAGTGCAAAATCTAAAACACTACAACAAAAACAAAGCGAAAGACGACACATTTGAAGTTGTGCCACAACAACAGCCGACTCAAAGCGATATACATAAGAGTCATACTTATCTTTGTAAAGCAAAATAAGGAAAACTTTTTAACGGCAAAGCTCAACTTACTATGCTAAATATGCTTAAAATCATCAAACATAAAAATTAACAACAATAAAAAAGAAAAGTCAAAGTAGCAAAGCGATTTTTCTTTTGTTTTTTTTTCTTTTTTCATCTCACTTTAAATAGCAGCTCAGAAATGAAAATGTGAAAACATCTGATAATTAAATCTTTCCAGACGTGAACCACGGCATAGAAAGCGACATAATAAAAAGCTTCTCTGCTGCCGCTAAGCAAAATATGAACATTTTACTGCAGTGACAACAAAGAAGTGCTAACTAGCTGGCTGGCGCGTGGGACAGTGGTGTAGGTAACATTTGTATGTTAGTAAAAATAAGGTTAAAATATTTCAAAGATTATCTAAGGAAGGCCTTATTCTGCAGAACAAAAACAATATCACAAAATTTTAATTTTATTAGAGAATTTTGAAAGTAAAATTACTAAAAATGTTTTTTTTTCTTTAAAAGTAAAGTTTGATAAAATAGCCTTTTCGATAATTTTTTCCAAGTTTATCATTTTTTCGATAACTAGACTTTTAATTTAACAAAAGCCAGTCTCAGCAGTACAAGCTATCCTACAGACCACAGCATTTGTCATGCATTTCGATACCACCTCTGCTCTAGAAAAAAGGATCACGATTTGTGTACTTCTGCTTTCGTGAAGTAATTGCCAGAGGAAAGACTGAAGCTGGGAGATTTGTTTAGTCGGCTAAAAATCCTGGCACCCTGTGACGCCCTCTCCACAAGCCGGAAAATAAAAAAGTCTTCAATTTCTACTCGTACCCTATACTTCGCAATTTTATTCCCCAATACCAATCTACTGGACTGAATTATTACAAATTATTGGAAATGAGGACTTAAATGTATATATATATATATATATATGTATATATATATATATATATATATATGGGGCTTTGTAAGCGCTGCAATTTATGTTTTATTCTAAGTGCCTCCGAACGGCCCATGCACTTTTATGAGGAACTTTTTATTTCATATCCCAAATACACTCGGAGAGCTGGACATTCCCTGTCGAGGGGCGTGCGCAATTAAAAAATAATAATTTTCTATAATTTTGGATGTTCACCCGAATCCGAACCCGGTCTCGAACTCTGCGGCCGCCAAAACACAATAAACTTAATTTACCAACGTTTATAAAGTCAAAAATCTAAACTTAGAAACGTTATTCGGAAATGGTAACAGAAGTGAAAGAACCATTCCACTTATAAGCTGTACTTGCAGAACTGGAGCAAAGAATAGGTACGGCTTAGTGCTGCAGATGTGGTTACAGTCTGCGTTTTGCACACAGAATATTTCTAAAAGTGTCACATAGCCATAAGAATGAATGTTAGATGGTCACTCTCAATAAATCTTCCACAAAACCTGCAGAAACCAAGAGAAACTGGGTATACTCGAATTTTACACCAAAAATTTCAGCATAATTGGGCTGAGGCGTTCATATATCCGCAGATGTATTATAACAAAGTTCTGACGGTGTAAGTCAGAAAGCTACTAACCTTAACAACTGTTACACTAACATTAATGACAGAATGAATGGGAATTTCAAACTGATTACATTGTTTAGGTGCTCCGTTTTTATATTCCATTTGTCGAACTGGTTAAAAGAAGAATAAAAAAACTGTTTCAATATTTGCTTCCAGTTGAGGATGCCCTTTAGAGGTGATTAGAGGAGAGGTGGATCTTAATCTGTACCGACGGGTTAAAAAACGAGGGTCTGGACCTTGGTATGTTTCGAGGACCTCAATATCTCTCACCCATTGCCTCTACTTAATTCCGCTGGCATTTTCGTAATATATTGTAGCTCGTCCATAGGAATATTTTCCGAATCGCAAAAGTTGACAAGTTGACCCAGTCGTAGTATTAGCGAACGGAATACTAAGGAAGATCTTCAATTAAAATTTGAAAAACAGCTCATAACAGATGGAAAGACATATTCAATTGAAAAATAACAAAGCAAATTTGGAGCTAACAAACAGATCTAGGAAGATCTAAAAATAAAGACCCACAGCCAAGGTAAATAAGGAAAACGTTGTTCACATTCTCTATGAGTGTTTAGCTTCCTCATATATTCGACATGGAACATTTGGAATCCAAGAGGTCCCTCATCTCGAACGGTTGTCTCCAAGAAGCATATCACATATAAGTAGTTTGTGCATAACGACGAAACCTAATAGCAGGAACATAAAAAGTTATCTAAAATAGTGCATCAAAGCAAAAGCATTCAGCGTTAATTGGGGCCGAGACTAGAAGGCTCCAGCTAGCACTCCTACCTACTGACTTACTTACTCATGATCACTCTCAGTCTGCCGAGCGCCGTACACTCAGTATCACTGTCCCCTTGTTCATTTCTCAAAGTACATACCCAAAAATGTATTCAAAAGTTTTTCCATTGAGAGCTTATCTCTCTTGGGTACTTCAAAACGAAAAAATATTTATCTGACACCTTTTTACCCGCCTTTCTTGCTACCTCTCTTATTCGTTTTCTCTTTGCCACATTAAAAACGTCAAACTCATTTTTCAAATTCTTTTCTCAGAATATTTCAAATTTATGATCAAATTTGCAGTAGAAGCCGCTTTACTCAATATGTGATAATCCTTAGAACACTGTTCCCTTTAAGAAAAAAAAAAAATTCATTAGAAATTTCGACTATTTAGACTCTCCACATCCGCATAAGCCACAGATCGTGCACAACGTTAGCACTTAAAGCTAAAAGAGAAGAATTTTCGTTACGCTTGAAATAATTCACGTATATACATAGTCTTCGTTTTTTTAATATGTTACATTAAATGTTGTTGCTGACTGCTCGTGCGGTGTGCGCTTTTTTGTTTTAGATTTTACTTAAACTGGATTTTAGTAGGTTAGCTCATTAGAATTACAACAACAATAATATTCCCAAATTGAATTGAATGCGTTTTAATTTATTTATAAACCAACATTTTTGTGAGATTTGTTTGTAGCTACTGTTTTGTTTATGCAAACATACAAGCAGATACTCGTGCATATTTGTAGGTAGAACGAGAGCTCATTTCTATTTCCCCTCGATCCAAAGCCTACGAAAAAAGCCAAATTTGTTGAAGTGTTCATTTAGTTTGTGTCTGAAAAGTTGGCAAAAGCCTCGTCCGGGGAAGAGCATATGACAATGGATATAGGGAGCGCCGGCGATGCGCTCCACTGGTCATACTGCCGAGCAGCCAACCGACCCAAAGGCAGCAACATGATACAAACGTTATTCGTTCCGGTGAGGAAGAGAGTGTTGAGCGGTTCATTTTCTCGTCGGTTTATTTTTCGGTGATAAATGCTGTCAGCTTTGGCTGGACGAGCGTAGATTGATTCTACGCTTGGTTAGCTGGCTGTCTCACTACATAGCTTAACTACTTAGCTGACATATAAACACCAGCATTGTTTTTATACACAACACAATCGGTGGGGGGTGTGGGAAATTGATAGTTTTGTTTGCGTAGCTGACTAGCTGGCTTGGCTAAACGTGGCAAGGCAACAAACAACGCAAAGCAAGGCAAGTCAAACCAAGCCAATGCCACAGCACAGCTGACAGCTGGCTGCGTGCCGCTTAACAAAAAAC
Source organism: Neoceratitis asiatica (assembly GCA_030068015.2). Classification (NCBI taxonomy): domain Eukaryota; kingdom Metazoa; phylum Arthropoda; class Insecta; order Diptera; family Tephritidae; genus Neoceratitis; species Neoceratitis asiatica. The sequence goes on from CM061528.1 coordinate 37,179,390, forward strand.
AAAAAATTAAAAAAAAAACTTGTAAGACAACAACACTATGTTATTGTGGGTGTTGGTAATGGTACCGTCGACTAGTGGATGTACTTTAGCCTTAGCCCAACACAGAACTGGGTCAACTCAAGTTTGAATTTTTTTTTTCATTTTTTCATTGCTTGTTTCGACTTTACGCTTTCTTGCCGATTCTAGTTAATATACAATGCATTATTGTTATTGCTGTTATTTACTCGGTTTCAGCTTGACTTAAAACATTTCCGTTACCATATGCATGTTACCCCTTGAAATAGCCAATAAAGCTTGCTATGCCATTTTAATGAATTTCTGCTTAAAACCAAGCTAGAGCTTTCAACTGGATTTTATTTTCATTTATTAATTATTTATTATTTTGGATTTTCTCTTTATTTTTTGTTTACAATTCAACTATCTAAGTAGATTACAGTTGGTTTCTGTTTTGTGGTAGATTTGATTTTAATTTCAATTTCACTACTTAAATATTTAAATAACGCTTAGCAAATAGTTTTAGCGTTTTTGCTTTAATTTATTTTGAAAATCCCTTAGATTTGCTTTGAATGGCTGAAAATCAGCCACAACTCTGAAAATAATCATGAGTTGTGGCTGATTTTAAATAAGGGTGGAGCTATGTAGCTGTATATTTATTTTCATTTTTTAAGCAGCTTCTTAATAGCCAGCTAAATTAGACGATTTTATTTTTCAGATTTTTGCTGATTTTTATTGTTTTTGAAATTAAATAGTTTCCATTATTATTTATAGTTATTTATGGCCGCATATTTGGCATATTGTCAGTAATATTGCTTATTATAGATGAAAGGTCTCTAAAAATTGTATTTTTGATTATAGGCCTTTTTTAACATAAAAATATTCACTTATAAAAAATATAATTATGAACGAATAAAAATAAATAAAATTAAAAATAACAGCAAAGAAAGCAGATAAAAATGAGCAAAATAAAAATAAATGAAAATTAATAAAACTATAAGTAATAACGGGAAGATAAAAATTATTAATATTATATAAAAAACTAAAGGCAAGAATAACAAATAAAAATAACAGCAAAAATAAACATAAAATTGAAAAACTTGCAAAAAATATATATTAAATAAAAAGCAAATAAAAATAAAAATAAAAACAATAAAAAAAATAAAAAAATAATAAAAATTAAATAAAAATAAAAATAAAAATAAAAATAAAAAAATAATAAAAATAAAAATATAAATGTATATATAAATATAAATACAAATATAAATATAAATATAATTATAAATATAAATATAAATATAAATATAAATAAAATAAAAATATAAATATAAATATAAATATGAATATAAATATAAATATAAATATAAATATAAATATAAATATAAACAAAAATAAAAATAAAAATAGAAACATAACAGACTAGAAATTAAAAATAAAGAAAAAAATAAAGTAAGGTTAAAAATAAATAAAGAATTAAAATTGAAATAAAAGTATTAAATAAAAAAAGTGAAACAAGAGATAGAAACAAAAAGATTAGAAATTAATAAAATAAAAATTAAAGTAAGGATAAATATAAATACAAAAATTAATATAAAATTAAAAATAAAATTAAAAATAAAAATAAAAATAAAAATTGAAACCAAAATTAAAATTAAAATAAAAATACAAATAAAAATAAAGATAAAAAACAAAAATATAAATAAAATGTTATGATAGGAATAAAATAAAGATATAAATAAAAGTTAGTTTGGAAAAATTAGGAAAAAATAAAAATTAAAAATCTTAAGAAATAATAAATTAATAAAACCAAAAATTAAAACAAATATAAAAATAAAAATAATAATTTCAATAAAAATTTAAATAAAAATTTAATATTAAATTAAAATTCAAATTCAATTTAAAACTAAAATTAAAATTAAAATGAAACTTAAAATTAAAATTAAAATTAAAATTAAAATTAAAATTCAAACTAAAATTAAAATTAAAATTAAAATTAAAATTAAAATTAAAATTAAAATTAAAATTAAAATTAAAATTAAAATAAAAAATAATTAAAAATAAAATTAAAATTAAAAAAAAAAATTAAAAACATAAAAATAAAAATAAAAATAAAAATTAAACTTAAAATTCAAATTCAAATTCAAATTCAAATTCAAATTCAAATAGAAATTGAAATTCAAATTCAAATACAAATTCAAATTCAAATTAAAATTAAAATTAAAATTAAAATTAAAATTAAAATTAAAATTAAAATTAAAATTAAAATTAAAATTAAAATTAAAATTAAAATTCAAATTAAAAATAAAATTAAAATTAAAGTTAAAATTAAAATTAAAATTAAAATTAAATTAAAATTAAAATTAAAATTAAAATTAATATTAAAACTTAAATTAAAATTAAAATTAAAATTAAAATTAAAATTAAAATTAAAATTAAAAATAAAATAAAAATTAAAATTATAAATAAAATTAAAATTAAAATTAAAATTAAAATTAAAATTAAAATTAAAATTAAAATTAAAATTAAAATTAAAACTAAAATTAAAATTAAAATTAAAATTAAAAAAAAATTAAAATTAACATTAAAATTAAATTAAAATTTAAATTTAAATTAAAATTAAAATTAAAATTAAAATTTAAATTAAAAATTAAAATTAAAATTAAAATTAAAATTGAAATTAAAAATGAAAATGAAAATGAAAATTAAAATTAAAATTAAAATTAAAATTAAAATTAAAATTAAAATTAAAATTAAAATTAAAATTAAAATTAAAATTAAAATTAAAATTAAAATTAAAATAAAAATAAAAATTAAAATTATAATTAAAATTAAAATTATAATTAAATTAAAATTAAAATTAAAATTAAAATTAAAATTAAATTAAAATTAAAATTAAAATTAAAATTAAAATTATAATTAAACTTAAAATTAAATTTATAATTAATATTATAATTAAAATTAGAATTAAAATTTATATTAAAATTAAAATTATAATTAATATTAAAATTAAAATTATAATTATAATTATAATTGTTAAATTAAAATTAATATTAAAATTAAAATAATGAGAAACACAAAATTAAAATACAAGTAAAAATCAATTTAAAAAATAAAGATAAATAAAAAAATTAGAATAAAAATTGAAAAGAAAAATAAATATATATATATATATATAAATAAAAATAAGGACTGAAATAAAGTGAAAATACAAATAAATAAATTAAAAAATTAAATACAGAAACACAATAAAATAAATAAAAATAGAAATAAAAATAAAATTAGGAATAAAAAAATGAATAAAAAATAATTAAATAAAAAATAAAAATAAAATTAAAAATAAATAAAAAATTAAAAAGATGAGAGAAATGAAAAATAAAAATAAAAATCAATTTAAAAAAATAAAAATATATAAAGAACAATAAGAATAAAAATTTAAAAAAAATAAGTAAGTATACATAAAAATAAAAATTTATTTAAAAAAATAAAAATAAAATAAAAAGTAACAATTAGTATGAAAATTAAAAAATAAAATTTAAATTTAAGAAAATAATATATAAATAAAAATATGAATAAAAGTAAATATATTAATATTTACTTTAAAAATACCTTAATCTAAAAAAATAACAGACCAAATCACATATTTGAAATAAAATTTCTCCAAAACTTCATCTTCCATGGATTAGTAATACAAAGTGAATTATTAATCAAGATTTTTTCTAATAAGACTTTTTCTAGCAGCAGCACATACTTACTTATATGAAAGAATTTTACCTTTATTAGCTATATCATAGCTTAATAAATTCCAAATTAATTAACTCAAATAAATAAAATATAATTGCTCCATTGCTCTAGCCTTGAACACGCACTTTTATTTGGTTTCCTCGCCCTCGACTTCATTTTACGGATGCTTTACTATCCTACACTTACCGATAATGAATATGATATAATTTGCATTGCGATAATCTATTACATCCTTTCTTTCACTATGTGATATAAAATTGGTCTAGTTGACTGCGCAGAGCTTCTTGAGCAAAAAATAATTTTAATATTCCTCATAAATCTTATATTGAAATAATTAAAATGAATTACTACAATTATGATCCCACTGAATTTGACAGAATCTCGAGCAGTCTTGATCTGGATTTCGAGCACTAGTTTTCACTTATTACTTGATTAATTTATGTTAAGTAATGGTTCCTAAGAGCGGCTAAAATTTATAGTAATATTTTTCTTAAAGTAACATCTTAACTAAGTTGAATTAAAAAACTGAATAATCAGGGATATCCAACTTTTCCAAAGGTTGAAATTGAATAAAAAAATTCGTTCTGATGTCGCAATTACAATACGGGTATATACAATGTACATCAAAGATATACAATGACTTTCATAAACCATGAAATTATATGAAATACTATTAATTCAAAATATAATTAAATGAAATATAAAATGAAATATAAAAACTTACTTTTCTCGTAAAAGATTGTGGAAAATTTTCAGAACTTTTAGAACAATGCTCACCTGAAAAAAAAATATAATTATTTTACGTAAATAGAAATTGAAATGTATACTTATTTGTAATGCCATAAATAACTATATTATAAAAAGCTTAAAAAAGTTGAACTTAAGTCTGATTAAAATGGCATATTATCATGAAAAATGCAAATTTTAAACAAATAATAAACTTAATAGCTACGCTACTAATTAACTAATGCATATTCAATGGTATTTAAGGAAATTAATATACAAACACACCGTATTTTAACTGTTTTAACTGACTCAATATAAAAACAGGATGAAAAATCAGATTTTGTTATGAAAATGAAATATACTCATTGTTGAAATTCCCAATTCAACAACACAGCGAAACAGTGCAATGATAGAGAAGGAAAATTGGCAACACTGTCGAAGTTCTCAGCTGTTTAAGATATACATGCGTGTATAATGAATTCGATAAGGAAACATGGTATAAGTTAAACTTGTTCTCATTACAATAGAAAATATCTTTCGGTGCTACTACACAATACTTTTTCTAAAGAAAAATCTTGAATACATTTGCTGTTTTTTTTTCAAACAGATATACTTTCATATTTAGTTAGAAATGGAGTGGAAAATTGGTTACGGCTGTAAAAAGTTTTCCATTTTTGTTTATGACTTTTTAATTACCTTTCGTCAGCAGTATGCAGTCATACAAGTGCACGATTGCTCTATTTACGTAAAAAACTGTTTCTTTGTTTTAAAAATTGTATTGTTATTTAAATTTAAATACCTTATTCAACGGTCATTTCTATACTTTATGAGTTTTTATATTTATTTAAGAGCACACCCACTACACGTGTCGTCTGATATGGTATGCTTATAGGTTATATATATCTACTTATTAATAAATATTATGTAAGTTTTTTTTTTTAATTTATTTGTTTGGAAGTAAACACATGCACATAGGTTATATATGTGATTAATAATCTAAATGTTTCTGGTTGCGAGTAGAACGCTAAACATTGATTCATTCATTTATAATCAAATTAGTCTCACGCAAACCATAAAAAGTCATGCGATTTTCAATTCAATTTCATATAATCTACATGCCATCAATGAATTTGCATACAGCCGAATGTATTTATATGAGTATATATGAATATCTATCATATATAACAATTATTCGAATTCCTTTTCATAACATTGCATTCGGTGATTTCTGAAACGCTTTAAAATGACAATGATGTATTGCACCGACATTAGGGTGTAAGCGAGAAATAGTGACAAATAAAAGCGATCTTAGCTGAACCGATTAGCTAACCAAATAGAAACAAAAAAATTTTTTCTCAGTAAACAATATATTAAGGGATTTACCAAAATAAATGTACAAAATGTATATGAAAAAATTTATATCTACTTAAATAAAGGTGAAAAATATTGTTTTGATAAATACTTTTAAATAACACTTGGGAAGGTAGTCCATTCTAAATCTTCTTGTAGTTAAGCTGGTACTTAAATTCATATAATAATACATACATAGATAGTATCTTGTATTAGAAGGAGTAAAATTTTTTTCGAGAATCAATTTTCGCCTTTTTTTTAAAAGAAAACTGAAAATTCTCAATTTAGTTTTCTTACAATTTCGCTATCACCGAAATTTGTACACCGAGCTCTCTTATTAACTTTAATACTACGAAATATATTGTATTGTTTTAAACTTTCTCAATATGTATTGTATCGGCAACAGCGTCGTCTAGATCAAATGCAACCCTTACAACCTAATAAGTTGCTATCTTATACCCAGTGTTAGTATTTTGAACGTCTAGGACTTCCAAACTCGACAACATCGAAGTACAGCTCGGACTTTATGAAAAAACTTAAAAGTAGCAGCCGAATTCTGGTTGGATGTCACCAACCACAGACTTCAGAGGAAAGCGGATCTTAGAAATGACAGTAATACCTGGCTTAGTAGTTTTAAATGGAGGGGAAGCAACTACTTTAAGAAAACCCGACTTCGAGGAACTACCACGGATATCGATCTAGCATTAGAATACATAGCGGATTCTAAAGAACACTGGCGATTACTCTATGACTATTCTGGAAGTGATCATCAATATACCTCATTCCAAACATCAACATGTACTTTCCCAACAGAACACAGATGAAGAAGTAGTACACCGAAGAGGAATGCTTAAAAACTTAGCACTATAAATCTGCCCCCAAAAATAAACACCCATACTTGAGTAGAAATCCCCCTTACATATGTAACCGCAACGGAACAGTGTATCGTGCTTCGAATAGCATAAACTTGTAACAAGGCTGAAAGCGCTGATCTATACATGTCGGGAGCTGAAACTTTCTATGGGTTTCGGCAAACAAATATTGGGGAACTGAGCTACAAGCTATGCTTCGGGTTCGAACGACATAGCTTAATGCAAGCAATTCCGCATTTCCCCAGAACATAATGCCATAATTAAAAAGTTTCCTAAGAAATAACTTCTTTTAGATTAGAAAAAGTACCGAGCGTGAATGCAGTTCTTGCAGAAATATTGAAAATAAACTCGATTGAACGAGCCCATATACCAGTCGATATGTACAATACCAGTTTATAGGCAACGTTGTTCACAGAGATTTTCAAGAGACAGCAGCTGGTACTAATCAGCAGAGACATAGGCGACCCTTATTCATCAGGGTATCACCAATTATGCATGCTCAACACAGTGGTAAGGCGGCTTGAGAGATTCATTAAACAAAGGCTAAAGGCAGTCATTGCTAACTCAAGAGATCTTTCTGCAAAACAGCATGCCTCCCGACCAAGTATGTCACACAATAGGTGCTGCTATTTAAGACATTATGAAAAGCGTATAAACTGCTGGTTGTGGGTATCATCTTTTTAACGCATATTACTCCTGACCAAGGTGGGCTTTAACCGTGCTAAATGCCGTGAAATGTACTAGAAATGGTTCTTTAGATACCTAACAGTCATATGAAAACGATAAGAAGCAATTCGAAAATCCGTGTGCTGGTGTACCGCTAACCCACGAGAAATGAACACTGCCTCAGGTACATCACAAAAAGCCATACTCGGTCCAGTCCTCTGGTACGTAGACTACGAAGAAAAATAAAAATAAAAAAGCATATTTTTCTTATATTTCATGCAAAATTCCTCAAACATTTAACATCGTTTTTGCACGGTGAAAATTGGCAACGGTGTTGAAGTAATTTGAATTTCAACTTAATTTCCGTAGCAATTTGGAATATAAATTTAACAAAGTCGCATTGGAAACATTTCTAAAGCAATTTTCATGCAAAACTCCTCAAAAATTTAACATCGTATTTGCACGGTGAAAATTGGCAACTTTGTTGAAGTAATTTACATTTCAACTTAATTTCCGTAGCAATTTGGATTATAATTTTAACAAATATGTATGCCTGTGATTTAGAATGTATTAGGGAAGTTTTAGAATGAAAGTTTACAATATTATTGTCATTAAATTTTTTATCTAAAAATCATAATTACAATTTTAAAGCTGTAGACTAAATTACTATTTAGAATTGTTCTTTTATTATACATATCTATATATGCACATATATGTATAAGTATAATAAATGTTTAATAACATTGTTCAGTGATTGTGTGAAGATAGTGAAGTGCTTTCAAATTCGAATTAAAATATGCAATAAGATTTTATTTACTAGATTTTTACAAGGGAATGATTTATATCAGCATTATAAAACACAACTCAACAAATGAAAAAAATGATGCCGAGATGTAGTTAATAGTTTTTTATTATGTATCCATTGGCAACACTAAGAATATATATATTTTCTACGTGTAGTTTTGTAGGTAGCCACCTTTTATTTTTTTTTAAATAAATTTGCTGCAATTAGTACATTCGGTAGCAAGGTCTTATAGAAGAACTTTACCACATTCAAAGGAAACTCCACTTCTAACATTTTTCTCTTCCTGTACAACCATCATTTGAAGAAACCTAAAATGAAGTATCTAGTGATACTGACATCGAAGAAATAGCATCTAGAGAGCCAAAACCTTAAACCCAAGCAGAATTAAACGATTTAACAAGTGATCTTGAACTACCTAGCTTTTATATAGTTCGAAAGTTCGTTAACTTCTTAATAGCACAACGATGAGGCTACACCAAATATTCATTTTTTATCGGCTTTGGGATAGTCTTGCCAAGCATCTTAAACACTGTTAAAAAAATGCTAGACAATTTCAAAAGCTCAGTATTTAATATGTCCATCAAAGTGTATTATCTACGCAATCACTTTGGCTAGTTTCTGGGGGATCTTGCTTCCTATAGCCAAGACCAATGAGAGCGGTTTCACCAGGATCAAAAAAACTATTTATATCGGCGTATGATGACTGACTACTGCTGAGAGATGCAGCATGATTGTTCTGCTTCACGAAAAAAGCGTAGACGAAAGTTTTTATGCACATTAAAATTTAATAAATTGTGTTTTTGGTGTAATTTTATTTTTGGTTTAATAAAAAATTCTAGAAAACTACAAGTAGAAAGTTAATGAATCAAAGCATTAATTAATGTAATAATTATAGGATCAAAAATTAAAAAAAAAACATATTACAACTTCTTGGCACCAAAACCACTGTTGACCAGTGTAATTATCTACAAATATTCTGTTTTGATACGCGTAAAATGGAGGAGTAAAATATCTATACACGAGGTGTGTACAAAGGAAAACGTTAATTTTGAATTTTTTGAAAAGTATTTATTTATTCATCAATATTTATTTTGTCCCCTTCAAATTAATCTCCCTCGGATATAATACCCTTGTACCAACGCTTATTGCAATTCTCGAAGCACTTCTGAAATGCGATTTTCGTTATGGCCATCAGCTCTTTCTCCGATTCTGACTTGATCTCATCAATAATTAATTATTAAATTAGTTTTGGGGATAGGAAAAAGTCTCAGGGAGCCAAATCTGGTGAATACAGTGGTTGCGGCATGATTACGGTTATGTTTTTGGCCAAAAAAAATTACAAATAAGCATTGATGTGTGAGCTGGTGCATTATGGTGATGCAGAATCCACGATTTGTTTTTCCACAATTCCGATCGTTTGAGCCGTATTGCTTTACGCAAACGTTGCATAACTTCCTTCTAATATTCCTTATTAACTGTACGAGCATTTGGCAAGAACTCATGATGCACCACATCATTGTAATCAAAGAAAATAGTGAGCAAAAACCCTTTTCTTTCGAACATACCTCGTATATAAAAATGTTATGTTGGTTTGTGTACGCTCTAAAAACTCAAAAATTTCTGCGCCGATTGGGGTGAAATTTTAGCATGATATATAATATGCATCAAGGATTGTTGTAATATATTTTTGTATAGATCAGATCTGGAACTAACCTATTCAAAAAGAATCGTATTTATGGTTTGATTTGCTTGAAATATGGTACATAGGTAGCTTTTTGCTTAGATTAGCAGGAGCATTACTTTTTTCTTTGGCAAGTAGACCATGGACCGACCTATTCGAAATTTTATTTATAGTTCGATTTACGTGAATGATGATTTCCAAACTGTGGATCGATTTGATTGAAAAAAAATTGATTTGTGCTTCGATTTGGTTAAGATTTTTGGATGATATGTCTAAGTGGACCATGGATCAGGAAAAAGTTCAATTTGCTTGAAACATTTCTTTATGGGAAAGGGATCACCGACAAATAGATAAAAAATAAGGATAATTTGGATGTAAGCACAGATCCGTGCGTATTTTTTTTCGCTGCTTCATGAAATTTTTCTATGACCGAAGACTGCGTTCGTTTTACTTTGAAACTTTCATATTGACATTTTCGTGAAAGACTTTAAGTAGTAAATTACGTAGCTAGATTAATATTACAAAATAATAAATTTAAAAAAATTTGATTTAGATGTTGCTTTATTAGAACTTCGGAAAACAAATTAGAAAAAAAATTGGAGAAAATACAGGAAGCCACAACAACGTATGGCGGGGTCAGCTAGTAAATAAATAAAATTTGAATCATGAGAAGACTTTGCTAAATATACTTGTACAAACATCGTTTTGCAGTTTTGTGATATTTTTTTATAATTACTATATTTATACAAATAGCTGTTTCAAGCTGGTGGTAATTACTCTTTCATAATTATTTTATCGCCTATTTCGTTTTTGAGAATTCAAAAATTCGTGAATATCATTTTGTATAATAAACAAATTTATTGCTGACAAATTTTATTTTAATGATTATTCTTCGACTATAAGTTATAGTTTGAAGCTGCTATTTGTTTAATTAACCACAATAATGATTCACTAAAATTTAAGATTCATCATGTTTATTGCTGTTTAATAAAGAAAAAAAAATTAACAACTACAGACATATGTATGTTTGAATTTTAATTATAAGCAAATAATAATGAACATAAATGAACTAGAACACATTAAGAGCAATTAAAGTCAAATGGTTACTACAAATAATTTAATGCAGCAAAACTAAATTTTTTATTGCATAATTATGCAAAGATTACTGTGACATTAAAGCGATTTTTATGAATGTGTGAATACGGGTACATAAAACATGCACGTGTACTTGTATATAGTCATGCACAAATTGTGTTTTAATAGCATGATGCAAAAATAAAAATTATAAAAATTAAATATAAAATACTCTTCGAGCGCTAGTTTTCGTTTTTTTCTCAAATAATGACTAGTTAAAGGCGTTTGTTTGCAATGAAGGTGGTAGCAGCAGAATAAATACTACTCGAAACTTATGTGTGTTTTTATGAATTTTTTGTTTGTTTGCCTTTAGTGTAGAGACTCTTGAAAATTATTACGAACTTATAAGCTTGAAAAATGCTTTCCATATTTTCTTTCTAACCCCAACAGCTCACATTAATTCATATTTAATGAAAAATTTTACAAAAGCATGGTTTTAAAGATTCGCCCTATTGAAAGCACTTTTTCATGTTAATATAAACAAGAAAGAACGGCTTTCTTTGGCATTGTCAAATTCTCTATAACTCTCATGAACATGATTCGCAGATTTCCAGTGCGAATATATAACTTGAATTTATATCTGTAGAATACCAAATTTCACGCTCTTGAATGCTTTTCTGGAGGCTAATTTATATAAAGGGTGTTTTTATAGAGGTATAGAACCTTACGTTGGCATTACTTTTCAAGATGGCGACCGATTTAACAGCTGTTAAGTGATTTATTCTCAGTTTGGTTTGGCAATTCATGATGAATAGACTCACGCCTGAACAACGCTTGCAAATAGTGCAATTTTATTTCGAAAATAATGGCTCTGTGCGGAAAACGTATTGCGCACTACGTCCATTACCGATGAAGCGCACTTCTGGTTGAATGGTTACGTCAACAAACAAAACTGCCGCATTTGGAGTGAAGGTAATCCTCAAGTGTATGTTGAAACACCGTTACATCCAGAAAAACTGACTGTTTGGTGCGCTTTATGGGCTGGTGGAATCATTGGTCCGTACTTCTTCAAAAACAATGGTGGCCAGAACGTTACAGTCAATGGTGATCGGTATAGAGCTATGATTACTAACTTTTTCATTCCTGAATTGAATAACCATGATGTCCAGGAGATGTGGTTTCAACAAGACGGCGCAACATGTCACACAGCTCGTGCCACAATAGATTTATTGAAAGACACCTTTGGTGACCGCCTAATTTCACGTTTCGGGCCTGTGAATTGGCCTCCAAGATCTTGTGATTTAACACCGCAGACTACTTTCTGTGGGGCTATGTAAAGTCATTGGTCTAAGCGGATAAGCCACAAGCGCTTGACCATTTGGAAGACAACATTCGCCGTGTTATTGCCGATATACGGCCACAAATGTTGGAAAAAGTCATCGAAAATTGACGTCCAGATTGGACTACATCCGCGCCAGCCGTGGCGGTCATATGCCAGAAATCTTATTTAAAATGTAATGCCACAAGAATATCTTTCGGATAAATAAAATTCATGTCAATCGAATAATCCATCGTTGTTTTATTGCAACTTAAAGTTTTATACCTCTATAAAAAACACCCTTTAGTATTTTGACTTCGAGGATTTTCATTACCAATATACAATTCATAATATGTGTGGATTATATCAAATAAGATTATTTTTTGGCAGATTTTCGGCCCAAAACGTATAAGCGCATCTGCCTACCAAGTTTGGTTGAAATATTCCAAAAATTGAGGGACTAACTTGCGTTCATACAGGCGGACTAGCGGACAGACTGACTCAGATCGGTATAAATTTTGGTGAATCTATTTGTTCTCCTGCTGCTACATACATACATAGTTAATATATACCATTTCATGTATATGAAAGGTATAAAAACATACAATAAACAAGCAAATTTAATGAATGGAAAAAATTGAACTTACTGCCGCAGTAACTTCTCCTCGTTTAATTTGATGTCAAGCGTAAAATAGGTGAAATTCGGAAGTGGAATATCATTAAAAATTAAATAATTCAATTGAATAATTTTTTCTAATAGCATTAAGTACACGTTAAAAATTATAGAATTAAAGAAACCACTTAAAGTGTCGTGGCTTTTGGAAACATGGCACGCCTCGCTGTAACATTTTAAATTCCCACAAGTATTAATACATACATACATACTTCATAAATGTCAAGTTATTGTATTATTATGAGCTGTTTTCAACTTTCTTGCTTTATTTTTGTTTTTGCTATATTTAGTAGGCAGGTAAATACATATGTTTACCTCTCAAATAACATTGTTTAGTTTTTCAACACATTCGTGATATGCTCAATTTATCATCGTGTTTTTTGATGTGTATGATATTTCTCTATTTTCGCCTTGCACCTTCAGTGGCCACAATAGCCGAGTGGTTAGCATTACGTACTACAATTCCGAAGCTTGGGTTCGAATCCACTTTTGAGCAACACCCAAAATTATTTAAAATTAATTTTTCTAATTTCGCTCGTCCTAGGCAGGGAATGTCAAGTCCTCCGAGTGTATTTCTGATATGAAACAAAAGCTCCTCACAAAAAATTCATCGGCCGTTTGGAGTTTTTTTCGATGTGATTAAAAATTATTAATTAATATTGAAAGCGTTAATTTCTCAAAATTTATAATAAAACCTTATCAACTGAAATTTTAACTTTTCACATCCAATGCTTCATATTGGATAAAGTACATCTCTTTTTGATAGAATAGGTTAGGTTATAATGGGTGGCTGTGATGCCTTGCATATACCTGTTGGTCCTTTGTAATACCGGATGGAAGTTCTGTTTAGTTCGAACTGAAGTAGTAGTCATATAGGACGTCAGCGTTTTTGGCGATCTTTAAAATGTTCTTCATTCAGTCCTTTCAAATGTAAAGCTTCTATATATCTTAGGAGACTTATGGATAAGCCCCTTCAGAGATTTCATTGTGCATCGCTTCAAGCGACTTTCATATAGCCAGAGGAAAGGCACTTTGGAAATCTCTTCAACTGTTTCGTTTCCCGAAATGCACTTGTGGCCTGGAGGAACTCAGTGCAGTCGCTTTCCTGTAGCAACCACATCTACCGCCTTTATGTTTCTTAGGACATTTTATGTTCCAATACTGTGTGAGATTATTTCCTTAATTTCCGCTTGGCTTTATTTTTTTCTGCGTTGTTAGCAATCTCAGAAGCTTTCATAACCACAGCATTAGTTTCCGGCAACCACTCCGTCAACCGTTTTTGATCCGTTCGTGTGGAAGGCACGTTCCTGCGCCATTTACCCTCCTCTAATGTGCCTTGAAACCTTCTTTCCCAGATAAAGTGGGGAGATATGTGGTCTATTTTTGCCACCAATCCCCTACTTATCGAGCTTTGACCGAAGGTTCTTGTCGAAAATTTACCTAGCGCCACCAATCTTCACTGCAAAGCTTTCCATTTTAATATCGATTGTTGTTTAGTTGAGTCGCCTTTCTGTAAGCTCCCGTATTTATTTGGTTAAGCACCACAGGCGTTTTTAATACCTACAACTTTCGCTTGGAAAATGCTAACTGAATTTGATAAGCGGTTAGAGCGAGAGAGAGAGAGATGTGTCGAGATAGAGATAGAAACATGTCAAGATCCTTTGATCCCGTCCCCTTCGGCGATCCATTTTGAACACGTTATTATAGATCGAAATGGTATACTCTTCTAGACGTCTTCTCCAGCAGGTGTCTTCACCTGGAAGCGTTTATCGAACTACAATCGTGGGAGAATATATTCTGATTTATTTAAATGTGTTCAGAAATTAGAAATATGCTTTGGTTCCAACCAACCACCTCCTTAAGTCTGATAGCATAACATGCTGCACCTTTTCCAGTGTAAACTTCCAAAGGCAATTGGTGGAGGAGCATTTTATGCGGAACTGACGACAGGAGTTAATAGCCTCAGATTACAAATAGCGAGTGCCAATAACACAACAAAAAATTGAAATTCCAACCGTAGGTCGAACGAGTCAGAAAAAATAAACAATAACAATAATGCCATAACGGAAAACTTAACTGAAAGTTTGTGGCTTAATAAATGGAACGAATAAAATTAGTTTAGTTCTTGAAATAATATTTTACTCCAATTAATTCGTAGGATATACAATTTATTGTAAAGGGTGTTTTTTATAGAGGTATAGAATTTTAAGTTTCAATAAAACAACGATGGATTATTCGATTGACATGAATTTTATTTATCCGAAAGATAATCTTGTGGCGTTACATTTTAAATATGATTTCTGGCATATGACCGCCATGGCTGGCGCGGATGTAGTCCAATCTGGACGTCCAATTTTCGATGACTTTTTCCAACATTTTTGGCCGTATATCGGCAATAACACGGCGAATGCTGTCTTCCAAATGGTCAAGCGCTTGTGGCTTATCCGCTTAGACCAATAACTTTACATAGCCCCACAGAAAGTAGTCTAGCGGTGTTAACAGGCCCGAAACGTGAAATTAGGCGGTCACCAAACGTGTCTTTCAATAAATCTATTGTGGCACGAGCTGTGTGACATGTTGCGCCGTCTTGTTGAAACCACATCTCCTGGACATCATGGTTATTCAATTCAGGAATGAAAAAGTTAGTAATCATGGCTCTATACCGATCACCATTGACTGTAACGTTCTGGCCACCATTGTTTTTGAAAAAGTACGGACCAATGATTCCACCAGCCCATAAAGCGCACCAAACAGTCAGTTTTTCTGGATGTAACGGTGTTTCAACATACACTTGAGGATTACCTTCACTCCAAATGCGGCAGTTTTGTTTGTTGACGTAGCCATTCAACCAGAAGTGCGCTTCATCGCTAAACAAAATTCGCTTATGAAAATCGGGAACAACGGTAATCTCGTTTTGGGCCCATTCGACGACTTACTTGAGTCTATTCATGATGAATTGCCAAACCAAACTGAGAATAAATCACTTGACAGCTGTTAAATCGGTCGCCATCTTGAAAAGTAATGCCAACTTAAAGTTCTATACCTCTATAAAAAACACCCTTTATTTCCGTATGTAAGAAGGGAGTAGTTGCCATTTCAGGTTCTAACTTCCTCACTTGAATGTGCATTATTTAGCGATAAGAATTCAAGGCAAATTACTAAAATTGTAGAATTTCATTTCCATAATACAAATTCAAGTTACGGCAGCATGTTCTAATTAGGTTAGATGAATTCATTTCATTGCATTAATGTTTCACTAAAATCTATAATACATTTTTGCCACCATATTTAGCACTCACATTTCAGGTTACGAGTAGTGTGAGTTTGTTTATGGAGAAACGTGAACTTTAAACTTCAAATTAAAATTTTATTGATTTATTCAAATATAATATGCAATTTATGCTATTATTTTATTTTTCTTTTATTATTTTTTTTTTTTTGTGTATACTTTATTTTTATTTATGTATGAAGTGGTTCGACCAGTTTGCGGAAGCTTAAAGCTTGAACACGTTATTTTGCTCATTTAACTAAAATATGTTTACTATTTGTGAAAAAAAAAATGTGAAAAATAATCGTAAAGAAAATAAAATTATGCATTGTTGTTGAGATCGCATATAAATTTTGAAGATTAAACATTTGAAGCGCTGCTCGCTTGTCATAAGAGTAAGAATTAAATATTTTACCAAAAAGTATACAGTTATATTTTGATTTCAGATTTCAGGTTAGATAAATTAGCTAATATAGAAAAATTGCTTAGCAAAAATTTGAAAAATGAAGCGAAAAGTGCCAACTAAAAATTTGGGAGCCAAAATTGATGTCATAGCATCGATTACTCGTGTTAAATGTCAAGTACTAAATGAGTTTACTTAATCGAAAGATACAAAGAAATTGATCAGCATAAAATTGTGAATAATTTTTTAATATTTCTCAGAATTAAAAAGTGCTAACTTTGATAAATTAATAAAAAAAATTTGATTAGTTGACAAAGGAAATACTTAAGCCATATTCCATGATATATTTGATGGCACTGAGCTAAGTAATTTTCTGACCTTTAAATTTCGTATTTTATTTCGTATTTTCATTGCAAAGTTTATTTCTCCCTGTGTTTTACTTAATTTCTGGCTGACATGGTATGAATGCAAATGTTCAAAATGATTTTTCACACGAGCATTATCATATATTAACAGTTCGTACTGAAAATAATAATAATGTGTTCTCACATTAAATAAATTTTGGATTTTGAAAGAGATTATCAATCAACTTACTGTCAAGTTCAATGAGAATTTTGCAAAAATATAGTTTTTTTTATAAAATATTACTAGTAATATAAAATAAAAATACTGAGAGGGTTGTGAAATTATACAAAATCCAGACTGGAAACTTTTATAGTAATCTGAGGCACGAATATTATAATTTTTTTTTCTCAAGAGAGCAGAAAAGTTTAAGTGAGAAAGTAGACAACGATATCATAGTTATCTATAGTATATATTTCTCTTTTTTACTTCTATTAAAACAAGGCAAAAATTTGTGATTGTAAATAGTTGTTTTAAAGATTACTTTGAATAATTTGATGAATGTTCTCGTAAATTGGCACCACACTTGCTTGTTGTATATACATTTGTAAAAAAAATTACAAAACAAAATAAATTTAATAACTTTCATATGAATAAAATGTGAAAGAGCTTTCTTAGCAACTTAATTTTGAAAGCTTGTTTTTCGGCGTTTGGTCAAACAATATTGATTTTGATATCACTGACATGGTCAGTAAACAATTAAGAAACACGAAAACTGTAAATGAAAACAAACAGTTAATTTAATTTAATTTAATTTAATTTAATTTAATTTAAATTGATTTAATTTAATTTAATTAAATCTAATTTAATTTAATTTAATATAATTTCATTTTATTTTATTTTATTTCATTTTACTTTATTTCATTTTATTTCATTTTATTTTATTTCATTTCATTTTATTTTATTTTATTTTATTATATTTTTATTTATTTTATATTTTATTTTATTTTATTTTATTTTTGTTTTATTTTTTATTACGTTGTATTTAATTTTGTTTTCTTTTCTTTTATTTGATTTTATTTTAGTTTATTTTGTTTAATTTTATTTTATTTTATTTCATTTTATATTTTAATTTTTTTAATTTTACTTTTATTTTATTTTTTTTTAACTTATTATGTTTTATTATATTTTGTTTTCTTATATTTTATTTTACTTTATTTTATTTTATTTTATTTTATTTTTATTATATTATTTTATTTTATTGCATTTTATTTTATATTTTATTTTATTTTATTTTATTTTATTTTATTTTATTTTATATATAATTTTATTTTATTTTTATTTTTATTTTTATTATTTATATTTATTTTATTTTATTTTAGTTGCTTTTATTTTATGTTAAATTATTTTGTTTTTATTTTATTTTATATTCTTTTCTCATATTTTCTTTTTTTATTTGATTTAAGCAACTTTCTTTACTTTTCATTGTTTTCTCAAATTAAATTTTGTTTTATTTTTACTCCAATTCAAAATGTTTGTAGTTCAGTTGTAAATAATGAAAGCTGCCTTTGCCAGAGATATGTTGGCGGTAGAACTTGTCTTTGCAGCTGCGGGATCACATATGTATGTACAGTGTACATACATATATATGTGTTGCACTTATGCTCCTCTCAGATAGCAATGAAAAGCAGAAAAGTGAAAATTATTAAGAGCCAGGTGAATGTCTGTTTGTTTATTTGTAGTTATGCAGTTGTGCAGTGAAATTGCCGAAAGCGGAAATCTTCTGCACTCCAGTTTCTACTGTGTTATGCCAAGTAGTCGTTCTGCTTATGTAGTATGGCTTGTATTTTTTTATGTTCATCATAAATACTTATATACAAACAAACATGTTCATTTATGAGCCTACTTATATATATATATATATATATATATATATATATATGTAGATATAGGCGTTACACGTATGATATCTCATCTTTGGTATGTGAAATAGTTGCTATGACTAGTGCCACTGCCTCTTTCTCTCCCTACTTTGGTTTCATTTTCTTCCTCTTTGACTAAACTCTCTTCCCAATTTACTGATTTTACAAATGTTGTTTACCGTTTTATTTATTCTTACCGTAATCGTTTGTTTATATGTAATCCAGCTCTTCTATTGTCACAGTCGCTGTAATTCGTTCGTATTCTTGAGTTCTTAACTCTTCTCTGCATATATACAATCACTTATAACCTGATTTCCATTGTAATTCTGCTTAAATACCTTTTTGGGATTTCTGGCTTTCGAACGGTTATGTTTTTATAATTTTATTTTAATTTCTTTATTTTTTTCCCCCTTTACTAAAACGACTAATGGCTGAAAGTCAACTGCACAAGCTTAAATCATCAGCTGCACCCTGATATTTCTCAAGAAAGTGGGAAAGCATTGCATTTTCGTGAGGTTTGCTTTAGGTAATTTTAAAGTTTAAGTTCAACTAAATAACCATTATTAAGTAAGTTTTTCATTTTGTTTTCCTTTTTTGCGATTTTAATTTCTTTTCACCTTAAACAGTTGACTTTTTGATGGTACGAGTATTACTTGCTTTTTGGTTGACACGAAGGTTGATGAACTCTTTCGAAGATGCTCTTATATTGTGGTGGGATGTCTGGGTTAAATTAAACTTTATGATTCGCAAAAGTTTTTTTTTTATATATAAAACTTTTGTCAACTTATCCCTTAAGTTTATTTTTTATTTGTGTGTGTATGTGTGCGACAGCTGCTTTCTTTTGAATTCACCTCTACCTAACTGCCGGTTTTTCTCACACGCGCTCACATTCACTTTATAAATACTTTGGGCAATCGTGATTTCCTACATATATCACCTGCACTCACAAGCGCCCATATATAACAAATGTACAGAGTATAAACAACGAACACAAAGAGCTTAAAAAAAGATTTTTTTTTTTGCATAATTCAATATATGCCTCCTGACTAAAGTGCTACATATTTGTAATTATTATTTAGATTAGGTCTTTGCTACTTTAGAAAAACTGATGATATAAGTATACCCAGCCTTTTTAACAAAATTGAGTAATTTTTATATATGATTGGAGTGTAGTAATTATAATAAAGTGTATACAAACATCAAGCAAAAGTTTTTAAGAAAAAATCAAAGCTTGAAACTTTTGTTTTTTCTTCCCAGTAGTCTTAATGGAAAGTGAGTAGCGTACAAGAATGATAGAGCGCAAAGACTGCGCCTACGAGGGTTTCGTCATTCAAATTTGGCAATTAGCTGTTGCTTTGTATACGTCACATTTTCGATTATATTCTAATAATTCCTAGCAAGCAAACGGTTAATATTGATATTTTTCGAATTTACTCTTATATGTGTATTTTTATTAAAAATAAAATTATAAAAAACTGCGCAGAGATGTAATTGATTTACATTTCGCACAGATCGGAATTTGGCAGCCTTATGAGAGTAATTCTATCGTTAAGAAAAATAAATTAGTTTTAAATATGATACAATATTTTAGTACGTATTTATAGTGTTTTAGTATTGTGTTGAATGTGATAAATTAATAGAAAGTGCTTTGTATATTTTAAGTTTTTTCAAAATAAAGTTTTGAAACATTACACTGTGCCTTCTATTCTAATTCTACTTCTATTTCTTGAAAGTTTATCACTTAATTCTTATAGGTGTTTGCACTGCTTCCGATTTTAAAAATTGTCCTCATCATTTGTATGTGAAAATGTGTGTGACTTGACTCTTCACCAAAAGATATTCGAAACTATGACGTATGAATTTACATAAAAGTATGAAAAGCACAACCTGGTTTGCAACATTCTAAGGTAATATTAGTATGTTTAATTTAAGAATTTATTTTACATTTCTAATTGAATTTAATTTAATATTATGACTTTAATTTTTATTCTATTTTGGTTAAATTTACCTTAATTTATTTTATTTCATATTATTTTATATTATTTTATTTTATTTTATTTTATTTTATTTCAATTTATTTTATTGTATATTATTTTATTTTATTTTATATTATTTTATTTTACTTTATTTTATTTTATTTTACTTTATTTTATTTTATTTCATCTTTTTAATTTTATTTTATTTTATTTTATTTTGTTTTATTTTATTTTATTTTATTTTATATTTTTTTATTTTACTTTATTTTATTTTATTTTGTTTTATTTTATTTTATTTTATTTTATATTTTTTTATTTTACTTTATTTTATTTTATTTTATTTTATTTTATTTTATTTATCGGCGGCCGCGATAGCCGAGTGGTTAGCATTGCGTACTGACATTCGGAAGGCCTGGGTTCGAGCCCAGGTTCGAGCAACATCCAAAATTATAGAAAATAAATTTTTCTAATTGCGATCGCCCCTCGGCAGGGAATGTCAAGCCCTCCGAGTGTATTTCTGGCATGAAATAAAAATCCATCAGCCGTTCGGAGGCGGCTTAGAATAAACTGTAGGTCCCTCCACTTGTTGGTAAAAACATCAAGACGCAAAACCACAAATTGGAGGAGGAGCTCGGCCGAAAATCGCTTCAGCGGTTACACAGCGCCAAATATTGTTTTATTTTACTTCAATTTATTTTACTTTATTTCATTTTTATTTATTTTATTTTATTTATTTGTTTTAAATTATTTATGTTATTTTATTTTATTTTATTTTATTTTATTTATATTTATATTTTTTACTTTTTTATTTTTTTTTTTCATTATTTTTTTAATTATAATTTATTTTATTTTTTTTTTGTTTTATTTCTTATTTTTTATATTTCCTTTTTTTATTATATTTAAATTAAGTTATGTTACAATTTGTTTTAACAACATCCATTTGCCTTTTTACATTCTCTTTATTCGGCAACTCAGTGGAATATTAAAATTTTGTTGACTTTTGAGTTTTATTTGTTTTATCTGTATATGTTAAGCTTTTTTTTTTGTTATTTGATATCTTTAAATTATGATTTCATTTTAATTCCGTATAATTATTATTATATAATTTAATTTTTTTCTTATTTTGATACAAGCGAATTATTGCATTAAATGCCTTCCTGCCGCGACTGGATTTGCATGCTTACTCACTCAGTACATATATAAACAGAATTGGATGATAAAAAAATTCATTTAATTTTTAATTATGCAGCGTAAACAATCTGTTTTTTTTTAGGGACAAAAACAGCCGTATATTATTATTTTGTGGTGGGTGAGAATTATGGTTTTGTTTTCTTTAATTTTTGCTTTAAATTTATTTTATTATCATTTCGCCTTCACACCTTCACTAACAGATAATTTTGCAAAATTTGCTTAAATAGTAATAAATAATGAGAAAAATAGAGGATTACTTTTTGAAAATGAAAGAATGTTTATATACGAATTTCAGAATATCTATGTAAATATGTGTATCATATCATTTACTTATACTAATAAACAACTACGCATATCATTTCATATCATTTATGTCTTTTATTATATGGCTTATTTCGTAGTTATTTTCCGCCTTCACAAGCAATTTCAAGTTTTAAGTTCACCTCTTCTTAAAGACTTTGACTTTTAAATAACCTGAAATGTTTCAGTATCTGCCCATGGTTTTTGTAGCACTAGCTGTTATGGCGTATTTAAATAAACAAGTGACAATTTGTTAATACTACTATATATAAGTACATATGTATGTTATGTACGACGTCAGAATGCACAAAAATGTATTAGAGGTGCCGTTTGAATTTCAATTAGGTGGTTTAATTTCCGATTTGTTCACATATTTTTCCAATATACGTATATACACATTTATTCCATTCTTAAATCAATACTAGTGGGATATCAGGAAGTACAATAAATATTGTTGATAAAATTTTTATTTCAAGACACCCGTTAAAAATATGCGTGTATAACTTTGTTTCACCAAATATCGATCTATATCACAAAAATCAAATTCATTAAATTGCAATGAATTAATTATTGAACTCACGGTATAAATTAAAAACGATATTAAGGCGTAATTTATGCATAAATAGCTGGTTATTTATGATTAAATTTTAACAAATTTGTATGTGCATATACAAAAAAATGTTTCGAAAAATGAATAATACTAAACTATAATTAAATTCAGTTAAAAAAAATCACTTTTTAAGCCATTTATAACAAAATTATATTGAACAGAGTAAAAATCATAGTCTCAGTTCTATATTCATATTAATGACGTAAATATCTCTATCAGTTGATATAAACTTTTATAAAAAATTTCAAAAATTGTATTTAAAAATCAAACCACTTTTTGGAAAAAGTGTTTTTTTTTCACCTACATTATTTTGAAATTATTAAAATTGTAAAAAAAACTAAATACCTATATTT
Organism: Neoceratitis asiatica; assembly: GCA_030068015.2. Taxonomy (NCBI): domain Eukaryota; kingdom Metazoa; phylum Arthropoda; class Insecta; order Diptera; family Tephritidae; genus Neoceratitis; species Neoceratitis asiatica. The sequence continues at coordinate 37,202,655 of CM061528.1, forward strand.
TGAAGTCTATTCATGTCAATCAAGCGGCTAAAGCATAAAGGATTTACTACTTTTATGAGCTTCGCAGGGCACGCTATGTTAATAAGGAAGCAGTTCTCAGCGCCATCTGTGGAAAAGCTTTCCAACTTTCCCTGCAAAATGCGCATATGTAAGTTTACAGCATAATTTTTTTGCGCCAAGTTAAGCAAGCTCAAATCTATAATAGTTTAGGGATGATGTGATTGCAAAAAATTAAGAACTCATTTATAATATAAAACATTTTATTATCAATCAATTTATATTTATAAAAAAAAAGTGTTTTAAGCAAATTTTTCCTACAAATTCAAGCACTTTTTTCTAGGTTTAACAAAATTGCACGCAACATTATTTTTTCATCAAATTGTTTACAAATTAAATAATTAATTCTTGTATTTGCTTATGCTTTCAGCATAATTTCAGCATTGACCAAAAAAGAGAAGTGACTCATAATGCCGGCGTTCGTGAATATCAAGGTCGGACAGAAATAAACAAATTAAATTATTTTACATACACATAGACCATAAAGTCAGCGTACACCCAACACATTTTTTAAGTAAAGCAAAAACACAACTTAAATAGTTAATTCAGTTAAAATTTTTTACATAAATTCATTCATTATATTTTAAGTTTAAATTGCAAAAGCAAAAATCTATAGTCCTTTTTTAATTTTCGAGATAACTGTATCTAAGTGCAGCAAAAACATGGGCACCAAAAAGTCTGCGTTCAGTTTGCTTGATTTGAGAATACCGTTACTTTCATGAAGATCTTTTTCTTTTTTAATCCTTTAAAGAGCTTGTGACGTGTTTCATTATTAGTTTGAAAAAATGGAAACCAAGTGGAAAGAAATTTGTGTGTCTGAAAAAAAAAAAATTATTAAACTGTAGAAAAATGGCGAAAATTTCAGAAAAATTTGACAAACTATTGGAAGAACGTATTCCTCCGTCCAGCGCGTAGTTAATAATTTCAAGGAAACCTGTATTTAACCATCGAAACCCCAATCTAGCCGTCAAAAAAAATTATCTATACGGGAAGAACGCGAAATTATATAAATAAGGCTCCGGATTTCTGAAAACAACTCACTTTTACAGATGAGAGCAAATTTTGTATTCTGCATAAAAGGTGGCCGATTTGTGTGGCGCAAATCAAGAACTGCCCTAGAAAAACAAAATCATGTTGGTACAGTGAAACATGGTGGTGGTGGAATGATGGTGTGGAGGTGCATGGCGGCTAATGGCGAGGGTCAGCTTGAATTTATCGAATCGACAATGGAGAAATGGGGATATTTAAACATTTTAAAAAAGAACTTGAAACAAAGTGTAGAGAATCTAGGCTTGTCTTCGACGTTTTGGTTTCAGAAGTATATCGATCCGAAGCATACTGCTCAAATAGTCAGACTTTGGCTCTTGTATAATGCCTCTAGACAGCTTAAAACGCCTCCTGAGTCACCCGATATCAATCCTATAGAGCACCTTTGGGATATATTAGGAAATATAATTCGTCAGCATATAATAACGAGTAAAGAGGTTTTGCGAAGAGCTATGCTGGCAGAATGGTCCCGAATTACACCTGAGGAAACAGATAAGTTGGTAAATTCAATGCTAAAACAACGTGGTTATCCAACAAAATATAAATGTGAATTTTTCTTTATAATTTTTAATGCTTTGGTAAATAATTATAAACCTTAACGCAGACGTTTATATATTGGTACACTTAGATACCGTACGATAACGAAAATGCAAATGGAAATATAGATTTTTGCTTTTGCATTTTAAACTTAAAAATAAATAATAATAAATAAATTCATGTAAAAAAATTTTTAACTGAATTAACTATTATAATTATGTTTTCACCTTACTTAAAAAAAATGTGTTGGGTGAACGCAGACTTTGTGGTGTATGTGTATTGCCTCGAATTGGCTATGCACTATTTTTTTTTTTTTGTGGAAAAAAGCTATATATAATTTTAAACTTAAAAAAATATAATAAAAAATAAAATAGTGTAAGCGAAATAAAATTAAATAAATATTAATAATAAAAAATTAATAAAAATAATAAATTGCCTGAAATTAAAACCAAATAAAATTAAAAAAAAAAATTAATTAAAATAAAATAAAAAAATAATAGAAGAAAATAAAATAAACAAAATAAAATAGATTAATCAAAATAAATTAAATGAAATTAAAATTTAAAAATTAAAAAAAATGAAATAAAAAACAAGCAGACTTAAACAAAAAAACAGTATGATTGAATGGTGTAAAAAAATGGAACGCCCCTAAATCTTAAAAAATGTAAAATTATTAATAATACAGACTACAGGCTACTTCAAAAATAGGTAACCTAGCTTGGAACATTTCATAGATCACATTGGTAACATAGTCACATTGGGGAGATAGTCAATTGGCTTTAGTGAAACGGTGCTCAAAGGAGTTCAATAATCCTTATGTTACTAAAGCTTTGTACTGTAAGCTTTTTAAATCTTTTACTACGCTTCGGTAATTTACTCTGTTAGGAAAAAATATATTAAAAAAATTGTCATTTTGCCTTAAAATTTAAATTGGAACTCTCAATAAAGTCTTTCTCCTTGTACTAGTCGCCTGAAAGTCATTAACCTTCCCGCTCGCTCTTTCTAGTTGTCGGGAAATATATATATATATACAATATTTGGAGCTTTATAACCGCTGAAGCGATTTTTGGCCGAGCTCCTACTCCACTTGGTGGTTTTTCCGTATTGATGATTTTACCAAGAAACGGAGGGACCTACAGTTTGTTCTAAGCAGCCTCCGAACGGCCGATGGATTTTTATGAGGATCTTTTCATTTACACTCGGAGTTAAAATAAAAACAGGCTGACTTTCTGGTCCTCTTTTTCTCTCGAAATCAAATTTAGTTTTCCATTTAGAGTGTCTAGATATGTTTTCTTTTTTTTTCTGATTTCAACTCTATTCCCGGCACATTTGACATAACTGACTCGCTTTGTCAACTCTCAAAAAATTGGAAAAGTTGATTAATAAATTTAATATTTGATTTTAAGTTATTTTTAAAAACCTAATAGCTCTGGACATGAAACAAACTCGTGCTCACCGTGACTCGGCGTTACAAAAAAAAAAAACAAAGAAAAATGCACCGTACATAAGTCATGTGGACTGCGCCCCTAGTTTAAAAAAAATTCAACTAAATTGAAAAAATAAAAATAAATTTAAATAAATTAAAAAAATAAATAATTGAATGAAATGAAATGAAATAAAATAAATAAAAAATGAAACACAATTATATTAAATAAAATTAAATTAAAAATTAATAAAATAGAATAAAATAAAATAAAACAAATAAAATAAAGTAAAATAAATTACATAAAATTAAATAAATATTATAAATAAATTAAAATAAATAAAATTAAGTAAAATTTAAATAAATAAAAGTAATTAAAATCATATAAATAAAATAAAATAATATTAAATAAAATAAATAAATAAAAAAATTAAATAAAAAAAAATAAAAATAAAAAAATAAAATAAAATAAAATTAAAATAAAGTTAATAAAAGAAAATAAATAATGAAACGAAATGAAATAAAATAAAATTAAATTAAGAGAAAATAAAATATAAAATAAAACAAAAGTCAAATAAAATTAAAAAGAAAAACTAAGAAAGTTAGAAAATGAGTATTTTGTTGTAAAGTGAGCGATATGTGAGATAGTACATATACACATATCATGCAAATAAAATGAAATAAATAAAGATAATAAAAGTAAAAAATGTTTTGTATTATTATAATAATATAAAATAAAATTAAAAAGAATATAACAAAGTAAAATGAAATGAAATAAAATAATTTTAAAAAAAATAATAAAAAAACGAAAGAAGTGAATATAAGTAAAATAAGTTTTTGTTTTAAATACCAATACTTAATGTATTCCCTCAAAGAAAAAAATAGAAATTAAATAAAATAAAATGAAATTAAATGAAATAAAATTAAAAAATAAACAAACTAAAATTTAAATAAAGTTTTATTAAATTATATCAGTTAAATTAAAATTATGTAAATGAGATAAAATTGGTTTTAAATTAAAACATTATGCAAAGTAGAAAAAAAAAATTATGTTTACTTTTATTTACTATACATACATATTTATGCATAAAGAATATTGAACATTTATTTTATTATATTTTTATTTTAAAGCTAGTCTTACTAATAAAAGAAAAACAGCAAGCACAGTAAACATAGTACCATTCATTGGCAAATTGTCACGTCGAAAGAAACGTGTTTGTACTAGGAATTGTGGCATAGTCTTTTGCTTTGCAAGCAGATGAATAATGGAATAAAATAAAAACAAACATTTGGCAGCAGACATTCGGTCGCTTGGCATAAGTAGTTTAGGCTTACAAATTAGAAACTAGAAATTCAAGGCGCGCTCATAAGCTTTTTCATGAAAATATACGAAACTTATGTACGTATGTACATATGTTGTGCACACATAGAGAAATAAGTGAGCATTTTTATAGAGGGCCAAGGCATCTTAACGAGTTCTGCGTAATTTATTTACAAAATACCAAGCTGAGTATCCAATAACAGAATGCTAATGTGCCTTTAAAGATATACAAAAAAAAAAGAATTTAATGAAATAGAAGTGCACACAGGCAACAAAAAGCTAACTATAAACATACATATAATTAACGCTATATCTATTCCATATACATGCACACTTTTCCTTTTCTTCGCCGCCAATATTTTACATAAGTACACTGCACATACACTATGCACTTTAAATTTCGCTTTTTATTTTACAGACTTGAACGTATTGAAAAAAATTTCGATTTGTTTATTTTTTATTTTTTGTCCAGTAGGTATTTTGTTTTCTTTTTACTATTTAGCGCTTATTCGACACATTTTTTTTTCGTAACAAAACAAAACGCACATACATACATATGTATTTATTGAAAGCTAAGCACATAATAAATGCCAGCATTTACAATTGTTTCATACATATTTACAGTACACGGCCTGCCTAATTAGTGTAAGGTTAATGCTTTTAATGACATGTCAGCGTAATTTAATTCAACTCGATGGCGATTCGCACTTTTGAATCGTAGAAGAAATAGGAGCACACCGCCTTGTTGGGAGAAAAACTCAATATCAGGGAAAATAGCCTTGCTTGTTCTGCGTTTTTGATATGCAAATTACTTATACGCAAAATTGTAAATTTGATGCTAAGACTGAATAAATACTCTCAGATATTGGAAATTTTCAGGGTTAAGGTTGAGGGACTATGCATTCCTACGAAATTTCACACCATTAGCTGCTTTAATGGCGAATTTTTAATCCAAATCCCCATATCTGTATCAGTATTAATGTTTAATTCATTATATATGTACAGACTACCAAAGTTCTCCGTCTTAGATTCTTTATTGAACCAAATTTTTGACTCAAAATCACATATTTGAACAAATCGGTTGTATGACAGCTATATTATATAGTCGATCAATCTGGCCGGTTCTGAGAAATGATCAATATATTGCAAAAATACACCCTCATACCAAGTTTCGTTGAAATATCTCAAAAACTGAGAAACTGGGTTGCGTTCAAAGAGACGTACGGGCAGACGGAAAGACGGACAGACGGGCACGCTAAATCAACTAAGCTCGTCATTTTGATATGATCGGTATAACTTTTGGTGCGCCTATAATATAGGTATAAAAATTAAAATCAACTTTTCAGCGATGCTGTTCGAACGCGTATATAAAGCGTGTTTTTTATAGAGGTATAGAACTTTAAGTTGGCATTACTTTTCAAGATGGCGACCGATTTAACAGCTGTCAAGTGATTTATTCTCAGTTTAGTTTGGCAATTCATCATGAATAGACTCACTCCTGAACAACGCTTGCAAATAGCGCTATTTTATTTCGAAAATAATGGTTCTGTGCGGAAAACGTATCGCGCACTACGTCCATTAGCGATTAAGCGCACTTCTGGTTGAATGGCTACGTCAACAAACAAAACTGCCGCATTTGGAGTGAAGGTAATCCTCAAGTGTATGTTGAAACACCGTTACATCCAGAAAAACTGACTGTTTGGTGCGCTTTATGGGCTGGTGGAATCATTGGTCCGTACTTTTTCAAAAACGATGGTGGCCAGAACGTTACAGTCAATGGTGATCGGTATAGAGCCATGATTACTAACTTTTTCATTCCTGAATTGAATAACCATGATGTCCAGGAGATGTGGTTTCAACAAGACGGCGCAACATGTCACACAGCTCGTGCCACAATAGTTTTATTGAAAGACACGTTTGGTGACCGCCTAATTTCACGTTTTGGACCTGTGAATTGGCCTCCAAGATCTTGTGATTTAACACCGCTAGACTACTTTTTGTGGGGCTATGTAAAGTCATTGGTCTATGCGGATAAGCCACAAACGCTTGACCATTTGGAAGACAACATTCGCCGTGTTATTGCCGATATAGGGCCACAAATATTGGAAAAAGTCATCGAAAATTGGACGTCCAGATTGGACTACATCCGCGCCAGCCGTGGCGGTCATATGCCAGAAATCATATTTAAAATATAATGCCACAAGATAATCTTTCGGATAAATAAAATTCATGTCAATCGAATAATCCATCGTTGTTTTATTGCAACTTAAAGTTCTATACCTCTATAAAAAACACCCTTTATATAAGTATATGAATAACGTACTTAAATACTCATTGCAGTTCATACATATAAAAAATATATTTACATGCATATGCCAAGCAAGTAGCCGTTAACATTTAGCTTCAGTCAAATTAGAGCTTTACTTGAGAAGTAATATTACATCTCAAATAACTTAAGTTTGTTCAAAAGTACCTCAACTTGAGAAACAAAAAAAGCATTTCTTGAAAAGGGAGTAGTAATTATGTTATTGAGAAAAGATTATAAACTTCTCAAAGATTTTTAGAAATATTTTTGGTCTGCATAGTAAGCTCGTATGAAATTGAATAAAATATAGAGTGCTTGATAAATGAGGGGAAAATTTTTATGTATAATATATAAATAAAAACCTTAATAAATAATTTTTTATAAAAACCATCCAGGTAGATTTCTACCTAAATTAAGGGGGATTCTAGCCTAGAGGACCGAATTACGAGCGTTTTTTGGCAATTGATAAAAAAAGAATTTAAAATTTTTACTACATTTTTTTATTATTTGTTCATTTATATCTCAAGAGTTAATTAAAAAAAAATTTTTCATGGAGTTATGAGCCCTTGAAGTAAAGAGGAAAAAAGTACGTGTCTTCGTTGCCGTGATTTCTACCCTTGTGGTCATCTGAAAAATAAAACAATGATGGATTCTTAATTAGTACGAATATCGCTATCTCAAGAACCTGCAAAACTGAAAAAAAAAATTCCATAAAATGGCGGCTTCTTAAAAACGTCGATTTTTCCACTATTTTTTTAACTTAGTCGAATTTTTTTAAACTATTACAAATTTCATTTTTTTTTTGTTTATGCGATAGATATTTAAAGAATATTCATGCCAAATTAAAAGTAAATCGGCTGATTAGAACTTGAGATATTGTGGTTACTGCATCGAAAGAAGTAGTTTCGAGAAAAACGCGTCTATAGTTCCGCGTATAGGTCGAGCCGATATGGATGCCGCGTCAGAAAAATACCTGTATCTCCGAAAATAATTTGAATTTTGAATAATCTTCCACAGACATATTTTTAAATAGTTAAACTTTAAAACTATGTAAAAAAAGTGAATTTTCCAAAATTCTAGACTAGAATACCCCCTAATATAAGCATCGCTTCTTTTTCTTCCGGGAAGTGACACGCTGCATCAATCTTTACAAATATAATCATTTCTAAATCTACCAAAATTGCATGAAATCATATTTTTATTTAAATATTACCTTTATAAAAAACAAATATTTAAAGTTTATTAACGAATTGGAATTTTATGGTATATCCGTCAACAACATCAAGTACGTAGAATTTATTTAATTTCTCATTGTTATTTATTTGTTAAAAATAAAAATTTTGTTTATATAAAATTTAGCACTAAATAACGAAATAATGCCCAACTGTGGTCAGAGGATGGACAAATTAGCAATGGCATGCAAATGAGAAAGTTAAATAGATACTAAATAAATATGATTAATTCTTCATAAATCACGCAGTTTCCTTGAATTTAACATTGTTGACAGCGTGATATGTGAATAAATAAAGTTTATTTTAAACTTAATAAAATTTCGCTTGAGACATTCAGCAAGTTTACTTAAATTTGAACTTGACTTTACAAAAATTTTGAATTTTTATGCAGAAAGTTTAATTTTTATCAATATTTATATTTAACTTTAAATAGCTGCCAAATGTTTCCACATCTCTTACCATTCCACTTATCGGATTTTCTTCTTATTTTCTTCTTAATTAACCAATTTCATTAAATTCTCTTATCCACTATTTTCTTCAATTAATTCCATTAGATTTAGCCCTCCCTACAACTTACGTCATCATCGCCCACAATACGCTACATAAGCGTTATTGTGGATTTTCTCTTTAATATCGTATACGATTTGCGAGTGCCACTAATGCATTTCCTCCTTGCATTAGTCGTCCGTCACTTTAATTGGCTCTTGACGTAACTTGAACCATTTTTTTTTTTTTAACTTTTACCGTTAGCCTTTTTTGTCATTGATTGACCTTATACAATTTACGCTATTTCACGTCCAATTCAAGTCACCTCAACTGACCTCCCTCTCTTTCTTTTACTCCTCACCAGCTCAACTTATCACTTTCCCACTACAATTTTCCTTTCATTTTTACAAACAAACTTTCTTCACGTTGTCTTCGTACTGCTTCTTAGTTTGCTTATGCAACATTGTGTATCTTTTTATTTATTGCTATTATAATTTATAGTTAAACCAATAGAGTCATCACCTACCTATTATCCCGTACTCAGTACTGACCTGCACCAATTTTGATGTAGACATACTGTGCTGGCTGTATGAAAAATGTATTTTGTGGAAATTTTTAAGTATTTTTATTCAAAACAAGTACGACGAACAAACGAAAAAAATGGTGTTGGATAAATGCAGAAGAGAAATATATGTTAGTTGATTGTTTTCATTTGACTCCCAACAACCAACTGACTCTTTACATACATGTATGTATGTATGTATATTTACTCGTTGATACTTTTGCATGTAACTTAGAACCAGCTGTCTATGCTTCTATCGTAAAACAGCGAACAATTTGTTTACTATAAAATTTGATGTTGGATTTGTTTTTGTAGCATATTTTGGCATTTTTCTAATTTATTTGTTGCCGTGGCTGCTGGACATACTATATTTTTATATTATCTACATACATACGTACGTTCGCATACAAACACCCCCGAAAAATATATTGCGCAGCCCAATTTTTTTTATAGCTTTGTTGTCGATGAGCTATTGAGTTATCTATGTATGGGCTTTAGCTTGTTAAGTATTGCCTAGTGCAGTGACTCCCAAACTTTTTTTTCGTCACACCACACTTTTAATAATTTCAAAATTTGATGACGCACTATCAATAACATACGAGTAAATTAATATAAAGTAAAAATTGTAATAGCAGACTTCAAGTTTTATGTGATATTGTCGGATAACCGAACAGTAAATTGAAACAGAAATTCTGGAAACTTTAAATATTGCTTTGCTTTAGTATTGTCGAAGGAACAAAAAATGTTTTATGAATTGTTTTATAACTCTTTTGAAACTGATTCGAATTTCTGTACTTTCTTGAGCTTTATTTAAAATACTTTTTTTTAAAGCTAAGTAAATTTAACCATTGAAACTCAAACATTCTCTTTCGTATCAAAATCATTAGTATTTTCTTCACAAAAAAATACCTTTATTTCGTTTTTTCATTAAATATTACAACACACACTGCTCCAACATTATTTTCAATTCCAATGGTTATTGCTTTCAAATGAGAATTTCCAGACATAAAGAACAATGTATTTGCGTTATGTTCTCTTACATGGATTACCAATCCTACCAATTTTACGATAAGCAGTTAATACAAAATTTTCATCAAAATTTTTTAGATTTTAATTTGGTTGAAATTAATTCGACCATTTCAAATGCAGAAAGCTTCAAACACACTAAATTCATTTAAAAAAAAAAACTTTACTTTTTTGAATCCTGCAAATAATGGTTTCTTAAAGCAGCGTTTGTGCTGTGATGATAGTTAAAGACAGTTAAAGACAGGTTAATAAGCATGTAATGTTGGGGTTTACTTAAAACCTTATCACTGTGACAGCATTCAAAATTTGAAACATCGTCACTACACTTGCGACAAACATCTTTATTCTTACCTATCATCGTTAAACTTGCTTTGTTATTCATTTATCCATTTTATATTCCAAGTTGTGAATCCGCGTATCGTATGTTCGTTATCGAGAACTTTTCGTATAACCAGTCAGCGAAATGGATTCTCCTATAGTCTGCTCCGCTGATTTGCTGTATGCAACTATAAAATTTGACAACACACTTCATGAATTTCGCAGCACAAGAAAGTGCCTCGGCACAGTTATTGAGAATCACTGCTCTAACCTATTCTACCATGGCATGGGCGTGTAAGTATCCATGTTATTTATTGGTATTTTTTCCAAGCGAGATTTTGTAGGCTTTTTGTTTTGAATTTTTGTTTTTATTTTTATTTTTCTTAATGGGCCCATATCTCAATGAACAAATTCGTTATCGTACAAATGTGAGCAAGCTATTTATTTATGTGTATGTGCATATTGGAGCCTAAAATTTTTTTCTCTTCATGCGCTGTTGTTGTACGATTTCTTAATTTCACTTTCATTCTTTTTTTTTTTTTTTTGTTATTGTTATTTAGGATATTTTTAACGCGTCTTATTCTATACTGAAGAAGAGGTCGTTTTGTTTTTTCAAACTTTGATTTTTATTAATTGACTCGGAGTAACCCATCTTTCCTATTTTTTGCATTGACCTATCCTTATATTTGTATGAGTATACGAGTATATGTGCTTACAATATTTTGTATTTGCTTATTGCCGCGGCTGAGTTATTACCAGAGATAGTCAGAGACTAGTCGCCACTCAAAGTTTTCCAAGAAAATGTAAATATAAATGCCTGGAAGTATACGATAAGAATGGACACCTACAAATATTTCGCAACCATTTAAATGTACCCGATTCGTAAAACTCAAAACAACCTGTATACTAACATGTCCTAGTGATCTACGAACTATCTATATTTCAATTCGAATCAAGCCTATTTTCGTCGATCTGTCGATCTGTGATCCCCTTCCTGGAAGAAGTATAGTCTATGTTAACCTAGACAAAAACATACCAAGCAAATCGAATTGCTCCCTATTCCATATCCGGCATTTTTTTTTTTTTTTGTCTAGACAAAAGGATGTCTTTGCACAAAAATTCAACAAAACCAATCCATAATAATATTTCTCTCAATGACATCGGTGTCTGGTACACATCCTGGAAAACAAATAATTTTTAGTAAATCGAAAAATAAATAATATTTTTAGATCCAGGTCCATTTCCGGAAGAAAAATTTACAAAATCAACAAATTCAACTGAGTTTTTTCGTAGTTTATAAGCTACATACAGCATGCACACATACATATATCAATGGCTTGGCCTTCAAGATATAAAAAAGCGAAAAAAAAATCTTTTTTTTTTTTAATTTCTATGAAGGATTTGATTTCTTTGAAGTTGTGTAAGCGCATTGGGGAGAAGGTTTGAAGTTCTTCATTGAGCACTGGGCTCATTAGAATAACACGGTAACCATTAGAGGCAATTGTCGTTGCGCAGAAGCTTAGCGCAAAACGCACAAAAGATCCGGGATGCGAGGACGCTTTCATTAAGAAGGATTACAATAACAATTGAAAATTCCTGACTCAAAAAGTAATGGAGAAAAGAAATAGCACTTGGTTAGTCTGAATTATTGTATATGCATATCGAATTAATCTGTTCTGAGATCTCAGAGAACAATAAGAATGATTATAGCTCGATCCAAGGAATTATTGGATGTACAAATTGCATTTTTTGTGCTCAAAATAAAGTGTTTTATATTGAAAAAATTTAATTAAATATACATCATTCAATGTATTGTCCGTCGGAAGCGAATACTTTTTCTCAACCCTCTGGTAATTTTCGAAAAATTTCCCCAAAAAAATTAGTACTTTCTTTCCTCGATCCCATCATTGAGGAAACCAGTAGTCGGCACGAGCAAGGTCATTGTCATTTTGCGAAATCACCTGATCATACCTTGCAGAACTCAAACGTATTTATAGTAGTCGTGCATTTGGCATGGATCTTGATCCAGTAAGGCTTCCAATACCTCTCATATTCAAACTTTTCAAATTGGCTAGGACGCTGCTTGTCTTCGATGCTTAAATCATCACTTTTGAGGCATCCAAACCTGACTTGACTTGTCATGACTTATCGCTGATTCACCATAAACTTCCACAAGCATCAAAGATACTGAGTGAAGAGTTATAATTAATTTTGTTCCATCTCTCGATATTCTTTCCCCACCTTTACCTAAAAGTTCACGAAGGCGTAGTTGGTAATAAATCGCTTCCAAAACTCTTGAAAAGAGTTTGGTTATAGATACCAACTGCTTGTATGTATGTCAAACATCACATAAGCATTCCAGTGCATAAATCAATGTTGAAGGACGAAAATTTCGGCGGTCCGCCAACACAACGTTGGCAAAGGAAATTCTGAGAATTTAATATACTTAATCAATAATGAAAATTTGCCTTCTACCTCACATTTTATTTTGTATTTGAAATAACATACGTGTTTGCCTTCAATTACCAACCACGTGTAAAAAAAAACTGAGATTCACTTTCAAAAATGCCCGTAAATTAAAAAAAAAAAAACACTAACCACTCAGTAAAGTTTGTAGTAATGAAACCGGAGGAATATTCAATAATATTTTCAGCACGGCGACGTCTTGCCAAAAAGTTGGTGATTCAACACAATACCAAATTCAAACTAAAACATGTTTGTAAAGCGACAAAATATCGAAAGAAAGGAGTATCGAACGGCAAACAAAACGATGTGGAGAACTTAGCAGGAGATGGAAAAAAAACTGTGTAGTGAATGACATCAACAAGTTGTCCTCATCATTTTTATACATGTAGTTACATGGAAAACAAGAATAGAATATTTATATAAATACGTAAATATATCTATGCATGTTTTTATGTATAAAGCCCTAAAATACAAAATAAAAACAAAACAAAAAACCTACATACAACACATATTTCAGTAAGCATCTCCCAATGACACACCGAAACGCTGTGCGCACATTTACCGCCCCTCAGGGCGCCATTGTCTACAACACAATGCCCGGTTACCTTGAACGAATTTTTCCTTCTTCCGACTCACTGCCTTCCGGGTATTTTGATTAAAGTTCAAATGTCAAACGTTTGGCACGAGTAATTAGCCTTGAAAGCTTACAACGGCAAGCTTAATAGCAATATACATATAAGTATGTGTGCGAGTTATATGTATATGTAAATACTTATAGTAGTTGGAGCGTTAGTGAATTTGGCAGAAGGTAGATTGTGAAAAACTGTGAAAATAGAAAGCTTCAAAAAGCTTTCACAAGTAAAACTTTTGAAGGAAATCGTGTATAGAAAAGTAGGTGAAAAAGAAAAGTTGAAGAGCGAAATGAAATAAATGAAAAGGTATTAACCACCAAGAACGTTTTTGGAAAGAATTTTCCTGTAAGAGAGTTAGTTATTCTCTGAGAGTATAATGTAAGTAGTAGCATGTGTATGCAAAGCTGCAGAGAGAATACGAGAGCAAAAAGAAAACAAACATCTCTCACGTTGACGTTGAACATAGAGGCCGTTTTGTTGCGCTTGCGCGGGAACTGTCAAATTTTCAATATTTGTGTTTCCATCAACCTTCTTATTCCACTACTACATACAACACTCAAAATCTGCAAGGAGCTGCAAATTAAATGTTGTCCTGGATTTTGCTACTGCAGTCGTTACTAGCAGTGACAGTAATTAAAATTGACGCAAATTACAGTGCAGTAGAAATGTTACAATATAAGCCAACCTACTTAATAAAGTACTTTCGGGTAAAGGGTCCACTGAAACTTATGGGTCTATCTGTTCCCCAGAGACGTGAGTGCAAGAGAACGTCATGAAAGTACGTCAGATCCAGGGAAGAAACAATTTGCTCCGATGAAAATGTGCAACGTCTGCTCCCTCGTCTGCAAAGATAATGCTGCTCAGCTAGTTAGTGATAGATCCATGTCTCCCACCACAAATCCAACATCAAATTTACGCTTATTTATGTATCAACTATAATAAATGTCACAACAGCTTATCTTCTGTATTCTTTCTTGTTGCTTTCGCAGCTATAGAATAGCTATATCTGCAACTTTACTTTATCCAAGTAGATGTCGCTATAGGTATAGTCGGTAGACTAAAGTCTAGCCACAGTCCGTAACAGAGCGATATTTTTTAACATATCACATATTGACGTAAAAGTCGTTTAGTCGACGGATGACTTCTACGAGCGCTAGCAAAGCGAAAACGTAGCTGAAACTAACCGCCTCTTCTAATGACCGAAATATGTAACACCAGATTCAAAGACAAAAAACCTTCAAGGTACTTTGTCATCCTTCGTCGTAGGAACAAAAGACTCGTAACAAAGTCGACACAAAGAACGTTCGACGTTAAAAAGCGGACATTACAAAAGATTGTTTTTTCGACAATGGCAAAAGTATAGCTGGGTTGGAGCCGCACCACTATAGAGAGGAAAAACTGTCGCATCGTTTAATCGTAATGCAAACCCTATGGGAAGGAAATCATTTGTTGGAAAGAATAATAATGTGTATTTACCGAGAGAAGTAGAGAGAAGCCGACAGATATGCATACGAGGAACTTGAGAAACTGGTCTTGGGCGAAATGCTCCACAAATTTACGCAGAAAAGATGATCGTTCAACTAACATTCAGAGCTTTTTGAAATTTACGCATCTAAGATGATCGTTCAACTAACATTCAGAGCTTATTGAATTTATAGGACGAATATTTCACCAAATTATAAAAACTGTAGGGAAAATGACGAGCCAATAATCGATGATGAAGGGGTAGACGTTCCAACACCCTACTTCGTTAAGATTCAAATACCAATAACAACGCACTTGAAGAACAACAACACAGCGGGAACCGAGTGCGCTATTCAAATAGGATCACGTAAAACTAACAATTTCTGTGTCTGTGCAGCATAAGTAATTGGAAATGTGGAAAAATTACCAAATTTTTGTACCAATTAACGTTTTCTTTTTTTAACTTTCCGCCTTTAAGTTTTTCAAATTAAAAGGCATATTAACCCTTTACAAAAGGCATTGGGAAAACTTAGACCAGGGAAGCTCATGTTTCACTAACACACATTCTACATGCTGTACATACATGTGGCAATATACGAGGGCGGTTTGATAAGTCAGTAAGTTTTTGAATAAAATGTAGCAATTTCGGCAAATAAGTGTTTTATTTCTCAACATAATCTTCTTTTAGCTTTATACATTTGGTCCAGCGTTTTTCCGATTTTTGTATTTTTCCCAAATAATAGTTTTCAAGGCGCCCAAATGAGCATTTGTTTCTGTGATGACCTCAACATTCGACCCGAATCTCTTAAAGCCAAGTCATTTCTTCAGGCTTGAAAACGAGAAGCAGTCGCAGGCGGCTAAATGTTGAGAATATACTGGATGGGGTAGAAGGTCATCTGCTTTCAGTGACTGTCAAACACAAACTAAATGTCACAGCTTGCTCAAAATTTGTAACAATTTATTAACCGAAAACAGTTGACGGGAGCAGTGTTGTATTTACAGTAACAGCAAGGCGAATTTTAAAGGTCGCTGACTTATCAAACAGCCCTCATATCAGTGTTTGACAATACTACTAGATATAACTATTTCACGGATGAGCACACCCCATTACAGCTACGTAATTAATAGTTAAATCGAAGCACACCTACTTTTGTAACGACTTCTTCACAAACACATTCAATATCTAAAACTTGAACTTATTACCAACAAATATGTATTGTACTTGTACATACAGACATATTTGTTTAGTAACACGCCCAAATCAACCAAGTCAACCAAGTACTTAATCCACCCACTTAACCGACTTATGGCTTACATAGCTTAAGACTTGAGTGCCAACGCTGCAACGATGTCGTTTGAAAGGGACTTTGAATAAGTCGCATGACAAACAACAACAAGTATGTACTTATACATGTATATATGTATATGTTTATAGGTGATTGCAGCAGTCATCATTAGTAGCATACACTTTAATTTTTATTAACTTTCCTCTCTACATTTTTCTATTTATTTTACTTTTTTCACTCTTTTCAATCTTTGCTTAGGAAAAAAATTAAAATAATTATGAGCTGATTAGAAACGTTTCAATAAGTTGGACGAAAAGATAAAAATTATTAAAATTTGTGCGGTTATCAGACTGTTAGTGAGCTATTTTTTTTATTGAAACCCACAAGATTGTGCCAGTCTTAAAGCTACGTCTGGCTATGGGAGCTGTACGTGGTGTGTTCAAACGAAAAGGTGAATTTTGATTATTTTTTTAAGTACTTATTTATTCATCAATATCTATTTTGTCCCCTTCAAAGTAATCTCCCTCGGATATAATACACTTGTGGCTACGCTTTTTCCAATCCTCGAAGCACTTCTGAAGTGCGCTTTTCGGTATGACCATCAGCTCTTTCTTCGATTCTGACTTTTTTTTCAATTTCAATTTTCAATTGTGGCAAAACGATTTCCTTTCATCAGATTCTTTAATTTTGCGAATAGAAAAAAATCGCAGAGGTCCAAATCTGGTGAATACGGTGGTTGAGGCATGATTACGGTTTTGTTTTTGGCCAAAAACATCACGAATAAATAAGCATTGATGTGTGAGCTGGTGCATCATCGTGATGCGGAATCCACGATTTGTTTTTCCACAATTCCAATCGTTTGAGCCGTATTGCTTTACGCAAACGTTGCATAACTTCCTTGTAGTATTCTTTATTAACTGTATGACCATTTGGAAGGAACTCATGATGCACCACGCCATTGTAATCAAAGACAACAGTGATCAAAACGATGATTTTAAAATTGATTTCGAGGATTCTCAGCCGTAGCAAAGAACTAAAATATTTCGTTTCTCTTAGAATTTATTAATATCAACAGTAGTCTGTTCGAAAAACCGGAATTTACCTAACCTCAATAGGATAGCGACTTTTCGATTAACGAGATTATAGCAAATGACAGACGTGCTCGGATTATCTTATATCGAAGCACACCTAGCTTGGAAAAAATTTCCCCGGCTATGCTACATAGGGCCGGAGACAAGGTGGTCAAGTACCTAAGCACGCTCTGTGAAGCCTGTATAAGGGAAAGCTACGTTACGGCTTCGTGGCAAGCGGCGAGGTTAGTGTTATTTTTTCGAAAACAGGTAAGACAGGGCATCTGTATCCTAAGAACTATCGCAAATCAGTTAAACTTAATTTCGTCTTAAAACATTGGATATTTCCATCAAGCAACTGTTGATGAAAGTCTCAGAAATATAGTATACGGTACTTGCGAACTGTGTTAGACAGCATGGAGACTCAATGTGGAAGCGCGAATAAGGAAGACATCAATGGCCAGATATACATGTAAGAGGATGTTGGGTTGTGCCTGGGATCTTTCACTCGCATTGGATCTTCGTTGCGATTGTCAAGCCGATAATTTGCTATACCGCTCTAGTATAATGGAAGTATAAGCATAAAATAACAAATCTGCCGCACTTCATGCGATTTTGAGCATAGCAAAAACAACAACAAGCCAAGTAACTAAACACAGGTCACACATAACTGTACCAGGGGTATATGCTTCAAAGCCGGTAAAAATCGAGACATACGCAACCAGTATTATAGCGTTATTCCGTAGTATACACGTAAACTCCGACTTAAAACCTCACCTGACTTTTGGGAAGCTGTTGTCAGCTACAATAGAGACGGATGGCTGGAGCAGGTTTTCACATAAAGCTCTGCATATTTTTTACAGATGGTTTCAAAATGGCCGGTGGAGTGGGGTCTGCAGGTTACTTGCTAAACGAGGCCAGACTCAGAGCTATTTTATTATATTATTATTAGGACTTTTAACAGGGCTGTGGTTTGGCGTCGCATGTCTTCAATTTAGGTCTATTATAGGACGGTAAAATGCAAGAATGGCAGGGTATTTATGAGTGCCCGACGATCGGCAGGGCAGAAGTTATGTTTGCTTGACGCAGAACAGCTGCAGAACTGTCAATTTGCAAAAGGAACAGCAATTTTATTCAAGCTAGAGACACAACAGAGAATGTGGCAATACAGCTTCGTATGTAGTGCATCTGGTGTCTGGTAAAGGATTGGTTATCTGGCTCCAGATATCCATTTTCACTGGTTTTTCCTCTACACACATTTACTGACTGATGAAACACTGTACGGCCTATTTTGTAATAGAGATTGCAAGGTTTTCTGACGTAAAGTGAATAACGAAAGTGTTCATCTCCTAAGCGAATAGAGTGCGCTAAAAGAAGTTTCAAAACACACCACCTGCCGGCATAATCTCGATGCATCCACTCGTTTGTTGTACACAACAAAGGTTTTCCGTCGTCAAAAGGGTTCAAGATATCTGCATCTTTTACTTAGTGATGACGCTGACTAGGAGGTTAATGATAATTCCCACAAACGAGACGGTCGTAATAGCAGCGTGGTTAGCATTGTGTACTGCCATTCGGAAGGCCAGGGTTCGGGCCATTGTTCGAGCAACGTACGTTTTTTTTTATTGTGGTCGCTCTCCGAGTGTATTTCTGTCATGAAATCAAAGCTTCTCATAAAAATTCATCGGCCGTTCGGAGGCGGCTTGGAATAAATAGTAGATCCCTCCATTTGTTGGAATGAGGAGGAGCACGGCCGAAAATCTCATATACATATATATATGTGGTGACCCTAATATACCTATATACATATATACATACTTACAATTAAAAGAGGTTTGTGCGTAAATCAACGTGCGGAAGACAAATAACAGTTAGTCTAAAATATAGTTGAACTGAAATCAAAGAAGTCAAGAGCAAATATGTAGTACAATATGAAGAAGAAACGGTTGATGGCAATCGCAGAAACATTACTACAATTAAAAGCTGGCGGTAACAATATTAAGCACGAGGCTAGCGGCTTGTAAATCTCAAAAGAAATCTCTAACTTTTTTTTTAATTTTTTTTCTGTCGATAAGATTGAACGATAAAAGACAAAAAAAATTTAACGGAAGGCAAGTAAATGCATATATATACATACTATATATACATACATATACGATTATATGTATATATCTTTCTGCTATGTATCACTAGACGACACGCTGAGTAAAGGTTAGAAATTGATCTGGTTGCTCTGAAGGGAGTCAAGTAAAGAGGGGATAGGAAGTAACAACTCAAACGGCAATAGGAAACAATAACTTTGAAGGCAATGGAATTTGTAGAAAAAATGAAAAAAACTATGGAGCATAATACAATGAAGTATGGAGTACGTAGGTAAGGTGTTAGCGCGAGTGAATATGTCTAAGTAAATAGCGGGAGATATAAAACATAACAAAAGTTAAATGATTGAGGGCACGCCTCAAAGCATTTGATACTTCAATGATTCAGTTGTCAAATGTCACGTTTGTGTGGCAGGCCAGTCGTGACAAAAAATAAAGCAAAGCAATTAAAAGAAAATACAATTTTTTAAATAATTTTCTTGCTACAAATAATGTAAAAAAACAGTGTTTTAACTAGTTATTTGAAATGAATTAATTTCCTAATGACTTTCCTTTCATTTAAGAAATCTACGTGGCTGGCACACATGTGTATATTTTCAAGCAAAATGCATATGCTAAACGTAAGTTTGTACTGTGCACGCACGCATCCTTCAAACTCGTTATAAAAAGTACAAAGAGCTCGAACGTATGCTTTCTCAAACCATTAACAGTAAGCAGGATATCCTTCCCACACAAACAACCTAAATTCAAACATGCGTGTTGAGTGAGAAGAGTTGACTGAGGTGTCGGTTGCCATCACTTAGAGTGCTCAACATATAGAGATAATAATAAAATTACATAGCAAAAAGGACAGCATTCACGCTCATGTAAGAAGAAGTTAGAGGAAATTCCATTTATGTACTATAATGAAAATGTGTTGAGTAGGCAAATGTAATTAAACCTCTTAAGGCAGTGGGAAATACTTTTACATACACTGTTGAGCAAACATGCAAATCAATATTTATAAGGGTGTGCCTCCGACTTGATACTTCAAAATAATTAGTACTATTTTAAAACAGATTAATACTTTTTGAGCATTTTGAAGCTTCCATGCATCTAACATCGGAGTCTTTTTGGTTAAAATGGAAAAAGAACAAGGGACATCTTCAAGGCCTCTGTACCTCTCATGATTAATTAACTAATCCCAACGGTTTACCCACCTCCCGCCCATCCGCACGCGGGGCGCTGTCCGCATGACGTACGGAACTTGTTATATTTTTCATCAATGCCGAGTCACGATGAGGAGAGGTTTGTTTAGTGTCGAGAACTAAAAGAGTTCAGCTACAGAGCAAAATTCATCAGCTGATTTTAGAATTATTTCAAATATACAATGTAATGGAACGGTTAGTTGAGAGTTGACAAAATAGTTTTCTTAATATGAAAAAGCGAGTCAGATATGTCAAATGTGCTTTAATGAGAATTGAAATCTAGACACAAACAATGCAAAGGTTCGTGAAATTCAAAATTCGTTTTACAAGTTTTCAGAAGCAAGGGGCAAAATGTCTGGACATTCTGAACGGAATATTAAATTTGATTTCAGAGAGAATGAGTGGGATAGAAATAGAACCTGTTATTATTTTAACCATGAAAATTACACCAAGCATTTCCCGACGACTGGCGAGATTAGGGAGATTGATAAGTTTCAGACGACTAGTACAAGAGGGAAGATTGTATTGAGAGTCCCAATGCAAATTTCTTAAGAGCTTTTGTAACATAAGGATCATTAAACTCCCTTGACCAACGTTTTACAAAAGCCAAGATGCTTTTGGCTTTGTTGACTAACACACCAATGTGATGTGTGAAGTTCAGTTTAGGGTCCATAGTGATCCCCAGATCAATAAAGCTGTGAACCTGCTCCAAACTGTAATTATCTCTAGTGTAAGTACTTGTCTGTGTGGATCTTGGAGAGAAACACATAACTTTACATGTTTTAAGATTTAGGGGCATGTGATTTATTTTGCACCATTCAACCATGCTGTTTATGTCTGTTTGCAGTAAGACACCTTCATTTGCCGATGTGTAAGATTTATAAAGTTTTATATCATCCGCATACATTAAAAGTTTTGAAAATTTTATCTGAGAAGATATATCGTTCATAAATAGTGAAAACAGAATCGGGCCTAGATGGCTACCCTGAGGTACTCCTGAAGTAACATTAACGGTATCTGAAATGGAATTTTTAAACATTACTCTTTGAGTTCGATCATACAGATATGTGGAGATCCATTGTAAAAATTTTGGTTGGAAACCCAGTATCCCAGTAGTAGTAAGTCAAGTTTCTTGATTAGTAACGAGTGACACACCTTATCGAAAGCTTTGCTAAAGTCAGTATATATTACGTCAACGCTGCTGTTCTTTCTGAACGCATCGATGATATAAGAAGTGAACTCAAGTAAATTGGTGGTTGTAGATTTTCCTTTAACAAATCCATGTTGGGAGTGTGATATAAATGAAAAGAATGAATTGAGTCAAATGATCAGTGGTAAGTGATTCAAATAATTTAGGAATCGCAGATAGTTTAGCTATACCTCGGTAATTTTCTATCAAAGATCTGTTTCCATTTTTATGAAGGGGTATAATAAAAGATTCTTTCCATATAGATGGAAAAATACTTTCTTTAAGAGATAAATTGAATAAATGAGCCAAAGGTTCGAAAATATACTCAGTGCAATTTACAAGAAAGCAGGAAAGTATTTGGTCCGGACCATATGTGCATGACTTTTTTAAGGACCTCAGATGGATAAATACATCTTCAGACGATATGTATGGACTAAGTTACCCGAACATAATTTATATGGGTAATATGAGTTTACTTGAATACTAGGAGAATAATTAGATTTGAAAAATTTAGCGAACAAATTGGAAATTGTCTGACTATCACTGGAAATGTTATTTTGAAACGTCATAGTAGAAGGAAATCCAGATACCTGGCGCTTAGCGTTTACGAAACCATAAAATGATTCAGGATTTTTTATTGAACTACGTTTAATTTTGCACAAATAAGCATTATAACATTTTCGATTTAAATCAAAGAGCTTGTGTCGCAAAATTGGGTATTTTAAATAATGTGAGTGCATACCTGTACTTTTATAAGGCTTGAAATGTCGGTTTTTATTTTTATTTTTTAGAACTCTAAGTTCTTTAGTGTACCACGGTTGAGCAGGTTAAATTAACTAATTATTTGCGAAAACTTCAATTAATTTCATATTTTTCTGTGTTATTTCATTCTCATAATTTAGCACTATTATGTATTAGCCAATTTCGAAAACCATAAATTGAATTTTTTTTTTTTTTTGGTCTCTATGTTAACATGAGCATAACATCCACATATACAGTGGCAGACCGAGGGTATTATTATCATGCATTAGCTTTAATTTTGAATTTGAATAGAACACAGAAATGATGAATCAATACTGTCGAACACAACTTCTGTGAAGAATGCAGAAAATTTCAGAACTTTGCTTCGGGTCAAAATTGAGCATATCCTGAAATCCGTGCTGAAAGCTGTCTTTAAGAACAACGTGCATTAGTAAAACAACACAAAGCTTACTCACTGAGGGCTACTAGGCTGAGATACATGACAAAATTTTACAAACAGTTATCCAAGGGGGAAGAATTCAAATTATTTTTGCTAGATTTTTGATGAACTGTCAAAAAATCTGGTTTTAAATGGTAATGACTCTGCCGGCTCTGTATGGAAGATGAAACTCCGTTGTTCATAAAGATAGCCAAATTGATGAGGTATTATCACTCACAGAAGTCGCGCTCGTATAAATCATCTAATTAGACGGTTAGATCCACTGTACTATGTACTAAAATTCTGCTTTGACACTCTGTTTTTCATATACGCTAATAAAACGATTTCAAAATCCGTGAAAATACGATCAATCGTAATCGTTTCCAATACAATACGAGAGGTCAAGAATCTTTCAATGCAAAGCTTAATTAATTACAAAAATATATATGTATATAAGCAAAAAATGGCGCTTTACCCGATTTTTCGTCAGGCTTCTCTCGATTTATAGAGTACGAGTTTGATCCTTTTCAAAAAATTGGATGATTCAAGTATTTAGAACAAAAATTTCAGATGCTAGTCAGTTTAGTACTTCAACTACCAATCTTTCGTCCTTAAGGTCGGCACACACCTCACGCGAAAAAACCATAACTTCACATAAAAAAAGGTCACAAAAATATTGCGTGAAATATTTTTTCCAAAGCAGTAGGCATCTGAAAAAAAAACTTTATTTTCTACTGCCTATTTTTAAAGTTTTTAAATAAACAAATAAAGCATGGTAACGAAATACAGGTTTTCGAGCAGAATAATTAGTCTCACGTACAAATATATGGCTAATTTTTGAGCGCGTTTTCGTTAAAACAGCATACTGACCTTTAAAAGGAAATACCTAATGTCAATATGCAAATATATACGTAACCATGGGTATTTACGTGCATCTAATGATTTGTTATAAGACTTTGATACCCATACAAACATTTAAGCATTCCCGTACGTACGTACGTACACATAATACATATACTTTCACAGTTACCCTGCAGTGAAAAGTTTACCTTTTAGTATGTAAAATTCCAGTTAAATACTAGTATGAAAAAGGATGAAATCAGACCAGTTCGTTAATTGTATAGAAGCCCACCAGTAACGGGAATAATAATAATTTTCACCACTACACCATTCGTATGTTGTTGTGGTTCATTTCCTAATGAGCTCTGTCGATGTGCGAAGTATGTCGTCGCTCATCATAACTCGCTCATCTGCATCATAACGATAGTCGTCAAGTCGTTAGAGGTTATCACTGTAGCGCGTGAAGTTCGCGGTTGAGTCTCACTGTCGGCAAATTAATTTTTATTTTTATTTTTATTTTTATTTTTGGTAAATTAGAAATTCAACACATACTTATAAATGACAGTTCGTAAGACATCGTCACGTTAAAAATGCGAGTGGCTTACATGAGAATTATATAGAAATATAGAATATCGAAAGAATTCAAAAAATGTAAAGTAGTTGGATTCTAGTAAACAACTAGTATTTTTCTCTGCATGGTATGTACTCGTATATAACATATTTATGTAGCTGAAGAATATGGTCAAAGTGTTTAGTAAGCATTTAATTTTATTTGAGCATTAGGAAGAATACATTAAGTTTATGTGTTTAAAGTACATAGACATCTTAAAATTGTATTTCATGTGCTCAGGCTATCTTCCTTTACTCATTGTGGATTAAAATGAATTACAAAATAAGTGAGCATTAATTAAAGAATTTTAATTAAACTGGGTTAGCAATGGGACCTTTATGCAATTTGAGCAACATTAATTAAATTTCTATTAACACATCGATCTATCGGCAAATCGGAAAAAGGAAATAAGAAACTCTTTGAATATTCAGTCAAAAAGAGGAAAGAAAGAAGCATATAAAACCCATCTGGATCACATCAGCTTAAAAAATAAATGATATTTATAAAACCGTTACTGGTGCCAAGATTAGAACACGGGTAACTTAAAACTCAAAGAAAGATAACCCAGAGAAATTTTCTCTCGTTAGCTGTTCATAAATCATTATTTCAAGTTAACTGGCAATTGGGTCAATAAATTTCAGGCCGAGAGAGAGAGAGATTATCATGGAGGTGACTACGTTGGCACAAGTTTTTTTGCTGACAACTCTAGGCTCTACTACAATATGCACTAAAATTATGTTGAAACAACAATGTATAGGGCTGAGCCTTTCGTATGAGTTCATGGTCACAGGGACATCATGAGTTTGCTGGGCAAGGCACGATAAGCCCAATTACTACTCAAAAAATCTATACATATATACGACAGTGTAATCTGAATTTGCTTTACCACAAATCCAAGAAAACTTTACTGAGGAGGTCACACGCCGTACAGGAATCCCAGGATAGAACACTGTATAGCATGCCGAAAGGCTGATAGCTTCCTTGGCAAATATAAGGCGGCTTTGGTAATCAATCTACTGAAGTTTATTGGAGAAACTTGACAGATGAACAAGAAGTTATATAATGAAAATTGTGATCGGATCACATCGCGAGTCAATCATACTTACCTACTAACCAGAACCACACGCTTTGACCTATAAAATTAGCCTCTTCACATTTTACTACAGATGCTTTTTAATGATGTGCAAAAGTGAGATTCTTTGATTTTCAGCCCTTGGAAATCAAATGTCTAAAAACGTTTTTTTTTTATTTTTTTGAATTTTAGTTTTTTTTATTACTAAATGATTTTCTGATTTTCTAAAATCATATATGTAGTTCATAATCATCTTCAATTCGATTACGGAATTATTTCGGAGCTACATTTAGAACATTTCAAGCCTATATCAGTTCATTTCCAAATAAATTATTTTTGAATTGAACAACTTTTGGCTTACTACTTCGCAAAATCTTTATCTATAAAGTCTTCTTCTTCTCCTTTTTTTTTGTTTTTTTTTTTGAGAATAAATTTAGAAATTTTAAAGTGTCCAACGTCGAGCACAAACAATTTCTATTAAATGTTGTTCGAAAACTTTCGAGATTCTAAGCAACGAGCACTCGTACACCTGTTCAGCGATCATTACTTTGATATATTCGAACGCAGATTGGAGTCTGACGAGCTTTTTCCAACATTTAAAAAAACAGATTGACATTTTTTTATGATGTATAATATTGTTTATGCCAAGTGTGATTTTCTTTGAAATTCTAAAGAAACTTTGTGCCTCTGCCGAAATTGTACAAAAGCTCGAAAATTTCTAATGGAAATTTGAGCATCGGACTACTCACATTGTTCGAATGTTAAAATTCGAAGTTTATGGAATTTCTTAAGGATTTCTCAAAACTGTTTAGCTTACTTCGTCATACATATGTATATAAATATTTTCATGATAGTAATGAAAAGCAAACTTACCTTTTCAATTTTAAAAATTTCCAATGAATTCCACTGCTCTGCAACACTGCAATTTTCGTAGAACTTTTGCCAATATCTAATTTGATTAACACTTATAAAAATATATACATACATTTATAAAAGGAGCTTCAACTGGCGACAAACACTGATAATGAAGTATGTACATATGGGTATGTACAAAAGTAATTTAATTTTAATTATTTAGTATTTTTGATGAATTTTTATTCTTTTTTTTTTTTTTTGTTATAACAAAAATTATTCTCTATTTTTGCGTAAACAGTTCATTTACATACATATGTACAAGTGATTTCAGTGCCACTCAATCACTTTATTGCTGCTATTTAGTGTTGTTGTTGTTGTTATTGTATTTGCTGTTGTTAATTTAATTACGGCTGCTGTGTGCGAATTAAAATATTAAACATTTGCCATCGTCGCAAATACACACACGTACGAGTTTTTTATTTTTTTTTATTCATTTATATATTTTTTAATCACATATATGTGTATGTGTGTGTATTTGCATGCAGATTTTTCGCAAAAAAATTAAAAAATAAAAATAAAAATTACACTTGTTAATGGCTCGCATTTATTCCACACTGCATATTTATTTTTCTCATGTACATTTATATATGTGTATATACTAAGTATATAAATTAAAATCTATGAAATAACATATATATTTGTTTACATACATACATTGTAAGATAATCGTACTTATGTATGCGAACGAAAAAAAGGAGTGGCGTGTGAGCAGATCATTTTTCCCATTTCATTTTTATATCAATGAATAACCTAATGAAGACAGTTGAACGGGTTTCAAAACCGTTTCAAAATTCTTCTTTTACTTTTGTTAGTTACTACTGATAGTTATAAATAGCTTATTTTTTAGTGTTCAAAGTGTTTTTGAATTAAACTTTGCTGCGTCATTGAAAGCAATTGACTAAATGCCGAATAATCGCCGAAAAATGCCGCAAAGCAACGGCACATCGTAAACTCAAAGAGAAAATAAAAAGAAGCAATAAAATAGAGAATAAATACTCATAATTAAAGAAAATCAACCAACAGTGGATTATTTGATAATGATTTTTTGTGCAACAACAATAGCTAAACACCGCTCATAAGTATGTTAATAAATGAGGCATGGAAGACAGAAACGAAACAAGAGATCTAGTTAGTGGTGTATGTATGTATGTTTGTTATGTACGTATCGCGCGTTGAGGCGCAGTAAAGGTCGATCGTTTGATCAAGGTGTTGATAACGAAAATAAAGGGTTTCCCAATAGGGATGATATGATTTCTAAGTGTCGTTTTGGCCATTTTTAATGTGTCATGATCTGTCATTTTTTTCATTGTATTCAGTAATGTTTACAATTTCATCATAAACGTCGTGAATTTGCTGATTTTACCATGGAACAACTTAAAAACGATAACGATTTTTTTAAGAATAACATCTTTCCTCACTTTCATCTCAGTGGTGCGGTAAAAAAAAAGAAAGTCTCGATTCTGGTGCGAAGAAAATCCACAAATTATTCATGAACAACCATTACATTCCCCTAAATTGACAGTTTGGTGTGGTTTTTGGTCTGGTGGAAGCTGGTAGCACCGTTACTATCAATGGAGAGCGGTATAAATCGATGATAACCAACTTTTTATGGCCACAATTGGAAGAAGTTGATCTTAACAATATCTGGTTCCAACAAGACGGAGCTACGTGTCACACAGCACGTGCAACAACCGAATTATTGCGAGAAAGGTTTGGAGATTCGATTATTTCAAGAAATTGTGACATTGCATGGCCTCCAAGAAGTTGTGATTCAACACCATTAGACTACTTCTTGTGGGGTTATTTTAAATCATTGGTATTTAGAATTAAACCAGACTCTTTTCAAGCTTTAAAAGTCAATATTGAAGTTTTTGTTCATGACATTCGACTTGATTTAGTGGAAGAAGTGCTCGAAAATTGGGTTCATGGAACACTTTCCTGTCGTGGAGGTCATTTGAATAATGTTATATTCAGAACTTAATTGCATCGAATGAACTTCACACTAAATAAAAAACTTATTGAAAACCCCTATATTTATAATAAAAACTACACGCAGTGTGTATCTCTGTACTAACATAAAAAAAAATTTGAAGAAATTTCTATTTAATGTTGCTTAAAGTTAACAAGAAAAAATGATTTTCTACCCTTACAATAAATATGTATAATAATGTGTGCCCGTGTGTATAAGTATGTATGTACGCCGCTAACATATCATAAGAAAATAACAACAATAATCTTGCAAGTATATATGTTACTTATCTATGTCTATTTGTATGCTGATATGCGCCATGCATTGCAATTGATTGCAGACAATTTGCAAGTAGTGTATGCATATGTATATTTATAATGTGAAAGAAAAAAATATATAGAGAATATACAATGTAGCAATGCAATCAAGAATTTATATAATCATAGAAATAAGTGCATATAAATCAGTAAATATGCATACTTGTAGTAAAGCGACTGTGTGAATAGGCAGTTGTGTGTTTGCTAGCTTGAGTTTTGAATAATATTATATTTTACATATTTCTTTGTAAGCGACAATATATGTATATATTAATCTCAATATATGATTAAATTTGTATATAGTAAAAACAAAATTAAAATATCTAAAGGTATATGCTTGATACATACGAGTGCAAGTATGCATTTTAGGGTGAGCCTACAACTAACCTATCGCATTTATGGGTTAAAATAAACCTATTACTGCGAAAACATATGCCTGTCAGACAGGATTTTTTGGATTATACAATATAAATAAAACGTAAAAAAATATTTTTGTATTAAAATGATCATAACTTTTGAACCGTTGCTTAAATGCGGAATTCTTGCATAACATGAAATTTTATGTAAATAATTCGTGCCTTGTAAAGTGAAAAAATATATAAAAAATATACAGTTTTGTATGATTTTTTCACTTTTTAAGCTACTAAATAGAAAAATTATTGAAATCAAAAAATTGTTACCAAATTGATTTTTTTTAGAAATTTTTTCTCAAACATAACATTTGCCACACAAAAAATCTCATCTGAGTTTGCTGATTATTCTGAGTATTTCTTGTAACGCCTTCAGCGCCACCTAGTGAGTTTTCTTTTATAGTCCACAGTAATGACTCAGTCATGTGGGACAACGAATTAAAGAGACTAACATCCTTAACAGTTTCTTCGAATTGTAAGATATTTTAATTAAGCAAAATAATACTTTTTTCTACTTTAAAACAACAAATTTAACATATTTTTAACAAACAGCAAAACACCGAAATTTTATGTTGACATAAATGTGAACATAATTCTCAAAATCAAGTGAAAATACTAACACTTGGACTTAACACAGAAATTAGAAAATAGACTTTCAAGATAAGCTCCCAAAAATTAGCTAATCACTAGCACCCAAAATGCATTCTTCAGAGTAGCTAAGAGACACTTCTTAAGTTAAGTGTATGTTCTCTAAGTCTAAATAACTAAGCCATAAGGCTGGTTTTACATTTTGAATATTCAGTATTATTTGTGTCTAGCTCAGCTTAGCTAGCGTCTACTTAATGTGGCGGTTGCATCCTATTTCCCCATTTTAATTTCATGAATTGATTAGATAAAGGAATTTAGCCGGTCTGTACTTGAATCCGATTGGAAATGATTTTGCATTGATTTGGATTTACGACGTGGAATCAAAAAGGTGTTCTGCAAACTTATCGGAATGGAGAAATTCGAACAAAAGTCAAATTCTATTCGAGGTATCGTTAATTTTTTTCGACGTGCTGCTAGCGCCAGTAGCAATTGGTACCAATTATTATCGATGTGCTTTCGTTAAAACAAAGAGCCAGTGAAATTTGCAACGAGAGAAAAAATGTTTAACATTTAGTTTGGAGATAGAGTTGCAAATATTTGCTCGAAAAAATTTCAGCCAATAAGAATTAGCAAGCAATGAAAACAAACGATTTAGACATCTTACTCTCAATTGAGACGACTGAAAGCATGACAAGGTAATTTTGCAACATGACAATGCTCGGCCCCACCCTGCTGTGACGGTCAAAAACTATTTGGAAACGCTGAAATTGGAGATTTTACACCAACCACCGTATTTTTCAGACCTTGCTCCTTCCGACTACTGGTTTTTTCGACGGATAAAAAACGATTTGAGGAATCGTGAAAATGGTGGATCTTAAACAACAATTTCGAGAAAATTATGCATGAAATTCGTATGAAATTACTAGCTTTCCAGACAGTTGTCGAATCGTTCAAAAAGACAAAACAACTCGCGTACCAACTCGTCCAGTGCATTCAACGGGTAATATTGCTGCTGTAGCTTAAATTTCGACACCGTTCCCAGGAAATAAATATTTCACTCATTTCTTTGCGCAGTACCTTGCATAAATACCTTGGTATGTTGGCTTATAAAGTCAAATTGGTCTAAGAAATGTAGCCTCATGACCATTGAAAATCTTAATTCAATTAAATTGGCAAAATCATTTAAATATTACATATAGCTAAAGAACTAGGGAGCAGCAACGCAAGCCAGAATGAATCGGCCAAAAATTATCGAATGAAGTAAATAAATTATTTTAAATTAAGCGTAAATTATTTTATTTATTAGTTTGAATAAAAAAAATTAAAATTAAATATTTCCATAATTTCTTTATTTTTGAAGTAGGTCGGTTCTACTAGTAGAGCATAATCAGAGTAGAAGCCTTTCTAGAGTATTATTTTGTGTGGCTATTAAAAAAATACGAAATTCATTCCTTTTGTTGTGTTGATCTTCCGACAGGGTGGTAAGTTGATTTATATTGGAACGATTTATCCGTCATTCCGAAATTCACCTTACTGTGCTACCAACCCTTTTATATGATCAAAAGTTTAATAAAAGTAAAATAATAAAAACAAACCGGACCAAACACCTATCAAAGTTATAATTGCTTAATGCCATAATTTATTAGCGACCTTCTTATGTGAGTATTAATTTCGCATTTAATCTTAATTATAGTCATCAAGAGTTGCAAAATATACGTTTAATATTATACAACATTTACAAAAGAATAATTTGCAGAATATTGGGTAATTTAAGATAAATTAAGGTAAATTGTAGAAAATAAAATCAAGGCAATTTTAATTCAATTTTCATAAAAACAGCTTAATGTAGCATATCAGTAAGAAGATAAAATAAGAACTTAATTAAACAGAAAAAATAAATAAAAGATTACTTTGCTATAAAATAATTATTGCTTTATTGAAGTTATTACAGAATCGCAAATTTCAATTATTTTTCATAGATTTTGGCAGATAAAATTTCATTAAAGTGTATAGCGTGTAATTTAATTATTGGAATATATGTATAATGTAAGTATGTATATAAAGGATGATCCATATAGAGGTACTTTTTTCAATAGCCTTCTTTTGACAGATAACGTGTGAGTCATGTCAAGCTCTCCTGTTATTTTTCTTCAGTATTGTTTTGGCATGAAAAACGTTTACAAATCATTCTTATTTATTGACTTACGGCCTAGTCAGCGTACTATTCACAACACCATCACCCATGTTGAGACCGCAGCTGAGAGTGTACACAAAGACCGTTGAGAGGGGATTCGGCGCCGTTCACAGCAACTCGGACTGACGTATGGAACGACTTGGCGAATTTTTCGTCGAGATCTTAAACTAAAAGCGTACAAAATACAGCTCGTCGAAGAACTGAAGCCGTTCGACCTACCCAAGCGACATCGCTTCGCTCTATGGGCTCCTGAAAAGTTCCAAGAAGATCCGACGTTTTCGAGCCGAATTTCGTTCAGAGATAACGCCCATTTCTGGCTCGATGGGTATGTAAACAAGCGAAATTGCCGCATTTGGGACAAAAAGCAAACTGAAAATTCATCCTGAAAAAAGAACGGTTTTGTGTGGTTTGTAGTCCAGTGGAATCATCGGTCCATATTTCTTCAAAAATAATGCCGGTGAGAATGTAACCGTCAATAGCAACCGTTATCGCGCCTTGATTACCGTCTATTTGATGCCTGAAATTGAAGCTCGTGATCTCCGCGACATTTGGATTCAACAAGACGGCGCCACTTCCCACACATCGCATCAATCAATGGATTTATTGAGAGAATACTTCGGTGAGCAGATAATTTCACGTTTTGGGCCGGTCGATCGGCCACCAAGATCGTATGATATCACACCGTTAGACTTTTTTCTGTGGGGATATGTAAAGTCTAAAGTCTATGCGTACAATCCTGGTTCGATTCAGGTCTTGGAGCAAAACATCATGCGTGTCATTCTCCAGTTACCAGTCGAAATGCTCGAACGAATCATCGAAAATTGGACTAAACGGATGGACCATCTAAGACGTAGCCACGACCAACATTTGACAGAGCTAATCTTCAAAAAATAAATGCCAAAGAATGTTCTGTTAATTATATTAAACATTATATTAAACATTCCCCATTATATTTGAATTTCCTATGTTTTTTTTTTCTTTAAAAAGTAGGGAACTTCGAAATCGATCACCCGTTGTATACATTTTATGAAATTGTACCTTCGGCAGAAATACAGCTATAAAAATCTTACATAAACAATTTTATTGCATTTAAAGTTAAAGTATAAATTTAGTAGTAAAAAAAGGGTTTCATGCATTTTCCATTCCATTTATGTATGCCTATAGTACGAGTATAAGTTACTCAAAATTGTTTATTGCGAAAAGCATCTTTTAATATTTTTAAATCCAATTTATGTTTGGCCAATGCATTAATTGATTTTCTTTTGATTTTTTCTGTATGTTGAATACACAAGTCTTCGTGCTATTTTGTTAGTTAGTGTTCAATGATGTTCAAGTATGACTTATGTACATATGTACATATTTGAAAGCAAATGCAAGTGAATGGCAAGTGTTTACAGCTTAAGGGCAATATATGTACATACATTATACAAAATACATACACAATTTGATTTCTTTCAAATAAATTTGTTATTAATTTTATCTCTTTGACCATATGCAATTAAAATTTCATTGATTTGCATCAATTTGAAATAGTTTTTTTTTGGAAATAGCCATTTATCATTAACAACGGTACTACTAACCGAAAAATATTCGACGCTCTTCCGAAATCCGTTCGGCACTGACTTCGCATCAACTTGAATCGAATCCATAAGGTGTTCGAAAATTTTTCGAGCTGTCAAAATTCAATTCTTATTAACACTCATGTGTACTCATGTGCAGCTAACCCTAACCTGATAAAAATCGGATTTCATCGCAACGCTGATTTTTTTTCCTTTTAGATTTTAAATTTTGTTCTTCAGTTTGTATTCAAAGAAAATGCGAATTTTTGAATTTCACGTGCTAGGAGGAGCCCTAGTGTCAAACTTTTTTTTATTATGTTGCTATTAGAGTTCAAGATTTTGCTCCTTTTCGAGCAGTGCGAGCATTTGAGCAACAGGCACTAGCACACTTGCTCATTGCTCATTACTCGAGTATTTTGACAAAACCTTGACTTTTTTCTCAGAACTTTTTTTATCAATTTAAATTTAACTATACAAAGTGTTAATATCAATGGAATCCCAAAGAAATTTTGACAAACAAAATTGAAAATTTTTTGTTCTTCTGAGCAGTTGATCAATAAGCGATATAATAATATATACAATAAGCTGCTTGCACTGCTCGATACCCGGGTATTTGGATCTCTAGCTACTATACACACCCCTGATCTATGAAGCAGGTTAAGCAAGGTATCAGTTTGTTGATGCTTTTTTGCCAAGGATTTTTGTGATTATTTTGTGAATTAGGAATCTGGAAGCTTGCAGAAACAACGCAGAAAGTTCATCCACAGTCAATCTGAAATCGTCACGGAGCGTATTTTCGATATTTTCAGACTTTTTTGTCAGTCACAATTGAAGCTCTTTCGATCCTTTGTTCATCATGCACGGACGTACGACCATTTTTAAACTCGTGGCACTACTTGTACATAATCGTATGATTCATAACTTTATCATCATTTTCAGTTTTCACCTCATTATAGATCTCAAACGAAAGTTTTCCCTTCCAAGCGAGATAGTGGATAAAGCCGCGTATTTCGCACTTGGCGGGAGACTGTATGAACATTGTTTACGAAGCGTGTTGTCGCGTTGACGGTTCTCAACGTACTAACTTCGTAGCAGAGGAAGAAGTTGGACGAAAATGACGAAAATAAATATCTCCGGGCATTAGAGCCTCAGACATGGCGCCGTGTAACTTTTTCCTCATTCCAAAAATAAAGAGAATCTTAAAGAGCCGTCGTTTTGTAGCCGTTGATGATATTAAAAGTAAAACACATCGCCGAAAGAACTAAACTCTATCTCATGGATCGACTTTGAGAAGTATTTAGGGACAGTGTTTAGGCTCAAGTGAGTAATCTCTAATGGGGACTACTTTGAAAGCAAAAACATCATAAATATATATTTTGTTTAAAAAATTCTAATTCTCTCTATTTTTTAAACACTTCACATATACATACATAGCTACCTAATATTTAATGAATTGTTTGTACATTACATTGTTTCTTAGAACTTTTCCATCTAGAAGATGCACATAAATTTATTTGCTATCTAAATGTTCTGTAACTTAATGTCAAAATTATTAAAAATTTCCTTCAATTAGTTGGGCTTGTATGGGGTGATCCAAGTAGAGGTACTTTTTTCAGATCACGCGTGAGTCGTGTCAAGCTGTCATCGCATCAGTTAATGGATTTATTGAGATAACACTTCGGTGAGCAGATAATTTCACGTTTTGGGCCGGTGGATTGGCCACCAAGATCGTGTGATATCACACGGTTTGACTTTTGCCTGTAGGGATATGTAAAGTCTAAAGTTCGAATCAGGCCTTGGAGTAGAACATCACGCGCGTTATTCGCCAGTTACCAGACGAAATGCTCGAACGAGTCGTCGAAAATTGGACTCAACGGATGGACCATTTGAGACGTAGCCGCGGTCAACATTTCAAAGAGATAATTTTCAAGAAATAAATGCCAAAGAATGTTCTTTTGAATGATGATAAACATTCCCCATTAAATTTAAATTTTCTGTGTTTTTCTCTTTAAAAGAGTGGGGAACCTAAAAAATGGATCACCCTTTATATTATTGATTTTTATTGCCGTTTTGAAGCAAAAAATGCGAGGAGAAAGACTCAAAAAAGATAAATTGAGTCAGACCAGGACGAGATTGTATAATTTACTATTAAGATTATGCTTTGACACGTCGCGAGATCTTTTATGCTGGCTCAAGGCAATGACATCGGTCTAGTTCAAGCCTTAATTTGTAGAGAGAGAGATGTGGCTTCATTGTTCTCATCGCAGTTTACAATTACTTTTAATGCCAACATAATTTTGTCTCAATATATATAATAATCAATATGAAAATTTTCATGCGATGAAATTTCAAAAAATCAATTCATAGTTAATATTAATGCCACATTTGATACAATGGCCAAAATAACCAACATACCTACCATCAAGTGTGTGCACCTACGAAGAAAATATGATCTGTGCGAACACTTATAGTATGTAGGGGTATTGTACATATGTAACCATTTACCACAATTTCGCCAACAAAACGGGCATTAAATACTTTTATCAGCGTCACAGGAGAAAAATTATTAAGTCGCTTTACTTGTCTGTCTGTCAATCAGCGGTATGCTTGTCTACTGGATGCCACTAAATGAAGGCATAGACATACAAATAAATTTAAATTTTTTTTACACTGATATACGTACATATCTAAATATATTGTTTGAGTAGCTTAAATGCAGAAAAACATTCACTAGTCTACCGGTTTATTGTTATCATGGTTGTTGTTGTTGTTGTTGTTGTTGCACTGATGACCGGTGGCACTGGCATTTATTGGATAATTGATAAGACGCGGTCGACGCGACAATAACAAAGCCTGTGCGACTAAGCGAATGTATGTAAATAGCCACATACAGGCATATAATATACATATGTACGTACATATGTAGGCATGTATGTATGTAACAGACTGAATTAGTATTATTTTCACAAATTGTAATTTAGCATGTGAGTATGATTGTTGCTAAAAATAACACGAGCTAAATTACATATTATGCACAAATTTACCCGATATATATGTATATACTATTAGTGACTGTAGTAAACAAGTGATGGGGCAATGTTTGTATTTTAAATTACAACAATTTGTGTAATTAATAAAAGTAAATATACATATATGATGAAAATATTTTTCTTTTAATTTTTTTAATTTTTATTTTATATCCATATGTACGTGCATGCATATATATGCATATGTATATTTTTTTGTTTTTATCACATTTAAATTTTGGTTATTATTCATTTTTGTCGCAAGGGTTTGGAAAATTATTATTTATTTTAGCTATTTTAGTTTTTTTTTCACTTTCACGCCAAGCAAGCTCACTCAATGTCCATCGATTTCTTTAGCTGCAATTAAATATGAATGGCGAAAAATGCTGAAAAGCATAACAAAAAAAAAAGCCAATACAATAAACACCTACACAAACACTTGGGGTTTGGCACACAATTCAGCAACACCACACTACTTGCCGTCAAAAGTTGGCAGTGGCAGTGACAGTGGCAGTGGACGACGGCAGTCGCGGCAAGTGACACCCATTATTCACATTACTATGGCACCCAATGTAAACACACCAAAATAGTAGACGTTTGTGTAAAATTAGAAAAGTGAAAAACGAAGAAGAAGCATATCAACAAAATGTTTGGGAAAAAAATATACAAAAAAAAATTAAAAAATTTTAATTTTATAAAAATAAATTCAACTCAATTTACAATTTAAAGTAAATGTAATTTTTTTTTTCTTTGCTAATTTGGTTTTACGTCTTTGCTTGACGCTGATTTCACTTGCCTTACTGTGCTGAAGACACTGCGCTAAGTTGTGTTGCTTGCCATTCTTTACTTTTATTGCTAAAAACTTTTTTTCGATTTTTGCTTTCTGTTTGTCACCAAAGCTATGTACCAGTGAATGAATAGCAAAGAATTCTTGCAAACCAAAAGTTTATTTTTGGTTGGTTTCACTAGCTCATTCACGGGTTTGCTTGCACAAACGATTAAATTGTTTATTGTTACAACTTTTTCTCTGATTTGTTGTTAATTGTTATTATTGTTTGCAACATTTTACAATAATATCAAAAATAGCAAAAAAACCGAAATGTTTTCTTATAAATCTTGTGTGTTGGCGAGTTGTTTACTTTCGTGTGAAAATTTTCACCAAATACAAAGTGGGCAGCGCGAACTTTCTCAAACAATCAAAAAGAAACAAACAAAAACTTTTAGGTCATACGGCAATAGTAGAGAAAATGAGTATATACAATTGCAAATAATACAATTAATAAAGAAATTGTGGTTTTAAGCAGTTTAAAAAAAGTAAAATAACGGCAACAAAAAGTATCTAATTAAGGCAGCGCCTGCTTGCCGAAAGCTAAAACGTTTCTTCTTACTTATTTAGATTTTTTTTTAATTAGTTGTAGATATTTTTAATATTTTTTGATTTATGAGAATATTTGTGAATTTTTTTAAATTTTTTTTATTTTTATTTTTATTTCTTTACCTCTCACTTGCGACGTCTTTTTCGTGCTATAAGTGTGTCTTCCTCTCAACAAGCAATAAAATTTTGTCTAACATATCTACGCCACTCAACTTTTTTTCGCCTGCCTCTTGTAGCGTCAATCCGCTTCGATTTCTCTACTTTGCTAATTTTTATATTTTACCAAAATTTCATTCAAATATATTTATATACCATATCTTGGTTGTCAACGAGTAAATGTGCCAATTTTCACTTTATCACACACAATTTTTTCACTTTTTCTGCCGTTGAACAACCTAAAAATTCACCGAATTACAATATATTTTTCGTTGTTTTAGCAGAATTCAACCGAGTTTGTATTTGTAGCACAACATTGCATACTAACAAAAAAAAAATAATACAAAACTAACCACTCATCGGCGAAAAGTAACAAAATCTGAGAGAGGAATCGCGCGCGCATCCACTTATCGTTTCGAGAGTTTATTTTAGTATTTATTTGTGAATTTTTAATATGCCCGCACTCATACCGTAGCATAAGTATGCACGTAGGTATGGAATAACGTTAAGTTGTTGTCGTCGTTCGTCCAACAAACGTTTCAAGTACGCGCTTTACACAACCAAATGCTTTCAAGTTCCGATATCAACTGTTTGGCCTATGATTTTGCGCTTGGTCAAAAAGCACCGCAATATTGCCATCTACATATTGTAGTGGTAAATGCGGAATCAACTTTTCGCTTATAATATGTGCCTGAATTTGTAGAATCTTCTATTTTTGTGCCTGTGTTTGTATATGCCAATTTAACACGAGGTAGTTGTTATTATTGCTGAGCCCATCATCATATGTTCAAGTTGACTTGACTACGGAAAATACCAGGCTAGTCGCCTCTCAGTATGCTGCTCTCTGGTTTGGTGTCAGGTACTCTTCTTTATCTATGTATTGGTATGGTAGCGATAACAATAGCAACAACTTCCGATGTGTACACTGTAAATTAAAATTGTGTACATCAATCAATTTTGTGATATGTATTTTAGTATATTTATGCGGTAATTAGTATTTGTCTTCAGCATGTTATCTTGCTGATTTTGAAAGCGTGAATGTCGGCTACTTCTTGGGTTTTTCCCTTGCCCACTTTAATTGTGTCATTACATCATTTATTTGATATCTTTTATATATAAAGCAACAACAGCCTGATAGAAATATTTTTTTCCTGAAGAAGTGAGTATCCAAAAGCTCATGATACCATGACCCATCGAAATGAAAGCAACTGCATTAAAAATCTCAAAAAAAAAACTCCTATTAAAGCTTATTTGTCTTGAAGTTTGCTATCTTACAATTGCTATTAATTATAAACATTAAAAATTCATTTCTCGTTTAAAAATGGTGTCATGAGCTACACAGATGGAGCACAAGGTCTTTAGACTTGTTGCATATCTACAAAACCATTTATGGCTGCCTGCATAGATCGTGATATTCAAGAGCTGTTTAAGCGGTAAGTTGCAGTTATAATTTTCTAAGCATCTACTATACACATAACAAATCTTTTTCGAATTATTCTACAAATAAATAAAAAAACTCTCAGACAAGAGGCAATCAAGTATTAAACTTTTTCTCAAAACAATGTTTTTTTTTATTGATGACGACTGTAACTCGAAAACCGTTCAGTAGATTTCAGTGAAACTTTTGGTATATGTAAAAAAATAGTGTCTCATGAAATGGTATTTATTTTCATTTTACAATATCTCATAATAATAATTTTGATTTTTTAATAATTTCTGGTGAAACAACAATTTTTAAATCGATTTTAATATGCGATTAAATTAAGCTTTTGTGAATAACACTACGAGCGTAATGAATTTTTTTTTACTAAATAAAAATCCAACCCAACAGATATTTTCTCAAAATAAAGCCACCTACAAGAAATAGCAATTGCGATTGCTGAATCCACGAGCTACAATCAGTGATAAAATTATATTTATTGTATTTAACAATGCCTTTAGCAATCCTCCAGAGAAGCCTGAGAAGCTCTTACCAAGTAATGTTATATTGTCTGGCTTCTACGAAAGCTCCTAGTAGTTTTGCCTGCCTTCATTACTAAACATTGTACTGTGATCATCTTCAAATGTAAGGATTGTCGCTTCCGAACGGCTGATGGATTTTCATGAGTAACTTTTATATCATGTCAGAATACAACTCTGAAAATTAACTTTAATATTTCTTCAGGTTGGAATTTTTAAATATTTTTGATGGTTCGTCGGCCCAAGATGTGAGCCCTGGCCTTCTCAATGGTAGTATGCAATGCTTGCTATTCTGCTATTACGGCCACGAGAAATTACTGGACACTAAAACCAAGTAGAAATTTTATTTTTAATAGCATTGTATAACAAAATACAATTAGAGCCTGAAAATATATATATATATATATATATATATTTTTTTTTTTTTTTTTTTGAGGAAAGTGAAATTAAATTAATAATGATAATAACCTGAATTATTTATTTTTGAAATGGATCTTCTCATATGACAGTAAAATTATAGATTCAGTATTATAACATACTATATGGCAATACCTTAGGAGTACCAAACACCCAAAAAAAAATTTCAGTGTAGAGGCATACAAAATGTTATTGCATTGTTGTTCTCTCTTTATAAATTGAAAATTTTCATTCAGTGAATATACACAAGTGTAAAGCTCACATCTGCCACTCCAAAATCATTTTACCAATACTTTTACAATTGGAGTAAAAACAAATATGAAAGAGTACAAAGCTTTTGTAAGTTCAATTCTTACGGTGCAAGGTGGTTGCGATACCACGTTAGAGAATAACAAATATGGAATTAAGGAGCGCATTGAGCGGATTAAATATTTATATTTGTCGATATTATTTTTATATATTTGTATACTTACATATACATATGTACATAATTTTTCTTTATAGTTTTGTGTATATTCTGTCTGTTGATTTCGACGTCGGTTGCTGACGCTTTTCTACGCGTCAGAAGTAAACAATAACAACATTGATGAGATACTTGAAATGTGTTAATCTGTCATTGGTTTGATGATGAAAATATTTTCACAAATATGTGTTTAATCAAATTGAGCTCTAAAAAATGCATACGCTGGAAATTAAAGATTAGCAAGATGTGCTGGAGAATTCTTTAATCGATTTTCTTGGTTTTGTGATTTCACATTAATCTCTCATTGACCTCTTACTGATAAGAAGTTACGCGGTCACTTAAACACATTCTCTATGTAGGATTATGGTATTAACAAACACTCTAAAGTATTTACAGATTTATTGATGTGTGCGTGTGTTTAATTATGAAAAATACTGTTGCATATGTGTGCCAACTCTCGCTCTCACCCAAACTCTTCACAAACTCAATACTCCCACAGTTTAGTATAGAAACGTCAAAAATAATCAGCTGATTGAGATACGCACACATATGACCCCATTGCATTACTAACACACACTTAGATACTTTTATTTACACATAAGCAAATATCCATACATATATAGTATTTAAATAACTGTAAACAAGTAAATGAGTTTTTGCTGATAACAGAAGCAAAATGAAATAAAATAAAGATTTGAATGACAAACGAAGAGTACGTGCTGTGGCGAGAGAGAGAAATAGAGAGAAAGGGAGAGTGAGAGACAAAAATGCATTAAAACTGACAGTGGGTTTGCTTGCTTTGCTGTTCCATGCATTTTTATGCTTCACACGCGCTCGCATACACTCTCACCCACGAGTCAGCTCTTCCATCTGATTCCCCGTTGGTCTGGTGACGTCGGAATGCAAGTGTTGTGCGGATAACATGCATTACAATCAAATGTAAACAATTCAAGGAGACAACAATAAAATTATGTAGTCTTGTACTGTCGTCGCAGCGGCGCAAAAGTCATTTGGTTGCAAAACGATTTATTATACATATCAACATCGCACTTTTTGGCCGAAACACATGAGCTGAGGGACTGCACTGTGCGTCAGATATGTCAACATGCAAACATTCTATAATATTTTTTCCATATCATTCGCACTTAAGGGATTTCTGCGTACTTAATTAAGCCATTAAAATGTTGAAAACCGTTGTAATGTAAATAAGAAATTCTCATGAACTTTGACACCTCAGAGCGTTGTGGGTGCTTGCACTAAGTGGAAAAGAAATTTTGATAATTTCGTAATCGAATTTTTTATTCGTTTAATTAATCATTTATTATTTACAAGAGAACTTGAGGAAATTCAACTTGCTTATCATTTGTCAAATCCGAATTTTGTAAATTATAACTTTTTCAATTTAAAAAAATAAACTTCCATTAATCAGTGAATTTCTTTTAAAAAAAATTTATAATTTTTCGATTACACTTCTTAACTTATATTTAAAGAAAATATACATACGTTTGGCGGAAGGCTTGAATTCGAGTCCAGGTTCTAACAATATTCAAAATTATAGAAAATTAATTTGTCTAATTGCGGTCGCCCCCCGGAAGGGAATGCCGAGTGTATTTCTGACATGAAATAAAACCTCATCAATCGGCCGTTCGGAGGCGGCTTAGAATAAACTATAGGTCCCTCAATTTGTTGGTAAAACATCAAGACTCGAAACCACAAATTGAAGGAGGAGCTCGACGAAATATCGCTTCAGCGGTTAGAAGCGCCAAATATATATATAATTTTGAATCCTATAAACTTTCAATTGTGGTTACGCCACTTACAGCATGTTTCACAAAACTTTCTAGATTCTTTCGGTATAATTATTTCACATTTCTTTATGAATTGCGAAAAAGGTGTGATGCATATGAAAATATTTCGGAAAAGTTCTCAGTTATCATTGAGTTTCGTAAGCGAGCTAAGCGTTTAAAAAGTTTGCCTGGTTTAGATTTTGAGTGATCATGACGAATTTGTGCACTCCTATGCTTATTACATTAAAAAAAAGATGGAACAAAATTCACTTTCTGATATTCTGTAACTTTTGCCTGTAAGTTTTTGCGTTGGCAGATATTTAAATCCGACTCTGCCTCAGAGACCAATGATATGGTTTTCGAATACAAGTACTTCTTACAAGAGAGAACACGTTAAAGTTGATACCAAGCTTATATTACGAAAAAAAATTCAAAATTCTCCACAGCCACCTACGATGTTGTTATACGTAAAATAGAATTAAACCGGAAACCTTTTCAGAGACCTCATTTTCAGATTAATACCGTGTTGGAGAGACTGAAACAGGACCGACTGCAATACCGCTTATTTGAGTTTCTATTTAAAGGGACATAGAACGGATTGATAAGACACAACAGACAGTTAGCGTCCGCGCACCACGGTTCGTCGTAAGCTGATATGAACTTGAATCGTATGTGCTCCCTTTAATAGGAATATATTTTTAAGGAAATAT
Source organism: Neoceratitis asiatica (assembly GCA_030068015.2). Lineage (NCBI taxonomy): Eukaryota > Metazoa > Arthropoda > Insecta > Diptera > Tephritidae > Neoceratitis > Neoceratitis asiatica. Next base: position 37,245,909 of record CM061528.1, read on the forward strand.
CTAAAAGAAAGATATTAAGAAATATTGGGAGTTCATTTCAGTAGGTAAACAGGTTACAATTCCACATTTTTTAAGCCACTGTCCTAACCCAAGCATAGGTTAGATTAGATTGTGGTGGCTGTTGATGTATCACATCGATTACACCTAGGCCTGAGCGAAACCCGCTGTGATGTAACGAAATCCTGATCGTTAGCGAAGCGAATTTTGATATAAGCATAAGGGAAACCTGTGCTTTTATTATTGAAATAATTAAGTTGACTTCGATATGCTTTACTGACTCTACAATAGCATATACATATCGCCGCCATAAAAGCACTGTTATTTTCAGGTTGTTCTTAAGACAGTACCATGAGAGGATTTCGCTAGAAAACACCACATCAGACACTCCCATCAAGTTTTTGTTCGGTCATATACAATCCCACGCTGTAAAGGGCAGTAGAAACCCTCATATCTTTGAAATTTACTATTTCTACGGTTTATTATCTTGTCTAAGATTTTTCGTTCTAGGCCAAGTTGAAAGCTGAGCCAGGCCGGAGAATAGCATTGGTTGTTTGAGTTGACACACAGGCTGCAACTATAAGTTCCAGAGCAATGGGGAGAGCACTTCAGCCACCTCCCCCTCTCTAGGAGTGCCTTTGCTAGGTATATGGATACTCGATATCTTTCCAGATACGCACTTATAATTATAGAACTGGCGCTCTGTAACCGCTCAAGCGATTTTCGATCGAGCTCCTTCTCCCATTGGTAAAGTTCGTTTTGATGATCTTACAACAAATAGAGGGACCTACAGTTTGTTCCAAGTCGCCTCCGAACGACCGATGGATTTCTATGACGAACCATTAATCCTTGACAGACACACACTCGGAGGGTTTCCTTGCTGAAGAGCGACCGCAATTAGAAGAATTAATTAGTTTTCTATAATTTCGGATCTTGCTCGGACTAGTTCTTCCGAATGGCAGTACGCACTGCTAACCACATGACACTGCAGTAACCAATTAATTGATAAACATCCACTAAGAGAGTGATGGCACCCAAGCTCTCCAACGCAACTTTAACTGCACATGGTAGGATATTGTAAAAGACCCCCACTATATCTAGAAAGGCAAAACCCAAGTCTAAATATCAGTATGTGTCAAAATCCGGGCATGCTCCATGGCAGTCTAAATCGGTTAAAATGTAGGAAACGTGATATTCCTTGCCCGAACCACTATAGATCTACCTTGAGCTTAAGAGTTATCTGCTGTCTCGTACGTATTTTACTTAACATTTCTAAAACCTATCTACTTAGCCAGAATTGCCTTTCTCTTCCCTAGATGATAGAATTTTTCTACTATTTCGCCTTTTACTCATCCTCAACTCTATTGGTATCTTTAAAATTTCTTAAAAGATGAATGGAAAAATCCAAATCTTTAAGGTGACTCAGAAAAATATTTATTTCATAAAATATGCATTAACCGTGACATAATCCACTGGCTTAGAGCCAGCACAGATATTAGATTACACCAGGATCTATGTGCTCTAGCTTTACTAAGTATAACGAAAACTTTCAAGCTCCGACAAGAAATTTCTTGATTTTGGGATATATTCATTTTTTGAGAGTTTAGAAGCTGAAGCCAATGTTCGCGGAGCAGAGAAGATAACTGTCCTCAAGAAAGCTGTCTCTATCTACTCCTAAGTCAGTTTATATCTTCTCAATGTTCCTGTTCAAAAGGGAGACTTTCATCTAGCTGGGCGAATATACTATTGAGGAGAGTAACATTATCTCACTCCACAGCGGCGAATCCAAATTTTACTGAAAAAGTGGAAAACTCGTTCTCAAAACATCTTCAAACTCCTCTGGGGGCTCTAATAATCTACTGATACAGAGATACAGATTACAAGGAGAAACACTAGTAGGAACGCCTGGAAAAAAGGTAAGTTGCCAACTCTACACATCTAACAAATAATTATTATTTCCAGACCTTCAAGTGTTGGCAGTAATTTCAAAAGTCATTGCCATAATTGTTAACATTCATGATAGTTTCTTTGAAATAATTATTTTAAAAACTTATATTGAATTTCTCCAAAGAAAAACGCTTAAAAATCAATCGCAGTGCAATAAAACAGCAAAATCTACAACAACAAAAACAAAAACAAATTTATTGTTAACCTGTTCCCTTTCCAAGTAATACCCGTTCAATACACATACATATATGCAATTAATAGGTATGTACTTCAATGGAGGAGATAAAATTTTCAAAGTTAAAAAAGGTTTTCCCACCTGTTTATACCAAACAAGTTGACTTATGAAATTTTTTACTATAAATGCACAGGCACGTATCCATCATTTTCGCGCGACGTTTAATTATACGTTAATGCAGGTACACTTTTCTTCGAATTAAAAATAATACACTTACATACATACTTTTCTTTGAATGAAAAGTAATTAGGCATTAGTTGGGATGCAAACAAGTTGTTTAACTTAATTGCAGCAGCAGCGGATATTTTTCACATTTACTTGTATATTCGCACTGTCATACGTGCTTTTCCAACAATAAAATGATGATTTTTTTTATAAATTGAGTTAAATGATATTTCGTAATGGAGCCGCAGTGTTAATTAAAATATAATCAGCTTAAATAACTATCAAAGTAGATAATTAAATGTCATAAACTGTGCAATCGATATTTACCAATACACAATCGTTACGTCGTTAATTTATACAGAGCAACGGGTGGTTCCAACACATATGAAAGAAAATTAGTATTAGAAATTAGAAATTTAGTACTAATTAAATTAATAAATAAATCTTATAAAAAATTTTATTAAAATAATAGAACAATATAATATATATGAAATCAAATAAACTCAAATTTAATTTAATTAATTAAAATGAAATAATATAGTAAGATAAAATATATTAAAATAAAATAAAATAAAATAAATAAACAAATAATAATATAATATGCTAAAATGAAACGAAATTTAAAAAAAAATTTTGTAGGAAAACGTTAACATCATATATAACAAAATACTCGTATAATATTATATAAACAAACATAATATAAAAATTATTAAATAAAATATATATGAAATAATAAGAAATAAAAAAATTTAATTAAATTAAATTTAATTTAATTTAATATTAAGATAAAATAATGTAAAATATGTTTATATATAATATAATAAAATAAAAATTAAAATTAAAATAATGTTAACCAAATAAAATTTATAAAAATTATAAAAAATACCAACATAAAATAAACTAAAAAGAAATAAAGTAAAATAAAATATAATAAAAATTACTATTAAAAAATATTAACATAAAATAAATTAATAGAAAAAAAATTTTTTTAAAAAGATAAAAAATATATCAAATAATAAATAAAATAAAAAAATTAAATTAAATTAAATATTAAGCTAAAATAAAGTAAAATATGTTTATATATAATAAAATAAAATAAAAATTAAAAATAAAATAATGTTAAGCAAAATAAAATTTATAAAAATTATAAAAAATACCAAAATAAAATAAACTTATAATAAATAAAGTAAAATAAAATATAATAAAAATTATTATTAAAAAATATTAACATAAAATAAATTAATAGAAAAAAATTTTTTTTTAAAAAGATAAAAAATATATCAAATAATAAAAAAAATAAATTAATTAAACAAATAAAATGAATATAATATAATAAGAAAAATAAAATAAAACAAAATTAATAAATAATAACAATAATAAAATAATATAAAGCAAACATACGGAGACCGGTTTAGTCTAAGCCGCCTCCTAACTAAAATTCTAACATAAAACGAATTGAAGAGAAATCAAATAAAATAAAACATAATAAATAAAATAAGAAAAATAATAATAATATAAAATAAAATGAAATAAACAAAATAAAGTTAAATTAAAAAATATAATAAATAAAAAACAGGAAATTAAAATAAAATAAAACAAAAAAAATTAAAATAGGATCAAATAAAATAAATTAAAATAAAATGAAATAAAATAAAATAATATAAAATAAAATAAAATAAAATAAAATAAAATAAAATAAAATAAAATAAAATAAAATGAAATAAAATAAAATAATATCGTTTGAGTCATCTCTTCTACGTAGATGATCTGAAGCTTTATGCCAGCAAACCAAACGATCTTGAAAAGCTTTTGAAATGTGTCGCAACTTTTTCCAATGACATTAAAATACCTGTTGGTCTTGAGAAATGCCGTAAACTAACTATCCTGAAAAGGAAAAGAGACTCCCAGGAACACTCCCATTGAACTTGTAGGCCTCGATTTAAAAGAAATGGAACCAGATGACACATATAAGTATATTGGAGTTATGCAGAGCAATTGTGTAGAAACTATGCATATGCTGAAAAAACTAGTGGTGGAATTTTGGAGACGACTTCATGCTATATATTCGTTTGCTATACCCGTGGTATCGTACAGTTTCTGAGTTATAAAATGGTCAACAACTGAGCTGGAAAACATGCAGCGGATAATACATGACTGTACGTCCAATATCCAAAAATAAAACCCATCATCAAAAGGAATCTGTCTTTAAAACGACGTTGACCAGGAAAGAAGGTGGAAGGGGCCAGATCGACATCGGGGTTTTGTATGACAAGGTCATTTTAGACCTCAGGGCGTATTTCCGTCAAAACTCACCACCGAATGAACCAGCCTTATGAAAGCAGAAATACGATATCAACGGACGAAAAACTGTAGAAATGGTCTGAAATGTTAGTACACGGCATATATCGGAAAGATTTGTTGAGTCCGCATGTCAACCAAAAATTGTCGCACTTATGGCTTACAAACAATATCCACCGAAATGGAAGAGCTTATTTTTGCAATGCAAGATCGAGTCGTTCCCACCAGAAATTATGTGAAGTATATAATTCGTGACGTAAATGCTCCTGCAGCCAGATGCCGTAGATGCAATATAAGAAGGGAAACTCTAGACCATGTGCTTGCTGGATGTGTTACGCTCGCTAATTCGATGTATCTTAAGCCATATAATGACATCACGAAAATAATTCGTTTACAACTTGCCCAGAAGTACAACTTTTACCAAAATAAGACACCGTACTACAGATAAATTCCGGAACCAGTGCACGAAGATGCCAGCATGCTTCTATAATATGATCGAACCGTTTTGACGAATGCTACGAGAGACCACAATAGACCAAGTTTGTGGTTGACAAGGATAAAAATAGCATTTATAATTGCTATTGCGGTTCCTCTCAACAAAAACATGCAAAAAACATATTCGGAAAAAATCTGACTTAGGCATTGATGTAAAACGCCAATGGAAGTTAAGAAAAGTGTATCTACTGCCAATCATCATATCTGCGCACAGCCTGTTCATATCAATCTTAAGGAAAATATACGAACCCTCCAGCTGTCAGGTCACATCATCTTCGACATGCAGAAAGAAGCACTTGGCTATATCCGAATCGAAAACTCAGCAGCCAAATCGATAATTTTGCGGATGGCATGTATCCTGGGTTCTAGAACTCAACACCTCTCTGCAGCTAAGAAAGCGCGCCAACAAACACAAAGAAGGCACGACGTGGAGAAACTGTAAGGTAAAAATTAGATGTCTTATCAAGATTCCTATATTCAGCCACCAACGAGTCTATTGATTTTCTACAAGGTCAAAAGAAGAGCTGGTACGATGAACACGGTTGTGTCGGAGGGGAGAGAAAAACAACGGCTTACCACACAGCCTCACTATTGAGCATCAGACAGGGTTAATACATGAAAGTTTCATGAAAAAAATACGGCGACTTACAGAAGGTTTCAATACCAGAACGTATTCTTGTGGAACCCAGGAGTGACTAATGCGCAGAGTGAAATGAATTTATGGATCTGCTAAGTTGCAATGAAAGCAAAATACTATTAGATGCCAAAACCGAATCTCCTATCGATGACGATGAAACAGACATTGCCTTACCCAGCTATGAAGAGCAATAAAGAGGCAGGAGTCGACGGTTTTTCGGCTAAGCTATGACGCAGAACTGACAAAGTGCATGGCATCAACTTCTTTGCTGAATATGTTTATTGAATGTATTCTGCCCAATCTATAATTTGTCTGAACTGGGTGCTCTCTTTCTTTTACAAAAGTTTTAAATTTCAGGTGTATGTTAGCGATAGCATTGCAAGGGACTCAAGTCGACCTCTTAATTCCTAATCTTTTTCTTGCTTGCCTGTTACTTGAAGTCTTTGATTTTCCCCTTAGAGTGAATTCCTGAAAATAACAAGCTGAGGTAAACTCCATCTAAATGCAGACTAACGTTCTCAGAGGTATCGAATTGGCACCTTCTTAATGAGTATAAGGACTTTCCCACCAAAAAGCAAGTACGAGAAAAAAATTGTATATAATTTGTTAGTTTAATATAACAAGTAGTAGATTTATTATCAGTGAACATGTCAATTTCAGCGAATAATTAAAATTATAATTATTTGTAATACAGGTTTTACACACATTTTTGCAGCGATTAAGACGGTGAAGCATGTTTATATGAAATGTTTACTCGTGCGAATGACTTCAAGGAAAGAAATAGTGAATTTTCAAATACATGTATAACATATGGGTATTTCCATAGAAGTGTCAACCGCAACTAATAATATCAAAAATATGTAAAGGTATGTTGTTTTAGCATTTATTTATAGGGAATCTATTAAATTTAGTAATAATAAGCAAAATTGCCATTTATTCATAATACATTTTGAAATATTTTAATGTAAAGTTGAACAAGTGCAAATTGGAAGCAATTCTAATGCATATTTTGTCTTGATTTAATGATTTCAATGAATAACATTATGTATTGTCGTCTCCTATTTTAAATCTCCGTTTATACTGAAGGAATATTAGAAAAATGTAAAACAAGAGATACGATTACCAATTACCGTAAATTTTTCTTTGAGTTTCAGTACGTATATTTTGATGTAGCATGCGGCAATGAAAAAGAACATTTGTTATCAGTGAAACAATAAAATAAAATTTATGGAAAATAGTTACCGCTTTGCTCCCTTTACTTATACAGTGTTATCCAATTTGCGGCTTCCAAAATAAACGTAAATAAAATGCATTTTAAATAATTATTTTTCATGAAATTCCTTGTTTATTGTGATGTTTGAATCTTGACATGATACGTGAAACACTGCACCATTACGGGGTTAGGCCACTCTAGAGGGCCACAAAATAAGCCTTTTTTGAGATTTTTGTTCGGAAAAACTATTAAATAAATCTGATTTTTGACAAAAGGTATTTATTATACATATAATTAACTGCTTATAACTATTTTTTAAGAAAAAATAATTTAAAAATGGCGGCTATACAGCGTTCTCCCTAGGATGTCTCCATTTTTGCGGCTACCACGGCCGGACACACAGCTCCTTTAATTTTTTTATTTTAATAAGTTGTTGAACGGTTTGCGCTTGTAAATAGCAATAGCTACAGAAGTACAGAATTTTTTCAATATATGCATTTTTGACAAAATGGCGGGTCTCTAAATGAAAAAAGTAACAATTTGGCTTAAAAAATTGTTCGAAATTTGTTAATAAAAAAAACTGCAAGTTAAAAAAAATCCTACATATTTCTATAGATAATGTATTTCTGAAGATGTTGTCAAAATTTCAAGTGAATCGGTTGTAAATTGTTTGAGTTATGTTTCCGGCCAACTCGAAAAAAGCAGTTTCGAGATAAACGCGTTTAAAGTTTTGAGTATGGCTTACTGACTGAAACAGACGCTTCAACTAGAGAACAAAAATGGGGCGTTTAGAAAATTTTATCTGTCATAATCTTTCGGGAAAACATTTTTGAGACCATAATGTATCATTTGAAAGAAAGAAAATTCATTTTCGAAAATTCTAGAGTGGCCTAACCCCTTAAATGACTGTTTGAAAACTTCGATCCGGTAATTTTCGACCGTTTTTGGAACATATTGAGCGGTATCTCAGCCACAACTTGACAAATGTTGATTTCAAGAGTTAAAGGTCCGCACAAACACGGTATTTCGTTTAGCCCCACAAAAAAGTGTCAAAACGTACATTCTTTGTGGCCAATTGACATCGCCAAGACTAGAGCCGAGCATATTCTCTCGCAATATTCGCTCGTGTTGTGTGGCATGTGACACCATTTTGTTAGAACCATATATTGCCCAAGTCGTGTTCTTCAATTGAATACCAAAAAAAGACGATTATCATACAACCATAACGCTCCGAATTGACAGTGACAGTTTCGCCGTTATCGGTTTCAAAGAAGTAAGGTCCAATCACACCTCCAAAGAGCGGACCAGACAGTAAGTTTTTTTGCGTGTAATGGCCTCGCTTCAACGATTTGACGATTCTCGGCGCCATAAATGCAACAATTTTGTTGATTTGCGCATCCGCCAAGTGAGATATTGTGCTTCGTCGTTGAAGAAATTTTTATTGGAAAAATCGCGGTCCGCTTCTTGTTTTTCAAGCACCCATTTGAGTTACTGCGACATTGTGAATGGTAAGCCAAATACGTCATAATGCGCCGCAAGAAAGTCCCAGCTCTTGAGAATGTAGAGAAATAGACAAATTCCGGTCTTTCTCTACTTTTTCACTACCAGCAGCGATATTTTAGGCAGAACGAGCGAAACAATGATGCGTAGATCTTACAATATCTGTAACCGATCCAGTTTTCCTCAAATTTCTTTCAAATTTTATCTATTGCTTGAGTATTGTGCACCATAATCCCCTCTTAAAGCACGAAACGTGGTCAAGTTTGAATCACCATTTTTGCAGTAGGTTTGAATAATTTTGACGCATTGTGCGGTTGTTAAACGATCCACTTTCATAAATGTCTGACTTTTAGCTAAAACAAAACATGTTTGGTTTGACAGTTAAGTTTGACAGATGTCAAAATATATGTGGATTTAACCATTATATATAGTGATTCTTCAGGCCATAAACGCGAAACATATGCATAGTACACACATTTTAATCAAAAATTGTAACATCTTCTGATGAAAATAGCGATCAATTTAAAAAATAAATATACCTTAATAAACTGGAATGTCATTATTAAATTAATTGGGTGTACGAGGGTTGCCTTACATATTTCGGGATTAGAGAACAAAAACAAATAATAACCATCGAAAATCGCGTTATTATTTTTCAAAATATTTTTCGTTAAAATCTATACATCTCCAAAACCTGCGCTTCAAGTTACGAAAAACGTTGACTCTCAACAATTTTTGTACGGAGGCGCATAAAAAGAAGTTAGTCGGTGCCATGTTAGGAACATATATTTAAACATATTCAATGACATAAAAAGTAAAAAAGAAGCATAAAAATTATGATCAAATAAAATGTCGAATTCGACTTGGCGCGTGCAGCAGTGATTAAAATAATTTAAAAAACAAAGTTCTTAATATTTTTGAATCAACTAAAAAGTAATAATATTCCGATAAATTAAGGGGTTGGGTGGGTTTGAAAATTTATAAAAATCGATTTTTTTTGTCTTATTAAACTGAAAAATATGTTTAAAATACTCTCATAAAATTTCGATCGGAGTAAAATTCTAAGAGATAGACCCTTTGGAAGTTCTGCCCATCAGGCCATGTCTGTGACAATCTGAAACTTTAAACACGTTTATCTCAAAACTCTATTTTTTAAGTCGGTGGACATGATTTCTCGAAAAGTTATAAAGCAATTTTGTTCAAATTTGGCACACATCTTTGCAATAACATCATCCAGTCATTGAACGAAGTATTTTTTTTTATTACAACTAATCTTTTCGAGCCAATGCATGGCGAAAATTTGACTAAAAAATGTGTTTTTTTTTTGTTCAAAGTCTGTCGAAAATTCAAATTTTAATTTTTTGTGTTTTCTTTCATCCAATAACGAGATTTATTCATGTACTAACGAAATATTTTTTTTATTTTTTTTATTTTAGATGAACCAATTATGAGTTATGCTGCCCACGGCGAGAGCATTTTCTTTTGAGACCAACGGTTGAGTTTTCGGAATTTTTGAATAAAAATTTCACAAAATTTTGTTTAAATATGTATCTTTGATATGGTGAATTGTTTGAATAAAATATATTATTGTATATATTTATATATATACATAATGAAAAATCCTTTTTTTTAACCTCTGAAACCCACCTCACCCCTTAATATATAGCATTTTAAATTAGACGCATGACAATTCGCTTTGAATTTTCGAAAGAAAATATTGCTTGATTCGTTTGCTCTGAAAACGATTTCTGCTTTTGTCGCAAGCGATTATCTTAATTTTTTGTAATTATCTTAAAACAAATTTTTGGCAAAAATTAACCTTAACATTAATTGTAGTGTTAATAAAAACCTGTAGATATTGCCCTTTGTCAAAATAAAATTATATTTGGCATTTATTTTTTCCACTTTGAATGCGTACAAATGTCGTATTCGACATTGGAGAAATGCCCATTTATTATGTAACGATGAATATTATAATTATAAATATAATTGCAAATATATGTATATGTATAATTGCATATAATTTTATGAAATTATTTCATACATAAGAAAAACCTGATTGTCACTTATGAGTAACAATTGTTAGGATTAGATAAATTTGTAATTAGGAACGTATCACTATGTAAGTATGTATATACATGTGTTTGTGTAAATTTATAATTTTTACATGCAACAATTATGTGTGTTTGTCAACGCCAAAGTGGACACGTGCGTGTTTAATCATTAATCGAGCGGTGCAACACTTGCCAGCATGCCATGGACAAATTTAGAAGAACTTGCTTACACACATGCATACATACGTGCACAAACTCATTTTCAAGCAACATAACTGTGTGGGTGTGTGTGTGTGTGTATGTACATAATTGTTTATTGTATGTATTTTTAGAGGCTCGTTGAGTGCGCAATAAACTTGTAAGTAAGCGTATGTTTGTATGCAGATATATATGATTGTATATATACAATATCTTCCGCAAAGGAAAGTAGTTTACTAACCAGTGGCAATAACCGTCAACAGAGCGCAATATTAACAACTTAATGACTCATGTTTGGAGGCCGATACGTTTATATATAAATATAAATACTTGAGTACGTATGTATGTACCTATATACAACTACCTTAGTTGGCCGGCAGTTAGCCAACAAGCTTGTGCGACCACATTTTTTTCCGAACTACAGATACCGGCTAAACGACATAAATCCATAATAGTACAGTAAACAAGTGCTTATAAAGTCACTGTCAAATATACACACATACATATGCACATACACACAGGTACTTAAAAAAATTTAGAGGTTAACATGGAGTCAAATGAGTAAGTGATTCCTGCCAGATTTTTTCATATATTTGTGTAAATTCACAAGGTCCCACCCCTTGAACTGTGCATAAAGGGTGATCCAAGTAGAGGTACTTTTTTCATTAGTCTTTTTAGACAAATCGCGCGTTGTTTGACATTTCATCATGGAAAGACTTACGCCTGAACAACGTTGTTTCGCGCGCTTCGCTCAAGTTATGGTCAATGTAATCGGCCTACTGAGCGTGCTATTCGCAGCACCATCGCCCATCTTGAGACCCCAGCTTTCATTATTGGATAATATTCGACCGAGTAGACCACGTCCAGCAGGCAGTGAAGAAAATATAGCGACCGTAGCTGAGAGTGTACACGTAGATCATGGAGAGTCGATTCGGCGCCGTTCGCAGCAACTCGGACTGGGTATGGAATGACTTGGCACATTTTACGTCGAGATCTTAAATTGAAAGCGTACAAAATATAGCTTGTGCAAGAACTGAAGCCGCTCGACCTTCCCAAGCGACATCGCTTCGCTCTATGGTCTCTTGAAAAGTTCCAAGAAGATCCGACCTTTTCGAGCCAAATTTTGCACAGCGATGAAGCTCATTTCTGGCTCAATAGGTATGTAAACAAGCAGAATTGCCGCATTTGGGACGAAGAGCAACCTGAAGAGATTCAATAGCTACTATTTCATTCAGAAAAAAATAACGGTTTGGTGTGGTATGTGGGGCAGTGGAATAATCATTCATATTTCTTCAAAAATGATGCCGGTGAGAACGTACCCGTCAATGGCGACCGTTATTGCGCCATGATAACCGACCATTTGATGCCTGAAATTGAACCTCGTGATCTCCGCGACATTTGCTTTCAACAAGACGGCGCCACTTCTCACACATCGCATCAATCAATGGTTTTATTGAGATAACACTTCGGTTATCAGATAATTTCACGTTTTGGACCGATCGATTGGCCACCAAGATCGTGTGATATCACACCGTTAGACTTTTTTCTGTGGGGATATGTAAAGTCTAAAGTCTATGCGAACAATCCCGCTTCGATTCAGGCCTTGGAGCAAAACGAGCATCATTCGCCAGTTACCAGTCGAAATGCTCGAACGAGTCGTCGAAAATTGGGCTCAACGGATGGACCATTTGAGAAGTAGCCGCGGCCAACATTTGAAGAAGATAATTTTCAAAAAATAAATTCCAAAGAATATTCTTTTGAATGATAATAAACATTCCCCTTTAAATTTGAATTTTCTGTGTTTTTTCCTTTAAAAAAGTAAGAAACGTCGAAATGAATCACCCTTTATATGTAAATGTTGATGGTGTCACTAAATTACTGCATATTTCACACTGAAATATCACTACGACTGCACCAGCATGCAAATTGTTTTTTTTTTTCTTGCACAAGTACAACAACCACAATTTTACACATATACTTATTATTTTTGGCTTAATTTCATTGAAATAACTAATACTGAGAAATAAATAATAATAAAGTTGTGAGTGATTTATATCTCCATTATTATTTGTTTAACGGCGAGCGATGACATATTTATAAATATTTTTCTATTAACGCCAGCAGCCATAACTATACACAGATAACTATATCAATGGGGCTTTGTCAGGGTTGTATCTACATACATCGGAAAACTTCGCGTATATATTCAACACATGTATGTACCACATTGTTGGACACATTGTTCGTACACGTATATTCAATTGTTACCTAAATTATCAAAATTCACTTTGTCTAAACATCGTTTCGACTTACCGACAAACCGATACTAATTTGTTTAGTCGAATTTATCTTTTCCATTTTTATCTTTATCAGCAAAAACATAATGGAAAATTGATTTATCGTTTTACTCCAGACCATATGCTCGAATTAATTTTTTTTTCATTTTGCGTCGAAACAGTATTTCCTAACCTCAATCATAATATGTAGCACTTATAAAGATATGATTTTTTTGAAAATTAAAGTTTCAGTGTACCCAATAACGGTTTACGTACGATTAAAGAAATAGATCAGTCGCAAGTGAACTAATATCAGGCAAAGAGGAATCAACTAAATCGCTCCAAAGGGTTATTTTTTCTAACAAAGTTTCTTTACTTGGAGTTAGTCAAGATTACATTCCCAGTTAAGTAGTATGAAGTCATGAACGCTTCTTGAACTCAGCAACCAGAGCACTCTCTTTTGATGGGTCTGTTTTTAGTTACTCTCAAATCGGTATTAGTTATTGCTCCGGTCCTTAAGATATTTAAGCCATACAAGAATAACAACGCTGTCGTGTTTTCTTTACGTAGTTCGATGCTAACTGAAGACACCGATCTTTTCATTAGATTGGAGGTCTACACAGCTGTAAAGCACCATTCTATTACTGGTCTTTTTCAGAATTTGGTACATTATGAATGTCTGCTAAACTGTTATTTAGTTAGTTATTGAGCTTTCCCTGTCAGGGAACCTGGATCAAGTGCACTTAGGCCAGTTGGCTCGTTGTGATACTTATGCTGGCCTATGAAAAGAGTTGCCTCGCTCCTTCCTCGAAGGAAGCCCACAATCTTTTTGACACTTGCTGCAGCAAAATCTGCAAGACAGTTGCAGCGAAAGTAACCAAGAATGAGTCCCCATCAGACGCAGCCCAGTTATTACGGAAGGATTAGAGACTCTTCTCCTTCTTCAATCAATAGTTAAATCAGTTGAATGTGGTTTCATCCTGCTATCTGTTATTGGCCCTACTGGTGAATGCCGATCTTAGCAGGTACTTTGCCGGGGAAAAGGGAATCCTATATCATGCGCAGAGTTTAATGTGGCTTCTATTATTGCGATTAGTTCAGCTTGAAAGGCGCTGCAGGGGTAGGAAAGTCTCTTGTTCATGTTCTGGAAGTTTTGTTGAAAAATAAGAGAGAATTTAGGAGAATTTTAAATACTTTCTAGTACCGCCCCCACACAATGCAGTTTAGTATAATATGGGTTTTATTACCGCTTTGTATAGTTAAAGGGTTATTCGTTTAGTGGTTTTGAAAGTGCAGGACATCTGTCAAACTTAACTTTCAAAGCAATCATGTTTTTTTTAGTCCGGCGTTTATGAGAATGGATCGCTTAACAACCCCCAGCGCGTTTAAATTCTTCTTGAAACCTATTACAAAAGTAGTGATTCAAAGGTGGCCATGTTTTGTGGTTTAAGAGAAATTAAATTTTAAAGAAATTTTAAGAGACTGGATCGGTTACAGATATTGTAAGGCCTGCCCATCATCGGTTTGCTCGTTTCACCTCAAATATCGCTGCTGTAAGTGAAAAAGTAACCGAAGATCCGAATTTGTCTGTTTCTCGACGTCCTCAAGAGCTGGGACTTTCTTATGGCGCATTGTAATTGGACTTGCACCTACATCCATATGAAGTCCAGCTCACACAACAACTGAAGCCAGTTGACCATTCACAATGCCGCAATAACATTGATTGGGTGCTTGAACAACAGGCCGCGATGTTTCCAGTAAAATTTTCTTCAGCGACGAGGCTCATTTATCACTCTGTGGATGCGTAAATAAGCAAAATTGTTGCATTTGGGGCTCCGAGAATCCTCAAATAACGGAAGAGAGCCCATTAAATCCAAACAAAAACTTACTGTCTGCTGTGATCTTTGGTGCGGAGGTGCGATTGGACCTTACTGCTTTGAAAACGATAACAGTGATACTGTCACTCTCAATTCGGAGCGTTATGTTCGTATGACAACTGACTTTTTTTATTAAAGACCTGTAATTAAAGAACACGACTTGGGCAATATGTGGTACGAGCAAAATGGTGTCACATACCCCACAACACGAGCGAATATGGCTTTATATCGAGGGAAATTCCCCTGGTGAAGAGCAATCCGTCTTTGGCGGTTGGTTTTTTCTGAATTCTGGCAGACAAATGATTCTTTACCACTTGAATTTAATGCTCTGCATTGTTCTAGTGGTATGTTTGTGAGATGTGCAGTTTTTCAAAAAAAAAGGCAACTATTTGATAAAAATTGTTTCGTGCGCGAAGAACTTTTATTATATTCGGCTCATCTTGAAACATACTTCCGTGCTCGTACACGTAAATCTATTATTCATCACTTGTCAAGATGTCATTGACGTGTCATTGCTATTGTATCCTTTTAACATTTCTCTCCAGCAATTAAGCTTTTCTTGGGCGATTGGCAAATAGTGTAGAATCCAACGTGAACAAATTTTGTTTACTATCAAATGTTTATGCAGTATTGAATGTATGCTGGTCCCACTAATGTCTATACTCGTCTCAATCTCACGATAGGTTACATGACGATCTTGCAATATCAGTTTGCGCACATCATCAAATGCATCCGGAACAACAACTGTTATTGAACGACCTTCTCGAAACTTCGCTCGGAATGATGTACGACCATACCATCGATAAACACTGGGCCTTGATGGAGCTTCGTCGCCAAAAATTGAATTAAGTTCAGCGATACACTGTTGCTGAGTTAATCCGCGTCGAAAGTGATAAAAAATAATCGCTCGAAAATATCCACGATTTAATGCCTCTTTTGGCCGAGGTAAATATTTTAAGTTAATGCAAACAACACAAATAGCGCTCATATGTCCGAACGTTCTGAGTATGCATAGGGTTTTCCAATATCAGTGATAAGATTTCTTTATAAAAAACCCAAATTGTTAAGGAAATTCAAATATTATTTATTGAATGTCAATCACAGTCGATACAATTAAGTTCTGAATATAACATCATTCAAATGGTCCTCACGACTTCTTTTGCCGGAACGAATTCGATGAACCCAATTTGAGCACTTTTACCACTAAATCAAGTCGTATGTCATGAATAGCACGTTTAATAATGACTTTTAAAGCTTGAAGAGAGTCTTATTTATTGCTAAAGACCAATGACTTCAAATAACCCCACAGGAAGTAGTCTTATGGTGTTAAATCACAACTTCTTGGAGGTCATTCAATGTCACAATTTCTTGAAATAAGCGAACCTCCAAACCTTTCTCGCAATAATTCGGTTGTTGCATGTGCTATGTGACTCGTAGCCCCGTCTTGTTGGAACTAGATGTTGTTAAGATCAACTTTTTCCAATTGTGGCCATAAAAAGTTGGCTATCATCGATCTATACCGCTCTCCCTTGACAGTAACGCTGCTACCAACTTCCTTTCAAAAGAAGTACGGACCGATGATTCCACCCAGACCAAAAACCACACCAAATTGTCAATTTAGGTGAATGTAATGGTTGTTCATGAATAATTTGTGGATTTTCTTTGCACCAGAATCGATAGTTTTATTTATTTACCGCACCACTCAGATGAAAGTGAGCTTCATCGGAGAAGATGATTTTGTTAAAAAAAATCCTTATCATTTTCAAGTTGTTCCAAGACAAAATCAGCACATTCACAACGTTTAGGGTGATCCATGGATGAAATTGTAAACATTACTGAATAATAATAATAATAAAAATTACAGATCATGACATATTAAAAATGGCCAAAACGACACTTAGAAATCATATAATCCCTATTAGAAAACCCTTTATAACATCAAAAATGTCAAACTTTACGATAAATGATTATTCCAACATGGTTATTCCAACATTTGAACTTTTCTGAAGAATTTTTTACGATTTCTGCACTTGCTTGTCAAAATGAAAAATTTTTAAATTTCATTTCAAATTGAAAGTCCGTTATGCGAAATTAAATTTCTCCGAGATGAAAATACAGTAAAATGCGTGAACGAAATAAAAATTGCCCCAAAAATGCTACATACGTCTGAAGACACTTTTAATGTTTTAACATGAAATTTCTTCCATGCATCAATTATGACATTAATTCATTTTAATTGGAATGGGTTGCGGTAATCTCCGTTACTCTCCATAAAAATATGAAGATATTCTATCACACATCAGAAGATTGCTATTATAAAGCATGAATTAATTCTTTCAATCAAAATTTTTTATTATTAAAAGAAAATTTCAAATATTTTCTCTTTTGAATGGAGCATTTAATTTTGATGCACACAAATGGAAATTACCGTTGCAAAAGAAGCGCCATTAATTGGATTGGACACATAATCTTTGACTGCCCCGTCACTGTGTGTCACAGTTTTGTGTGCCATTTTCCACCGGCATGTGTCACAGATGAATTGCAATACATATGTACAGTCGCTGTCATACATATGTTATCAACATGTATGTCACAGTACTAAAGCATTTAACAGTGTTATTTTTTACCTTCTGCTTTTGTATATTCTGCTTTGTCGCTTAATGTGTACTTTACCCACTTTTTCAAAACATAATTATTTGTTGAGCTGAAATATTAAATAAATTATTTGTCATTTTTACTAATAGCACGACCAATATATAATATTTGTATATACATACATACATGCCAGAGCATACATTTGTAGAAAAAAATTTATTTTTCTTTCAGTAAAAACAGATTTGGTCAGCGAGAAAAACAGTTCATTCAAATAAATGCGGTATTCAATGAAATGAAATTCAACACAACTATTATTGCTTTCTAAACTTTGATTTTTGTTACTTTTAGACAAAAAAAAACTCTTGCAATCTTTATGAGAAATTTCTTAAAGAAAATATAATTAAATCCAATTAGAATGTTTTGTTTCTTAAACGCGATTGTTTTTTTATTGCTCAATTTTACCAAGCCACTTGTTACACGTTAGCCATCACCAGCGGCCCAAAATAGAACGGTGTTCCTAATTCAGACATTATTGTGCTTAATAACCCAAACAATGTGTGCCGTAACAACGTTAAGAGCATAAACAAGAAGCTGGTCAAGAACGATTTATGCAACATTTGGTATGCAGATGGTATGTACATATATACATATGGATATTTAAATGTAGTTATATGGCCAGATTCGAAGCGAACTTTGTATTGAGGGCATTGAATGCATGGAATTCTATTTAGGCATGGAAAGCAGGTGGCGACGACGACATCGCGTCAAAGTCTATAAAATATTGCACGTAGCTTTAGTGGGGAATGGAACAAACGCAGCATACTTAAATTGTTCAAGTCGGCATATTCCTTGCGATAACAACTGAGTTTTAAATATTTACGGGGTTTATTTGGAATATTTACCGGGAACTTAAATAAAAATAAAAAGAAGAAATATTCAATTTATATATACAATAAATATATATATCTTCTTCTTGTTCGACGTAGGTATTATAGCCGCATCAACAATAGCGCGCCACGAAACGAAACTAGGCATTGAAGATGACGGAACGCCGAAACCGGTTTGTCGAAAAACCAAATTTGACAAGGAATGACGGAAAATCGTTCCATTTTAAAACGCCACTCATTCCTTCACTTCGCTGTTTGACGCCAGTTGGTATTACCAAGTAGAACAAGGTCACACTTCACCTGATCTTTCCAACGGATTAAAGATCTTCCTCTTCTTCTGCTTCCACCAGCGGGAACTTCATCGAGTACTTTCAGAGCTGGAGCGCTTTTATCCATTCGGACGACATGACCTAGCCAGCGTAGCCGCTGTCTCTTGATTCGCTAAACTATGTCAATGTCGTCGTATAGCTTGTACAGTTCATCGGTCCATCGTCTGCGGTATTTGACGTTGCCAACTCGCAAAGGACCATAAATCTTCAGCAAAACTTTTTCCTCGAAAACTCCTAAAGCCTACTCATCGGATGTTAGCACTGTCCAAGCTCCTGTACCATATGTCAGGCCGGGAAGGATGAGCAACTTAGAGAGTTTGGTTTCGAGAGAGAAATTTAATTTTCAATTGCCTACTCAATCCAAAGTAGCACCTGCGGGCAAGAGTGATTCTGCGTTGGATTCCAAGCCTGACACTGTTGTTGTTGTTAATACTGGTTCCGAGATAGAAGAAATTATCTACGACTTCGAAGTTATGACTGTCAACAAGGACGTGGAAGCCTAGTGAATGCGATGACTGTTTATTTGATGACAGGAGACATTTCATCTTGCCCTCGTTCGCCACGTGACCCATTCGCTTCGCTTCTTTATCTAACCTGAAGAATGCGGAACTTACGTTGCGGTTGTTATGACCAATGATATCAATATCACCGACATACGCTAACAATTGTAAACTCTTGTAGAAGATTGTACCTGGTCTATTTAGCTCTGCAGCTCGCATTATTTTCACTAAAATCAAATTGAAGACCGATAAAGAGTCACCCTGTCTGAAACCTTGTTTGATATCGAACGGCTTGGAGAGATCCTTCCCAATTCTGACTGCGCTTCTGGTATTAGCCAGGATCAGTTTACATAGCCGTATGAGTTATTTTGGGGATATCAAATTCAGACATAGCGGCGCAAAGGCAGTTCCTTATCGTGCTGTCGAAGGCACCTTTAAAATCGATGAAAAAGTCGCGTATAACGATTCTTTTCTCTTGGGTCTTCTCCAAGATTTAGCGCATGGGGAATATCTGTCAATGGTGGATTTGCAAGGTTTAAAACCACACTTATAAGGTCCGATTGTTGACGGTAGGCTCTAATCTTTCACACAATACGCTAGATAAGACTTTTTATGTGATATTGAAGAGCCTTATCCCACGATAATTGTCCCAGATTTTGGGGTCTTCCTTTTTTTAGATTGGGCAGAGCACACATAGCTTCCATTTGCCGGGCACGATTTCGTCCGAACATATTCTGCAAAGAAACTGATGCGTGTCTTGTCTGTTCCTCGCCGCCGTATTTCACCTCCACCGCCGTGATTGAGCTGGTTGGATAAGTGTTCCCTCCATATACTAAGTATGCTCTGAACATCTGTCATCAAATTACCTCCTTGGTGAGTTTACTTCGTCTTGAAACCTTCTGTAAGTTGCCGCATCTTTTCGTAAAATTTTCGAACATTACTGTTGAAAACCAATTGTTTCCGAAGAAGCGGTACGTAAGGAGTTTGCTCCTTGCTAAATATATAAATAGACTTAAAAATATTGAAATTTTTTTAAAGAATTTTCAAGCATTTACATTTGGAAATTGTGACCCGGAAAGTTTTTCGTTGGATTACTGCTTCGAGTTGCTCTAACTTGCTTTATTGTTCTTCTGGTAGCTGCTCTGTTGTGCTCTACTCAATTTACAGTTTCAATAAACAAACCTATTATCAAAATGATCAAGATATTTGTAAGTAATATAACCAAAGACTTGATCGCATATTGTCATCCAACTACCATACATAAAATTTTAATTCACGGTCCTGTTATAATTGAAACTGCCCTCGTATCGTATTGATTGGGGAATTATCTGAGGAAGCTGCTGAGTAGGAAATAAAGGCATAGACTGCTTGTAATTTCGGCTTCAGCATAAACGGAAGACTTCTCGTGTTGATAGATTTTTATAACGAGCTTTTACTTCATGTCAGAAATACACTCGGACGGGTTGACATTCCCTGCCAAGGAGCGACCGCAATTAGAAATTAAGAAAATTTTTAATTATTTAAATTGATTTTTTAAAATTTTGGATATTGGTCGGACCAGAATTCGAACTCTAGATTTTCGAATGGCAGTATGCACTGCTAACTCGGGTATTAAGGTCGTGATTATAGCAGATGCTCAGGAATGGCCACTATATGTTTTATTTAATTTATAATTTTCATAGAATGTTAGGGAAAACGACATCTTCAGTATAAATATTAATGTCCAATTGCTCCATAGAAGCTCGTCTACTGTGCACTAGAAGGTTTCGGCTTAATATGTGGTCAAAAATCTCGGGTTCTTTCACGGGCTTAAGCTATTCACCAAATCTTTCTTTTTATATCGAAAAAAATGTATTTGAATTTTCCAAAATATTAAAATTATTAAAATTGATATTATTTTTTCTATAGCTAGCAGCTCTATCCTTCATTGTCATTAAATACGGGAGACTAACACAAATATGTGATATTGCAGCAAGCGAAGTCATCTTAACCGCCCTATTTTAAATATTTAATATATACATTTTTGTGCTGAAAGCTTGAAAATTTGGTATTAGGAAAAAAGTGAGATCATCGGAATCTTAAATACAATATTTTTAAAAAGAATTGATTTTTTAATTTATGAATTCTTCTGTATAAGTGTTTTACGTTGGTATTTCAGAAAGGTCTTCCCATATTTATGTTATTAATTTCACATATATATTTTTCAAATAAAAAAAAAACACTTTTTTTTGGTTATATAAATATCAAGTCGGGCCCACAAAATATTGATAAAAATGTCAGCTCTCAAACATATGTTAGTTTGACTAAATCGGATCAGTATTGTCCGAAATAAAAGTAACAACACCAGTGGTGGAATTCAGTATGCTACTTTAACGATGTTCAGATCGTTAAAAACACTTAGCGACAATTTTAACGATTCGAACGACAAAAGATTTCATATATTAGTAGTCCGATAGTAATCGCTATTAGGAATAAGCTAAAGCGTATATAAATATAGGAGAAACATGTTATCTTTTTGACTACGGACCAAAAGCGAAAAGAAATAGTTGGTTTGTGGCAGAATGGTAAAAGTTATCGGGAAATCGCGAAAACTGTTGGGAGACAGTACTTCTCTATCCAGAGGGTAATAAACAACTACAAACAAACAAAATCTTATGAGCCCCTTTCTGGTCGTCCAAGGAAACTGACAGAAAGAAAAGAGCGCAACCCAACCATTCTTGTGAATTCTAACCCACATCTAGCAGCACGCCAACTTTCCAAAACATTGTATTACAGTACCGAAAAAAATCATGTCCATATACGTTACGAAAAATTCTGAAAAGAATCGGATTTCATAGTAGAGTCGCACGAAGAAAGCCCTTCATATAGAGAATAAATCGTCTCAAGCGGATGACCTTTGCAAAGGAGCACTTAAACAAGCCTCCAGAGTTTTGGAATAAAGTTATTTTTTCAGATGAGAGCTAGTTTTGCATTTTTGAGATAAAAGGCCGTAAGATTATTTGGAGGAAGAGCGGAACAGCGCTGGAAAAGCAAAATCTTGTACCTAAGGTAAAGCACGGTGGTGGAGGTGCTATGATGTGGAGGTGCATGGCAAGTTCGGGTAAAGGAAAATTTCAGTTTATTGAGTCGATCATGAACAAGCATGATTATCTTAATATTTTGAAAACAAATTTAAAGTAAAGTGAAGTAATGTTGGGCTTGGTGAACAATTTATTTTTTGTACAATATTCCTAAACAACTGCGACACCCCCGCAATCACCTGATCTTAACCCTATTGATCACTTATAGGATGTACCAAAAATAAAAATTATGCAGCGTACTATAACCAGCAAGGAAATACTTAGGAGTGAGCTTGAAG
This sequence comes from Neoceratitis asiatica, assembly GCA_030068015.2. NCBI lineage: Eukaryota > Metazoa > Arthropoda > Insecta > Diptera > Tephritidae > Neoceratitis > Neoceratitis asiatica. The sequence goes on from CM061528.1 coordinate 37,268,470, forward strand.
AGGAATGTGAAGCTATAAGTCCAGAGTAATAATCAAACTTATTAGACCAGTGAAAAACCGTCTTCTATAAAGCCATTAAAAGACGTGGATAACCAACAAATTATTGATTTAATATGTATTTTTAAAATTTTTAACTTTTGTTTCATTATTCTTGAAGTGAACGCGGACTTTTTCTGTTTGGTTTGAATAACTAACTAACACTAACCGCCCTGTAACTGGATGCTACCTACCAATAGCCATGAGCCAGTCGTCTCATCAAGCCCACCATTTGTTGGAAGCACAATAAGCCGCAGGAATCATGAAAAAGCAACAATGGATACCATTATATATTATATATGGATATTATACATAGATATGTGATCCTCAACTTAAAATTTTTACGGTAATGCTAAATACTCAAGAGTATGGCACGATTAATTTGCTTGGAGCTCCTCTACAGTGCCTAGAGTCATGCGACGTAGTTTGGAAAGTGGAAGCCGTAACATTTTTTGATTGATAAACTTTGTATTCTCTTTATGCTTTTCGCATATATTGATGTTTTGTTAAGTTGTGATCCAACTTTTTCTCCATTTTAACAAAAAAAAAACGAAATATCAGCTAACAACAATCGTTATAATCGAGTTACCGAATCACCCAATCGTTAGTGCAAGCGACAAAATTCGTTACTTAGACTGAGTTTACACAAGAATATTTTTGTCGTTTTTTATCGGCAATTTTGCTTTTGGTATTTCCCTTCACGTTCACACGGGGAAGCTTTGTTCATTATCTCCCATTCCATTTCATTTCATTTCCGCAATTTACTACACACTCCACCCCTGTACAAGTTTTTACATATTTTTCAATATAAATCGTTATCATATGTATTCAACTGTATATATAGACTGGTATATTTACATTTACTTATGCAAATTTAAATTTTAAAATCCATAAATTCTCTAACATTCATTTTAAACTTATCATAACAGCAACCATTCAGAGAATGTAAATATAAATGTGGAAAGGAATGACAAATTTTACAGCGACGAATAAAATAACAAAGCGTGTCAACCGAGCACAACAGTGTCAGTACGCTCTTCGTCGTCGCCCTCTCCCCTACAAACTAAGAGTTGCCGCGACAAAAATATTCGTATGTAAACTCGGTCTTAACAACTCGACAAATCGTATCGACAAAAGTTAGAGAATTCCCCTACAGCTATTGATATAAACCTCGAATAACTTTTTATTATCTGATACATATTGACACAGTTATCGTTATATATACTAAGTACGAAGTGATTTATTTTTTTTAACAAATTAATAAAATGTTATTACGCCTAGCGTCTATGCAATGCTGCCAATTTGTTAATTATTTCCAATGCATTATGGGCAACTGCACTTCCGCTTATACGCGTTTGTTCGTTATGTATGCCAAAGTAAAAATATAAATAAAACTACAAACTACTGAGTACATATATTTCACAGTGAAGTGTGAATAGACGATTTAATTTATGTGCATGTGTATACAACAACAACACACAAAAAACCACAAAAAATCTTAATTAAATTAAACTTTAACACTTCAAAAATGAATTTCATTGCCTCCGCATAGGCAACAAAATGCGTCAGCACAACATATATAATACTAACAACAACGACTCTGTATTTATGTTTTCTTGCTCATTGCAATTACAGTGGCAACAAGTGTGGTAATTTCCTGCATGCAACAATATGAACCGTTGTGGCAAGTTGGCTCTACCTTAACGACTCAGCCACTTGTTGGCCTCAAAGCTAAGCAAAATGCATTTTGTTCTGTAAATTATTGCCCTACATACATGCAGACATGCATGCAAGTAAATTTTTAACTGTGTGTTTGTGTATTTGGGTGTGTGTGTGTGTGTACACACATAAATAAGCAATCAATATATGCATGCCCGCATGCCACAAGTGGGTCTAGGTCGGTTGACGCGTCAGCAACATCATCTTGCCAGCAACGGAACACCCACAAGCAATATTACTGCAACAGCTACAGCTGCTGTTGTTGTGGCTGTTGTTGTTGCTGCCAAAAACACAAAACACATTACGTCTTAGTAGTAATTTTAATGCAATTTGTTGTAGTTATTGTAAACTGTTGGCTGATTTGTTTTTACACTCATGCTAACCACTTTTGATTGCTTCACTAAAAACTAAAAGCAAATACAACATAACAAAAACAATAATATCAGGTTGTTGTACATACATATGTATATGCCACAGATGTCTTGAAATGTTCGAAATGTGCAGCCACTGTGAAACTGTCGTTGACTGTGTATGTGTGTCGCCTTACTCTGTGCAATTTGTGGGCCATATATGCTGCCTCTGCCACTCACTCACTCAGTTGCGGTTCGCCTCATCAAGCGAGTGACGCAGCCAAGCGACCACAACCACACCTTTCCCATTTACTTGCGCCAAATTTAGTCTTTAGGCTATGTGACGCCTTCTCTATTGCACTGTGTTGTAAGCTTATTCGAGGAGTGCTTAAATTAGTCATCGCTCTGTGGGGTTCAATCAACTGTGAATATCTTATGAAATTACACTAAGGAAAATGTTGCTATCTTACGTATTTCACGGCACATTTTTTTGGTAAATCAATTTTGCGGCTGAAGTTAAATTAATTTTTTTAGCTATTTAGATTATGTTTAGTAATAAATGTTGGGCAGAGTAAAAGGATGGAAAAACTTATTTCACTATAATATCTTATTTTTCATAGCAGCTTTACGTTTCTTAGGAATATTAGCTAGATGATTTTCCTATTAAATTTATTTATTAACAGCAAATACCCGTCACCCTACGCTACACAAAAGTGTAAAAGATTATGTTGAGGTTTTTGTGCTCTGCAACTGCTTAAATGTTCTGCTGCTCTATTCTAGAAAATCAAGGAAATTTATTAAACTCACGAATTCAATGTTCTCATTTAGGCTCGTCATTTTTTTGTGGCTCATATTGCCAGAATGTAGGGTATAATTAGTTGGTTGGCGTATTAAATTAGGACATAATCCTAGACGTTTTTTAATACAAAACTCATTGTCCGAATCTTAAAAAAAATCATCTGAGTGGCGAGGAAGGAGTATATTTCCAAACGCATTTAACTGGCTGAATTAAAAACTAAGAAATTAAAAAAATTCTGCGGCTTTTTGTCCTTAGATGTTGTTGGTACTCTTTTTTCGGACGACGTTAATTCGATTTTTTGAAATCTGACATTTAAAGAAATATTTGACGTGAAGTCAGTTCTGTAAATTGTCAAATGTGCTAAAAATAATTTTGATTTCAAAATGAGTGAAATTTCCGAAGAAATATGTTTTCCAATTCTTTTTTACTATAAAAATAGATCGAAGCTTGAACAGAGTTTTCTCCAACTGATTATCATTTATTTCGAAATCTGCAAAACTCTCGTGATCGGAAAAAAATTGGCCGACTGACCGCTTAAATATATTTGGTCTACTTCTTCATCGAAAAACCACTGCAGAAGGTGAGAAAGCTACCCGAAAAATTGCAAATGAAATTAAATCGCGCAGACTGTAGAACTGAATAGATAAATCTTCTATGATGATGTAAAATTGCTAGATTATGCCGATGGTATTGAATTATTTTCTCCATACTGGACAAGGAAGCTCAGTGAATGGGCAGAATAATGAACGAGAACAAAACAAAGTACCGCCTGTTATCAAACAAACAGTCAGTGCATAGGTGCCTTGGCACACACGTCACTGTTGAACTCGTTGATAATTTCGTTTATCTTGAAACCAACAGAGCACCAACAACAATGTCAGCTTTTACATCCAATGAAGAAACTCTCTATCCAACAGATGCTATTTTGGACTGAGCAGGTAGTGTCAAACTATAATCCTCTTTCGGCGAACAACTCTACATATTTCCGTCATTTCCGTCCCGCTATATGGCGTGGAGGCCTAAACTATGACGACATCAAATGAGTCGGCGTTAGAATTTTTCGAATGAAACTTTTTTCCGGAAATTTTATAGTCTTTAGCGTGTTGGCAGTGGCATCTACCATAGATAATGTAACGATGCGACATAGAAAAAGTTCAGCGAATCAAGACATAACTGCTAGGTTGACTAGTTTTTATTGTGTGAATTAATGAGAGCATTGCCGCTTCGAAAGCATTCGATGAAGTTCACGTCGGTGAGTGCGGAGGACCAGGAAGACATCCATTATCCGTTGGTAACATCAGGTGGTGAAGGACCAGGCTTCAATTGGTATACCAATTGGCGCTGAACAGTTTAAAGAAGAAGAGTCTGGTGTTTATTAACATATGTAGGTGCCACAATGAACGTAAAAATTCGGAAACTTTATAAGTCCAAGTAGCAATAGAAGCTCTCATTAAAAGAAGGGCTAAAAGAGTTTAATAATTCCTATAAAACTTAATTATGCTTTACCTCTTTCCTCTAGTGCCTATCTTGGCATTAGATATAGCGACAAGTTTGAGTCTTTCAGTAGCAATCATCATTATTTACTCCATTCAAACTTCACTAAGACCATAGTAGGAATCTTACTACTTATACAACCCATTTATGACTTATTACTGGTCTTAGAGTGATGCTTCAGGTCTTATTTCTGATAAGGTTGATAAGAGGAAACATCAGCAGCCCATTTTTATTTAGTGAGATTAACTTTAATATCGCTTCAAGAACAACCAGGTTTTGTAAGCCTCTCATGTACAAAAAAACACTTCGAAATACATGTTCTTTTCAAATGTCTGAGTTGACTACACTAATATTGATTAATTTATGATTTTTAATTTTAATCTAATTATGACTTTTATACGTCTTGGTTTGGTTAATTTATAAGAGGCAAATGTTATCGCATGTTATCGCAAGGGCTTTCGATGTAAGCTGGTTTTCGGCAACTGGTCTGTAGAGCTTTTCGTTGCTCAAGAGACGTGCCTCTGCGTCAGTTGGGCGGAGGAAAGTAAGTAAAGGGATGAATTAAAGACGGAATTCTGCTTGCGTTATACGATGATCACAGACATCCTCATATATTCCGCCAATATATTTTCACGAATTTTTCTCACTCGACGACTTCCAACGGCCATAAAATCATTAGATTTCCACTTGTCATAACAGTTGACTATGATCTCAAACCATCAAGTCTATTCTGCCGGAAGCTAACACTCACTAAAGTTCTTTACCACCGAAGTTGACTTTAAACGTTATATGGAAAAAATATTAAAGACAATCGCCATAGAGCGACAATGCAATGCTAAAACAATAGTGGTATTCTTTTAGTCTAGCATATGTATTTCTGTTGTAGTGCCAATGCACCATGGTATGTATTTCCTAGACAAAAAAAAATTCAGAACAGTTGTAAACTCGTATTGGATAGGTTTTAAATTGTGACGCAAAGAGAGTGTAAGAGCGCTTGACAGAAGCATAGTATGAGCAAAGCAAAAAAGCAATTGCAACAACCATGATTGTAATTTTTTTTTATTTTTTTTTTTTTTGTAATGAAAAGTTCACGAAAGCACAAAAACTTATACCCAAATGTTCTATGTTGATTATCATTTAATTTTTAAACTTTATTTTATTAACTTTTACCCACAGTATAAAGTGCGAAACTACAATAAAATACGTATGTCTATGAGAGACGAAAATTGTTGAATTTTATTTAGTTTTGATTGAAGCAAGGTGTGTGTGTATAAGTACGAGTATGTACCATTAAATGTATCAGCAAATTATCGTACTTATATAATAAACAAATCACAATTGCAATATTAGTAATGAGGGCAAAAATAATTTTAGGGCTTTAAAGGGCCTCAAATTAAAAACAGAATTTTATATCTAAGTTTACGCGATGATTTTGTTTCTATACACACTGGCGCTCGCAGATTACTTATATATTTATACAAGTATGTATAATAATTTAATGGGTTTGGGTAAAGCTGTTGCCGTAATTCTTATTTAAGACCTCATCTCATAAACTACAAACAGTAAAATAATAAATTTCTTAGATTTACGAACACTTACGCATATTTAAAATATGTACTCATATTGTACTTATAAAAACGTGAGTTTTTTTGCTTGTTTGTAACTTGTCTTGTGCTTTTAAATAGTGCAGTGAAAGCAAAAAGATAATAATAAATGATAAGTGCGTTTGAAGAAAAAACAACATAAACTAAAATAGAAAAATTATGAAAACAAGAAATTTGATGTATGTTTAATTACATAGATATATGTATATGTATATATGTATATGGGGTTCTCCATTTTACGGTTTCCAAAATAAACATAAATAAAATGGATTTAAATAATTTTTTTTTCATGAAATTCCATTTTCCTATATTATACAAATAACCACCTCGTGAATTTTTAAAAGCTTCGATCCATTTGAAGTAATTTTCGTGCATTTTTTGGCACATATTGTCTGGTACCTCAGCCATAACTTGACGAATGTTAGTTTTAAAGTGCTCAAAAGTTAAAGGTTTATCTGCATAGACACGGTCATCCACGTAGTCCCATAAAAAAAACGTCCAAATCGCACGATCTCGGTGGCCAATTGGCATCGCAAAGACACGACCGGGAAATTTCTCTCGTGTTGTGTGAAATGTGGCAACATTTTGGTGGAATCACAAATTATCCAAGTTGTGTTATTCAATTGCTAAAAAATATCGAGTATCATATGACCATAACCCTCCGAATTGACAGTGACAGTATCGTCTTTATCGTTTTCAAAGAAGTAAGGTCCAACCACACATACGGACCAAAAGAGCGCACCAGACAGTGACTTTTTTTTGGTGTAATGGCTTCGCTTCAATTATTTAAGGAAATGTGCCGCTGAAGAAAATTTTGTTGGAAAAATCACGATCCCCTGCTGTTTGTTCAAGTTTTGAATGATCAACTGGCTTCAGTTGTTGTATGAGCTGGACTTATATGGACGTAGGTGTAAGTCCAAGTGCAAAAAACGCCATAATGTGCCGTAAGAAAATCTCAGCTCTTGAGAACGTCGAGAAATAGACACATTCGGGTCTACGGCTACGCTTTCTTTTACAACACCGATATTTGAGGTGGAACGAGCAAAACGATGCTGCAAAGGCAAGAATATCTGTAACCGATTCAGTCCCTTCAAATTTCTTTAATATTTTACTAATTGGTGGAGTATTTGGACGAGCACGATTATGAGCACCAAAATCTCCTCTTAAAGCGCGAAACGTGGTCACGTTTGAACGCGTTGTGCGGTTGTAAAGCGATCCATTTTCATAAACGGCTGACTTTTAGCTAAAACAAAACATGTTTGCTTTGACAGTTAAATTTGACAGATGTCAAAATACAGCCCTGCGCTCTCGAAACCACTAAATGGATTACCCTATACAAGCTCAGTGAACAGCAAAGCGAGTATATGAATGTCCTAGTACAATACAAATATTTTAAAGATGAAATCCTACTAGTTCACTATTTGAATTCAAAACGAAAAAGATCAATCACGAAATATGTCAATTCCGACTACGGGTCCATCGGTATGTTGTGCTAATCTTTGGCACACTGCAGATGACTTTCGGTGAGCGCTTTTTTTGTTACTACATATGCTTATGTTCACTACAAACGAGTGTTGGTTAAATGAAAATCTTATTGTAAGCATTTTTTTTTTTCAATTTTATATGTGCAAACTAAAAATTCAACATACATAAATTAACTGGTATTTAAGTAGTATGAATCTGATGTAAAGACAAACAATTGACATTTCATAGAAGATCGCTTTGGTCCAATTATCAGTCGCTAACATGAGACAAAGATAGAAAATGAACTAATTATGGTAATAACGCAAACTAGTTGTTTGTGTTATAGTTAGTAACTAGTACCTTTCCCAACCTGTGTATGCAACAACGTAATGCATAAATCACAAACATGCAATTATGTGCAGAGATTAAAGTGCTTAAACGTAAGCATTTTGCTCACGTAATAAATAGAATTCAGATACTCATACGAATAGGAATTTACAAGCATGTGGAATTGAATAGTTATTAAAATGAACTTTACGCTTTTTGACTTACTTATGAGTATGCTGATATAGAAGGTATTTGCATCTGAGTAAAAATATTAAAAATATAAGTCTATTATGTGCTTTCAGTTGTTTGTAAAATGTTTTTTTATAGAACAGTACACTATGGCAGATTTAATATTTTTTTAATACCTTCAAACGAAATTTTTTTATCCATTATTATTATAAGATTTATAGTCGAAAACTAGCGATAGTCCGATATGTTTCGGTACACGAAAACATATGTTACACAAATTCTAGAATTTTATTTTATATAAATATTTCAACCATTTGATTTTTATAGCATTCATGCACATGAAATGGTATCTTAATTAATTGGGTATTCTAGACATATATATAATAAATTGCATATTTGTACTGAAAATCATTAAAATCAGATGACTATATATTATATCCTCCCATATAACCGATTTATTCAGATATGAGGGTTTGCGTCGAAAATCCGTCAAAAAGTCATCTAAGAGCATGGAATTTGGTATTCTAAAGAAGAATGAATTCAAGTTAATATCGGCACTGAAAATCATGGAAATCAAATTTTGCAATTTGCATTCAATTTGATATTTTCATTAAAGGTATAAAAAATTCCGGTATGCCCAAAGAGAGAAAAAGAGAGACTTGAGACTGGCAACATTGATCTTTTATAGATTTCCACATAAGGTGGAAATTCAAAACGGGGATAACTGGACTCTTTCCATAAATTTGCGGAGTCACGTATATTTTGCCGACAGCGGCGACATCTGTTGGCCGATACTATGTATACTACACACGGTTGCACGCATAAACACAACTTGATACCCATTTTCTATCATTCATTGTCTTAACAATACATTGAATTCTAAATTTTAAAATTGTGGCATCCTTGAAAAATAGTTTCCACTTTTAACCTTCAAAATACCTTTTAATTTAACACTCCGATTAAAATATCTCCTTCGACTTATTTTTAATTTTACTATTCTGGAGTTCTCTCAAATACATGGCTTGAGCCATTTAGGAGCAATTTTGTCACAAACACACGTACAGCATATTTGTATATATATATGAAATTAGTTGTGTCACGCCCTTTTTTCTAAACTCAGGAAATCAAAGACCATCTTTCACATAATAGCCGGAGCACGCTGTATACATTTTTTTAATTAGGTGAAGCCGCTCTCGATTTATGAACTTATTTTTATATATAAGACTAAAGGAGACACGCCCCTTTTCCAAGTGGCAAACGTTACGCAAACTACTTGCTCAATAGCTCAAATATGTTGTCTAAATTTGATTTAATTCTGTTAAGCCGTTCTCAAGTTATGAGGAAACACCAAAAACGCATATTTATTTTTATAGTCACAGACAGCTGGTCCGAACCACGGGCTTTTATTTAACAAGCGCCAGCAGCAGTCATATAATCTGGTTTTGTACTAATCTACTCGAGTAGATCATCGGTTAGTGAAGAGCTCATGATAGGTTTCTTAAACCTTTGTTCGTACCGACATCGAAAATCCTTTGAAAAAGGGTGTTGCGGATCGTGGACTCAAGGGTGTTCGCTGTTTTGTTTATAATAATTTCAGAAGATGTAAACATTTCATTTGAAAGAGTTCTTAATAAAAACTAATACGATTTTGATAATAATAAGATTATAATAAAGCATTGTAAAACATATTTCTTACTTCCAACCTCGGAGTCTTTTTATCTTACGGAGAGGATAATAAATTTTCTACAAAACTTTTCTCTCGAAAATTCTTAAAGCCAACTCATCCAAATACGTCGTGTAAATGACAAAAATGTTAAAAAATTTTTGGGCTTAACAGGTCAAGGAACGCCAGTAAATTTTTCCAACCCAAGTTGTTCAATGTGTTCCGCAAAGATGTGTTAAACTACAAACATCGTTTCGGAAGATTTTAATATGAGTAAATTACGTGTTCTTATCTTGCTAGTAATCTATTTCTAACACCGTCTAATGTCAGTAATAATATTGAGTCTTATCTCATTGATAATTTCTGAGGAAATGAACTATGCCACAGCTTGAATCGTTTCCTTGATCTTATCTTTATAAGTAATATTAAGTTTCACTAGAAATTTCAGCTACATCAATTTGATCGGTCAACTTGCTTTTGATAGTTGAGGTTTTTGCAACAATGAAAATCTTAAAAAATTGGTATTTAACTATAATTAATTTGATTTCCTAAACTTTGCTTAATACTATTGAATATTGATTGGGATTAAAGCTTATGGATCAAACGCCAATTGGGTTTCTTGGTTTACAAAACAATTGAGATGTCTAAATAACATAAGAAATAAGTTTTATAAAAAATATAAGCTTACAAATGATTTGAAATATTTTAATTTGTAAAACGCATACACAAGGCAAATCAACGAATTAAAGAAATCTTGCTATAAAGTGTATATAAAAAACTTTGAAGCTAAAATCAAATTCAAGCCACATAGTTTCTGGTATTGTGTCAAATCCAGAAAGAATAAGTCGAATATCTCTACATGAGTCTCTTTTAATTGTATGTCGGCTAATTCATTTCAGAAGCGACTGATTTATTGGGTGATTTTTTCAATTCAAATTTTGTTACTGATGGAGATCAGACAAGTTTTGTAAAAGGTTTTCCAATAGGGATGATATGATTTCTAGGTGTCGCTTTGGCCAATTTTAATATGCCATGATCTGTCTTTTTTTTCATTGCATTCAGTAATGTTTACAATGTCATCATTGGACCACCATAAACGTCGTGAATTTTCTGATTTTGCCTTGGAACAACTTTAAAACGATAATGATTTTTTTAAAATCATATTCCCCGATTAGGCTGACTTTCATCTGAGTGGTGCGGTAAATAAAAAACTGTCGATTCTGGTGCAAAAAAAATCCACAAATTATTCATAAACAACCATTACATTCACCTAAATTGACAGTTTGGTGTAGTTTTTGGTCTGGTGGAATCATCGGTCTGTACTTCTTTCGAAATGAAGCTGGTAGCAGCGTTATTGTCAATGGAGAGCGGTACAGATCGATGATAACCAATTTTGTGTGGCCACAATTGGAAGAAATTGACCTTAACAACATTTGGTTCCAACAAGACGGGGCTACGTGTCACACAGCACGTGCATCAATCGAATTATTGCGAGAAAGGTTTGTAGATTCGATTATTTCAAGAAATTGTGACATTGAATGGCCTTCAATAAGTTGTGATTTAACACTATTAGACTACTTCTTGTTGGGTTATTTGAAGTCATTGGTCTTTAGCAATAAACCAGACTCTCTTCAAGCTTTAAAAGTCAATATTGAACGTGCTATTTATGACATACGACTTGATTTAGTGGTAAAAGTGCTCAAATTGGGTTCATCGAATTCGTGCCTGCGAAAGAAGTCGTGGAGGCCATTTGAATGATGTTATATTCAGAACTTAATTGGATCGAATGTACTTCACATTAAATAAAAAACATTTGAATTCCCTTAACAATTAGTGTGTTTTTTTTAAAGAAATCATATCATCCCTATTGGAAAACCCTATATATGATGAGTTCCCAAATAATCAAACTATTTTCAACTCAGTGTTCAACTTACGCTCTCTAGCCTCTCGGATGATGACACTATTCAGGGTATGAAAGACTTAAAAAGTTCAACACAAAAAGATGTTGATGGCCTTTCCGTTATCTTTTTCAAAAATTGTCAGTCATTAATAACGCCTTTAAAGAAAATCTTCAATAAGTCTCTTGCAGTTGGAAAATTTATTGATAATTGGAAAATACGTTAACATCAGTTACTCCAATTTTTAAATCTGGAAGCAAAAATGAGGTGGGTAATTATAGACCCATTTCGAAACAGAGCACTGTTTCAAAAATCTTTGCGTGCATTATCAAAAACAAACTATGTTTCGATATAAATCACATTATTTGACCTAACCAACATGGTTTTGTACCGGGTAGATCTACAATTATCATCCTCGCTGTTTTTTCTCTTTTACCTTTCCGTTTTTGATCAAGGTTATCAAGTAGAGACTATCTCCACTGACGCTTCAAGGCATTTGATAAAATTTCGCAAAAAATTCTGCTTATGAAGCTTTCGAATCCTAGGCTTCACTCTACGTTGCTAAGATGAATAAAATCATACTTCTTAATAGAAAAAGCTCTGTTCTAAGGACTCAATTCTTCTTTTTATTTATAAATCTTGTTTCTCTGCGTGCAAACTTCTTATTTATACAGATGATTTCAAAATTGTCTCTGTCATAAGGAAGCTCAATGAGTCGAATGCGTAGAGCTTAATCATTCGGTGGGTATGAAATCGGTTATCATTAAATATTAATAAATGTTATTTGGCCACCTATTCGAAACCTCAATTCATGCTTGCTCTTCTTATTAAGGTAAATTTTAAATAAATAAATAAAAAAATTCGAGACACAAATATTTTTAGTATAACTTTTATCACTACAACTAATAGTTCAAATGCAGATGTAGATTTCGATATTTCTTTACCAAGGACAATAATAAATTGCAAATTTACATAATTTTCAGCGTCAATATCAACTTGTATCAATATCAACGTCTGCAGAATAGAATATTCCACAATCCTAGATGCTTTTTTGACGGATTTTTGACCCAAAACCTCATATCCGAACAAATCGGTTGTAGGTGGGCTATATGATATAGTATTCCGATTTCGATGACTTTCACTACCAATATGCAATTCATTATGTATATTATACCAAATTTTACGATCTTAGGTACTTTTTTTATGGTTTTATGACCCAAAATTTCAAATCTGAAAAATCGGTCGAAGATATGCTATCGGTTAGCATTGCATACGGAAGGCCTGGGTTCGAGTCCAGGTTCGAGCAACATCTAAAATTATAGATAATAAATTTTTCTAATTGCGATCGCCCCTCGGCAGGGAATGTCAAGCCCTTCGAGTGTATTTATGACAGGAAATAAAAGCTTCCCATAAAAAACCATCGGCCGTTCGGAGGCGGCTTAGAATAAACTTTAGGTCGCTCCGTTTTTTGGTGAAAACATTAAGATGCAAATTAGAGGAGGAGCACAGCCGAAAATCGCTTCAGCGGTTACAAAGCGCCAAATATATATACATGCTATAGTGGTCAAATCCGACCGGTTCCTACAAATGATCGTTAACCGTATGCATCTTCGTATTAAGTTTGGTTCCAATATCTCAAAAATTTAGTGACTAGATTGCGTTTAAACAAACAGATTGACAGACAGACGGTAGGTCCATCTTTTCTCCTTCTGGCACTTACATACTTCGGACCAAAGTTATAATAAGAATAGTATATGAATTCAATAATGTCTCAATGAAGTTTTGACAGACTCAAGTTCGAACCGAGCAAAAGTTCTTTGAATAGTCTGCTTTAGCGAGCCTACCGATCCCAAAAGACCGTATTCAACCGAAAGCTCATGAATTGTTTTGCAACTGCAAGCAAAATTGGCATCTCTGTGAAAGAGTCGTTAGGGCGACTGTAGTCTCAAAATAAAATATACCTTTCGAGGCGAGAAAGGCGTTTAGCGCTTCTTTTGAAGAAAAAAAGAAAGAAGTGGTTGTTCGCGGAAATACCTCGAATGCTTAACTCAAATATTCAATCTCTCCATGCTGAGCCTACGAAAGTACAGTTCTGAGACTCTAGAGTAATTAACAGGTCATCTCTCTCTCCTTCGTGTCTCAAAATCGCATTTGAAGTCTTCTTTAAGCCGCTATGCTCTGCAGGGTTTTCACGTGCCTATCACTAATAAGAAAAACATAAGAAAAAGGGAAATTAATTATTTACAACACCAAAAGCTCTAATCAATCAAAAGTTGAAGGTGAAATCGCGTCTTAAATGGAAAATCTTCCGACTTGTATATTGTATAATAATTTACGGAGATTCTTTATAGTATCTACGATTTCGCGTTGTCTGGCATACTTAATAAGAACTAATCTGCGGTATTTTCCATTTCAATTACAGCATTTCTCGCTACACGTAGATTATAAAAAGTAATTGCAGTCGTTGATACCAAAACAGATGAAACCACATATATATATACATATACGCTGAACGTATACTCGTACATATGTTTGTATGTTTTTATGCACATATCCAAATAGACAATGCAATGACTGTGGAAGCACGGTCATTGTCTACCTCGTGCGCACATAGAATGCAATTAAGTATGTACAGCAAATACATATATAGGCAGCAAAACAACCAGAAGACGTCGTCTAAAAGCCATTATCGCATCTGGTCAATGATTTTTCTTGTGAACTTCAAAAGATTTGCGCAGGTAGCACTCATTGCCGACGGTGTTTGTGCTAAAATAGTTGCAATTTCAATTGCAATAACTAACAATATGTATGTGCGCGCGAGTGTATGTAGACTTTTCCGCTGTAACGCGCAATTGTAGCTTGTTTTTCACATTTCAATTTCAATACGCCGGGAAACCAGTTTCGTTTTTCTTCATTATTGCAACGTGCTCTGCCGTGTTGTTGTGTTGCATCGTGATGTGATCGAGCATTCAGCCAAGCAGGCAGTCTGCGACATACAAAATGCCAAAGTGTAATTTACGCTGGCGCTTCAACGTCGCTGACGCTGTCGTTGTCGCGTGAGAACTTTATGCTATCCATGCAATTCTCATGTGCATATACATATGCATGTGCATAATATGAATGAATATTTATAGTTTTTGAATGTACGGTAAGGTGGCTCGATTTTTTTTCTTGTGGAAAAAAATTTGTGATATTCCCTTTCAGAGAGATTTAAGAACTGTCGTCCTTAGATTGTAATATACCCTTTTGGCGATCTTTACCTGAACTTTTTTTATGCTAAAACCTTCAAGCATAGCCCAGAAAGCAATGAAATGGTGGACCACATACCCTCACCTTCAATCTGCGAAATATAGTTTTAAGCCACACTAAATGTAAATGGATGGTACAGGAACGTGCCAACATCTAGACGGACGAATCAAGAATGACTGGTGAACTGAACGCCGTAATCTATCGGGCTAATCGTGATCTCAGGCTAGCATTCCAAATTCCAGAATACGGAAGTATTTTGCAGGCGGATGTCTTCCCGGTAAGCAAGACCACTGCGCTAGCTCAACCCATAAGAAACCTCATGAAAAATAATAACATATACGTTGATATATATACAGAAATTAAGAAAATAAAATCTTACATCGCATTATGTCAGAAAATGTCTTTAGAAGCTGAACAACAGTTGCAAAGTTGGCTACAAGGCATATTTACTGGGTACCACGGCGCAAGGTTATTGTGAATAACGAAATATTTGCGGATATGTCAAAACTACCATCTGTCTGGCAACCAAACCAGTACATGCAATACGAAAGTCGTCAAAGACTCATGAAATTATTGGCAATGAAGATTCCGATAGAGCTGAAAGAGGGATCAGAATTAGTTGGAATGCCTTAACGCCATGCAAGACCGCTCAGGTCATGTACAATGGCAGCAACGGAAAGCACATAAACTTTTGTTTATGAGGTCTCGAAAATTCTGAAGTACAGTATTAGGACATTCCACAGACTATAAAGATAGTCCACAACCTATTGGCATCACAAGCGACCAGAATTGGCTTTAATGACAATAACACGTGAGACGTTGGTAACTTCACTCTTCTAGGGAGGATAGTAACTAGTCCTCTTAAACTTCACAAAAAGTGTTGGCAACGCGAATACTACTTTTTCGCGAATTAATTTCAACCTTCATTTAGCACTATAACTAAGCAAAAGATCTATGTAAGACATAGCTGCCAGTCAGTATAACCTACCCGAATGTAACCTACTCAACAGCGGAAACTTCTGCATATACCTACCGGCCCAAATCATCTCTACTTTATTCCAAATGCCAATACAGAGCATATCTTCAAATGGTACTCGTACAGTTGGTATATGCTATCCTTAATACTTTTGAACTCTTTATCCTCTTGCTCACTTTCACTTCCTTAAAATTTTGAAGACTGAAACTAAGCAAGCAAGCTCCGAAATAAGCCAAGATGTAGATATTAGAATTTTGTCAACTTTGAAGTGCTCGCTCCATATGAAGAGGGAACTTTTTGTGATAGTTCTGAAGTCAGTTCACACTTCATACTTATTCCTCACTCTAAAGAATTTAATTAGCGAGTCAAATGGAGTACTCTACTCAGGATACTAGAAAGCCCAGTCATACATACCTTCGTTAATGAAGTCGTGGTGACCATTTGAATGATGTTATATTCAGAACTTAATGGGATCGATTATACTTCACAAAAATAAAAAAACATTTGAATTTTCTTAACAATTAGTGTGTTTTTTTTAAGAAACCATATCACTCTTAATTAAAAACCCTATATAATATGCTCTTTGCACTGAAGCAATTTTCGGCCAAGCCCCTAGGAAAATGTAAAGAGTGGTTCTTGATGTGATCAATTCAAATTTGTATGCCTCCACCCTATTATTGGTGCTTTCATATATATACATACTTTTTTTCTTACATATATACATATGTACTTACGATAATTTTAGTTACTTACCCGATCACAGCGTGCAAGCGAACTGATGGAGATTTAATAAGATTTTATACGAGTATCTTAACATTTGGCGTATTTACTTAGGCACAAATCCATATACACACATATGTATGTATGTACATCAGCTAAGTTATTCGCAAGTTTCGTTTTATTATCTTATTTAATTTTTGCACGGCTGCATGGATTTGCATGTCACTGCAAACTGAGATGTCACCGCGTGGCAAATACACCACTGTAAACATTTAATAAAACCACAACTTACACACATTTAAGAATATGTGTGAATTAAAAAGAATAAATTTGTACAGTATGTATAAGTATATATGTATGAATTACAGACATTGAAGTACATCTAATCGTGTCTATCATTTACATGTATCCATTTTTATTGAATGAAATAACCTGCAACTCATATGTATGTATGTAGGTAAGCACGAAAAGTATGTGTGTATATTGAGGTTACATTAAGTTGGTTGTAAAAATGTATTTATTTTGTAAAACAAATTTAACTTACAATGTAATTGTAGGTTAATTATGTGGGTAATTAACTATTTTTATATATTTATCAGTATTCAAAAAATTCAAATTCAAACTGAATGTAAGTATTAAGTGATAGACTGAATTTTAGGTCAATAGTGATGGTCGTGTTATGCGATTATAGCTGACATAAAACCACCCCGCCCCTTCTACCTACTTTTCGATGTTTGGCGTCAACTGAAAATACCATAAGTCTTACGCAAAACATTTCTCTAGCAAACTCCTAACGCCGACTCATCATATATTGCCATCGTTCAGCTATACACTCTTGTAGAAGACTGCACCTTCTCTATTCAGCTCTGTAGCTATTATTTTCTCTAACAATAGATTCAAGAAATCACACGATAAGGAGTCGCCTTGTCTGAAATCTCGTTTAGTATTAAAAAGGCAGGCAGAGGCTCACAATTAAGCTTGACAGATGTCAAAATACAGCACTGCTTTTTCGAAATCGCTAAATGGATAACCCTTATTTATTATAATATGAGATCTAAGTGTCGTTTTGGAGATTTCTAATATGTCATGTTCTGTCATTTTTACTTCATTGTATTCAGTAACGTTTACAATTTCATCATGGCAAGATGTACGCAAGAACAACGTTTACAAATTATTCAATATTATTATCAAAATAATCGTTCTGCATACTTCTCCGATTATGCTCACTTTCATCTGAGTGGTGCGGTAAATAAACAAAACTGTCGATTTTGGTTCGAAAAAAATCAGCAAATTATTCATGAACAACCATTACATTCAACTAAATTGGGAGTTTGGTGTGGTTTTTCGGTCCGGACTTCTTTCGAAATGAAGCTGGTCGCACCGTTGCTGTCAATGGAGAGCGGTATAGATCGATGATAACCAACTTTTTATGGCCACAATTGGAAAAATTTGATCTTAACAGCATCTGGTTCCAACAAGATTGGGCTACGTGTCACACAGCACGTGCAACAATCGTATTATTGCGAGAGGGGTTTGGAGATTCGATTATTTCAAGACATTGTGACATTGAATGGCCTCCAAGAGGTTGTGATTTAACACAATTAGACTACTTCTTGTGGAGTTATTTGAAGTCATCGGTCTTTAGCAATAAACCAGACTCTTTTCAAGCTTTAAAAGTCAATATTGAACATGCTATTCATGACATACGACTTGATTTAGTGGAAAAAGTGCTCAAAAATTGGGTTCATCGAATTAGTTCCTGCAAAAGAACTCGTGGAGGCCATTTGAATGATGTTATATTCAGAACTTGATTGTATCGATTGTACTTCACATTAAATGAAAAGCATTGGAATTTCCTTAACAATTAGTGTTTTTTTTTTGTTTTTTTATAAGAAATCATCACTTTTATTGGAAAACCCTATATTTTTGATCGATTTAGAAAAATTTTATTAACCGATTCGATAACTGTATTAAGAATAAAAGAGTTTTCTCAAAACCTTATCATTTCACTAACGTTTGCACTTCCACAACAGTAATTTGAAAAAAGGACCAAAACTTCGGAAATGATTTTTTTCTTTTGTAAAAAAAATTAATGCGAAAAAAGAAATTTCAAGCATACTTTTAAAAGTCAGACGGCTACGGAAAGAACCAGTGATTTGATAAGTGACTCAACTGCCAAATCCGTCTTTTTTATTTAACCATTACACTCAAATGGAAATCCGTTATAGCCATACCAGTAAGTAAATAGTTAAAAAAAAATGTGTATTTGGATATGTAAATACAGTTTTTAGAATTCTCTTCGGTCTGCTGATTGAAGTGCACAGCAAGCAGCAGTTTTTTAATATATGTATGTGTGTACGTACATATATACATACATATGTGTGTATATGTATGTATGTTACGTAGTGTGAGGGTAATACACCGAGAAAGTGTCGTAGCATAAATCAAAAGTAGCGCTATATAGTCGAATTTATTCTTCTCGTACATATGTATATGTATACATATTTATATATGTACAATATTCACGTATGAAATAAAGTGTGAATTATATTTTAATCATTATGAATGTATGCAAATAAAATAAAAATATTTTAAATATCAACTACGCTACGTCACACAGCTGCATATATATTTCCATATACATACTTACATACATACATACATACATACATACATATTATATCAACAACCATTGTATTAATCACATAAATGCAGCTCAGTTACATACATACTCGTATAAAATGCCGCAACGGAAGTACTTAATTTGAAAGTGCTTAGATTTATATACAATAAGTTGCTGAAATTCAATTTGTGTATGAATGAATGAATGAATGAATGAATGAATTTATGGAGGAACGAGTGAATTAATGTCTGAATGTACTATGTCAGTCATATATACTCGTATTATTGCCCCACGCGACCACTGACGTTAAGTACCCATGCGAATTCGTATGTGCTGTAATACAGGTAGCGCTATGAGTGAACATAAATGTTATAAAGCGTGATCCATTTTGAGATTCCCTACTAAAACACAGAAAATTTAAATTTAATGTGAAATGTTTATTATCATTCGAAAGAACATTCCTTGGCATTTATTTTTTAAATATTATCTCTTTCAAATTTTGGCCGCGGCTACGTCTCAGATGGTCCATCCGTTGAGTCCAATTTTCGATGACTCGTTCGAGCATTTCGACTGGTAACTAGCGCATGACAAGCATGATATTTTGTTCCAAGGTCTGAATCGAAGCGGGATTGTCCGCATAGACTTTAGACTTTACATATCCCCACGGGAAAAAGTATAACGGTGAGATATCACACGATCTTGGTGACCAATCGACCGGCCCAAAATATGGAATTATCTGCTCACCGAAGTATTCTCTCAATAGTTCCATTGATTGATGCGATGTGTGGGAAGTGGCGCCGTCTTGTTGAAACCAAATTACGCGGAGATCACGAGCTTAAATTTCCGATATGAAATAGTCGGTTATTACGGTGCGATAACGGTCGCCATTGACGGTTACGTTCTCACCAGCATCGTTTTTGAAAAAATATGGACCGATGATTCCACCGGCCCACAAACCACAACGAACCGTTACTTTTTCTGGACGAAATGGCAGCTCTTGAATCTCTTCAGGTTGCCCTTCGTCCCAAATGTGGCAATTTTACTTGTTTATGTACTCATTGAGCCAGAAATAGGCCTCATCGCTTGAAATTGGCTCAAAAACGTCAGATCTTCTTGGAACTTTTCAAGAGCCCATAGAGCTAAGCGTTGTCGCCTGGGAAGGTCAAACGGCTTCAGTTCTTGCACAAGCTGTATTTTGTACGCTTTCAATTTAAGATCTCGACGTAAAATGCGCCAAGTCGTTCCATACGTTAGTCCGAGTTGCTGCGAACTGCGCCGAATCGTTTTCGTGTACACTCTCAGCTACGGTCGCTATATTTTCTTCACTGCGAGCAGCTCGACGTGGTCTATTCGGTCGAAAATTATCAAATAATGAATGATGGGTCTCAATATGGGCGATGGTGTTGCGAATAGTACGCTCAGTAGTCCGATTATTTTGACCATAAGTTGAGCGAAGCGTTCGAAACACATTATTTTCAGGCGTAAGTCTTTCCATGATGAAATGCCAAACAATACTAAACAAAAAGAACATGACAGCTTGACACGACTCACGCGTGATCTGTCAAAAAAAATCTTTTGACAAAAGTACCTCTACTTGGATCACCCTTTACATATATCTACCTAAGTCCGTAGGCAAATATATACCCGGGTGCAAAGTGAGCGTTAAAAATATTTTTGTTTAATTTTATTTAGCTACAAATAGAACTAAGCGCTTTTGAGTAGCCAATTATCATTCAAGTCACATTTTCATTAATCATGTACATATACATATATTTACAAAACATTTTGCGATGAAAACAAATTTAGAAAAAAAAACTATTATTGCATGCAGCTCGAAATAAACTTAATCTCCAGGTACTTATTATTCACCATTTATGCTTAAAATTTAATTTTTCAAAAGACTTATTGCTCGACAGCAACGGATTGTAGAATCAATATTCCGCTTTTTTTCACTTGGCATAAGAGATTTTTTTTTGTACCAAGTGATGATTTATGGGAAGCCTTATTTCACTTGATCTTATGTTCCATCTGACGTCCACTAATGAAATGAACTTGTGGGTAGAATTTGAATATAAAGTGTAATTTTTAGATTTTTCTCACTTTCCAAAATTTCTTATTTCAACCGGACTTAGTATGCGGGTGTATTTCTCTAGAGTATTGATCATTTGTCGGAAACGGCCGAATCGGTCGACTATATCATATAGCTCCCATACAACCGATTTGTTAAAATATGTGATTTTGGCTCATAAATACTTCAATGAAGCATTTAAGTACATAAATTCGGTATTCTGCATACATATAATGAACTATCGAAATCGGAATACTATATAATACAGCCCCCATTCACCCGATTTGTTCAGATATGAGATTTTTTGGTCATAAATTGGCCAAAGCTGAATTTAGTAGTGTCAAATATGGGATTCCACACAAAAATATTCTACTAAATATTGACACCGAAAACCATCGAGACCAGACTTCTATATAGTATATAAAAAAACATCTGAAAGCGTGAAATTTGGTATTCTACAGACGTAAATTCAAGTTGGTATTGACACTGGCTATTGGCATTGGAAAAGTATAAAGACTTACGAATACCTGAAGACAGCACTTCTTTCTTGTTCAAAATTAAATTATGGTGTTTTGGTATAGAATTAGCTAAAGATTGTGAAGTAGTTATGTCAAAATTATTCATTCACAAGCTGTTTTCCGTTTTTAAAATCACGAGCAAAGAGGATCACCCAGGGATCTTCAATGGGATTTAGGTCTGAACTCAATGCCTTTCATTTTAATACAGTGATTTTCCTGTCATTAAAGAAGTGACCTGTGCCAAGGTAATTCCTCTAAATACCCCTGGTGCGAATCACGCCAATATTTTTTTCCATGGACCATCTTAGTTAAAATTTTGTAATTTGGGTTTCCATTCGCTGCGTTACGCTGTACCATAAGTAGTGAGGTTTTTTTTAGAAATTTTAAGTATAGTTTCTATAAAATATGTTGCAATCAAATTTTCACGAATTTAGATTTTTCCGCGACGCTATTGGCCATTTTTTTGAACAAAATATTAATTTTTCCATTGAAATTTTTGGCCTTAAAAGAGAGCCCAATAGTAGTTATGCACTAGTGCTAGCGCTTCTTCTAATCCCCGAAACACTTCTCAATCTAGACCTCTGAAATAGCCTTTAGTCCTTTCAGCGATGTACTATTTATGCCATCTAGGGCTGTAAAATGGTAGCCCTTTAAGGTTCTTTTTATTTTTCTATTTTAGAAATAGGGAAAAGCCACTTGTAGCCATGTCTGGTGAATATGGAGGCTGGGGCATCCATAGTATTGCTTTTCACGAAAAAATTGTCGAAAAACTTTCTGCCACGCGTTTTATGTCCAGAGCATTGGAAAAAATATCATGGCATAACTGAACTGATATAGCAACATCATCAGCGAATTTTTAGTTGTGAATCGCCGACCGTCAACGTCTTCAAGGCCTTCTTGGACGTATGAAGGGCAGCGATGTACAGGGCATGCTGAGTTTATGGAATCAAAACAACTCCAACCTGTTCAATGGAAGTGAAAGTACTACACTCGGAGATGGTGAGCCCGAATCCCCAATTTAACATAATGGAGTAGATATTTTAACACCCCGAATATGACGAAGCACGATAGCAATTGCCCGTTTATAAAAATAATAAATATCACAATCCAATGGCTTGCCGGCCAACATACCTTGAAGAAGACATCTGATAAAATTATCTACACACACCACCTTTTCATCGATTTAAAAGCCGCAAGACTTGTACGGCTACGAAAACTGACGCTGGACAATACCAGTAAGAGTTAGGAGGAACCTTTCCTAGCCGTTCCGTACCAAAAGAGGTTTATCGTGTGATTTGCTCAATCGCATCATTAGTTTAGCTTTCTCCAGGTTAGGCAAAGAAGCGAAGCGATTGAGTCTCGTGGTGAACGAGAACAGGACGGAATTTCTCCTATCATTATACAAACAGTCAGCGCATTCGCGTCTTGGCTCCCACGTCACTGTTGACAGTTATAACTTTGAAGCCGTAGATAATTTCATCTATCTTAGAACCAGCATGAACAACACCAACAATGTCAGCCTTGAAATCTCTTTTGCCAACTGGTGCTACTCTGAGTAGGCAATAAGTAGAATCAAAATCAAACTCTACAAGTCGCTCATCATTCCCGTTCTGCTATATGGTGCAGAAACGTGGACGAGGTCGACATTCAATAGGACGTTACGAGCAGAGAGAAAGGTTTTACAGAAGATTTAAAGCCCTTTGCGCGTTGGCAATGGCGAATACGGAATAAGATGGAACGATGAGCTGAACGAGTTATGTAACGGCATTGATATATCGGCATTGATATACGCAGGCACATGGAAACAGAGTAAGGGGAATATCTCCACTCCATTGGAAAACTCAAGTTCAGAAGGATCTGGTTTCACTGGGTATTTCCAATTGGCGCCAAACAGAAAGAAGAAGAAGCTAACGGCGCGCATTTATTGGTTCGGCTACAATCGCGCAAACGGTGCCTACGTTAATGGAGAATACTCAGCTCTTTTGGGCTTGTTGTTTGACAGTGAAACACTTGCCTAATTTCATTACGTTGAAGCCCTACTGTTAGTAGTACACGTACAAAGTGATCTTGAACTTACCCTTATATACAATTACTCATGATAACGTGAAAAGCCGATTTTTTTTTTAATAAGGTGGAGGTAAGAGATCAATTGAAAAGTACCCGGCCTACCATAGTAAAACACATTTTTTTGGCAAAACTATTTTTTTTAATCAACATAGTTCCCTTCAAGGGTGATACACTGATTATAGCGACCCTCCAACTTTTCGATATCATTTTTGTAGTACGATTTGTCCTTTGCTTCAAAATAGGCCTCAGTTTCAGTGATCACCCCTTCATTTGGTGAAAATTTCTTCCCAGCGAGCATTCTTTTGGGATCTGAGAACAGGAAATAGTCGTTGGGAGCCAGATCTGGAGAATACGGTGGATGCGGAAGCAATTCGAAGCCAAATTTATGGATTTTTGCCATCGATTTCACTGACTTGTGACAGCACTTTCTTTTTCTTCAAATGCTGCCCTTTTTCGGCAATTTCGTCCTTCAAACGGTCCAATAACGCTATCTAATAGTCGCTGCTGATGGTCCTTCCTTTTTCAAAGTATTCAGTGAAAATTATTCCATGTGCATCCCAAAATACCCATAACCTTGAAGCGTGTTCATCGTGTGCAGTCCACTCGGATGACTGTCGCTTGGACGTGTCGGAGTGAAATGATGGAGCCATGTTTCATCCACTGTCACATATCGGCGTAAAAACTCGGGTTTATTACGCTTGAATATCTCGTTGTTTTTGATTTGATTTCATGCGTCATTTGTCTGTTTATATTATTTATTTATAAGTATGAATGTGGGTTTCATACAAACATACAAAAATTTCAATGCAAATTTTTATAGATAAGTGTGCAACGAATTTTTATTATAAATTTCTCTGAGAATCATGCCACCAACAAGTCGTAGAAACGCTTTTAAAAGACAAAGATGAATTTTCATATAATATTTGCAATGAAAAAATGGAATTTGTTAAGAAAAAATATTATTGAAATTATTCCTTCAAAGAATGATTATTTCCTCCAATAAGAATCGTATAGAATCAGTAGCTTATTAATATTCAACCCATTAAACGACTTTGTTCCCATTGGCTGACACAACGTTTTGTCAATACGAGTATTAAGGTATTTTTACTTAATCATATGTTTATTCTCATGCATATGCGCATATGCGTTTTGACACTACAATTATGCATGTAAATATCGTATTACATATGTACGTATATAAGTGTATATTACGAAATATGTGGGACAACTGGTAAAATCAGTTATTTTGAAAAAAAAAATACAAAATACAAATGTTTGCGGTTAAAAAAATTAAATTAAAATAAAAAATACCATGTATCGAGATACATAAATAGAAGATATTTAGTTTTGTTTACTGGCATTCATTGTTGTTGCTTAACAAACCAAAGTATGCCAGTTCGGAGGTTTTATTACATATTTGTTCTTGAAAACATGTGTTTTATAAAATGAGCCAAAATACAGCACCTGTACAAAGTTTAATAGCAATTCAAATGAGACGAGCATTTACTTATTTTACTTTAAAATTGGTAGGCGAACGCGATATTTGTGAGGAAAAAAATTTCTTATTTCGTTAGAAAAAAAAAGACGATAGGGAATTTGATATTTAAAATAATATGCATATGATGCATATTCTCTACTTGCAAATGGTTAAACATTTAGTGGTGCAGGGCTGTATTTTGACATCTTTAAACTTAACGCTTGACTGTCAAATCAGACATGTTTTGTTTTAGTTAAAAGTCAGGCATTTGTGAAAATGGATCGCTTAATAACCGCACAACGGGTTTGAAATTGTTGAAACCAACTACAAAAATGGTGATTCAAACTTGGCCATGTTTCGTGCTTCAAAAGGAGATTATGGTGTACATAATCGTCCAACTTCTCTTCTTCTTCTTCTTCTTTGGCGTAGGCACCGCTTACGCGATTATAGCGCGCCACTCGTTTCTTCTTTCTTGCTGTTTGGCGCCAGTTAGAAATACCAAGTGATACCAGGTCGCTCTCCACCTGATCTTTCCACCCGATCTTTCCACCCCTTTTCCTCTTCCTCTGCTTCCACCAGCGGGTACTCCATCGAATACTTTCAGAGCTGGTGCGCTTTCATCCATTCGAACGACATGACCTAGCCACCGTAGCCGCTGTCTCTTGATTCGCTAAACTATTTCAATGTCGTCGTGTAGCTCGTACAGCTCATCGTTCCATCGTCTGCGGTATTCGCCATTACCAACGCGAAAAGGACCATAAATCTTCCGCAAAACTTTTCTTTTGAAAACTCCTAAAGCCGACTCATTGGATGTAGACATCGTCCAGGTTTCTGCACCATATGTCGGGACGGGAATGATGAGCGACTTGTAGAGTTTGGTTTTGGTTCGTCGAGAGAGGACTTTACTTTTCAATTGCCTACTCAGTCCAAAGTAGCACCTGTTGGCAAGCGTGATTCTGCGTTCGATTTCAAGGCTGACATTATTGGTGTTGTTAATGCTAGTTCCCAGATAGACGAAATTATCTACGACTTCGAAGTTGTGACTGTCAACAGTGACGTGGGAGCCAAGTCGCGAATGCGATGACTGTTTATTTGATGACAGTAGATATTTCGTATTGCCCTCGTTCACTACCAGACCCATTCGCTTCGCTTCTTTGTCTAATCTGGAGAACGCAGAACTTACGGTGCGAGTGTTATGACCAATTATATCAATATCATCGGCATACTCCAACAATTGCACACTCTTGTAGAATATTGTGCCTGGTCTGTTTAGATCTGCAGCTCGTATTATTTTCTCCAACATCAAATTAAAGAAATCACACGATAAAGAGTTTCCTTGTCTGAAACCTCGTTTGGTATCGAATGGCTAGGAGAGGTCCTTCCCAATTCTGACCGCGCTTCTGGTATTATCCAGGGTCAGTTTACAAAGCCGTATGAGTTTCGTGGAGATATTAAATTCAGACATAGCGGCGTAGAGGTATTTCCTTACCGTGCTGTCGAAGGCAGCTTTAAAATCGATAAAAAGGTGGTGTGTATCGATTCTTTTCTCTCGGGTCTTCTCCAAGATTTGGCGCATGGTAAATATAATCGTCATAATAAAAATTTTAAAGAAATTTGAAGAGACGGAATAGGTTACAGATATTGTAAGGCCTGTGCATCATCATTTTGCTCGATCCACCGCAAATATCGCTGCTGTAAGTGAAAGTGCATCCGAAGGCCCGAATGTATCTATTTCTCGACGTTCTTAAGAGCTGGGAATTTCTTACGACACAGTATGGCACAAGAGCACTTGGTAATATTAAATATTTATAAGATGTTCTCTAAAACACGCCTTTTATTGAAACACCAGCAAATATTTTGTTGAATTCAGTAGCGTAACTTTTTTGCCTAACTCGAAATTCTCAGTCAATAAAAACGGTATTTAGTGCGACATAAATATTTACGCGAAGCATACCTCTCTCAGCTTATCTTATATAATTGTACATCTAGCCAAACTATATCATATGCCTGAGTAACATCGAAGAACACTCAAGTACAATAATGCTTGCTCTCTAACGAATTTATATGCTCTATTGTGCTCTGCTTTTCTCTAAAGCCGAGTTGGTGGCATGATATGTTTCGATTCTAAAATCGGGAGTATGGCTTTTAATAAAAATTTGTTGAAGAAGATGTTGGAGTATATCATTATTAAGCTAATATGCCTGTAGTTGGGTTTTTTCCAGGGTAAAGCTCATAATAAGCTTCGAAAACTTCAAGGATCCAAAGATATAATACATGTGTTTGTAGCTCTTTTATCATATTGCCCGTTATACTGTTATATCCAGGAGCTTTCTTTTTCCTAATTTCATTCGTATTGGTTACCATAAGTGAATTAAATTTTCATCAAAATCTTCATGAAATTCTAGAAGAGAATTGATATTGACCAAGACTAGATATAAAAAAAATCGTCGCAAATGAGATACTCTTTCCAGGGTCGCTAAAAGAACGGACTTTAAAAAGTTTTAGCTGTTCGTCATGAAGATTAGTTAGCTGACAGAGAAACAAAATCACTGTCAATTTCTACAAAGTTTTTTTTTCTTGGTTACCAAACTTGCAATGAATTTACCCTTGAGTCGTGCGTTGATATTTTCACTGCCAACTGTAGTAATGTTGTAAAGTCTTAAGCTGTATTGTCAGGAGCCGTGTGCAATTCTAAATTAGAACTTATGCTTTTTTTGTTTTGTATTGAAGCCAATTTGTGAATTTATTGGTTTGAACTGGGTGCAAATCATTGAAAACTGGAATTGTGTTAATAGAACATATACAAGCGTGTGATCTGACGATAAGTCTAAACGTGATTTTATATTTCCTAGCGCTCTATTGAAATCACAATTTTCTGCAAATTCATCAGATCTGGAGTTTTACTGAGATTAGTTAAATATAGTCAAATAATTTTCAGTTATTACCATTATATCTATTGACAATTATGAAACTGGACAGGACCTATTAGTTTATTTGGTTATTCTTCGGAAGTATGATGGGTGAAGAAGGTGACGTACTTTGTAAATGTGATGAACATCTCCATTTTTTAAGAGAGAATGGATTTTGGAAAACGCAGCCCAAAGTTACTTTTTGGCAGAAGTGACTGTAGTATATTTAATGAAAATCTGTCTCTCGCTCTCACTAACAAAACTTATAACGTCCGACTATTAAAACTAATTAAGACTGATATTTCATGTATTTTATAAATTCTGAGTTCTATTTGGATATACTTAACACAAATGTAATATTTTACAAAAACGATCGTGCTATTAGAATTATGCCAGGACTAAAAAAGTCCACATTATACACAAAACTTCACAAATATATCAGTGACGTCGCCTTAAAACAGACTTTGGAACATTAACCATCCAAGGACAAAAGTGAAAATTTTGTAAAAAAATTTATGCAAAAATCCGGAAATAGGTTAATCTAACCTCATGACCATTGGCAAAAAGAAGTAATTTTTCGTTTAGTTCTTGTTGCATTAAGTAATTTATAATTAGCTGGAAACATATTGATACGCGCATATCCGATTTTGGTTCATTTATATAATTAGGCAGCCATACCTCTCAACGTAGTGAAAAAACTTCCACTTTCTTTCTAACGTAAATAAATTTGTGTATAGAAAAAATTTTAATTGCAAAGACATATTACTGGTTAAACATGACATTTTCAAAATAACTTCGTGCTAACGCCACGCTTAGGGAGTTCCAAAAACAAGCTCCTCTCACAGCTAACAACTTGAACTTCTTGCATTGCAGAAATGAAGAATAACAATAAATTTCCACGAACTTCCATCAATGTTGTCATTTAATTGATTTGATTACTAGCCAATTGAAGTCGCTACCAATTGACTGTGGTTGGCATTGAACGTAACGCACTCACCTTGACAATGGACACTACTAACATGAGATTTAAGTGTTTGTAATTAAAAACGTCATTTAAAGTGCATTGAAGTGGGCTGTTGTGTACCACTGATAAAAAATAAATAAACACATACTTGAGTATGCCCGCATATATATATATGTATTTAAGCAAGATATATACATATATTTATATGTACAGATGCGTGTAAGCATACTGATATCAATCGGCAAACCATTAGGTTAGCTGCGCACAGCCGACTAGCCATTGGCCGGCTAGGTATGCTGCCTTGGAGGCTGTCTACAAAAACGTAAGCGCATAAACATACATACATACAAACACACATCATATAAGTACGTGCAAACTTGGCGCTTAAATACGAATTGGGTACACTTAAGTGATTAAATTGAGTTATATGATTGTATATGGAAAAAGTGGTGCAAGTGGCTAATACAGCATGTCCATAAAGCCGGTTTGATACCGGCAACGCTGTAAGAAAATGTTAAGTTTCACATTTACAACATTACATTTCAACAGTCGACTTACCTGAAAAATGAAAATGTTTGCATTCATAGTGATTTATGTATGTGGTTTGGCGTGGAGGCTGGTATTGGTAAAGATTCGAACGGTTAATTGCAGCCGGTATTAGTGCAATGAACTTGATATTAACTTCTCGTTTCGCTTAGTAAACAAGTTGCCATGCATGTTGGGTGTGTGTATGTGTGTGATATTTTGGTCAAATGAAATGTAGGTTAACTTGTCGTAAATTTTGCCGTCTTCCTTTGTAATGTTGCTACGTAAAGAATTCGTATATATTTGATTATTTTTTACTGGTTTTCGCAATATTTCATCAATGCTTCCACTTTCTATTTAGTGGCATAAATTATATTTTTGGTCTAAAACGAATAACGGTAGTACCTGTCAATTTATTTCCGTTTCCTCTTAAGGCATCCGTCGTCATCAGAGTTGCCATTGCATATGTTATATATTGTGGCGAAAATGCGAAGAGTATGACAGATGAAAGGGAGAAGCCGAAAGCTGCCATGTTTTAGAGCGTGGATCGAGAACATTCGTAAAGAGAAAGATTAGATTATTCTAGGCGGTTGGTTGCGAGCAACCGGGTTGTATATAAGGGCGACACACGACTGCAGAGTCAGTCAGTAAGTAATCAGTCGTAAAGTAAACGCGTTGGTAATTACATTACAGTAAAGTAATAAGAAACAGTACATTGTGAAAGTTGTATACAAGTAATTGTAAATAGTAAAGTGAACTGTAATTGAATTGTGAATTACTGAGAACAAAAGGACATTAAATAAATTCTTTATAAATAAAGAAACTGCAAATTAAGTTGGCGATTTTTATTTAACAATCCAGAGATCGTACCCGAAGGATTTGGGAAATCATCGAGGTTTAATCAGCAAGATCGTAACAATTGGTGTCAGAAGTGGGATTGTTAAATAAATCCCAAAGCATGATAATCGAAAAATGGTGAATATTCAGGATTTGCCGATACTTCCTCTTAAAAAGGAGTTGGCAAAGCGAGGATTGTCTACAACAGGAAATAAGGCAGAGCTGCAATCGCGACTGCGAGAAGCAATGGAAGTCGAAGGTATCGACTTGAACCAATACGAATTCCGCCGCGAGGATGAAGAGGTATCCTTGAAGGATATTAACGAGGAAGAGGCTATTGATTCTGCGAAGGAGTTGGGGCAGCCATCAAGTAAGATTCAAGAAAAGGCTCCTAGCTCATCTACGGATATTGACATGAACACGTTGTTGGCTGCAATTTCACAAAAGTTGGATGCATAGGATGTCAAGATATCAGAAAAGATGGATTAGAAGGAACAATCGCACAAATACAGCAAAACTTGGTGAAGGACAATGAAGAACTTAAGGAAAGACAGGATCAGATCGAGGAGCGAAAAGGCAAAATAGAGGAGCTAATTAAGACCAAAATCAACGAGCTCGAGCGACGTGTCCGAGTTTTGCAGTTGCATCGTCCAGCCAGATCGATGAACGGCCCGTGGGTAGAAGCACCATCCTTTGACGGCACAGCTCAGTTCCAGATCTTCAAGCTCCAGTTGGAGAAGACGGCTGAGTTAAATAATTGGGCCATCGAGGAAAAATCCGCTGCGCTATTTGTTGCGTTGAAGGGACCTGCAGCGGAAATTTCGCTGACTATTCCCGAATATGAGAGGGATAACTATGACACAGTAATGCGAGCCCTGGAAAGAAGCTATGGTAGCGAGCACAGGAGGCAAATTTACCAAATGGAGCTGGAACAGCGTGACCAAAAGCACAATGAATCTCTGCAGGAATATGCTTTTGAAATCGAGAGATTGGTTCATTTAGCCATCGGAGACGCATCGGGTGAGCATCTCGAAAGAGTGAAAATACAAAGATTCATCAGCGGAATAAAAGACATTTACACCAAGCGAGAGACATATGCGAATCCAAAGTTAACATTCGCTGAAACAGTTGCCTATGCTCAAACACGTGAAACTCATAAGCAGACCAGCATACAAAGTCAATAAAGTGGAGGTTGAAACACCAGATGTGATGACCGAAATATTGAGAACTCTGAAGTCGGTAGAAGGAATGAATCGTTCTGGTGGCAAGAATCAAGCTGGAAAATGCTTTAAATGTGGAAAGCCTGGTCACTTCACAAGCGAATGCAAAACGGGTTCCAACAGAAAGGAAGGACAGGGAAAACGGAAAGCTGAGGAAGATGAACCATCAACTTCTCAGTCGTTAAACTAAAACGAGCCAGTCTAAAGTGACGTATGCTGGCTCCTGCAATTGAATGCCCCATAATCTCCGTCTCGCATATTGGTAGGAAAACGAGCAGCATTACTATTGGTGGATATGTGGATGGACGAGAGCGAATATTAACAGTGGATACTGGTGCATCACACTCGATCATTCGAGCTGACCTGATCGCTAAAAAAGTGAGACCATTACCTGGAGCAAGATTGAAAACGGCGACTGATGAGGACACCCAAGTAGTGGGAGAAGTAACATGTGAGGTCACAATAGGGAATGTGACGGTGCTACACAGCTTTATAGTCGCGCAGATTGTAGATGAGGTAATCTTAGGAGTGGACTTCTTGATGGATCAAGGAATCAAGACCGACTTGAATAACAAAATTATGGAGTATAAAAACATGGAAGTACCACTAAGCATTGGCTATAATTCCACATACAGCAGCAAACAAGTGGTCTTAGATGGCAGTGAACTGATTCCACCAAAGTCAGAAGCAGTTGTTTGAGCGAAAATTAATGGAGATTGTGGGACAAACAAATTGTGGGTTGTCGAAGCAGCACAAAATTCTACACCGGGCGTACTTATTGGTAAAACCTTGGCTAAGGCATAAAAGAATGGACGCATCCCAGTGAGAGTATTAAATGACTTCAGATCACCAGTAAAACTTCCTAGTGGAACTGTATTAGGGCAATGTCAAGATGTGGAAGCCAACATCAAATGCAATGATTCATCTGGCATCGACTCTGTTGGCAGCAAGGACATGGAGAAAGATATGAATGCATGGACTCAAAGATTGGAAGACAGCCAAATTATCCGCAAATACTCCAACATATTCGACAA
This sequence comes from Neoceratitis asiatica, assembly GCA_030068015.2. Taxonomy (NCBI): domain Eukaryota; kingdom Metazoa; phylum Arthropoda; class Insecta; order Diptera; family Tephritidae; genus Neoceratitis; species Neoceratitis asiatica. The sequence goes on from CM061528.1 coordinate 37,301,200, forward strand.
GGATGGCAACAAGCCAGGCTGGACCAACGGAAACATTGCATTGATATTGGTGAAGCAAGACCAATTTGTCAAGCTCCTCGAAGCGTTCCACTAGCCAAACGTGACGCTGTTGGCAAAATAATTAAGGAAATGAGCGAAAGCGGTGTTATCGAACCATCGGCAAGTCCATGGAGCTCTCCGGTACTCTCGTGAAGAAGAAAGATGGGCAGTTGCGGTTCTGCGTGGACTATCGGAGATTAAACGATGTCACAAAGAAAGACAGCTTTGCCCAGGATCGATGATACCCTAGACTCGTTAACTGGTTCTCAACACTTGACCTTAAGAGCGGGTATTGGCAAGTAGAAGTGATTGAAGAAGATAAAGAGAAGACAGCCTTTAGTGTTGGCACCGGTCTATGGCAATTTACGGTAATGCCATTTGGGTCATACAACGCTCCTGCCACTTTTGAAAGACTAATGGACCATGTACTCAAAGGACTAGACTGTAAGACTTGTTTGGTGTATCTGGATGACATCATCGTATTGGGAAAAAGCTTCGATGAACATCTGAGTAATTTGGAAGAAGTTTTCCAGAGAATAGCTGGCGCTGGTCTTAAACTAAGTCCTAAGAAGTGCTCTTTATTCAAGAAGGTAATTCACCTCCTTCTAGGTCGCCCATGAAGGGCGTTTGTACTGCGAAGGAAAAAATAGAAGCAATGAAGGATCGGCCGAGACCCAGGAATTTGCATGAATTAAGAAGTTTTCTTGGGCTGTGTACTTACTGTCGCCGCTTTGTTCCGAATTTCGCCAGCGCAGCTCATAGCCTCCATAAGCTCACAAGGAAAAATAGATATTTCGAGTGGAAAACTGAACAAGAGGAAGCTTTCCTAGCTTTAAAAGAACGGCTTTACATTGCGCCTATGCTAGCGTACCCGGTTCCAGGTGCAACATTTATTCTGTACACAGATTTTAGTGGTTATAGCATAGGAGGTGTACTTTCACAAGTGATTGATGGGCAGAAGAAGATAGTTGCCTACTATAGCCGATCTATTGGGAAACCAGAGCGGAACTACTGCGTAACGCGGAGAGAACTATAGATTGCATTAAACACTTTCACAAATATCTGTATGGCCAACATTTCCGAGTTAGAACGGATCATGCAGCGCTGAAGTGGCTACTACAGTTCAAGAAACTCGAAGCGCAGCTAGCACGGTGGATTGAGAGACTGCAAAGTTATGACTTCACCATCGAGCACCGCAAGGGGAATACGCGCGGAAATGCCGATGCTATGTCCCGTCGACCATGTAATTTGGAATGTAAGCACTGCTCAAAAGCCGAGGGTATGGAGAACATAATAGACCTCCGGCTAATGACAGTTATGCCAGCAGAAGAGTGGGAGGCAAGTCACTTAAGGAAATGTCAGCAAGAAGATCCGGACTTGGAATTATTAATCCACGGATTGGAAATGAATAGACGACCAAGTAAGGAACAAATGGCTGCGGAAAGTGCCATCGCGAAGGCATACTGGGCACAATGGAAAAGTTTAGAATTGATATCTGGCTGTTTGCATAGAGTATGGGAAAGTGAAGATGGCCAGTACTCTGGAAAGCCAATAGTAGTTCCGAGGTTAAGAATTCCGGATATTCCTAAGGAATTCCATAATGGTCCTAGTGGAGGGCACCTAGGCATTACAAAAGCAGCTGGAGAAGATCAAGCAGCGGCTCTATTGGATTGGCTGTAGTCAATCGGTCGCTGAGTAGATTGCTAATTGCACGGAATGCATAGCAGCTAAAGGCCCAAAGTCACGAAGCCATGGGCAGGTGCATCATTTGAGCGAGTTTCCATGGATGCAGCGGGTCCATTCCCTATGAGCAGACAAGGAAATAAATAAGTTCTTGTGGTTATGGACTATTTTAGTAAATGGCCTGAGGTGCGCCTATAGAATTGCACTCAGACCAAGGAAGAAACTTTGAACCGGCGGTGTTCCAGGAGATGTGCCAGATACTTGGTATTCGAAAAACCCGAAACACAGCCCTACATCCTCAATCAGATGGCTTGGTAGAACGATTCAACCGGACCCTGGAAGAGCACTTGCGGAAAGTAATGAACAAGCATCAGGATGATTGGGATGTACACATACCGCTTTTCCTGATGGCATATTGGTCCGCATTGCATGAAACAACAGGTCAAACACCCGCGAGGATACTGTTTGGTTTTGGAAAAACTGGTGATGCTAGAAGAATTGGGAAGGAAGCGTCTATTGTTCTCGAGGAAGAGTTAAGAGAGACACATGAGACATCGAACTCAAATTATATGTGACAAAATGAATGAAGACCAGGTATAACAAGGCAATGAACTCCGAAGGTTTTCAGAATGGAGATTTGGTGTTGCTGTACAATCCACAAAGGAAGGGAGGTTTGTCCCCAAAACTTCAATGCAATTGGGAAGGCCCATACAAGATAATCATCCACCTAAGGAGGCTTGCTGCGTTTGGAACAGCGAATGTGTCTGATCGGGACGATCAGACTTAGGTGGAGGGCAGTGTGGCGAAAATGCGAAGCGAATGTCAGTCTGGTATGTTCTAGAACGTAAAACGAGAACATTCGTTATCGAGAACGATTCGATTATTCCAGGCTTTCGTTACGAGCAGCCGACTACTATATAAGGGCGACACTCAGCTGCCAAGCGTAAAGTAAACGCGTTGGTGATTACACTACAGTGAAGTAATAAGAAACAGTACATTGTGAAAGTTGTAATTCAAGTAATTGTAGACAGTGAAGTGAATTGTAATTGAATTGAATTGGGAAATCATGGAGATTGATTCAGCAAAATCGTAACAATATGTACACTTAAACGGCAGTATAGGCAAATGAATGATTAATATTGTTACGATCTTGCTGATTAACCTCGATGATTTCCTTAATCTTTCGGGTACGACCTCTGGATTGTTAAATAAAATCGCCAACTTAATTTGCAGTCTCTTTGTTTATAAAGACTTAATTAATGTCCTTTTTAATTATTCGGTAATTCACAATTCTATTACAATTTACGTTACTACTTAAAATCACTTATATACAACTTTCACAATGTACTGTTTTTATTACTTTACTGTGATGTAATCTCTACGAGTTTAATTCACAACTGATTGCTTTTGCTACCGTACGTCGCCCTTATATACTTGTTTGCTGCTTGAAAACGAAACCCCCGGAATAATCTCGTCCATACGATAATCCTCTCGGTTACGATAATCGTTTCGGTTACGATAATCGTCTCGTACGCTCTAGAAGATGTCAGTTGTCGGCTCCTCTCTTTCATCTGTCATTCGCTTCGCATTTTCGCCACACTGCCCTCGAACCGATCAGACACATTCGCTGTTCCAAAAGCAGCAAGCCTCTCTAGGTGGACCACTTTCATCTTGTTTCTCGGCCTCCCTACAGTTTGAATTCGATACACTACGTCGTTTAGTCGTTTGATTATCTTGTATGGACCTTCCCAAGTGCATTGAAGTTTTGGGGACAAACCTCTCTTTCGTTGTGGATTGTACAGCAACACCAAATCTCCATTTTGGAAGCCTTCGGAGTTCATCGCCTTGTCATACCGAGCCTTCATTTTGTCACTCATAATTTGAGTTCGCTGCCTCACAAGAGCATGTATCTCTCTTAACTCTTCCTCGAGAACAGTAGACGCTTCCTTCCCAATTCTTCTCGCATCACCAGTTATTCCAAATTTTAAATCGCTGGGCAACCGAAGTTCACTACCAAACAGTATCCTGGCAGGTGTTTGACCTGTTGTTTCATGCACTGCGGACCGATATCCCATCAGGAAAAGCGGTATGTGTACATCCCAATCATCTTGATTCTTGTCCACTACTTTCCGCAAGTGCTCTTCCAGGGTCCGGTTGAATCGCTCTACCATGCCATCTGATTGAGGATGCAGGGCTGTCGTTCGGGTTTTGCGAATACCAAGTATCTGGCACATCTCCTGGAACACCGCCGATTCAAAGTTTCTTCCTTGGTCTGAGTGCAATTCTATAGGTGCACCGTATCTGGTAACCCAATTGTGAGTGAATGCATCCGCAACTGTTTTCGCTTCCTGGTTTGGAATTGGGTAGACCTCAGGCCATTTACTAAAGTAGTCCATAACCACAAGAACGTATTTGTTTCCTTGTTTGCTTAGAGGGAATGGACCGGCTACATCCATGGCAACCCGCTCAAATGGTGCACCTGAGTTATACTGCTTCATCTGCCCATGACTTCGTGACTTTGGCCCATTAGCTGCAATGCACTCCGTGCAGTTAGCAATCCACTCAGCGATCGACTGCCGACAGCCAACCCAATAGAACCGCTGCTTGATCTTCTCCAGCGTTTTTGTAATACCTAGGTGCCCTCCACTAGGACCATTATGGAATTCCTTAAGAACATCCGGAATTCTTAACCTCGGAACTACTATAAGCTTCCGAGAGCACTGGCCATCTTCACTTTCCCATACTCTATGCATACAGCCAGATATCAATTCTAAACTGTTCCATTGTGCCCAGTATGCTTTCGCGATGGGACTTTCCGCTGCCATTTGTTCTTTATTTTGGCGTCTGTTCACCTCCAATCCGTGCATTACCAATTCCAAGTCCGAATCTTCTTGCTGACATTTCCTTAAGTGACTTGCCTCCCACTCTTCTGCTGATGTAACTGTCATTAGCCGGACGTCTATTATGTCTTCCTTACCCTCTGCTTTTGAGCAATGCTTACATTCCAAACTACATGGTCGACGGGACATAGCGTCAGCATTTCCGTGCGTATTACCCTTGCGGTGCTCGATGGTGAAGTCAAAACTTTGCAGCCTCTCAATCCACCGTGCAAGCTGCCCTTCGGGATTCTTGAACTGTAGTAGCCACTTCAGCGCTGCATGATCCGTTCTAACGCGGAAATGTTGACCATACAGATATTTGTGGAAGTGTTTAATGCAATCCACCAACGCTAATAGTTCTCTCCGCGTTACGCAGTAGTTCCGCTCCGGTTTTCCAATAGTCCGGCTATAGTAGGCAACTATCTTCTCCTGCCCATCAATCACTTGCGAAAGTACACCTCCTATGCCATAACCACTAGCATCTGTGTCCAGAATAAATGTTGCACCTGGAACCGGGTACGCTAGCATAGGTGCAGTGCATAGTCGTTCTTTTAAAGCTTGGAAAGCATCCTCTTGTTCAGTTTTCCACTCGAAAGATTTATTTTTCCTTGTGAGTTCATGGAGACTATGAGCTACGCTGGCGAAATTCGGAACAAAGCGACGATAGTAAGTACACAGCCCAAGAAAACTTCTTAATTCATGCAAATTTCTGGGTCTCGGCCAATCCTTCACTGCTTCTATTTTTTCCTTCGCAGTACACACGCCCTTCGTGGTTACTTGATGACCTAAGTAATTCACCTCCTTCTTGAATAAAGAGCACTTCTTAGGACTTAGTTTAAGACCAGCGCCAGCTATTCTCTGGAAAACTTCTTCCAAATTACTCAGATGTTCGTCGAAGCTCTTTCCCAATACGATTATGTCATCCAGATACACCAAACAGGTCTTCCAGTGTAGTCCTTTCAGCACATGGTCCATTAATCTTTCAAAAGTGGCAGGAGCGTTGCATAACCCAAATGGCATTACCGTAAATTGCCATAGACCGTTGCCGGCACTAAACGCTGTCTTCTCTTTATCTTCTTCACTCACTTCTACTTGCCAATACCCGCTCTTAAGGTCAAGTGTTGAGAATCATTCTGTGCCAGTTAAGGAGTCTATCCTGGGCAAAGGATAGCTGTCTTTCTTTGTGACATCGTTTAATCTCCGATAGTCCACGCAGAACCGCAACTGGCCATCTTTCTTCTTCACGAGTACCACCGGAGAGCTCCATGGACTTGCTGATGGTTCGGTAACATCGCTTTCACTCATTTCCCTAATTATTTGGCCAACAGCGTCACGTTTGGCTAGTGGAACGCTTCGAGGAGCTTGACGAATTGGTCTTGCGTCACCAGTATCAATGCTATGCTTCACTACGTTGGTCCTACTTGGTTTGTTGCCATCCTTGTCGAATATGTTGGAGTATTTGCGGATCATCTGATTGGCCTGGTGCTTGTACTTGTCTTCCAACCCTTGCGTCCATGCATTGATATCTGCCTCCATCTTCTTGCTGCCAATAGAGTCGATTCCAGATGAATCATTGCTGTTAATAATGGCTTCTACCTCTTGACATTGCCCCAATACAGTTCCACTAGGAATTTTTACTGCTGATCTGAAGTCATTCAATACTCTCACTGGGATGCGTCCATTCTTTCGTGTCTTAGCCAGGGTTTTTCCAATAAGTAAGTCCAGTGTAGAATTTTGTACTGCTTCGACAACCCACAATTTGTTTGTCCCACAATCTCCATTAATTTTCGCCCAAATAACTGCTTCTGACTTCGGTGGAATCAGTTCACTGCCTTCTAAGACCACTTGTTTGCTGCTGTATGTGGAATCGTAGCCCATGCTTAGTGGTACTTCCATGTTTTTATACTCCATAACCTTGTTATTCAAGTCGATCTTGATACCTTGCTCCATCAAGAAGTCCACTCCTATTATTACCTCATCTACGATCTGCGCGACTATAAAGCTGTGTAACACCGTCACATTCCCTATTGAGACCTCACATGTTACTTCTCCCACCACTTGTGTGTCCTCACCAGTCGCCGTTTTCAATATTGCTCCAGGTAATGGTCTCACTTCTTTAGCGATCAGGTCAGTTCGCGCTCGTCCATCCACATATCCACCAATAGTAATGTTGCTCGTTTTCCTACCAATTTGCGAGACGGAGATTATGGGGCATTCAATTGCAGGAGCCAGCATACGCCCTTTTAGACTGGCTCGTTTTAGTTTAACGACTGAGAAGTTGATGGTTTATCCTCCTCAGCCTTCCTTTTGCGCTGTCCTTCCTGTATGCTGGAACCCGTTTTGCATTCGCGTGCGAAGTGACCAGGCTTTCCACATTTAAAGCATTTCCCAGCCTGATTCTTACCACCAGAACGATTCATTCCTTCTAACGACTTCAGAGTTCTCAATATTTCGGTCATCACATCTGCTGTTTCAACCTCCACTTTATTAACTTTGTATGCTGGTCTGCTTATGAGTGCCGCCGTTTCACGTGTTTGAGCATACGCCACTGTTTCAGCGAATGTTAACTTTGGATTCGCATATGTCTCCCGCTTGGTATAAACGTCTTTTATGCCGCTGATGAATTTTTGTATTTTCACCCGTTCGAGATGCTCACCTGATGCGTCTCCGATGGCTAAATGAGCCAATCTCTCGATTTCCGAGGCATATTCCTGTAGAGATTCGTTGGGTTTTTGGTCGCGCTTTTCTAACTCCATCTGGTAAATTTGTCTTCTGTGTTCGCTACCATAGCGTCTTTCCAGGGCTCGCATCAATCCGCCGTAATCATTTCTCTCATAATCAGGTACAGTTTGCAAAAGTTCTGCCGCAGGTCCTTCCAACGCAACGAATAATGCAGCAGATTTTTCCTCCATGCTCCATTTATTGGTTTCAGCCGTCTTCTCAAACTGGACCTTGAAGACTTGGAAGGGAATTTTTCCGTCAAACGATGGTGTTTTTACCTTGGGAACGTTCACTGAAGTGGTTGGACGATTTAACTGCAAATCCCGGAAACGACCTTCCAATGTGTTGACTTTGGCTTCAATTAATTCTTCTATTTTTTCTTGCCGACCGTGCAATTCGTTGACTTTGCTCTCAATTAGATCCTGTCTTTCCTTAAGTTCTGCATTGTCTTTCTCCACATTTTGCTGTATTTGCGCGATTGTTCCTTCTAATCCGTCAAACTTTGCATCCATCTTTTGTGACATCTTGGCATCCTGTGCATCCATCTTTTGTGATATGCTGGCATCGATTGCAGATATATTTTGTGAATTACGGGCATCCTGTGCATCCATCTTTTGTGATATGCTGGCATCGATTGCAGATATATTTTGTGAATTACGGGCATCCTGTGCATCCATCTTTTCTGATATCTTGGCATCCTGCGCATCCAATTTTTGTGAAATTGCAGCCAATAACATGTTCATGTCAATACCCGCAGATGAGCTAGGAGCCTTTTCTTGAATCTTACTTGATGGCTGCCCCAACTCCTTCGCAGAATCAATAGCCTCTTCCTCGTTAATATCCTTCAGGGATACATCTTCATCCTCGCGGCGGAATTCGTATTGGTTCAAGTCGATACCTTCGACTTCCATTGCTTCTCGCAGTCTCGATTGCAGCTCTGCCTTATTTCCTGTTGTAGACAATCCTCGCTTTCCCAACTCCTTCTTGAGAGGAGGTATCGTCAAATCTTGAATCTTCACCATTTTTCAATAATTATCCTTTGGAATTTATTTAACAATCCCACTTCTGACACCAATTGTTACGATCTTGCTGATTAACCTCGATGATTTCCTTAATCTCCGGGTACGACCTCTGGATTGTTAAATAAAATCGCCAACTTAATTTGCAGTCTCTTTATTTATAAAGACTTAATTAATGTGCTTTTAATTATTCGGTAATTCACAATTCAATTACAATTTACGTTACTATTTACAATCACTTGTATACAACTTTCACAATGTACTGCTTTTATTACTTTACTGTAATGTAACCTCCACGAGTTTAATTCACAACTGATTACTCTTGCAGTCGAATGTCGTCCTTATATACTTGTTTGCTGCTTGAAAACGAAACCCCTGGAACAATCGCGTCGTTTTACGATAAACCTCTCGCTTACGATAATCATCGTTTACGATAATCGTCGTTTACGATAATCGCCTGGTTTACGCTCTAGATTGTGCCAGTTGTCGGCTCCTCTCTTTCTTTCTTTCTTCATCTTCTAGAGCGTACGAGACGATTATCGTAACCGAAACGATTATCGTAACCGAGAGGATTATCGTATGGACGAGATTATTCCGGGGGTTTCGTTGTCACGTAGCAAACAAGTATATAAGGACGACATACGACTGCAAGTCAGTCAGTCAGCAATCAGTCGTGAATCAGTTGTGAATTAAACTCGTGGAGATTACATTACAGTAAAGTAATAAATACAGTACATTGTGAAAGTTGTATACAAGTGATTGCAAATAGTAACGGAAATTGTAATTGAATTGTGAATTACCGAATAATTAAAAGCACATTAATTAAGTCTTTATAAATAAAGAGACTGCAAATTAAGTTGGCGATTTTATTTAACAATCCAGAGGTCGTACCCGAAAGATTAAGGAAATCATCGAGGTTAATCAGCAAGATCGTAACAATATTTATTTAAATTTACTTACTTCGGAAACGGGAAGCGAAATACATAACCATACTATGAGATAATGAGCTTCTGTGGAAACAACAATTATTTCAATGTATGCTGTGTAGAATCCTGATTTTAATAACTGAATTTCCTTTAAAATATATACCTACCAGAATGGTTCTGAGAAACGATAAGAATTGATTTCGCACCGAATTGGATTTCCAATCGGAATCAAAGAGAAACAATTGGATTTCGGCAAGGCCAAAGAAAGAGCTGGTGCAATGAGGATTGCCGGTTCTACAGTGGAGACAAAACAGACTCTCTTCATCGCAACTTTGCGATCGTCCACAATAAGTGCGGGATAGGATAGAAATGCGTGAGTATAAAAAGCTTGAGGAGCTGGGGACATGGGTACTGCGCACGAAATTTCTATGAAAAGGAACATACTCATATAGGAACCAAGGAGGTAATCTGGCCACCCATGTCGCGAGCAAATTTAGTGAATGGAGGGAACACTTCTCCAGCCAGCTAAATGGCAGAGAAAGCGAAACACCCGTAAATGGCAAACCGGAAGCGAATAGATCTCGTGGTGAACGAGGACAAGATGAAATTTCTCCTGTCATCAAACAAACAGCCAGTGCATTCGCGCCTTGGCTCACACGTCTCTGTTGATGGTCGTAACATTGAATTTTAGATAGTTTCCTCTATCTTGGAACAAGCATTAACAATATCAATAGTGTTATTCTTGAAATTGAACGGAGAATCACTTTTGCCAACAAATGCTACAAATGGAAATATTCCTGGTGAACAGCTCACCGAACAGATATTAACCATTGTATTTTGACACTTAAAATTGGATTTTTTTATTTGTCCGAATTTCTTAATTCTACTACGACTACACTTTTTTGATTCCAAGTCGAAAATCCAATCGATGTGAATACGATGTTAAGCATGATTATGAAAATCCAATCGGATTCATTTTCGACTCTGATGTCGAAATCGACTTTCTGTCGTAAATGGCAGCATTAAAATTTTTGAAAGTGTTTTACTGAACATACCCCTTTTTGTTAATGACATGAAAGCCAACTATTTTGACAGAAGTGATTTGCAGTTTTGGATTTTGCCGTTGGATATTTTCAGTAAAAGTGGAACCTCACTAAAAAATACAAATATTATCCGAGAAATAGTAATATAAACTTGTTGTTTATTCAGAGGAAGAAAATAAGTGAAAAATTTATTGTGAAAGCTTATAGAGTAAGTGTGGTGCCGAAAATATAATTAGTTCCAGTTCTAAGCGAAATCATGGAGCACTTACATATAAACATACATACTCTTGCATATTACAGTTTTAAAACCTGTAGAAAAATTACATTAAATAAATTTTGTATACGTATATGAGTTGCTTTCTGTAAATGAATCAAAATTCCTGATTTCGGTATACCATCAAACTTGTTAATTTTATTCATACATTCACATATATATTTAGATATGTACTTATAAAGCGGACATAACCTTAAAAAAATTTGTAAATCGCTTGTGAATTTCAGTAAACAATCACCATAATGACTTTAACGTCCGCCGCTGGTATCATCTCCTTGTTGGATGAGCCAATGCCTGATTTAAAGGTATTTGCTCTGAAAAAACTCGACAACATCGTAGACCAGTTTTGGCCAGAGATCTCGGAATCAATTGAAAAAATTGAAATGTTGCACGAAGATCGTACATTTCCAGAAAATAAGTTAGCTGGCATGGTTGCATCTAAAGTATTTTATCATTTGGGATCATTTGAAGATGCCTTAACCTACGCATTAGGTGCTGGTGATTTGTTCGATGTGAATGCACGCAATGAATATACTGAAACTATTATTGCCAAGTGTATTGACTTTTACATTGCACAACGTATTGCCTTTATTGAAAATCCGAAAGAGGCAAAAACGGTAGATACGCGTTTAGAAGCCATTGTGAATCGTATGATTCAACGTTGCGTGGATGACGGTCAATATCGACAAGCTTTAGGCATTGCCCTAGAAACTCGTCGCATGGACATTTTTGAACAGTCTATTATGAGGTCTGATGATGTTAGTGGCATGTTGGCTTATGCCTATAATGTAACCATGTCATTAATTCAAAATCGAGGTTTCCGTAATGAGGTATTACGTTGCTTGGTGGGTTTATACCGTGACTTGGGCGTACCAGATTATGTAAACATGTGTCAATGCTTGATATTTTTGGAAGACCCACTAGCGGTTGCAGAAGTACTAGACAAACTAACGCGCTCTCCCGTTGAGGGCAATAATTTAATGGCTTATCAAATTGCATTCGATTTATATGAATCGGCTACCCAAGAATTTTTGGGTAAAGTACTCCAGGCACTTAAGGAAACAGCACCTATCCCAACCGCATTGCCGACTACCTTTAAGCCGCAGGGAACAAACGCTTCTGGCAGTGATGATGCTTCAAAATCATCCGGTGAAGATAAACCAAAATCCGAAGATTCCCCAGGGGACGCTGAAGGTAAGAAATACTAATAATTAATTTTGTGTCTTGTCGCTTTATCATATTTTTATTAATAGACGACACTAAAATCGAGCGAACAATTGACTCACTAAACGATTCAGAGAAAGCTCATCAGAAAAATATTGAAAAACTTATTTCTATTTTGTCTGGCGAAGTAACCATTGATCTTCAATTACAATTCTTGATCCGAAGCAATCATGCCGATCTTCAAATCTTACGCGGCACCAAAGAGGCCGTGCGAGTGTCTATTTGTCACACTGCTACTGTAATCGCCAATGCATTCATGCATGCTGGAACAACATCCGATCAATTCTTACGTGACAATTTGGATTGGTTAGCCAGAGCTACAAACTGGGCGAAATTGACCGCTACTGCCTCGTTAGGCGTCATTCATCGCGGACACGAAAAGGATTCTTTGGGTCTTATGCAAAGTTATTTGCCTAAAGAAACTGGGCCCAGCTCTGGCTATTCCGAAGGCGGCGGCCTTTATGCTTTGGGTTTGATTCACGCCAATCATGGTGCAAACATCATCGATTATCTCTTGCAACAACTTAAAGATGCTCAGAATGAGAACGTACGTCATGGTGGCTGTTTGGGTTTGGGTCTGGCAGCGATGGGCACTCATCGTCAAGACTTATATGAACAATTGAAATTTAACTTGTATCAAGATGACGCTGTAACTGGTGAGGCAGCTGGAATAGCAATGGGTATGGTAATGTTGGGATCTAAGAATGCACAAGCCATTGAGGATATGGTTTCATATGCCCAAGAAACACAACACGAAAAGATCTTACGTGGGTTGGCGGTTGGTATTTCTTTGACTATGTTTGCTCGCTTGGAAGAGGCCGATCCATTGGTCACCAGTTTGTCTACTGACAAAGATCCGGTATTACGTAGGTCTGGCATGTACACAATTGCAATGGCATATAATGGCACCGGTAGTAACAAAGCTATTCGTCGCCTATTGCATGTCGCCGTCTCCGATGTAAACGATGATGTTCGTCGCGCTGCCGTTACTGCCATAGGTTTCATTCTCTTCCGCACACCAGAGCAATGCCCCTCAGTTGTTAGTTTGCTCGCTGAATCTTACAATCCTCATGTTCGTTACGGTGCAGCTATGGCTTTGGGTATTGCTTGTGCTGGTACTGGATTACGTGAGGCAATTGGTCTCTTGGAACCCATGGTTAAATTCGACCCCGTTAACTTTGTACGTCAGGGTGCACTAATCGCTTCTGCTATGATTCTAATTCAGCATAGCGATCAGACTTGTCCAAAAACTACATTCTTCCGGCAACTTTACGCAGAGGTGATCACCAACAAACACGAAGATGTCATGGCAAAGTTTGGCGCTATTCTTGCACAAGGTAAGCTACAATTGAATTTAATTTTTAACTATAGCAGTATGAATTTTAAATTTCCATTACTTTAGGCATCATTGATGGAGGTGGCCGTAATGCAACACTTTCTTTGCAATCCCGTACTGGTCATACAAACTTGCAAGCCGTTGTGGGAATGCTGGTTTTCACTCAATACTGGTATTGGTTCCCATTGGCGCACTCACTTTCTTTGGCATTTACACCCACATGCGTTATTGGTTTGAACTCGGACTTGAAGATGCCTAAAATGGAATTCAAATCTGCAGCAAAACCATCATTGTACGCCTATCCGGCTCCTTTGGAAGAAAAGAAATCGGAGGAGCGCGAAAAGGTTGCTACCGCTGTGCTCTCTATAGCTGCACGTCAAAAGCGTCGTGAAATTGCAGACAAGAAGGAGGAAGAGAATAAGATGGATGTCGACGAGGACAGCAAGGATTCCAAAAAGGATGATAAGAAAATGGATGTTGATGAGAAGCCAGAGAAAAAGGAAGACAAGAAAAAGAAGGAAGAGAAAGAAAAGAAAAAGGAGGATGATAAGGAAAAGGATAAAGATACTGGCGATAAAAAGAAAGACGAAAAAGAGAAAGAAAAGAAGGAAAAGAAAGAACCGGAACCTAACTTCGAAATTTTGCAAAATCCAGCACGCGTTGTACGTCAACAGCTTAAAGTGATAAGCGTAAACGAATCACAATCCTTCATACCACTAAAGGATGTTACCATTGGTGGCATTATTGTATTACAACACACCGGTAAATCTGTTGAGCAGGAACTGGTTGAGCCAGTTGCTGCCTATGGTCCGAAGAATGACGATGCTAAGGAACCAGAGCCACCAGAGCCATTCGAATACATAGAAGACTAAATGGGAATGCTTTTTATCATTTTGTAATTTTATTATAACAATTCTACATACATATTCTACGTTTCACATTTATAATATAATAAAATTAAAATAAATCTAGCTCATATATCATTATAGCTTTGCGTCTATTTAATTGACTTATAAAATTTAAGAAGTCATCAGCTCATTCATATGTCTCACAAAGCTACGCATATTGTTATGCTTATCATATGGCTTTAAATGAGTTAAATCAGCTTCTTCCAATGTCTTCGCAAGGCTTTCCACATTGGAATAATAACAGTAACCTTCATTGCTGAGTTGCTGCGCTAATTCTATTTGATGATTGTCCATTAATCTGTCGTTGATCACTATGATACCCGGTCGATTGTGATTTAATATATCCATACAAGTACCAGCGCCAGCATGCCCTATTACTAAATTCGCATTTATTATATCCGATCTTGGTGTTTCAAGTTTGAAGTCATATTGTTCTATTGTGATACCATATTCTTTAGACGTTCTGTCAGTGCATCGCACTGGTCTTCCATGCCCATATTGTATGACCAATTTCCGACATCCTCTCTTTTTTAGTAAGCGCAGTATACGATCAGAAACAATTTCATTAATAAGTTCTTCGAATCTGGTTGTGCCCACGGTGACATAAACCATAATCCACTCCATTTTTCAAAACAGATTAATTACTAATACAATTTATTAATATTTTATAGAATGAAGATATAAGCAAAACAAATAAACGAATATCATTCTTCACTGCATTCTTACAAACGAACATGGTCGTTCCGAAAATGTTGCCTGAGTGTTAAGAATCATAGAGATTGCGACAAATCTTTTGTTCTAAGAATTACGTCACACTTTCAAAAAGAGTACACACAACGTTTCATTAACAATCACGATATCAGTCTTGTTTTGTTATTAGATTTCGAAAGAGTGACGTAAGCAACACAGCAGGTGATTACCACAATACTCCATCATCTTCCCTGAGTGTATTTTAAAATTATTAAAACCAACTAAATTCGCGTATAAATTTAATCAAAACTTTTTAATTTTGTTATTCCTTAAAAGGTCTGCATGGATGCGTTTGCACTTTTTTTCTTAGAAATCGTAATAATTTTTTAAATATTTTAATTCAAGATCCACCCTTTGCATTGCATTTCAGCTGTTGTCATGCTTCCTCTTCTATTTTAATTTATCCCACAACAAGACTTTGTAAAGGATATCTTCATGGAGCCAATTTTGTGAGGGCATGTAATTGAAGTTTCAATACTTTCTATTCAATAAGAAGTAAATAGTCCATTAAAATTATAGCAATGGGACTTTTTAGAGAAATTCTAGCACGGTTTCCTCGAGGCGGGCTTTCGTATGTATTTGCCTATGGCAGCGGTGTTAAACAGCAGATTGGTTATGAAGAAGTTGTTAAGCAGAGAAATAACGTAATTGACCTTATGTTTTGCGTCCGTGATCCACTTGGCTGGCATGCTGAGAATATTAATAGACAGGAAAGCCACTATTCTTTACTACGCTTATTGGGTCCACGATTCATAATGAATTACCAAGAGCATTTGGGTGCACGTGTTTACTTCAATACCTTAGTGCCGTTGGATGATATTAATGTCACCATTAAATATGGCATCGTATCCAGAGAGCACCTACTCGATGACTTATTAAATTGGCGATATTTGTATCTCGCTGGCAGATTACAAAAGCCGGTATGTGAATTAGTACCAACGAATGGTGACAACGAATTAAAGGAGGCTTTAGTAAAAAACCTTACAAGCGCTTTCCAAACGGCACTATTACTATTACCAGAACGTTTCTCGGCCTACCAACTGTTCCATACAATTTCTAGTCTCAGTTATAAAGGAGACTTCCGTATGATATTTGGCGAGAATAAGCAAAAAGTGCGCAATATTGTTTTGGCCCAGGAAAAGGACTTTTTGGAAATCTATTTTCCTGTGATGCAAAAGTTAACTGACTATGTCGCCGCTGATTTCAATGCCAAAGAATTGGGTACGGATAAAACAATTGTTCAGTTTGAGCAAGACAAATCATTGACAGCGAGTATACATCACCTACGGGAAGCACCCGAAGAATTACAAAAGCGAATTGTTAGCAATTCAGCTTTTAAGGATGATTATATGAAAATTGTACCACATCTAGCTAAATCTCATAATCTCCGAGAACTTGTGCAAACTTCCGTGAATGACATAGTGTGGCGAAGCAGCATTACACAATCATTGAAAAATATACCGAGTGCTGGACTTTTCAAATCTTTGGTATACAGTTATCGCAAAGCTCTCAAAACTTTTTCGTAGTTTTTCTTGAGTAATGCCAAAGTTATATCGAAATGAACATTGCTAAACATTTTTTTTTTGTCTTATACAATAAGTTAAAATGCAAAATGCATTTACTCCACTGTTACTGAGAAAGTGCTGCTTTAAAGTATTTGTCAATAGAAGACATTGTTTACTAAAATCAATTTTATTAGAATTTGTATTCCCCAAAAACTATTGTTTATAAGTACAAAGATTTGTTGACTATTTCGTATATTATGATTTAATTGGTGCAATAAAGTGCATAGAACTTACCACCTACCGAACTAATGCAGTTTTAATGTCCTTTTATTTAATAGATTCATGCACACATATAGGCTTTCACTGAAATAAATCTATACATCATGAGCAGCGACACAGATTCATCCTCATCAACGGAGAAATACAAAAAGCATAAGAAAAGCAAGAAGCAGAAATATAAGTCCGAGAAAAAGAAGCATAAGAAAAAAGGAAAGCAGCACAAGGATAAAAAACGTGACCGCCAAGAGAAAATCATGGAACAACCTATGATGGTCCAGCCTCAAAAACATACGAAAATTTGTGAAAACAATGATACCTTCGGTCCGGCTTTGCCACCGCATTTACTTAAAGTAGAAAACGAACAACTTTTGATTGGGCCAGCAATGCCCAGTGACTTTTTGAAGGCAACGAACAGTGTGGAAACTGAAAAAGGTTGTGAAAGCCTTGAAATCGATAAACAACTTGACACTAACGAATTAGATACTGAAGACTTCTGTTATGGCCCTATGCCTGTACCGACGAATGCTGAGGGTATGGGAAAGATGAGTGCTACACAAATAGAATTAGAACAACGCGCTTTGGAATTGAAGTTGGCAGCCATAGAAGGTGGAACAAGTAAGACTAGTGAAGCTAAGGTTCGTGAAGAGTGGATGTTGGAATTGCCTACGGTTGGCTTAAAAGGTGGCCTAGCGGCTCTGTCGAACATGAAGCGAACTTTCCATCAGGGAAAAGAGAGACCAGATTTTAGCGACCGGTAAGTGGAAATTTACTTATTAAAACAGTACACTTTCATATCGAATTTTTTCTTACATACTTTTCGATGTACGCATTCTTAATTATAGTTCTTCTTGGACGAAAACACCACAGGATTCAGATAAGCCAAACGCAAGTATGTCAAAGTCCACAACAAACGTGGAGTCAATGAAGCGTAGCGCTGAGACAGCTTATGAACAGCAACGTGATGAGGAACAAGCACGCCTGGCCAAAAAACACAAGAAGGACCACAAGCGAGATGAATCATTGGTGGAGATCCACCAAAAGAAATTACGTAAAGAGCAAAAGAAGAGAGTGAGTTGCCTGCCCATTGACCCTGCAGTTGTTTACAATTATTATTATTAATGATTATCTAATCTTAACAGGAGAAAGAATTAGCGGCTGCAGGCGCAAAACCTGAGCGCCGACCATTTAGTCGGGATGTTGATTTAAAACTGAACAAAATTGATAAAAATCAAACGAAACAAATCGTTGATAAAGCAAAAATACTTAATACTAAATTTGCGAGTGGGAAAACTAAATATCTGTAATTTTTTTTTTATTTATGCACGATTTTATTTGTATTTTAAATTAATTTAAAAAAAATACTAAATATTTCACTTATTTTAGCGAAAATATTTATCATGTATTCAATTAATGAAAAGAACATACTGCTTTCATTTAACGTTGGGGCGCGGGTTTTGGTTTAGGTATTTTACTTAAAAGCATTTGTATTTCATCTTTTTCTTTCCAATCCTTCCAAAGTTCATAAAGATTACAAATAGCTCGTACGATTTCTTGTACCTTGTCTAGATCTACATTTAACTCGGCAAACCAGGTTTTCGTAGAATCCTTTTGCAGTATAACGCAAGCGATTTGCAAGCATGCAATTGCAATCTGTAATAAAAAGATATTAAAAATGTTTATGAATCAATTTCGCATAAACTCGTACCTGATATGGTGGATATAACAAGCAGACGTCTGTACGCAATGAATCATTAACTATGCGCCAGCTTAAAGTTAACAATTGTTCTTCTTGCCCCAAATCCTGCACCAACTGTAGTAAGGGACGATAAGGCTGGTATACAATTAAACAACAGTCTAAATTTTCCAATAAATAAAATTCACACTCCAGAACATGATTTGTTCGGTAAGGGAACTCCTGTGTGTAGGCGTAACTGAATTTCGATTTAATGACCGACTGACAGATGGTTATAAGACGCGAATTTGATATCACGCCGAATTCCTCCACTTTTGAAGCGAGTAATATGCATGTAGGTGCCAATAATAGTGGATCGATGTTTTTTAGTGAATTACGCGCATAGAAGCGTTTGAAGTAAACTGTCGCCGTGGCAATGACTTGTTGACGTAGTTTCAGCTGCTCGCCTAGTACTTGTATAACATTTGCAAAGAAGATAAATATTTTTTGATATTCGTCATCACTGAGCGCTTGCAGGTCATATTGTCTTTCACGTATCAAGTCTTGTCGATCTAGTATCCACTGTTGTGAGTGAGAACTTTGCCAAAAATTTCCAGCCATTTATAGCGATTACAGCAAAGTAGGCAGGAATATTGCATGTATGAATGTATATGAAATTAATCTTTTTGTAATCTTCGAATAAATTTTAAAAACTTCTAATGATCACACAGACGATAAATTCGTATTTGTAATAAAAATTGTCAATAAATTCATCAATTTATTAGTTTCTCGAAAAATATTTATAAATTGGTTAATGTTTTCTGCTCAAATGTCAAATTTGTTTTGTTGTCGTCTACGAATGTGACAAAACAAATAAAGAAAAAGAATATTGTGGCAAAAATGTGAAGCGAATGCCAGATGGTAGAGAGAAGCCGATAACTGGCATGTTCTGGACCTTGAATCGAGAACCTTCGTTATCCAGAAAATTCGTTAATCCCAAGCGGGATATGCGAACAGTCAATTTAGTACATAAGGGTGAAAGACAACTGAAAAGCGAAGTACAAATAGTGCATTGTGAAAGTTGTTATTTAAGTGATTAAAAATAGTAAATAAGAAACTACAAACACAGTTGGCGACATTTATTTAACAATCCAGTAGTCGGACTCGAAGGATTTGGGAAATCATAGAGGTTAATTTAGAGACATCGTAAAAATTGGTGCCAGAAGTGGGATTGTTAAATAAATCCCAAAGAATTTAAAAATGGTCAAGATTCAGGATTTGATGATACCTCCCTTCAAAAGGGAATTGGCACAGCTACAACTAGAAATAAGGCAGAGCTGCAATCGCGACTGCGAGCAGCAGTGGAATTCGAAGGAATACACTTAAACCAATTCCGTCGCAAGGACGAAGAGATATCCATGCAGGATATAGAGAAGGAATAGACTGTTTATTCTGCGAAGGAGTTGGAGCTGTCATCGAGTAAGATTCAAGAAAAGGCTCCCGGCTCATCTACGGGTATGGACATGAACATATTGTTGGACACAATTTCACAAATATGTCACAAAAGATGGATGAACGGGATGCCCATAATTCACAAAATTTGGCTGAAATTTCAGAGATTTCACAAAACCTGTTTGCAATGAATGCCAACATTACATCACAAATGTAAGACCAGGAAGCGCGTATTTTACCTCGGCTCGGCTTCAAGAGAAATTTGTCAAAGACTCCGCAGAGCTGAAAGTGAGACAGGATCAAATCGAAGAGCAGCTAATTGTGGCCAAAGTCAACGAATTGAAGGTGAACATGGGAACGTATTGGGTGGCCATCTCGAAAGGGGTTCCAGAAATTCATCAGCGGAATAAAAGACATATACACCAAGCAAGAGACTTTTGCGAATCCAAAGTCAGCCTTCGCTGAAATTGTCGCGTATACCCAAACATGAGAAACGGCAGCATTCACAACTAAACCAGTCTACAAAGTGAATCGTTTGGAGGTGAAAGGATTTGGGAAACCTTCGAGGTTGATTTAGCGAAATCGTAACAATATTGTGTAAATCGAAGTTGCGAACAATCTATTGAGTATATAAGGACGAAACTCAACTGCAAAGCGAATCAGCCGTAAAGTAGACGCGTTGGTGATTGCACTACTGTGAAATAAAAATAGTACATTGTGTAATATAAGTGATTGTAAATAGCGAAGTGAATTGTTAGTTATTGAGTAATAAAAGGACATTGAGTAAATTCAATTCAGTGATCGGACTCGAAGGATTTGGAAAATCATCGAGCTTATTTGGTAAAATCGTAACAGTATGTTGGACTTAATCTAGCGTTGAACATTCCTTTTGACTGCATTGAACTTAATATACCCCACTTTGACGTTGGAAAAATTTGACATCTTAATAGCAGCCAACTTAAATCCTAATTACTTGTCTGGTTCGTGTAAGATCGTCGAGGGCGAATTGTTTAATAAATTTGAAGCAAATTCTTTGAAAACAAGTTGAAACGATGGCGTTGCGAGTGCTTTCTGTTTCGCAAAATTTGCGCCAGCTTTCTAAAGGAGCTGAGCTTTTAAAAGTAAGTGATATTTGGTTAAAAGAAATGTTGCACCAAAATAGGCATTGAAAATTACAGCACTATTTTACATTACGTAATGTGAAAAAGCGTTAAAATTTGCAAATGGCATTAAAACATTGGAAAAATATCTTAAATAAAGTCACATGGATTTTAGTGCGTACCAATTCTCTTTCAAAATATTATTTAACTCGCAAAAAAAAAATCAACAAATTACATATTCCAATTGAATTTTAGGTTATGTATGATGTGTATCTTGATTATCAATTATTGGTTTTTTGCTTTAAATTTCTGATAGCGCTACAAGGCAACTGCCAGCCTTAAAAAAACACTCGTAAATATTCCAGCGACCCAGGTGACTCGGTTGGATAACGGTTTACGTGTGGCCAGCGAAGATTCTGGTGCTGCCACTGCAACTGTCGGTCTATGGATTGATGCTGGTTCACGATCGGAAACAGAGAAGAATAATGGTGTTGCTCACTTTCTGGAACATATGGCTTTCAAGGTTAAATGTGAATAAAAAATTTAATGAAAATTTTATATATTCAAAAATGCCATTCTTCTAAATAGGGTACAGCAAAGCGTTCTCAAACTGACTTAGAATTGGAAGTTGAAAATTTAGGCGCCCATTTAAATGCCTACACATCCCGTGAGCAAACTGTATTTTATGCCAAGTGCTTGTCGAAGGATGTACCAAAAGCTGTAGAGATTTTAGCTGATATCATTCAAAATTCCAAATTAGGTGAAGCTGAAATAGAACGCGAACGATCTGTAATTTTGCGTGAAATGCAAGAAGTTGAAAGCAACTTACAGGAAGTTGTTTTTGATCATTTGCATGCCACCGCCTATCAAGGCACACCATTAGGACAAACTATTCTTGGACCTACAAAGAACATCAAGTACGATTTGTTATTCAATTTCTAACCAATATAAATGTGCATTAATTGTGATATTTCTTTGATTAGGTGCATTGGAAAGCAAGACCTTTGCGACTACATTTCAACCCATTACAAGGCCTCACGCATTGTACTTGCAGGTGCAGGTGGCGTTAAGCACGACGAATTGGTAAAATTGGCTCAAGATAATTTGCGCGGTTTGGAAAATACTTTTGACGGTAAACCACCAGCAGTCACTTCATGCCGTTTCACCGGCTCTGAAGTTCGTGTACGTGACGATTCATTGCCACTTGCCCATGTCGCCATTGCTGTTGAGGGTTGTGGTTGGACTGATCAAGATAACATCCCACTGATGGTTGCAAACACACTGATTGGCGCTTGGGATCGTTCCCAAGGTGGTGGTGTAAACAATGCTTCGAACTTGGCACGCGCAAGTTCTGAGGATAGTAAGTTGTTCAAAATTATTTTATAAAGGATAAAATTAAAAGCAAAATTTTAGATTTATGCCATAGCTTCCAATCATTCAATACCTGCTACAAAGACACCGGCTTGTGGGGCATCTACTTTGTTTGCGATCCATTGCAGTGCGAGGTAATGCAAAATATATATGCTAATAAGCACTCTTTGCTGATAAAATATTATATGTCCACAGGATATGTTATTCAACGTACAAACTGAATGGATGCGTCTCTGCACAATGGTAACCGAAGCCGAAGTTGAGCGCGCCAAAAACTTATTGAAGACAAACATGTTGCTTCAACTTGATGGTACCACACCTATTTGTGAAGACATTGGACGCCAGATGCTTTGCTACAATCGCCGTATCCCATTGCATGAATTGGAACAACGCATCGATGCCGTAAATGTAAGCAACGTACGTGATGTCGCCATGAAATACATTTATGACAGATGTCCCGCCGTGGCTGCTGTTGGTCCAGTTGAGAACCTGCCTGAATATAATAGAATTCGCTCATCGATGTACTGGTTGAGAGTATAATTTAAATGAGTAAGCAAAGTTTGCTTAGAGCGAAGTAGTGTAAATGTGTGAAACCAAAATAAACTATCTAACGAAATGTTAAATTAAAAATGAATATCTCTTGAGGTGTATTCGAAAATTTCGCATTGGAAATTACTGTATTAAATAATTCTGATTGCCCGTGATTGATATATCAGCATATTTCAAAATAAATAAACCTTCAATCTTAAACAAATTTAACGTTGTAGACTGAAGTTTTATTTTACTACTAATACCCATAAGAAAAAACAATTGCTTAATTGGACTTTAGAATGTATAGAAAAATTGTTGATATTATTCATGTGTGTAATTGGTTGGTATACCACTTAGTCCCTTTTCTAACTTTGCTGGTTCTGTGCATCCCAGTGCTGGATCAAGACCTTTCCAGGTACGATCTTCGAAAGTAAGGCCTGTGTTTGTAGTCATCATTTCCATTTTTCCTTTTCCAAGTATGGACTGTTGTTGTTCACTGAGCGCTGCTGCTGCACCTTCTTCCTCCACATTGTCTGTATTATTGCCACGAACACGCCCGCTAACTAAACTAACATCTAGCTCCTGGGAATCTGCAGGATTAAATGCTAAAAATTTCTCTCCTTCAGGAAGCAATTTCTTAAAATCGGTAACATATGTGTCGGGATATTTCATATGCCATGCGGGATTAAGCGCCATTTCAGCTTCAAACACCGAAACAATGGGTTTATAGTAGTCTTTGGAATTGTATACGTTATTAAAAGGACATCCTATCAGCACGAAACAGTCTATCTCTAAGAAGTTAGCCAATTTTGCAGGATTTATGCGACCCACTGATATAATTTGTGTCTTTATGCCGCGAGTCTTAGCCATTTCCTGTAAATGTGAAACGATTTTCAAATAACCATCAGCAGTGAGAGTAGCTACAATTAAGCCTAATGTTTGAGCATCTTTGCATTTTTCAATATAGTAATAGCGACGACGTATGTATTGGGCAGTTAATGGGTTCTTTTCATACAAACAGCTTCTTAGAGAATCGTAGATAAACCATTGCGAAGCTGGAAGATATAAAAAGGGATTTCAAACAAATATATGTGGCAGAATTTATAACTTACCTTTAGTCGTAAGTGAGAGATTTGAAAATCTTGCATTTTCCGAGCCTACGAAAAGGCAGATTGGGTCACTGGGTAGTTTTTGTTCAATAGCATCTTCTGCTGGTGGATAAGCTTCAACAAACATATTTTTACATAACAGTTTCTCCTTGAGTTTATCTAAATTTGTAAATATGCATTTGTAATTAGTGATTAAATGATGATAAAATAATAGTAATGGTATGTACATACAACTTAGTGAATCCTCTTCAGCTTCATCAACACGTTTGTCCAGTAAATGGTGATAACCTATATCTAAGTAAATATATAAAATCTTGCCATTAACTATTTCGGCTATTGTGGATAACTTATCCATAAACTGTTGGATGTCAAAAGGATACTGCGGATACATATAAAGCACAGGTAGACGAGAAACTCTGCTACGACAAGCGTTACCAAAGTGTATTAAGCTATCTGCTTCTACGTGTCCGGCTGCGATCTTAAATGAATTTTTTAATCAATTTTTCATTTTCCTGTACCTTAGCGATAAACTTACTTCATCCACACAACAGCTTCCATAGGAAGTATCAGCTAGTACAAAGAATTTAATGTCTGTTGTCTCACCTTCCGATTTGAACAGAGCTTTCAGACTATCGCTTATCTCATTGCTATGCGGTAAGTAATGGTCCGGGAATTGTAAGCAAACCTAATAAAATAAATTTGTGGTTTTGTTTCATTCAGTAATGCTATACGATGGTACCCTCTTATATCCATTGTGGCGTATCCAACCCCAACATATTTTAAGCAATGTGGCGCTCCAAATTTGCTCAAATTGTGGTGTTATTTCATCTTTATCCAGGTCAGCTTCCCGCTGTATGACTTCCTCTGCAGGAGTAAAAAATGCTGAGGTGCTCATAACAAATTTTAATTGATTAGAAAATTAACACAAAGGTAAACGATTTAGAATGTATATGGCCTTTTTTCACAATCTCAAGTACATTTTCTAGGGTTTCCTGGTCTTATTTATCATTTTTGAAGTATTTTTTTCTGGCAGCTTTGTTTAGAAAGCAAAGCAAACTGTCAAAAATAAATACACGAGAAAGGTGTCGTGAAGTAACAGTATTAAAATTTTAAAGTTAATCTATTACTTAATACATTTTTCCAAATGGGATGTTTTTAATTACGAATGAAAAGATGGATTATGATTACTCAAAATATGGAGACTAATTCGCTATTTAATTCGTTTTCAAGCAGTAACCAAATCTACTCCATTTTATCAACTCTTTAATTAAAAATGCTTATAGAAATGAAGTTATGAAATCTGAACAAGCGCCACAATTGCAATTCATATTATCAAGCGAAAGATAACAGATTTAAGTCACAACCTTACTAATTAAAAAATTAACGACAAGTAAACAATGGCACCAGAGAACTTGAAACAACGAGACTGCGGACCAGCGTGTAAATTGTCTCTGGTTCTCTTGTGTCGTTAATTATTTTATGTTCTTTGGTAAAGTTGTGACTCAAATCCGTTATCTTTCGCTTAATAATATGAATTGCTATGTTGGCTAATTAGTCTCTAAATTTATCTAATTATGAACACTACATAATACATCTCATTTGTAATTAAAAACATCCCATTGATAAACATGGTTTAAGTAATAGATTAACTTAAAAATTTTAAAATTGGCACTTCTGTTCAAGGTTGTCAAAAAGGCAAACGTCTAATTAGAGAAAGCAAAACTGAAGAAAACGCTATAAATTTTTTTCAAGCTTTTAATTCCGGAATCTTCGAAGAATTCGCTCTAATTTTTCGCAAAATAATACGCATTTGAGGTAAATATCCAAAGACAAATCAAATCGAAAACATTTCAAAATGGATGAAGCACGTGATGAAAGTCAATTTATTGTGGACGACGTAAGCAAAATAATTAAGGATGCAATTGAGAATACCATTGGTGGCAACGCCTACCAACATGACAAGGTAAACAACTGGACCGGGCAAGTTGTCGAAAATTGTCTCAGTGTGCTGACCAAGGAGCAAAAGCCGTATAAGTATATCGTGACGTCAATGATAATGCAAAAGAATGGTGCCGGTCTGCATACAGCCAGTTCATGTTATTGGAATAACGATACGGATGGCAGCTGCACTGTGCGCTGGGAAAATAAGACCATGTACTGTATTGTATCCGTCTTCGGATTGGCTGTTTAAAATTTAACTATGAAAATTATGCTAACCATAGTTACTTCGGCCAGGGGAGGGTTATAGACTTTTATTGTTTTCAGTGAACTTTAAAAAGGAATGAATTGATGTAGAGAGCAGAAATGTAAAAGCAAAAGCAATTTTAACATATTAACATCTTAACTGCTTAATAAGCCAAACAACTTAACGAACAGCTTACAACTTTGTCCAGAAAGCTAAATTGCAAAATAAAATGCATAATTTATATATTTTTATAGTTTCTTGAGTTATGTGTGCTAATACAAAAATTTGCATATAGCATTTCGTAGGGCCTTATTCGTCAAAAAAAAAATTTTAAGGATAAAAATCGATCCAGCACTGGAAAACTGAAAATATTTATATAGTCGGTAGTAATTGGATGAGTATTTAAATTATAGCTGAAGGGAATGTATTTTGTTATTAAAAGGTCGAGTAAATATGTATGTAAGTGCGTACTTTATTTTAAATACAAAAATTGTACTAAGAATTCCAATAAACGTAATTTTCGATAAAACAAACTCAAATGCTTTGGAATATGCCATTTATCTTTGAAATTAAAATATAAATATATCTATGTAATAAATAATAGTTAAGGCTTTGCGTCGATAAAATAAACTAAAAAAAACATAATGGTACGTCCCACACCGGTTTTTATTCTTTTTTTTATACAACAGAAGGATGGTAGATTTGTAAGTAACAATGAATAAATCTAGGTATGTGAATTCGTATATGCGCATATATTTATTGACTTCAGGTTTTTGATTATGAATCATACTTGCTTAGTAAAGTACTGTGTTTGTTTTATTGTCTCATAGCGTATTGACCTTGACATACGTTCATTTCACGAGCATTTGTACATACAAACATAGTCAAAGTAAAAGGCTATAACTGCAAAAGTAAATCTCCAAAATAAAATTAATTTGAAATAAATTTGGTTAACATAAGTAAGGATATATACATATGTCCATATATACCAAAAGAACAAAGGGTCTCTGATATCGTGTCAAAGTATTTGACTCGTAAATTTTTATTAAATGCTACTTATAATTCATTTCCTTGATTTCTTACTAAATTCCCCTAGTAGGGTCGGCATTTGCCTGGGCAAACGTAGAGTCAATAAGTCAGTTTTCCCTGAACGCGCAGCATTAACAATATGTGCAAATTTGATTAATTTAACCTTAGATATGCACAGTTCCAGAGCCAAAACATTCAAATCTATCGTGAAATTTTCGCTGATAATCAAAGCGAGTACTATGAAATGACACAACGCTTTTTCTGTAGTGTGCCTCGTACGTGCACTGAAAAAAGATTCATTACATATTATTACTCATTAATTCAATTACTGAAAAATTACATATATCTACTTACAAAGGTTTCGAGTGCGGATCAGAAAAACGTGTACGTACATCGTTTTCAGCTTTTTCTGTAATACCAGATAATTCTATTGATTTGATTGAATGAGCTCGAGTTTTCAACAAATTTAGTAAACAGTCCATGTAAATTATTAACTTTAAATGTAGAAAGCCGTCGGGTGTTGGTGAGCTATCTTGTATGCGTTTGATACAATTACACAGATACTCGGACTTTATACTGGAAAAGAACGTAAATTACAATTTACACACAAATATGTAAAATATCTTCAGACATACGGCAACTTATCTATTGGAGTAGAATAAACCACTTTCGCTTCCTGATCCAATCGTTCAAGTAACTCTTCAGGCACAATATCGTTTACATCATAGACATCTTCCACTTTTCTAGCATCTTTATTAAACTTTGGTCGTAAGATATCAAAATTACGTTCTGCATCAGGTTTATCAACATCTTCGTTATCGAACTCAGTTTCGCGCAGAGTATTATCCAAATCAGTTTTCAAAACATCAACATTTATTTTATTTTTTTCATGATTAGAAGCAAATCGAGAAGCTTTGCGACCACCAAATTGTTTCATCAACACGGCTTTTGTATGTTCAACCGTCATGGTGGGCAATGGCTTTTGTTCAAGTGTATCATATACATGATTTTTCAGTGTAGCTTGCTCAATGGGTATAATGCGTACCTAAATAAGAGTGATTGTTTATCAAATAACATAAACAAACGAATAAATGTTTGGTGTTACCTTATTAGTAATTTTATTGCGTACACAGAGGTAAGTATCCGTGAGAGAAGTCGCTTCGCTAGCATCAATAGCACCATGATAAAGTTGGTCATTGGCAGTTACTATTGCAACTTTTTCTAATGACTCCTTTCCATGCCTTTTTGAGAGGCGGCTAAATTTTGTAGCATCCTTGCTAATAGCAGCTATTTGACCATTCTGGAATTTCACTGCCAGAGAAAATTACAATTTTAATATGATAATAATTCACGATAACACAACAATTCTTACACAGTGTTGGCATTGGTGTGTCGTGTTTACGCGGAAACACATCTTCAATCGTAGCTTTTTCTTTCATATTTTTAATATAATAATAAAAAATTGCAATGAAAAATTCTAAACAAATGAGCTGTACGACTACAAAAACAACATCTGCGCAACACGTGAAACGACTGACATTTGTGATGTGAGAACCAGTTGATTATTTTTCTGGGTACTTGGGTAGATATTGGGTACTCATTTGTACTCGTTCTAAATATTCGCAGCGATGTAATGTAACAAAAATTACAAGTCAAATAAAATTATATAAATGTATAATAAGTTAAATTTTGTAATAACTATGTTTACCAAATTTAATAAGTTAGTCTGTATAAAGATATGCTTTTTTTGAGATAAAAAAAGGCGTTCATGATAACATAATTTTTGGTCAACTCCTTAGGTTTTCTACGACTTGTTAGTCATATGTTTTTTCTTTAGTTTAAATGAATTTTTAACCTGTGAAGACTCCAATTTAGTTGCAGCCTTAACACAAAATAGAATACAATTACTTATGCTACTACTTATTTATCAAAAATTTTTATCTCTGTATCTAAGTGGGGCTATAGACTCCCGATAACTCATGAATTATAACAAAACATCTCTAGCAAAATGTTTTGGTACCTCTTAACCTGTAGAATACCTTAGGATACGTTAACCACTCAGTGCTACTAACAGACATTTCCCTCTGCGGGTTAGGGACTCAAGAATTTGCGAGAGGCGACTAAAATCCAATATTTTCCGCGGCAGTCGGGAACAACCTGAATTTTTATGTGGCTAAGGACTCTCACTCCTGCAATATTCCCCGAAAACAAATTTGGGGAATATTTTTGCGGTTATTACAAAAACAGCAACTATCGGACATTGAGGAATCCCCTTTACAGCTATAAAACTTCTAAAACAACCTTTATTTATAGGTGACCGACTATCTCAACGACCTTTCTCAATGTTGAACCGAAGCAGCTGGACCAGGGAGTACAGCTGGAACAGGGAGGGAGTTAGAATGTTAAAGTATATGTTTATGTATACAAGAATGACAGATAAAATATTGCGCCAATGAATTTTTTCTTCTAAAAATCTACCTCACAATTCCATACATACATAAAAAAAGACCCTATGTTTTCGTCTTTTTGTTATTGAAGTTTGAAAGTGCAATGACAACAAAATAGCGGCTGATTGTCAAAATTTATTACTGTGTGTAAGCCATCTTTGGAATGATGATGAATTTTTATGAGGATCCTTTTATTTCATGCCCCAAGGGGGGCAACCGAAATTATAAATTTTTTTTCCGTAATGTCGGATGTTGGTCCGACCAGGACGCGGACTCATGACCGTTCGCTTGGAAGAGTGCAGCGCTAATGCGTACCGAAAGCCAAAGTCGGAGACACAAAAACTCTGATGGTCAATAACCCAAATAGGCAAAGAGAAAGAAACGTTCTTTGCAACTTACATCTCACTTGGTCGGCCGGTCATCTGGGATGCTGAACTTTTCTATTTCGCGATTGGGTCTTATTGAGAATTAGCAAATAACAGACTACTCACAGTACTGTCATGCAGACTTTTACTGCAAGACATCTATGTATTTTACTTTATAAGAAGCATAATCTTATGATTCGCAGTATCTGCTGGAATACTATTGAACAGATCACACTTTGCAGGCCTTGCTTACTTGACGTAGAGCTGCTCCTCCGACACGTCAGCAGGAATATACCTGGCTAAATGGACTCCATTATCGGCAGCTCTTTAAATGCATTTCATAGAGAACCAACCAACACCTTTCTCAACTCTCTTCCGGTAAATGACATAATCAGCTGAGTTACTAAGACTTGATTCCGATATACTAAACGTAAGTGCGACATGTAATAAGTGTCGTTACAACACCAACCCTTTTGTCACCTCTTTGCATGTTGTCTAAAGCGGTCTAAAGCGGTTCATATAATACCCTCATTTTGGTCTGAACCCGTCGAAACGCTCGTTTAGAATGCGAGTCTTTTTAAAATCTGCACAAAGGATTGATTGATGGTACTAAATATCCAGGAATTTGATATTTATTTCTGATAATCAAAAATAACTCAAAGTACATATTTGCATGTCTGGATTTTTACAAAAAAGTTTAATTTGTTTTTGAAATTTTATGTAGTCATGGTGCCAGCCTTCGTGAGGTTCAAACCGCTTAGCGTATAGTGTTTACTTTTAACGACGTGTACCACTTGCTATAGAAATTAAGAAAACAAGTATTTAAATTTATTAAAAATTAATTTTTTTCTTCAAAAAGGTACCCACCATAACAAGTTTTATGAGAAAAACAGCGAAAGTGAGAAAATTTATGGTAATCAAAGCAGTCTCTGGAGGGAAATTAAGATTCGATTCCTCTAGTAAACCACGTTTACGACGCATGTGAACTTTCGGTGTCCAAATCATGTTATAACCATCCTCTATTTGATGATGATAAGTGCATTCAAATAATATTTTCTTCGAGAAAAATTTTTTTTAGTTAATAAATGATAATATTTACCTATCATAAGCATCATTCTATGCTTTAATTTCCTTAAACTATTAAGCTTTTGTTCGATTGTAAATTTCGATTGTCTTGCCCAGTTGCGTTTGACTGTCTTTAGGAAACTGAGAAATCCCCGCAACGAAGGACTTTCCAGCCCTTTTATAACATGCAGAAGCATAGGTGTTTTCTCTTCTTCAGAACGCATAACTTCATCTTCATCTTCTTCTTTCTCATTAGTAGTGTTTACCTCTGGTTTCGGCTCTTTGCGTTCTATTTCAACCTTTGTATTTTTAGCTGAGTTCTGCTCTTGAATTTCTAATTTTTCTTGCTTCGAATTTTCATTAATTACTTTTGTTGGCATTATTATATGTTCTTTATTTTTTAGCAGTTGGGAACCAGGATCGAGCATTTTTTTCAAAGTCTCCACATCTTTTGCATTACTAAAGCGTTCCCGTTGATATTCCAACCATTCTGGACTGGGTGTTGTTGCATCTTCGTGTGTATGTTGTAAGTTTTTGCGCCTGGTACTCGTAGCACCCTTTTCCGATGCTCCACTGCTGCAACCAGGCTGTATCAGTAGATAAGCACCGAAAAAGAAGACACCAAAGTGTAGAGTTAACATGTTGTTTTGCTGAAAGTTGTTATAGAACTGTATGTTCATCAGTATATTTCATGGTATGGTGGTTCATTTTGGTTTCAGCCTCTTACATACATATGTATGTATGAGCATGTTGAGTGGATTTTACGGTGTGTTAATTTTTGAGGAGTGTCAACCGTTGCATGTGAATGCACTGACAACCTAGATTGCCTTTTAATACCTTCAATATATATGAAATGGTATATTAACTTTAGCCCGAAGTATGGAAGTACCACAAGAAGAAGAGATAGACCTGCCAAAATCCGTTTGTATCAGAAAGACGAGCTGCGTTGATTTAGTCATGTCCGTCTTTCCGTCTGTTTGAACGAAAACTAGTACCTCGTTTTTGAGATATTTCAACCATCCTTGGCAGATGCACAGGCACGTTTATATGTACATTTGTCGGTACCGGCAAGATCGGCCCACTATAGCATATAAACGAGTGATTTTTCAGATTTGAAACTTTGAAGCTTTTGGCCATAATTCTGTCAGAAAATCATTAAAGAGCAGGAAATTTGGTATTCTACACACTTAACTTCAATTGGTGTTGAAAATCATCGAAATCGAAAGACTAAATTAAACAGACGTAAATCCAAGTTAATATTAATACCGAAAATCATCGAAATCGAATTTTGCAATTTGCAATAAATTGTATATGTTCATGAAGGGTATAAAGATGTAGGCATTGCCGAAAACAGTCCTTCCTTCTTTCTGGCTTTTAAACTGTTCTACGAAAAAGCTCTCTGCATGCCAATCACCGAACTTAAAGTTACCATTTTATTGAGATAACTTTGGCTACAAATCATACCAAAGTATGTCGGGAGCATGGTAGTAAAACAATTCTAAAATAAGACTTTGAAACGGCGGCATATAATAATTTCATATCCTAAATGACGAGCGGCCGCGATAGCCGAGTGGTTAGCATTGCGTGCTGCCATTCAGAAGGTCTGGGTCCAAAAAATGGTTCACACCAAGAAGATCGGGCGTTAATAACCCAGGTGAAACCACTGTACTTAGATTGCGAGCTGAGAGAATAACTTATGTTACAAGCTCTGCTCAAGAATCCACCGACCGTTCACCGGGGACGACTTAAAAATGTAGATCTATCGTACACTACAAAATAAAAGAGAAGCTCGACCGAAAATCACTTGCGCGGCTATAATGCTGCAGTAATACCAGAACATGCATGTATAATTACTAGTGAACGAGGGCAATACGACATATTATTTATCATCAAACAAAGAGTCAGCGCATTTTGATTTGTTTACCACGTAACTTTTGGTAGTCAACTTTGAAGGCGCAGATAATTTTTTCAATCTAGGAACCGCCATCATCACCGACAACAATGTCAGCCTGGAAATCTAACGCAGTAAACTCCTTTCTCGACGATCAAGGCTCAAATGGTGCAGTAGCGTTGTCGACGACGACATCCGTTGAGTTTTCGAGAGAAATGCTTTGCGAACAAGCAGCTACGCTGGCTAGGTCATGTGATCCGGATGGATAAAAACACTCCAGCTTTGAAAGTATTCGATGCAGAACCCGCCAGTGGAGGCATAGGAGGAAATTCACTCATGAAATCAGGAGAAGAAAGTTTCATGGCTACACTTTGTGTCTTCAATTTGCGCCGAATGGCTCGAAGAAGATTGCCTTGCTCTTCTCGACTCGGCTAGAACATAATCACGTAAGCGGTACTTAACATATGCTAATAAAGAAGAGCAAATAAGGCGTTTACTTGATGATCTAATCGGGGTTAGGTCGCCAAAATCCGCCCACATTTTCCCACTGAAGTGGTGAATCATCAAGGTGCGACTGCCTTGTCAAGCTAATTCTGGAGAACCTCTAATCAAGGAACATAATTTGCAGGTCCGGCAATTGGTAAGCCGACATAAGCGGAACAAGTGGGAACAATACATAAGATTCTGAAACCTCTGCATTAGAACTCAGTCATATCATTGTTTAATCCGACGATGACCTGGTGCGGTAGCTATTTTAGATGGCTTTTTACACTGTATCCTTCGGTTGGCAAAATGAAGCGACAAGTGATTCGCTGTCTGCGCAAATTGTCAATCACCAAGCTCGGCGCTTGATTTCTCCAAAGCGCACGTTTAGGCAGTAATTAGGAAGGCAAATACTCCCAATTCAATCGGCCGCGATGGAATAAGTATGCTGATGTTTAAACATCTGAGTATAGCAGGTGTAGAGTTCCTCACAAATGCCATCAATGTGGCACTGAACACTTTAGCAATACTCGACATGTGGCAACAAGTAAACTAGTAACGAAGGCACTAAGGCCGTGCTGCTCCTGAATTTAGTTCATACTTTTTACTGAGCCCAGTAGCACATCTTCACGGCCTGGACATGAACTGTCCTAGTAGTCTTTGACAAGTTCAATCAAGTAATAGAGGAAAGATATAGAAATGTTGCTCCCAACTTACAAAGTAATCGAACGGTCTGTCATTAATTGCGCTGCACCGATTTTGACACCGTGGACTAGCAGTATTCGCTAGGATATTACAGCAGGGATTATCCTAGGACACATCTACTTGATACGAAGCCACCACTTAGACACATCGGGAAAAGAGTGCTTAACCTAATGGACTCCATTCAACACCATAACAGAACCACTAGAAACTATGACAGGAAATATACCCCTGCGGGTTAGTAGGGATTCAAGAATTTACCCGCGGTAAGGCTTGCCTGTCGTAAGTGGGGACTAAAATCTAATAGTTTCGCGGCAGTCGGGTTTTTATACAGGATTTTTTTTTCGGCCAAGAACTGTCACACGGGCAATATCGCCCAAACCTCATTTGGGGTATTTTTCTGCGGTAAAAAAAACAACAACACGACAACATACACTAAACGCCACTCATAGAGAGTCCGTCAACATCTTTATCAACACACACATAACATCCCACAGCAAACGACATACTTAATGTATGTCCAGCGCACGAAGAGTTCACGCAACTCTCTTCTTTTTATCCGAACTTGTCGAAACAGCTCGCTTCCTGGACCGCATGGACGAAAACAACGACGGCTACTGCGGAAAACAGTCTATAAAAAAAACTTTTATAATTTCAAACAAAAACACCCACATTTTGCCTAATAGCAAAAATTCAAATATTTATTTCGAAAAATAAAGATGAGCATCATAATAATAACACATTATCATTCATAAGACTGATCTTAACGATCATAGTAGTGTTATGGTATATAAGTATATATATATACATAAGTATTGTAATATATTTGTATGTAGTATGTATATTGCATAGAAACTAAATAGTTAGTTAATATATTGTAATTTGAATATTATACCTAAAAAATTTCAAATTCTTTATAGAACTAGTTGTTTCACTTTTCTTTTACATATATATGTATATGAGTTGTATGTAGAATTGCAGAGAAAAAATTTAGCACTATTGTTCAGTTGTCTTTAAGCATATATATTATCTGTATGACCTTACTTTGGCATACATATGTATATATATGTAGATAGATAGTTAATAGGTAGGTAATATATGTAGGTATGTATAACTATGTTATGTATTTTTTTTTAAATATGTAGGTATATATATTAATTATATATGCAAAGTAATTTAATTTGATCTTAGATTCTTAGTTACGACATTTTTTTTGTTTTTCAATTTAATTTCTATCACTAACACTTGGGTTGAATTATATATTTTGGGATTAGAGAACAAAAACAATGATTAATCATCGAAAATCGCTCTCCATTAAGATCTATACAAATCTTCATGCGTTTGTCCCAATTGCCGAATCACTATCGCCACTCTGATTGAGGTATCTCCAAAACTTGCATTCTAAAAGCATGAAAAGCTTCTTCAGTTGTCCGAAAACGTTGACTTCTCAGTTTATTTTTTTTTACATACAGGAAGAAAATAAGTCATTAGGTGCCAAATCAGGACTATACGCTGGATGTTTCATCAAATCGTAGTTTTGAGTGCTCAAAAATGCAGTTGTTTCAGTCGTGAGATGGGCGAGTTCTCGCTTTGTCGTGATGAAGAGTGATTCGTCTACGGTGATTGGTTTTCCTGATTTCTTGAATGACAATTGACAAACAAATGATTGTATACAGCGTAGAATTTGCGGTTAATCCAAAAAAAAAAGAAAAAAAAGGTAATTTGCTTGGAAGTGCTTTGTACGCGAACAGCCTTTGTTGGATTCGACTCATCTTGAAATACCCATGCAGTTAACTACTTTTTACTTTCCGACTCATAGGCGCAAATCCACGATATCATAGACATGTTTGGACGCACCGTTATCATATTTTCTGAACATTTCTCTAAACCAACCGACACGAGCCCATTTTTGAGCAATTAACAAACTGCGTGGGATCCAAAGTGAATAAATTTTGTTTACAATGAAATGCTCATGCAATATTGAATGTAAGCTGGTCTCACTAATGCCTATTGTTGTCCCAATCTCACGATAGGTCACATGACGATTTTACATTATCAGTTTGTCACAACTGTTTTTTGACGACCTTCACGAAATACGACCTCGATTGGTTTCACCATACCATCGATAAACACTGGTCCTTGATGGAGCTTCATCGCCAAAAATTGAATTTAATTCAGCGATGCACTATTGCTGAGTTAATCCGCGTCGAAAGTGATAACAAATAATTCTGCAAAAATGTTCGCGATTTAATTTAATTTTTTTTGGCAGAGATGAATATTTTAAGTTATTGTAAAAAACACAAATAGCGCTCGTATGCCGAAACGTTCTTCTGTAAAATATCAAAAATGTCAAACTTTACGATAAAGTTGTCAATTGCCATACTGCAATACTAGGATTGCCAAATCCCGAAATATATAATGCAATCCTCGTAATAACTATGAGTACTCTAAGTAAATTGTGTGTATATATGTATAGTAAATTACAATTTCATAAGAAAATCGATTAAGGTACCACTGAGAGTAAAATCCATTAAATTCCTATATAATTTTAATATATACAAATATATCAGCTCGTAGGTTGAAAGAGTTACATAAATTAAATTTATGAAGGGAAAAATTATATATTACATATTTTGATTTCACAATGTTTCTGTTATATACATTGCTCTTTCAGCGTACGAACGATATTACATATGAAATCAGACAAAATAGCAACATTCATACTAGAGCTCAAGATTTTATTCGAACATTTTCGAGCAGCTTGAGCATTTGAGCAACAATCATTCGCACACTTGCTCATTGCGCATTAATCGAAAATTTTCGAGCACAAGCTAGAGTATTTTGAACATTTTGACTTGGTTTGACAAATAAAGTTTAAAATTTTCATTCTGCTGAGCAGTTGAGAAATGCACGAGTATTGATCGAGCATCGAGCTGCTCGCAGTGCTCGATACCCAGATATCTAGAGCTCTAATTCATACAACGTACTTAGTTCACTGCGATTTTTACTTATTCTTCTTTTTATTTTTGTGGAGATATTTGTTGTAATTTTTATATGTACAAGTAGTAGTAGTACGTGCTGTTAGTTCCCTTATATATACCGTAATATTGGTAACAATTTATTTTTTATAATTTTCACAATTTTTAATTGATTTCCTTCTTCCTATTTTCTTTCTTTATATTATTTTAAACATACTTATACATACATATATATCTCTCATTTAACATTACGACATAAGTGGCCACGCATCCATTTTATGGCCTTATCGCCAATCGCTTCCACTTTTGGTGTATTCGGCAAACTGCGACAGCCATAAACTTCCGATTCGATTGGCTGATGTTCATGATGTGTTTGTTGTTGCAGTGATGATTTTTGACGTTGACGTGGACGCTGTTGCTCCTCAGCTGTTAATTTTGAAGACAACTGCTGTTGGTCTGTCTGCTTTTCTACATCCCTCTCTACCGTTGCTGGTTCGTCATCTTTTGTATTGACATTTTGACATTTGTTCTCTGCTTTAACAGGTCATATATCACCGCTGCTGGCCCATCGTATGTCATCGGTTTCATGTGTTAGGTAACGGGTACCAACTTGTCCCTCCAAGTTGCGTAAGTCTCTATAGGTATGTTTATCTTGTAGCCAATAATGTTGTAAACTCTTATCGACAGTATAGCGCTTACGTTGTTTCACTTGCAGGAGATTATTGATGAGATCGATGGCTGGAGGGGGGGGTTATAACAAATGTAAATATTTATATTTAATTATACTTATTTCTTTAAAATCGTCATACCATTAGAAGATATCTCCTTCCATGGATTTGGTGGATACATGAAGGCGGCATTTTGTATTTGATCATTTATGTCCTCCTCTTCGTTGAATGGGAATGTGCCACTCAGGCTAACATAGATAATAACACCAACACTCCACATATCAAGCGAACGGTTGTAGCCTTTGTTGCGTAAGACCTCAGGCGCTGTGAGGGAGTGTCGTGAATGCATTTTAATATCTCAATTGAAACAAATGCGTTTGAGAGCCTTCAAGACTGCAGTGATACTTACCCAAGTAGGCTGGTGTTCCCACAACCGAACGCCTAAAAGACTTCTCCCCTATAATTCTGGCATAACCGAAATCACACAGCTTTACTTGTGGAAACTCAGAATCGGAGGAGAGTAAAACATTTTCCGGTTTCAAGTCACAATGGACAATATTTTTGCTATGTAAATGCTTTAACGCTATGAGTATCTGAGTAATAAGAAATTTCGTTACACGTTCACTAAGCCGTCCACGCTCGTGTGAGAGTATCATCTCCAGCATATCACCTTTCAGTTTTTCCATCACAACAAATATACGCTCGGGTGTTTCGAACATGCGCTCAAGATTCACGACACCACAATGGGAAATGTTCTGCGGGAAGAAAAACATTCTTAATGACCTACATATGTATTTCGGAATATTATATAAATAAAAAGCAGTAATATCGACGGCGTTGCGCTAGAGAATTTTAACTAATGATAGAGATCAGTATTGGCTACCTCTCTTTTTAGAGAAACTCTTGTAATAATTCTGGCAAATTCCTGAATAAAAAAACCTAATTTTAACATAGAATGAAATCTGTTTTTTTTCCAAAGAACTTATCTTTTTGAAGATTGGACCGGTACAAAATTTATTATTTGAATTATGAAACTTAGAAATTTGAAAATGCTAAGTCGCCGATGGCGTCGCGCTGCTCGGAAGAAAATATACATTCGTAAGGGTTGAATAGGTGCTAACCACTCGGCTACCGCTTTCCAATCTTTACCCTATAAAATTCCAGCTATCATTTAATTACAATTTGTCCTAACCTCTAGTTCAATGCAATTGACTTCTTTGGGACGCTACTGAAGGCCTCCACATATATTAATAATCTCATTTGCAGATTTCCTTTCCGGATCTGTTTTCGAAAGAGCTCCTACAAATCGTAGAAAATTTTTGAAACTAACCTGTAATATGGCAACTTCATTTTTCAGCTGGGCCTCCTGTTTGGTGGGAAAACGTAACTTATCAATAACTTTAATCGCCACTTCACGTTTGGTCTTCTTATGGACACCACCATAAACCACACCAAATTGACCAGAACCAAGCACTTCATCGGGAAATATTTGATATAGTTGACCCATATCCTGGACGTTCTCTTCCGATTCGCAGCATTCTGTGAAAATAACAGTAAATATATGATTATTATACCAACAACCTTCGTGGGACTTTTCTTCATCATTACTCACGCGTATTTGTGACATGCATGTAAGCCTGCTTGATGATTGTCTCCCAGCTTTTGGCAATATCCGAGCCAATACCACTATCCGGTGGCGGTAATCTCACCGGTTGCTCTTCACGTATACCCACCAAGGGATCTTGACCCACATAATAGCTTATGTTGGCCGTCTTCAGCTCGAAACAGTAATTGTTGTCCACGCGCAAATCACGATTTGTATCGATACCCTGTATTTCCGATAGCGGTATATCTTTATGATACTTACTGCCCTGCTCGGAGAAGAATAACGTGAGCGTTAAACTTTTCGAATCCAAGCGCCAGTAATGACGTTTCACTGTTTTATCTAAACTGGTATAGTGTACCAGCCAACCCTCTTTGATCGCCTGACCACCACGTTTCTTGGTGTGTTTTACAGATTGTACGATACGCATCAACGGAATATTAGCACTTGGTGATGATGATGAGCTCGATTGTTCCGATTGTCCATCAATTGACTGCCCTTCGCCGGCACTGCGAGCATCACCACCACCACCGACGCCCACACCACTCACCAGTCCATTAACCAGCTCTGGTGGCGAATTATGAGCATTTGTTGTTGCTCTTGGTACACCGGCGCGCGTAGACTTGGCACCAGCGGCCGACGAGCCATACTTATACGCCATACCACTCTTAGAACCACCACTAGCAGCACTAGGCGACGGATTGTCCTCGAAATCACTATCATCGAACTCCTCACGAAAGAAGTTATCACTCGCTTTTGAAGCATGCGTCGGTGTGTTGTCGGCAAAGTCATTGGCTTGCAATTGCCGTTCGCCGGTACAGTCATGTGGCACTTTGTCTAAACATTTCTTATGGGCATTATATTGGCAATCTTTACATTGGAGACCTTGTTTGAAGAGACCCTTCAGCAGTTTTTTACAATATTGACATACTGTGGGTATGCCATAGGTGTGCACCATGAAGGTGTGTGGAATGCGTATTTTTTCAGCGTAAGCGAAGGTGGGCGTGTACATTGAAAGATTGGCGCCAAGACACTGGCTGCTGCCACTGTGGGTACCATTACGACTACTGGAGGAGGGTGAGCGGCTGTGACTGCGATAATGTGGCACGTTCTAGAAAATGATGCATATTTAGATAAGGAGGGAAAGAGCAGACAATGGAGAATTATGAGAATTACTAATTATGCTTGATTTTTTGTGCGATATGAGCGCTGTGCAGTGAAAGTAAGTGAATTCTCATTGCTCGGGAGCTTTATTTTCAAATATTCTTTATTGGTGATCTGGCGTAGAGTATTTAAAGTTGAGAGAATAAAACAATAAAGGGAAAAAAAAAACAAAATAAAAATGTTGGTTCAACTTCTTTCTTTATTCAAAAAAATTCTATATAAAACGTTTTTTTTTTGTTTTCACTAAAATATAATTTGAAATAATTTTACAAAATTATGAAGTTATTTTTCAAATAATTATAAATGCTCTAAACCAGATCGCAAATGCCTAATCTATATTTTGTTTACTTTAAGTTAAGTTTGAAATGTCCTTTTCATTAAAATATCGTTGATAAGGGTATATGGTATGTCTTTTTTTCTTAACTACCCAACACCATTAGCCGACTAAGAGTAAATGTAGTACAAAAGTTACTAGTCCTTTATATCTATAATGAGCTCGAATATACTTTAAGTCTCTCAATATGATTATTATGTTTAGTCTTCGATTATAGTATGTATAAGTATCGTCAAAATTATTTAAAAATGTTCTCTTCACTTCAACTACTAACTCTCCACAGCGCCTCTATCTAATTCTTAATGATATCACTCATCAAATCCGACATTCGCTTTACCAATGAGCTACCGCCATCACTACGCGCTTGATCTTCATTCGATACAAGCGACTGTGTTGAACCGCCAGAGGGACTGCGTGGCGGTTGTAGATTCGATGATCTTCTCGAAGTACTATCGTTGGGACGTGCGCAATTGTTTGGTATCTTCACAACACAACGTTTATGATAATTTTGACTGCAACCTGTGTCAGATAAAAGAGAAATGAAATGATAATGAAATTTTTTTTCACATACATACATACATTCATATGTATGTACTTTTGTGAATTTTATGTATAACCACTCACCATCACATTTGAGTCCTTGCCGCACCAAACCGAATAGCATTTCACCACAGAAATCACAAAATGTTGGCGCTTTGTACGAGTGCACTTGAAGCGAATGTGGCTTTAGTGTTGGCATCTCGGATGTGGGATAAAGTATAGCTACGGCAAAAGGGGAATAAAGTAAGGAAATGTCAATCAATTATTATGGCACAAGTTGAAACTTTTGAGTTATTAAAATGAGCTACATATGTATGACACCACTTACGGTTGGCTGTCAGTACAATCTCTACTAATGTCTCATCGACTACTTCCGCTGCCGAGTTGATAATGTGCAATACATTTGGACTGTTGTAATCATGGCGAAAGAGTAATACACGTTCTGGTAAATGTGTTAAGCCGCTGTCGGGAATCTGAAAAATATAAGAATAAAAATAACTTAAATGTTCGAATATATAGATTTCCATTGGTTAAAGGTA
Organism: Neoceratitis asiatica; assembly: GCA_030068015.2. Taxonomy (NCBI): domain Eukaryota; kingdom Metazoa; phylum Arthropoda; class Insecta; order Diptera; family Tephritidae; genus Neoceratitis; species Neoceratitis asiatica. The sequence continues at coordinate 37,343,014 of CM061528.1, forward strand.
AGGTAAAGTAGAAATATAATTCATTGTTATACTTTAATCTGTGAGGAGCAAGTTGAAAAGAGAAGCTATAAGTTTTTTTTTGAAGTAACGGTTTGCGGTTTCCAAAATAAATAAATAAAATACATTTAAAAGAATTTTTAGAAAATTTGGGCCATAAATCCGCCAAAGAGCTTGAAATTATGTACTCTACACATATGAGGATGAATTGCATATGTGGGTTTTTGTCTGAAATTCGTCAAAGAAGCATCTAGGAGTGGTATTTTATTACGAATATTCTGATAAATATTGACATAGAAAATTATCAGTATTGAAAGACTATATTTTATAGCCCCATACAACCGATTCTTTTGATTATGTGTAAGAAATTTGTCAAAATCTCATGTAATGATGTGAAATTTCGTTATGTTAGGCATAGCCGAAGACAGCATTTCTGTTTTTATTTAATTTATTTTTAACAAAAAAAGCGAGAAGCAATGATACCAGACAGTGAGAGCTTATTTAACCAAATTTCATGACAAGTGAGGATGTTTGGTAATGATTGCTTGCTAAACTAGTCAAACTCCCAAGTCACCATGCTTTTACCAAACGAAAAAAATGCACAGACTGTGTTGAATAAAATGGAAATCTTTCTGAATAGTGTTTCGTCAAATCAATGATTTTCATATGTCACGGCCTGTGGAGCCATCAAATATTGTAGAATAAGTTCGAATAATTGACGGAGTCGACGAGTCGATCAGAAATTCAACTTTTTATTTTAGATGTGAAAAAGTATTGTATCGGTTATAAGGTCAAGAGGAAAACCATAAAATTTTTTTTTGTCGGATCCGGAAGTAACTAAGTTTTCTTCTAGGGAACACTGTTTTGGACAGTATTTGATGAACGATGAAGGTTTCGAGGCAATCGTTGGTGACATTTATATTATTTAGGGAATCCTAGGTGTTATTCTGCTGACCTCACATGACCTGGGTGACACCAAATGACTTACGACCTTCATGTCCTTTGTTAAAGTAAGCAAATTAGGCGTTGCCGTGAATACAAATACAGAGTTTAATTAAATACAGGAAATTTCTAACTTCCTGCCCCGGTTGAGATCTTTATAAATCATTTGATGTTCTAGACAGGTTTATGTTGGGTCCCCTTCTGTGTAATATTCCCTATGTGTGTAAGCGTCGTAATTTATATTAGGATGGACAATTAGCGAGTTTTGATGGCTGATTTTTTTCAAAACGGGCGAAGTGGTGTATCATGATTTCAGATCTCCAAAATTATTGGCAAACAAATTTCTATTTACGTTCACTCCCCCGAAAGACAGGAAATGCAAAGTTCCTTCAGCTCTTCGAAAACTGTGAAAATAAAGTAAGACTCGCGCAACAAATTTTTGATGAGACCTGATTTTTCAGTAAACACCTGCCACCATAGGGGGATTCGCTATGTCTAGAAAATGCATACTATGCAAATATTTCCTATGGAATTGTACTAGAGATCAAAATTGTGACATATTCAAGTGAAACAATAACAACCGCACAGGCACAGGGTTGCTTTTTCCTTCACAGGGTTGATTTTTCCTTCTTGCTATCTGTGGGAAATAAATATACATATGTAGGTTTTGGTATAGGATATTTTTCCTATCGTAGCATATTTTTTTGCATGTGTTTGGTTGTTGTGCCACTGCACGAATAGGAAAAATTTCCTATCCGTGCACCGTAGCACGCATTTCCTAGACTTAGCGAATACCCCTCATGAGTTTGGTAAAGCAAAACAAGATACCTTTATACTTTCATGAACATATCAAATTTACTGCAAATTACAAAATTCGATTTCGATGATTTTCATTGTCAATATTAACTTGAATTCACCTCTGCAGAACACCAAATTTCACGCTCCCACATGATCTTGAGACGTATTTTTTTGACGCAAAATCTCATATATGAATATCTTGGTTATATAGGGTCTGTATGATACAATTTTCCGTTTTTGATTATTTTCAGTGCCAATATTTATTTGAACTTATTTGTGTAGAATACCAAATTTCACGATCAGTTTGGTCCAAAGCCTCATATTTGAAGAAATCGATGTATGGGAGCTATATGTTATGGTCGTCCAATTTCGATATACATATGTTTAGAATTGCAAATTTCATGCTCGTAGACGGAAAATTTCAAACCTAAAAATATTGGTTGTATATATGCCGTAGTAGTCTGATCCGATTTGCTTTAAAACAGACTGGCGGACAGACATGACTAAATCAACTCAGATCGTCATTTTGGTACGAACGATATAATTTTTGGTGGGCATATTTCTTCTCTTTTTTGGTACTTACAATATTTCAGCTCAAAGTTAATATACCATTTCATTTACATGATAGGTATAATGAAGAATTAATAATTGAGACTTGAAAGTCCCATTCGCTCCGTAATCCCAACAAAAGTGTTAATATCTCGACATAAGTTACATATTTATTAATTTATTTTGTTCTGATTGACGCAATGTATTCCTTCGACCAATTATCATTTATAATCATTTTTCACTACAATTCACTCATAAATAATTAAAATTAAAGCTACACATTCGGATGAAAGCATAAAGCTCGTAACACCTCGAGCAATATATAGGGTTTTCCAATAAGAATGATATGATTTAAAAAAAAGTACACTAATTGTTAAGGAAATTCAAATGTTTTTTACTTAATGTGAAGTACAATCGATATAATTAAGTTCTGAATATAACATCACTCAAATGGCCTCCACGTCTTCTTTTGCTGGAACGAATTCGATGAACCCAATTTTTGAGCACTTTTTCCGCTAAAATAAGTCGTATGTCATGAATAGCACGTTCAATATTGACTTTTAAAGCTTAAAGAGAGTCTGGTTTATTGCTAGAGACCAATGGCTTCAAATAACCCCACAAGAAATAGGATAATGGTGTTAAATCACAACTTTTTGGAGGCCAATCAATGTCACAATTTCTTGAAATAATCGAATCTCCAAACCTTTCTCGCAATAATTCGGTTGTTCAACGTGCCTCGTCTTGTTGGAACCAGATGTTGTTAAGATCAACCTCTTCCAATTGTGGTCATAAAAAGTTGATTATAATTGATCTCCATTGACAGTAACGCTGCTACCAGCTTAATTTCGAAAGAAGTATGGACCGATGATTGCACCAGACCAAAAACCACACCAGACTGTTAATTTAAGTGAATGGTTGTTCATGAATAATTTGTGAATTTTCTTCGCACCAGAATCGACAGTTTTGTTTATATATCGCACCACTCAGATGAAAGTGAGCCTCATATCATCCCTATTGGAAAACCCTTTATTTAATATGTGGCTTTGCCACAAAAGTCCTCATGTCATTTCTAATTATGATATTACTTTGACGATATGCAATGTTCGGAACACATTCTATGCACAATTATATATGATTACATACACATTTATATATATATATATATATATATATATACATAACTACTAAATATTATCCTCCATGCCGTCGTAAATAATTGGATGTGAAGTAAAGCGAATTAAATACGTAGCAGGGAAAGTCCAGCGCAATATTGCGATTGTCTGTAATAAAATAAAATAATTAATGTGCGGCAATTAATGTGTGGCAATGCACGTGACATCCTTGATAACACCGTTAATGTTTATACACAGAGATAAGTAAGTGAATGGTTAGGGTTGTTGGGAGTTCGACGCCTACAATGATATCAACAAATTGTTCCAATTGGGTGATTGAGAGGAAAATATAGTGTAAGTGGAGGGGATATTCATTTTCAACGTCACCCAGACATCTCCATCAAAGATAATTATGCATTCGCATATGTATGATTACTATTTACCATGGCACTTTACAAAGCTTGAACTAAATTTTTTCAACAGGTTTCTCCATAATAATTATGTGCGTCTTTGTAATTTTAACGTTGACGGTGTGGCCATAATTTTTACTCGCCTCTTGTTGGGTTTCCACTCTCATAATTGTGTTGTGTTATTTTCTTGCTAGTTGCTAGGTCTTTTTTTTTAAATCTCCTATTTGGGACCAAAAAAAGAGTAAGTCTATTACCTTTAGCGATATTACTATGCTAGGATGCTTTTACTCGTATCGAGCGAAGTCGGTTGTATGGGGGCTATATGATATAGTATTTCCATTTCGAGGATTTTCGGTGTAAATTTTCATTTTTATTTACTTGTATAGGATAACAAATTTCACGCTCTTAGATGCTTCTTTGACGGATTTCGGACGCAGGATCTCATATCTGAATAAATTGGTTGTATGGAGGCTATGTGATATAGTATTTCGATTAAAATGTTTTTCAATACAAACTTAAAACTCATAATATGTGTGTAGAATACCAAATTTCACGCTGACCAAAGCCTCACATCTGAACAAATCGGTATGTGGGAGCTGTATGTTATAGGCGTCCGATTTCGTTGATTTTCAGAACCAATTTTTAAATTAATCATGTATGTATATGTTTACCGATATATATATAACCGAAAATTTGTATAAAGAAGTTCAAGTAGCGATTGCCCGCCTGAAAAACAACAAAGCCTTACCGAAAGAACTAATCAAATACGGTGGAGAAGAACTGACAAGGTGCATGCGTCGTTTATTTTGCAGAATATGGTCGGACGAAGGCATTTCCGACAATTGGAACTTAAGTGCGCTCTGCCCAATTAACAAGAAGGGAGATCCCATAGTCTGTGCCAATTACACTGGGATAAGCTTCTTCAGTATCTCATATAAGGTTATATCGAGCGTACACACTGTGAACAAACTGACCTTTAGACCTGGAAAATCTACAATTGTCTTTGACAGCACGGAAACTAAATGTCTCTAACGTATACGCCACATAGCCGTATACGTTACTAACGTTAAGCAACACCAAAAGCTCCGTCAGGATCTGGAAGAAACAAGGTGGCTAATTATCGTGTGACTTCTTTAATTTATTAATGGAATAATAAATGAATAGAGAAAGTACAATTTTCTATAAGAGTGTATGGCTGCGAACAAAAACCAAACTCTACAAGTCACTTATCATTCCCGTGCTCTACAGCACGGCATGGACGATGACAGCATTGACTCAGCATCGACTCCTCAGATAGACGGTCGAAGTTTTCATGAGAAATGTTTTGTCTAAGATTTATGGTCCTTCGAGAATTGGCAATGTCGAATACTGCAGCAGATGGTACGATAAGCTGTGGAAGCAGAGGCAGGCGAACACCTCCACTCTGTTGGAAAGGTTAGGTGAAGAAAAGCGTGACTGCACCTGGTATTAGCAATTGGCGCCAAACTGCGAAAAGAAGGTAGGAATGACGCGCTGTTTTTAACTCGGCGATAATCGTGTAAACGGTGCCTACGTCAGTAACGAAGAAGAAGTGTGAATAATATGCAAATTTCAGACTTTGTTTTAATGCTTAAATTTCATCTCTGGGAAAATTAGATAAGATGCATGGCGTTTAATATATGCCGAATATCTAATATTCGGTTCCCCCCGAGCCTAGTCTTCACTTTTTCTTTGTTTTGTTTTATGCTGAAAATTTTATCACATGAATTTTACGTTAAGGTTGAATATTGCCTTTTTCGGGAATGCCAGAATATTAAGGAAGTTTACACTCACATATACATACCTACATATAGTGCAAGTATATGCCATTCTTTGGGAAATATTTTATGTTCCTACAATTTATGGTGTTGTGCCATTAATAAAAGCGACAGCACGGTGAGATGTATACATATATACATGTATTGGAAAATTTATATGCCACTAATGAACTTTATGTACGAGCTGCATAAGAGCTATGAAATATTTATGATGTGAGTGCCAACCTACTTTGAAAATTAAACGTTCTGTCACATCTTTTACGTCATCTTTTTCAATTTATTGTGGAAAATAATGAAGGCAAATACAAATATATAAATGCGAATGGTAGAAATTATGTGAAAAATGTTCAACTCCACACCACAAAAAAAAAGTATTTATATATCCAGCTTAGCTCGGCAAAAGAACTATACGTGCTTTGAAGTCAGATAAAACTTAGTGAAAGTTATTAAAAGTAATAACACGTGAAAAGTGTAATTCATCAACAATACCCGAGAGGCTGTAGTTTTTCTAGAATTATATTAAAGCCAGTGGTAGCCAGAATAAAAAGCATTTAATTCACAAAATACTTTTGACGGCATAATAATAAGTGCACCCGTGTAAGCAACGGCGCCACAGCTGTGCAATGCGCATTGCTTTAAACGCTTTTAAAAAGAGTTTTCCAATAGGGATGATATGATTTCTAAGTGTCGTTTTGGCCATTTTTAATATGTCATGATCTGTAATTTTTATTATTATTATTATTCAGTAATGTTTACAATTTACAATTTCATGACAAGATATACGCAAGAACAACGTTTACAAATTATTCAATATTATTGTCAAAATAATCATTCTGCATTTTTTTTTTTAAGAAAATCTTCTCCGACGAGGCTGACTTTCATCTGAGTGGTGCGGTAAATAAACAAAACTGTCGATTCTGGTGCGAAGAAAATCCACAAATTATTCATGAACAACCATTACATTCACCTAAATTGACAGTTTGGTGTAGTTTCTGGTCTGTTGGAATCATTGGTCCGTACTTCTATCGAAATGAAGCTGATAGCACCGTTACTGTCAATGGAGAGCGGTATAGATCAATTATAATCAACTTTTTATGGCCACAATTGGAAGAAGTTGATCTTGACAACATCTGGTTCCAACAAAACGAGGCTACGTGACACACGGCACGTGCAATAACCGAGTTATTGCGAGAAAGGTTTTGATATTCGATTATTTCCAGACACTGAGTGGCCTCCAAGAAGTTATGGTTTAACACCATTAGACCACTTCTTGTGGGTTTATTTGAAGTCATTGGTCTTTAGCAATAGACCAGACTCTCTTCAAGCTCTAAAAGTCAATATTGAACGAGCTATTCATGACACACGTAAAGGTGTTCAAAAATTGGGTTCATCTAATTCGTTCCTGAAAAAGAAGTCGTGGAGGCCATTTGAATGATGTTATATTCAGAATTTCATTGTATCGATTGTACTTGACATTGAATAAAACACATTTGAAGTCCCTTAACAATTAGTGTGGTTTTTTTTTTAAAGAAATCAAATCACCCTTATTGGAAAACCCTATACTATGACTAAAAGAGCTCTTCGAACGTTGTCAAAATTGATACATTTCATCCGAAGCGGTAATCACCGTTTCAACATCTACTGTAAAAATCACACAAAAAACATTGCAGTGCTTTAGGTGCTTCAGCAAAGCTACATTTGGTCTCCTTTCATATGTTCCAATACAGTTATATTCTGTTTTGACAGCTCTCACAGCTCTCACAGCACTCACAGCAGAGCAAGTAAAGCCAGCCGGCATTAGTACAGAGCCTTTAAGGTAATGTTCTTAAGCACACAGGTACAAGTATGATAGAGCGCAGAGATTGCGCTTTACGGGGTACCGTTATTTATTGTTATACAATTTTACAATCAACTGTTACTTTGCTTTCGTCACACTTTCGATACATTCTTAATAGTGCACAACAAGAAAACGGTTGATTTTAATATTTCGCGAATTTAATCGTATATGTACATACATATGTGTAAGTTTGATAAAACTAAATTGTGTGAATGAAGTGTGCGGTGTATGGTTGTGAAACTAAATATAAAAAAAACTGCAGCTGGGCAGAAGTTATTTACATTTTCAATTGATCCAAATTTGGTGCGCGAATGACAGCAGTAATGTCGCCAGAAAAAGGATATACAGGTTTGTGCTGGAAATCTCGCGATTTCATTTCCGATGCCGAAATCGCACGAATTTGTTTGAGGTGTAATTAAATTCGTTCGTAATTATTTAGTTTCGAACTTAAATTCGAAGCAGCTGATAGCAAAACAACAGACATTTCATAACATTTTTGTGTAAATATATATATTTTTTTTATATGAGCTTTATAACTTTTTCTGTTTATTTAATACATCGAATGATTGGAAAATTTTTGCAAAAGGTGTCCGACGGATTTTAAGATATCGCTACATTCGTTTACATATTCCAGGGGTGGTGTAAGTGAGCAGTCGCGTTGAAATTTCTTTCGGAAGGGGGATTGTTACCATTATTAATGTTCGCTGAGCTCTTCGCAAAATATGCCGCCTTCATAGTTCAGGTTTTGTCATGAACGACTGAAGAAAATATTCAAGATGAGCCTGATGAAAGTACCAACTCTTTTCATGCTCATGCGGCAAATTTAAGGATCCAGATTTCAAATATTTTAATGCTTTAATAACTAAATTACTTTATTTTTTCCAAACTTTACGCTACAAATATCTTATGCGCGTTCATGCAGGCGACCGATGAAATTCCTAAAAACGACAATCAAAATAGTCTCAGTCAGGAAAATATAGATCCACCTCTGTCAGGGGCTACTCATTTGAGTGAAGGTGGATAAATCCTGCCAAGTGAAGAAATAATGCGGCATATGCATCAACTGGAGGTAAAATTTTTTGTTCTCTAAAATATTTCGGCTATAATCGCGCAAGCGGTGCCTACGCCAATGTTGTAGTAGTAATAGATAATCTCTTTTAATAAGCAACAATTTTATTTAACAAATATTAAAGGCGCAACCGGGTATACTCGTACACCATTTCTCTTTTAAACATAGTTCGTAGAGTGGCGGACAAAAGTCTACATACACCGCCTGTATTCGTTGTGCAGAAAGTACTATCACTTTGCTGAAAAATGTAGATAAACAGATTTATTTTAAATGCTTTTCTAATCACATGTCCATTCTCTAACATAAAAAAAATTTAAAAAACTGTAAACTTAAGTCCACTAAAGGTACAGACCATTGTAAAAAACTAAAAAAAAAAATGGTTCCACCGCGTCTTGGCCGCCCGAAGAAACTAACTCGAAGAGACATCAGATTTATTCTGAAGGAAGTGCAAAATGATGCTAAAGTTACTGTTCGAAAATTAGCCGAAAACATCGCAAACTCATCAAGAAAGTGTGTCCGTCCAAGAACAATTCGAAAAGCTTTGAACGATAACGCCTTCCAAAATATAACGCCACGTAAAAAGCCTGTTATTTCTGAAAAAAAAAATCGTAAACCTCGCTTGGAGCTCGCTAAAGCACATATAAAAAGGGAATGAATTTTTAGCAAAAAGTCTTGTTTACAGACGAATCAAAGTTCAATATATTCAGCAGCGATGAAAGATTAAAAGTTTAGAGAAAAGAAAACACTGCACTTAACTCCAAAAATATAGTACCAAGCGAAGTGAAGTGAAGCATGCTGGCGGCAACGCAATGGTTTGGGGAGCGGTTGCGGCATCTGGAGTTGGAAAGCTTGTTTTCATTGAGGGTAATATGGATCGGTCGAAATATAAGTCATTGTTGGAAGCTATTCTGAAGCCTTCGGTGGACAGTTAGGAGCTTGGCGTAGGCTGGATCTTTGAACAGGATAACACTTCAAAGCACACGGTCCATATTGTTAAGGATTGGTTGCTTTATCATGCTCCAAGGCAACTACACACAGCACCTCAAAGCCCAGATTTGAATGTTATTGAATACGTCTGGGAGATTTTTGAGCGAAAAATTAGAAAAAATCAGATTTCCAACTCAGCATTACTCAAAGAACGTCTTATTGAAGCTTGGGACAGTATTACTCCCTCATGATTGACAAATTTAGTAGCTTGATGTCACGACGGCTTCAAGCTGTTATTGATGCGAACGGTGGACCAACTAAATACTAAAAAGATCAGGTTACCTGATATTAACCAAAGTTTTTGCGCTAAGAAAAGTTATGTATATACTGTATGTAGACTTTTGTCAATGTTGGATTTACGTTTTTTTTTTGTCATAGCTTTACTATTTCATGTTATAAAATTATTATTTTTTTATTTTTCATGATAAGGGAAAATAGTTGAAATAACTATATAATTAAATCATCCAATAAACCTTTGGACTTTCAATTTAACAAAAACAAAGGGTGTTTGTAGACTTTTGTCCGCCACACGATACACCTCGCAAACCTGCAAGAGCATAGATAATTGAAAACAAAACCAATAACTCACCTTTGTATTGATAAATTCGCAGGCTAAATCCTTGAGCGATTTCAGTGTCAAACTGCTGACTGGTACACAAACAGCATCGCGTAAACTGCCGAATTGAAAGAGGAAAGTCACTTCAGGTCCCTCCATAATAATGGGTACAGTGGTGGCAAGACCAGCACTGAAACTACTACCACCACTACCAGCACCACTAACGCCAGCAATACAATTCGCGTTGACGTTGTTGTGGTTGTTGTGTTGTCTATAGTGAGCCAGTGCAGTTGTTTCGTATTTTCTCAGTACTACAATAGCAACAACAACAGCAACAAGGACGTCTTACACGTTACAATTTTCGGCTAGATAGGTCAACGGAATGTTTGCGTTTATTTATGTAAATGTATGTGTGTAAAAATTTATAGAAATCTATATAAACTATCGTTGGTGGGTGTGAATGTGTGTGACCTGTTGCGCAGTGTGTCCTTTTTGAGTTGAGTTCTTGTAGCTTACACTGTACGCCCACTATGTACAAGACGGTGGTGAGTGGTGGTTAAGTGGATGGATGGCTTATTTGAATAAAATGGCACAAATAAACAGCGCTCCACTAATCGGGTCTTGGACGTTGGCTAGAAGGTTATGCTGTGTTGGCGGTTGATTCCACTTCTTCGACTGCACTTTGTGACGTTAGATTGTTGTTTTACTTCTACAATATTTAGTCGCGCTGTTTACTGTTGCCTTAATAAATATTTAACTTCGCTTGATTTATGAATTTCGCTAAGAGGGAAGAAAGTAAGAAAATTAGACATGGTTTTTACATCAGTCACATGTACATTTATGCAAGAAATTGTGTAGGAATACAGATATATATACTTATAAAAAGAGGGAAGAGAGAGGTGAGCGAGATGTTAATACATAAATGATTATAATGAGTTATGGCTATTATTCACTGACAAGGCTGGTATTAAAAGATATCATTTGCCATTTGGTAATAAATGAGTCATGCGCAGGATCAGTGAACGTTGGGATAGAGGGTAATAATATGTAATGCTTAACTCTTAGTAATTTGCATAATTGAGGGTACTCGCTATTGGTTTAATATTAAAATGACATCAAAATGTCATGTCTTTTGCTATGCTGAATTGATGGAATGAATAAATAGTGACAAGCCATGACTTATTTTAACATATGCATTTGATGTACAAATTATTTACTTAAAATTAGTATTATTTCATAAATAAAGTGTGCTACTGACATGCATTCATAACATAAGTGCTCGTATTTTACAAAAAAAAAAAAAAAAAATAAAAAAAAAGAAAAAATAAGCTCCTTCAAACTTAATACGTTAATTTTTTACATTTCAAAATAATGGAAAATATTTATCCCAGAACGATCTTTTCTGCTTCCTTGTGCATTTAACCCAACCAAAGTCTCATTTTTAGCAGCACATTTTGGCAACTCCAGATTCGCAAATAAAGTTTTCCAAAAGTATGTTAGGAATAATCAAAAATATGTTTCACTGAGAAACTTCTCGAGCCAACTAAAGTAAAATTTCCGAACTGTTGCACAACTCTTCAACAACTTTTTGAAATCTCTCTACTTTGCTACCCATATTGTAATGTTTAATTTATGTTTTTATTATTACTATTTTATTAGTCTTCTAAATTAAAGCTTTCAAACAGATGGACACATTTTTCCAAAATATTATCTCATTAACCCTTTTTTAAATATCTCCAAATTGTATGATTTAATATCTTAAAAATTTGAATGTATATAATAAAATTTTAAAAAGTTGGTATCCCTCAAAAAAGTCCTTAATTTAATACCCTCAAAACAGTATATAATTTTACTTACATTGTATTAAAAATTTCAAAAAAGTTGGCAACTCTTCTAAAATAATTCTCCAATGTTAAGCTTTTGAATATCTTTACTCCGAATATCCATGTGGTATTGTAAATTATCTTACCACTTATTTTAAAATAAAAATTCTAGGGTGGTGAAAACGCTACTCAAAAAATATTTTCTCATTTTCTTAATCTCTTTGGTATGATACCCATGTTGTAATGTTTCATTTATTTTATCACTTTATTGAAGTTTACTTTTTACTTGTAAGTGTTAACTCTACCAATTTCTAAATATAAATAATTTTTGAGCGCACTTGAGTACACACAAACTTTTATCAAAATCCGTTCAGCCAATTGGCTTGAGTTTGTTTATAGACACACTTTCAGAAGAGTCTTATATATAGTGTTTTCCAATAAGAGTGATATGATTTCTTAAAAAAAAAAACACACACACACACACACACTAACTGTTGAGGAAATTCAATTTTTTTTAATTCAATGTGAATTAAGTTTTGAATATAACATCATTCAAATGGCCTCCACGACTTTTTTTGCAGGAACGAATTCGATGAAACCAATTTTTGAGCCCTTTTTCCACTAAATCAAGTCAATGAATAGCACGTTCAATATTGACTTTCATAACTTAAAGAGACCCTTGTTTATTGCTAAAGACCAATGACTTCAAATAACCCCACAAGAAGTAGTCTAATGGTGTTAAATCACAACTTTTTGGAGGTCATTCAATATTACAATTTCTTGATATAATCGAATCTCCAAACCTTTCTTGCAATAATTCGATTGACGCACGTGCTGTGTGATACGTAGCCCCGTCTTGTTCGAACCAGATGTTGTTAAGATCAACTTCTTCCAATTGTGGCCATAAAAAGTTGGTTATCATCGATCTATACCGCTCTTCATTGACAGTAACGGTGCTGCCAACTTCATTTCGACAGAAGTACGGACCGATGATTCCACCAGACCAGACACCACACCAAACTGTCAATTCAGGTGAATGTAATGGTTGTTCATGAATAATTTGTGGATTTTCTTCGCACCAGAATTGACAGTTTTGTTTATTTACTGCACCACTCAGATGAAAGTGAGCCTAATCGGAGATGATGATTTTCTTAAAAAAATCGTTTTTTTCGTTCCTTTATTTTGATAATAATGTTGAATATTTTTTTAATTGTCGTTCTTGCGTATATCTCGTCATGATGAAATAGTAAACATTGTACCGAATACAATGAAAAAAAGACAATCTATGACATATTTAAAATGGCCAAAAGGACACTTAGAAATCATATCACCCCTATTGGAAAACTCTGTATTAAACATTTCGAAACAGTTGGAAACTCTGTTGAATAATAAATTTAATTATGCTCGAGTTCTTTTATCACACACACAAGATTTTATCTAAATCGTTTAGGTGGTTTTGAGGAGTTTAGTCAAAAACACTCGAACAGTGAATTATGAGTAGATTAAATAGATTTCAATAATGGGATTGGGTATGGGTGTAATGTTCTTAGAACGTATATCAAATTTTTCGAATTTTCCTTTTTTTGTGTCAAAATCACAAGAGATCGTCAAGTTGAGTCTGGCACACTTTATTATTAATACCGTGGAAAAAAACTAACATAACATATAAAGTATGACAGCTGAGAACGAGCTCGAAAATTTTGGACGTTTGTTAGTAATTAAAATGCTGTTTCTTCCTTAAATAACTCTTTCTCTTAATATGGAAATTTTAAATTAAAGAATCAAACTACTGTAACCTTTTCACAATTAAAAAATAGTTTTTGTGGTTAGATAAAAATCCGCCATCTTTTTTAGGCTTTTCCTTCATTTTCAGATCTCAAAACCTGTACAGAAAAGTTGTAAATTTTATGGATTTTAAAAAATTAGTTTTTTTTGTTTAAAAAATATATAATTTTTTGATTCAATCGATGATTTTGAAGATGGCTATTCTTCGTCAGTTTAAAATTACTCAAAATTCATAACAAAAATTAAATATCGAACATACTCTAAAATTTGAGTAAAGAAATTTGAATTCGAGTATATTTTAAGCTTTTTATACCTTTCATGAACATGAAATGGTGTATTAATTCTCTTCCGAAGTTTTTCAATCACACTTTGTATGCAGGTTTGTAAAACAACCGATTTGTTCAGGGATGAAAGCACAAGATCAAGAGAAGATTTGGTACGATGAGGACTAAGTACATTCAGTCAATGGAGGGAACACACCTCCAGCCTATTTAACTGCAATGAAAATGAAACATCCGGAAATGGCGAACACGGAACCGCAGTAGAAATCGAATGGTAGATGGTGTAGACGTTTCATATCCCGACTACTATGAAGCGGCAAGAGCAGATGACAGAATATGGTCGGATGAAAGCATACCCAACGATTGAAACCTTTGTGTGCTCTGCCTAAACCACAAAAAGGAGTTACCACACAATCTGAGTAACTAAAAAAACTACCTCTATTTCTAAGTTTGGTATCCACGCAAACTTATAAGGTAATGCGAAATGACGCTGACCAACATCGGGAGCTTCGTCAGAGTTGCACATCTCCGAAACGTTCGATACCAAACGAGCCTACAGACAAGGTGACTAGTTTTCGTGTGACTTCTTCAATCTAATGTTGGAGAGCAGGGAGTAATTTAGATGTTTGGCTTCCAAAATGAAGGAATATCCGGACATATCAAAGAATTTACTCGTTGTTGCTGACATATTTTGTGACTTCAGACCTTAAAGGTCGGTATGCACCTCTGACGAAAAAAAAAAATCATATATTTCGCGCATGGAAAAATGTAGTAGGTACGGAAATTTAGCAGATGATTTTCTATTGTGAACAGCTCTTTACAAAGGAAGTAGATATGCAAACGTAAATAAACAAAATGAAAAACATGAATAGAACGGGGTAAATATTTGTCCCGGATTATGTATTCTACCTTTTTAATGGCTAAAAATAAATAACAGGTATAGAAATTGATGAAAAAGCTAAAAATATTACATAAATTGCTTTATAAGCTTGCTTTAATACGTTTGAAAATTAGTCTTCCTCTTTTTTCTCGCGAAATATATATGATACTATTTATTTCCCTCGGAAGCTTGTATTGACGTGCTCTCCTATTTGTTTAAAAACTTTAGAAATAGGCAGTAGAAAATGGAGTTTATTTCGTTCGAGTTGCGTACTGCTTCTTTATATGGAGTTTTTGGTTTTCGTAAGAGCTGCATACCGACCTTAATTGTGGAGAATTCTTTTAGGAGAGTTGCAACCTGTATGGAAAATTTAATGCTATTAAATTTGTAAGTTTAATGAAATGTAATGCCAAGGGTATTCAACTATAGATATTTTTGAAGACTTATACCTCGAAAACTTTTCGTGGGTGGGTTACCACGTTTTTTAAAATTTAAAAAACAAACAAATTTTAAAGGTAATGTTGATACAATATGGTTAGAAAATTGTGGATATTTAAAAAAAATTTAATGCGATAATATTTTGAACCACCTGTCTGAAAGTTTTAATTTTAAAGATTGTTTTCCAAAATTAAATACTCGTATAACAATACGGATATCAAAATAAAGAGATTCCAATGAGGTTTTGAAGAGGATTACAACCCGTTTAAAAATTTTAATGCAGATGACTTATGAAGCTTCACAGTGGAACATATTTTTGATTATTCTTGAGACAAGTTTAAAAATTTAAATTTGGGACCAAGTGGAAATACAGCTAATAAGGATCTGAAGCTGCGAAAATGCAGATGCGAAAAATTCAAAAACGTGACTAATTGTTTGGGATGGGTGAACATAAAAATCTTTCCAGGATTCCTGTTGGATATTACTTTTTTATTATTGTACCAGTTTTCTACCATTCGAGAATACATTGGTATTGTAAAAAGAGAGTTTAGACAAATAATTCCTAAAGTAATAATCAAAACTTATGAAAGAGGAAAAATAGTTCACATGCTAATATCAAAAAATAAAAAAAATATAAAAAAAAACTGATTTATTCACTTTTCAATTATTGTTTTGGTGTAGCAAAATACACCGCGGTACCGCTAGTGTTATATATTTTGAGAATATATTTACGAATCGAAAATAATATATCCCAAAAAATGTAACACATAGAATTGACAACGTGGATTTAAAATCCAAGCAAAAAAAAAAGTAGAAAATTAAGAGACAAAGAAATGCATTGTTTGGCCCGCAACAAAATTCCGACACTTTATTGAAACCAGCAATTAAAAAATTTATTTTTTTAATAAATAAATGTAATTTTTGCATATACATACGTGTATGTATATAAGCTCACATAAGTATGTAAATGTGTAATTTGATTTCTATCAACACACCGAAGGCAGAAACTTCAAAAAACCCGGCAATAAAAGAATGGACCAATTGAAGTGGGAAATTGTAACACATTTATAAATACACACACATATACATACTCATATACATATGAGTATGGTTATAACCATGGCTTGTTGACGGCCCAGAGTTTATTGTACATATGCTCTTGCTCTTGGTTATTTGCTTGCGTTGTTAATCAAAAATTCCGCCAAACGGAAAAAACACGTAAATTCCAATCGTTAGCTTGTTGCCGGACTAACTGGCTACCGGTAAGCAAACTGAATGCCAAAGCATTACTCATACACATATATGTATACATGTAACCGAATCCCCAATCACGTACATATACATGCATATATGTATGTATGTATTCATATGTGTTCTTGCTATGACGAAATACATATATTGATTTTGACGTAAATGCGATTTTCGATTTTTTTGATACACGCGAAGCACTTTTCAATTTATGCTTTAAAAACTGCAGACTTCCTTCCTTGGTTTTTTTGTAACCGAAATTCTCCTTATCGCAGTCAAAATATTTATAATGATATTGTGATAAATATATTCTAGTGGAATTTAATTTGTTTGATTTTATGTTAAAGCCAACGGCCAGCTGTTGAAAGTACTTTATTCAATTGTTTAGGTTAGTTTATTATCCTGAGTTAATACAAAAAAGATAAAGTATAGGGTTTTCCAATAAGAGTGATATGATTTCTTTAAAAAAAAAAAACACAATAATTATTAAGGAAATTCAAAAGTTTTTTTTTAATGTGAAGTACAATCGATACAATTAAGGTCTGAATATAACATAATTCAAATGGCCTCCACAACTTTTGCAGGAATGAATTTGAGCACTTTTTCCACTAAATCAAGTCTTATGTCATGAATAGCACTTTCAGCTTTGACTTTCAAAGCTTGAAGAGAGTCTAGTTTATTGCTAAATACCAATGAGTTCAAATAACCCCACAAGAGGTAGTTAAATCACAACTTCTTGGAGGCCATTCAATGTCACAATTTCTTGAAATATTCGAATCGCCAAATCTTTCTCGCAATAATTCGGTTGTTGCACGCGCTGTGTGACACGTAGCCCCGTCTTGTTGGAACTAGATGTTGCTAAGATCAAATTCTTCCAATTGTGGTCATAAAAAGTTGATTATCATCGATCTATACTGTTCCCCTTGACAGTAACGGTGCTACCAGCTTCATTTCGAAAGAAGTACGGACCGATGATTCCACCATAATGATGATTCATGAATAATTTGTGGATTTTCTTCGCACCGGAATCGACAGTTTTATTTATTTACCGCACCACTCAGATGAAAGTCAGCCTCATCGGAGAAGATGATTTTCTTAAAAAAATCGTTAGCGTTTTCAAGTTTCCAAGGCAAAATTAGCAAATTAACGACGTTTATGGTGATCCAATGGCTTCAGTTCTTGAGTGAGAACAATTTTATACGGATGTAAGCCCAAATCCTTTGTCAAAATCCTCCTGGTTATGGTTTGAGACAGTCCCAATTCTTGAGAATGAAATTGCGGTCTTCGGCAACACTTACCTGAACGGCAGCAATATTTTCATTACTTCGACTGGTTCTTTGTCTTATTGGTACTTGAACATTATGTAAAGAAAATGTACGCTCGAAATTTTCCACAATTCGACGAGTAGCGAGCACAAGTGGACGATTATTTCGACCATAAAATGGCAAAAGCGCACGAAAAGTTGCAAATGCAGAACGATTATTTTGATAATAATATTGAATAATTTGAAAACGTTGTTCATGCGTTTATCTTGCCATGATGAAATTGTAAACATTACTGAATACAATGAAAAAAAAAGACAGATCATGACATATTAAAAATGGCCAAAACGACACTTAGAAATCATATCATCCCTATTGGAAAACTCTTTATATGCTAAAGCATAAAAATTCACTTAAGTAAAGTACATGCTTGCTAAAAAGCTTTAGCTATTCCCATGGGGTGCATAGCGTACACGAGTTTCATTTCAGCGAAATTAAAGTGGAATAAAAGATAAAAACTGGCAACCAAATCGATTATGTTGCGACTGACGGAAGACATATATCCAGTGTTTTAAATATTCGTACGTTCCAAGGACCTACCTCGGACCACTATCTTGTTGTAGTGAAGATACGCATCCGCCTCCGCAAAGAACGCTCATCAACATACAAAAGGAAGGTTCGGCGTGGAAAAGCTGCAATCACATAACATACAGCCATTAAAGAAAGAGACCGAAATGCGACAGTAAGAAGAGCTTGAAAAGCTGGCCGACAACGGTTATGCTCGAAAATTCTATGAAAAGATGCGGCGATTTACAGAAGGTTTTAAGGCCGGAGCATACTCATGTAGAGACCAAGGTGGTAATCTGGTCACGGACGATCAGGGCATACTGACTTTATGGTGGGAAGACTTCTCCAGTCCGCTGAATGGAAAGTGAAAGTGAAACACCAGGAGATGGTGAACCCGAACCCCTAATTGAAGATGATGAAATAAACATTCCAACTCACGACTACGACGAAGTTCGAATCGCTATTACCGGCTAAGCTATAAATACCGAATGGATGAAAGCACTCCAGATTTGGAAGTATTCGACGGAGTACTCGCTAGGCTAAAGAAGTAAGCATAGCCTCTGCTTGCCGAACTCTGGACACTCACATATTACGTGTTCCACGTCTCCACAGATTCTCCACATTTCCTCCTCTTGTTGTCCCCTACCAGATCTAGATTGAAGGCATGCGACACCAAAAGTGTAATAATCCTACTAGCAGCCTGTTTGAGCTTGACCTCTTTCGTGCTCTTCGAACCAGAACATTTTAATTTTATCATTTCGCTCCACTCAGTGATTCTTATGGGAGAAGGATTACCGTTATTATTATTTAAGGTGAAATTTTTGAGAAATGAGGTATTTGAGCATGCCCTATATTTCGATCCGTTCAATGCTGAGTTGCGTTAACTCTGATTGCTTCACAGTTAGCTTGAAGCTTGTCGTAGAGGAACTATATTAGGTGAAAGCTAAGAAGAATTTCTAGGACTTCTGTGGGAGTCCGATGGTAAAGCTCGAGATATGAGGACGGTTGCGCACTCCAATTTGTGGTGTGCGTCTTGATGTTTGCAAATAGAATTAGATACCAACAATTTAATATCATAATATATCATAATAGATTTCAGACAATTTTAACTGCTTCCACGTTTTCAAACTCTTTCAGCACATGTTGTTGAACTCATTCATTCGACCTTGGCTGCAAAGCTTTTACGACTTGAGGTTCAAATGTGAAAAATCTCAAACGATATATGTGTATTTATCACAATGAATAGTCCATGACAAAGTTAACACTAAATCAAAACACAACCAAAAGAATGCTCTAAATAAGGCCATTAATGGCATGCCATACAAAAATAAATTTGTTGCGAGAGAAAAAAAAATTAGACTCTCGCCAAGCGCAAAATAAATTTAAACGGACAAAAAGATAACTAAAAAGAATCCAACTGAAGCAGTGTTGAGGGAAAACCTATAAAAAGCAAACAAAGAAGTAGTGAGTCAACTAAAAGGAGAAAAATAAAACATAAATTATCGCACAAGCAACTTTCTTAATTTTAAAGTAGGTGTATCGATGGATAATACGAGTAAGAAACTGTGGCTGCTGATGTTGTTGGCGCTGTGCGGCTGCTCTTGAAAGGTGAAACCAGAGCAACGAAATACGATGTGCTAATAATTACAAACACAAACATATACATATACATATAAGCGCAGAGAATACCTGTGCGCATTATTACCAGTTTAAATTTTCAATTGAATCGTAGCTTTAACTTCAGCCGCAGATGCGGAACCGGAGTTTGGCGGAGATGTGGTTTTTCGTTTGTGGATATCAAATAGTTGACTGCTCGGTTGCTTGCTTGCTTGCTCGCCTGGCTGTTAAGTGCAGTAGTTAAAAGTCGCACGAAGTTTTTATATGAACATACATATATACATATATATACATTTAAAGTATACGTATGGATGTGTTCTTTACTCTAAAAGGGCTCACTGTTGACGACAGCGATTGCAATTAAAATACCTTCAAGTGTTGTGTTACAATGTTGTCTGGCTCTTTTTTTGTCTGTCGGTCGTTTTTTTCTCCTCTGTCTGCATGTAATTCTTCCCATTGACATTCTAGTGGCTCTGTTTAGCGGCTATTGTGGCTTAATGTGAAACGCACAAAAATGTCAGCTAACTTATAAACCGTGAAAAATTCGCACATAAATAGCCAAAGAATGTAAGAGGACCAAATAAAATAATATGAAAAATTTAAGAAGAGAAGAAGAACTAAAAAGAATTATGTATACAAATATGACAATGTTGTCGTAAGGAATTTTTCAGACACGAAGATATTTTTCAGGATTTTTTTTTGCACAATAAAAGTTGGCAGCCAAAAAGTTTTTTAACTGCCAAGATAGTCTAGCTTAGCGCACATGTATTGCTAATATTTTTAGATAAATACATACATTTGAGTTGAATGAAATCCCAGTAGGAATACACAGACAAATAAAAAAAATACTAAATAAAATGTAATTAAAAGATGTGTATGAAAAAATAATATAAAAAAATAGAACATAATATAATAAAATAGAATAAATAATAAAACAAAATAAAATAGGATAAAATAAAAAATAAATAAAATAAAATAAACCAAAATAAAATAAAATTCAATAAGATAAAAAAATAAAAAGTAAAAATAAAATAAATTTAAAATAAATAAAATGATATATAAAAAATAAAATTAAATTATACAAAAAGGAAATAAAATAAACTAAATTAAAACAAAATAATTATGTTATAATTAAATATAAAATATCATAAAAAAAAATTAAATAAGTCAAAAAAAAAAATTAAAAAAAATAAAATAAATAAAATAAATTTAAAATAAAACTATAAAAAAATTACATTAATTAAATTAAAAAAAAAAAAAATTATGTAAAAAAAATAAAATGAATAAAATAAAATAAAAAAGTAAAAAAATATAAATAAATAAAATAAAAAAAAATAAAAATAAAAAATAAAAATAAAAACTAATAAAAAAATTAAATAAATTATATTAAATTAAAATAAAATAATTTAATATAAAATAAAAATAAAATAAAATAAATAAAAAAAATTAAATAAATTAATATAAATTAATGCAAATTAAAAATAAATTAAATGATATATGAAAAATGAAATGAAATAATACAAAAAGGAAATAAAATAAACTAAATTAAAACAAAATAAACTAAATTAAGACAAAATAATGAAATTATAACTAAAAAATAAAATAACATAAAATAAAATAAAATGATAAAAATAAAATAAAAGAATATAAAAAAAATAAATAAGATACAATTAACCTAAAATAAAACAAAATAAAATAAATCAAATAATATAAAATAAAATAAAATAAATTAAATTAAAATAAAACAAAATAAAATGAAATGAAATGAAATAAAATAAAACCAAATAAAATAAAAATAAAATAAATTAAAATAAAATAAATTAATATAAATTAATATAAATAATGTAAATTAAAAATAAAATAAAATGATATAAAAAAATAAAATAAAATAATACTAAAAGGAAATAAAATAAACTAACTTAAAAGAAAATAATTAAACTATAACTGAAAAAATAAAATAAGATATGATAAAAGAAAAAATAAAATAAAATAAATATAAAATAAAAATATAAGTAAAAAAGTAAAAGAAAAGAATAAAAAAAGGAAATGAAATTAAATAAAATAAAATGAAAAAATAAAATAAATAAAATGAAAACAATAAAATAAAATAAACTAATATAAAAAAATTATATATAAAAAAATAAAATGAAATAACACAAAAAGGAAATAAAATAATTTAAATTGAAACAAAATAAAATAATTAAAGTAAAATAAAATAAATGAAAATGTAATAAAATAAAGTAAAATAAATTAAATTAATTTAAATTAAATTAAAGAAAATTAAATATATTGAGTTACAGCGAAATAAAAAAAATATTTCGTCTAATTCTGAAACTTCAACCTAGTCCCTTCACTCATCAAGCCTATCTTGATTGACTTTTTGCGAATGACGTCTAGGCTCTCTTTCTCCCCCTTAAAACGCGTTCGCTAGTTGGGAAAACAACAACAACATGATTCTAGATCATACAGGAACTGAAAAAAAATCTTGAAAGGTGATCTACGGTAGATATATAAGTACTTGTTGAGTACACACAACAGTTTCAACTTCAAACCGTCAGTTTTACGTGCAGTTTGAAAAGTTAAGTGGCAGCGAAACTAACGTGGGATCACTACTAAGCAAACACTGTTTTCATACTGATAAAATGATATTAACAATATGAAATTGATAAGTGATGAGAGCTGCAGAAACTGTGGCCTTAATGAGGAAACAACCACCCATCCAATCACAAGCCACTACTTTACCCATGCTTATAAACCAAAACCGTCCTACAGGGGCAACAGCCATACATAAAGCCTATTTCAGCACCATCAATTTTGATGACAGATTCTATGCGCCAAATAAAACGATTAGCGTGAGACCAATAACAATGACTTTGTTACCCGAATCGATACAAACGGCAAAGTATCCATTATTGGTCATTGTTTGCAATAAAACGGGAGAGGATAAATGTGTGGCAGTGTGTGGGTGGTGAAAGGGTGAGAGAGAGGGAGAGAAAAATAGGCAGAGGGAGAGTGACATGTGTATGTGATGATACGAGTAGACAACTGAACTTAACTTGAGGATTGTTTATGGCTTAATCCTACTTACATTATTATTGTTGTTGTTTTTTTCTGTAGTTTGTGTAATTTTAGTTTTTGCTATTGCTTTTATGTACTGGTATAAGTTTGTTGATGGACCTTTTTGCCATGCCAGCGATGTGTTGTTGTTGTTTTTAACCTTTTATTGCTGTTGGTGTTATTGTTCATTTAATGTGGCGTGACGCCTATTCTGCTACTTTTTTGCTCTTATTACCACTATTAATGCGGTAACTTTTTTTGTTGTTGCAATTTTTCTTGTTTTCTTTGTGGTCTTCACCAAATCTGTCTGCCCTCTCGAAGGTATGCAGGCGATTTTTTTGTCGTAGATTTTTATTTTTACACTGTTTAATTTGCTGTTGTTATTATTACTATTACCGCTACTTAGTCGCACTTATAGTTTCTAATAGTATATTTTATTTTATTTATTTCTTTCTCTCTCTCTCTCTTTTGTGCTCCTTATATATATGCACGTAGAACCGTGACCGATTTGATGTAGCCAATGAGTAACCTTTTTTTTAATTATTTCGCTGCTCTTGGCCTTTTATAGATTTTTATTATTTTTTGCTTCCTTTGTTGCTTTGGAATTTTTTTTTCATCAAATTATTGTGTTTGCTCACCCGCTTGTGTTGTGTTAAGCTTTGCCAAGTTTTTTTTAAACTTTATTTTTCGCTCTATCCACGGGAAATTGTACTGCCGATGCCAAGTTTTTTCTATTATCCATGTACGTAAATATTTACATTCTATTCCGAGTGGTTGCGGTAAAAGTGCTAACTGCTGCTGGGTTGGTTGGTAGCTAGCCGTCGCGTCTAGAAGTGCATTCAAACATATCTACGTGCATGCCTATGTATGTACATATGTATATATGTACGTATGTATATGGGAAAAGTTAAGTATGCACAAACATTGAAAACCACAAGCATAAGCAGGCGTATGTGTGTTTGTATGTGCGTATTATTTATTTATACATATGTATTGGTGTAGTGCTTGAAAACTTTAATGCACAGTTATTTTCACAATTCTTACGTTATTGTTAGCTTTCACTTTATTTTCCACTACAATTTCAAACCCACAATATTTAATATTCTTTAGAAAACTAAATTTTTGAAACACTCAAAATATAATTGAAAACATTTCGAGGCATTAAAAAAATTTCAATTCCAATATTTAATATTTTTTCTTCCCAAGCGCTGAGTAAGCCAGGTTAAGCTTGAGTATGTTAGCGCTGTAAGCTGAGTAAAGCAACCGCACAGCTCCGCAATAACTATTCGAATGTATGACGAGTGTTTCGACTGCTTGGCAGAATGCTTGGCCAGAAGTTTACTTAAAGCAGTCAACACCGATCCGATACACTCGTACATATGTATTTATGCACATATGTATGTATGCAGCTATAAGCCGTCGATAGTCATATAAGATGTTGGCGTATGTGTGTATGTATGTATATATGCATACACTCTTACACATTGTGAGAGCAGCAGACAAGACAGCAAATATGATAGAAAGAAGAAGAAGAAAACTGACTAACAGCTTGAAAACTCGTTTTACCACAAACAGTGAAAGAAGAAGAAGAAGAATATTATAAAAATCAACTAGTTTTGAGACAAAATGTGGGTACGAACTCAAGCTAAGGCAATGATGACGCTTCCCATATATATAAAAAATATGTTATTTATATATGTATATATGTTTATAGAATACTAGTACAATAAAATTTGTTGTTGTGTCGGCATGAGTTCTCTTATTTCACTTTTTATAATTTATCAAAATATACCAATCTTGTAATTTGAGATCAGATTTTATATTGGATTGATTCTTGCTTGATAGATCCAATTTTGGGTCGCATTAACTTCCATGTGGCGCGACTCCTGATAGATTGTTGTACATAAGGTGTGCAATTCGGGTTTGGCTCTTTAATCTCTGTCATATTTCGCTCTACATTTAAGCAGGCTGGATAAGCGGTTCCGCCATAAATTCTACACTTTGTCGAAAACAAATTGCTTCATAATTAGCGGTACATATGGAGCATGATATGTGCTTCCAAAGTTTATTTATATCAAGTTGGTAAGTGCTCTCAAAACGCTAGAGTACATGTCGAGCAGAAAAGAAGCTTCCAGATCAAGACTCAAAGCTCCTAAAAAATAAAGAAAGAGGCTCAGCAGATTGCTGGCCTCACGCCGCTATTGTTTAATTTTTATATTTCGAAAACAACTCCACCACCATAGAGTGCTTCCCTGATCTCATATGCCGATGATTGCTCGATTTTGCCACTTGGCCATGCTATTGATAATCTCTACTTGAAATTAAACTGCTATCTCACCTACCTTTCTCACCTCGTTATGTCATACCAATTATAATTGCAAAAGAAGGACAAAGAAGTATCGAAGCTCGAACTAAATGCGGGTGTTGGCAATGTTAAAATTCTATCAGTAAGCAACCCATGTTAGTGTGAGTCATATGCAAAACCCTTTCTCCTTCACTGTGCATACGACAGCAATTGACCAGCTGGTTATTGATTACGCCGCGCACATTTGAACATTAGGAACTAGCGAGACGCAGATGAAGAAGTTACAAGCCTGAAAAAAAAATACTGCCCTGAGAACATACCTGAACCAATTACACAGTGAAACAACTATGCTACCATTTATGAAGGTTACATCCGTAGTGACCACCCTTGAAGGCATCTACTGGAAGTCAAAGCACCACCTAGGCCCATAAAGGAAGGACTTTATTCAGCACCATTGAACAGAACTGCTGGACAGACCGACTTACCAACAGACCCTAAACATAGAGAGTTCAACAGCGCTCATTTATAAACTCATCCCGAAAATGACCGCTACCCAATGCAGATGAAGAGTCCGAGACCCGAGCAATAATAAAAATAAGGCCTCGATACTTTAGTAGACTCAACTTCTATCTATCCAGACTTGATCTACCTAATATATGTTCTACATGCAATGAGTTCTCACACGACACTAACCGCCTCTTTGTATGAACCACTAAAACCAACTCATCTAACAGCCCTCTACCTCTGGTTAAACTCACATCTCCTGGACTTCACGATAGAAGAACTCGACGTCATAAGTGGGAGGCGGGGGGTTAAGTAAGCTGCTACAACAACAACAACAACAAGCTTGATTAATTTTTTTGTGTTGCAATTTATTACTATCTCATTTAGACGGCCGCAATAGTCGAGTTGTTATTGGTGTATACTGACATGTGTAGGGTAATGGGCTTGAATCTTGCCTCTACACCCAAATTTTTTTTACAATTGCGCCAGGTAATGTTCCTGCGAATTTGTTAGAGTTCTGATTTGAAGTTCTACAAAGGGGTGAGTCGATATTTTTTTCGAGTTTTCGATATTTTATTATTCGATATATTGTATAATAATATCGATATCATTTTATTATTTTAACATGCACATATTCCTAGCTTAGCAGATAAAATGCACAGTGGTTAAATTGCGATGACGCCAATAAGGGAAATTATACACACACACACAAAAAAACAACAACAACAAATGCATTCTACTAAGCATAATCAACTTGTGGCTTTCGCTTGGAATTACATGCATTATAACCGCTAACTCGCTTTTAAGCTCATCGTACATGCATACAAATACAATCATATGTATGCACTTGCATAAACTCCCATGCGTGGGTAAGGCCAAATGTGCAACAGAAGTTAAGTATGTATTTGTTAAGTTGTCGTTAAATGTTAATTAAACCGCAATTCTGTGGGCTTCACATCAGTTTCTTGGCTGGTCTATTTAGTCGACGGACAAACGGCTCAAGCATTCTCATACACCCACAAGTGAATTTTTACTCTAGCATTTGTTATTTGAGCTCTCTTACTCAGTGAGCATATGTTATTGCGCTCTTTTACTTTGGTAGCTGGTTGAGTCTACTGTAAATACATTTTATAGAGTGATATTGCCAACAAAATAAAAAAGTTAATGTCGTGGTTACCGTTGAGCTCAATTGCGACTTTTTTCTTTCAAAATAAAATTTCAAGACGGAACAACTTTTATTGAAATTTATACGGATAGTTCTTGTGGAAAGAGTTTAGTCATTTGCAGTTATGCATTTTTCGAATGGAAACCGGATTCATATATCTCTGACCAAAATAGATTAAGAGGAAAGTGGTTGAACTCACAGATAATATGTTCTCGTCGCATACCGGCGAAATGCATTAACCAATCCGTGTGGAGTCTTTGGACTAAAAGAGAAGTAGCTTTAGAGGATCCACTCCGGCATATCTAGTTTAAGGATGCACTAGAGTCTTTTTGTTGTCGCTCCTGAAGAGAGAGTGACGGCACTCCATTTTGATGACAACTATGGTAAATGAACGACTTGAGGATATGCACATGGAATGTGCGGCCTCTTAATTTCGAAGGTTCCGCAGCACAGCTGGTGGGTATACTCATAAGACTAAGTAATATCATCACCGCCGTCCAAGAAGTGCGATGGTCGGGACAAAGACGGAAACGACATATACCACAGGGGTTATAAAAGGGAGCGCAGATTTTTTGTTAGATTCGTGGTGGGAGAGAGCCTCAGTCGCCCGGTGCAGGTGGATCAGCATTTCACCACAATCTGCATCAAAGCGAAGTTCTTAAACATATCACTGATATTCGCCTACGTCTCGAAGGAAGAAAAGAGCGATGTAACCAAATTTACTTTTTATAAGCGCCTGAAGAGTATTTATGGGCGCTGTCGCCGTCATGATGATAAAATTATGTTTGGCGACTTTAACGCCAGGATGAGCAAAGAAGGTATCTTCAGCGCAACAGTAGGAAAATACAAATCGAAACATCCCTAAATGGATTGGGGGTGATTGATACCGCCGATCGATACGGCAAAGAACGTCAACAAACACAAGAAAGACTCGAAGTCGAAAAGCTGCATTCACGAGAGACAGCTTTCTGAGGGCACTCGTCAACAACAGTGTCGCAGTGGAGGCAAAACAAACTGCCTAGCTTGTAACGTTGTAATCGACTCCAACATGGGTGTATTAAGAAGAAATTAAAAAGCTGGCAGAGCGCATATTTAAAAATGCTATGAAAAGATGCGGCGACTTACATAAGGTTTCAAAACCGGAGCATATTAGGCTTAAAGAGATAACACTACTCCGGCCTGCTGAATGGCAAAGAAAGTGAAACACCCGAAGATGCTGAAACAGACGTTGAAGACGTTCCGATAACCAACTATGGCGATGTTTGAATAGCGCTGTTTAATTAAGCTGCGAGTGCCGATGGCTTACCGACTCTACTTTTTAAATATGGCAGCCAAGAGCTGACAAGGTGCATGTATCAGCTCGCCCGCAGAATGTAGTCGGACGAGAGCACGCCCGACGATTGAAAGTATGCTCCGCCCAATACATAAAAAGTGAACCCCAAAGTTTGCGCCAATTACTATGCGAATGTGCAGTGTGAATGACCGAAGCCCAACGTCAGCAAGCTAATTGAACCTTATCGATGTGGCTCAGAAATGACAAATCCATAATTGACCAGATATTCACCTTGCGCCATATCTTGGAAAAGACCCGTCAGAGAAGGCATTAGACAATAAAGTAAGTGCAGTGTGAATTGTGTAGGACCTCTTGCAGCCAAACGGGGTTTCATGCAGCGTGACAAAGCATTTTGAGATTTGTTCAACTTGATGCAGAAGAAAATAACAAGTGATGCAGAGCTACGGAACAGGAAAACCTATACTCCGTTGAAAGGAATACGACGAAAGCAACATGGATTCACTTGGTATCTCCAATTGGCGCAAATCCGTGAAATCAAAAGCCAGTTAAGAAGAATACCTCAGTAGAAAAGCCAAAAGATTATGAAAGTGTGTATTCAAGAGGACTTAAACTATTGTATGTAATCTAAATATCCAGACGAAGCCTTAGCCTATATAAATATTATTATTGTTTGAGTTTGTTTTATTTAAATAAATGCAATAAAATCGTATTAATTTTAAATGAAAGCCGAAAACTGAGTTTTTAAAGAGTGTTGATGGTGATAGCAAAGTAAAATGAATTTAAAAATTCATCCCTACTAGCAAATAAGGATAGATTTCGTAAAAGCTACGGAGAAGAGCTTTATATGAAAATTGAAAAGTTTACATATATGAAAGCTACATGAATTAGACTTTCATTCAAATATTTGTTTAAGCTTAGTATATTTGTAGTATTTTAAGAGAGAAAGTTCAAGGAAGCTTATATAACAATATTTTGTTTGCTTGCTGGTGGTTGTGACAAAAGTTGAATACTAAAGTATGAATGTGCTTTTTTTTAATTGAAACCACAAAAGCTCTTCACAATATCTATTTGAATTCCTTTATTACAACTAAATAATCAATTGATAATATAAATTTTCACTATAACAATAAAATCCAATTAACTTATGTAATTTCAAATAGAAAAAATAGATAGTGATTGAGCAATCAATATTGTAATACAATATACAAGTACTTATCCATTGTGATTTATACTTCAGAAATTTTCTATTGTAAACACGACGGCTACTTTTTTGTATCAATAGAAGAGATAAAGAAGAAATTAAAAATATTGTATTTATTTAAAGCTAAAATAAGCGCAACTATTTCTGCAAGGCCACCCAAAGTAGCTGTGTTGTACTCGTATATTTTTATGGATGCTGTAAAGTGAAATATTTATGTACTCTGCTGCGTGGTGTTTGAAAATAGTTCACAGGGGCGAGTGTAAAAAAGCGTGGAATTGTGTATTTGTGTACTATCCATATATATAATCGCATATACGTATAGTTGATTGTGCTAAGTTCTGTGTGAGTGTCAAAGGTCAACAGTAAACCAAGGATTTGTCTTGCAGAGATTAAATTACGAATCACCGTAGGCGGTTCGCTCACTTGATGCTGGGCAGGCATGCAAATATTGTGTATCTGTTTGTATGCTTTTAAATTAATATGCTGATTGTTTATAAACACAATTATTTATTTGATATATGTACATATATATACATATACCTTTTAAATTGATATCTTAATTCTATGCAAAACAGTGAAATTTGTGGAAAGTTAAAATGATTATTTGTCGAGTGAGAAGGGTATCTCCAATAAAAATAATAAAATATAATACTAAGAACGGTAGAAAGTCTAATAAATTAATGTGAAATCCTTATGAAATGTGAGACGCAGTCATCTCGGAGCTTAATAACAACTGGCTTGGGAAGATAACGATATAGACTTCATCCTCTCCTTTCAGTATTCGTCAAAAAATATACGATGAGATATTTTAAGGATCTTAAGGTTAAAAAAGTCTTCGAAGGCAGCCGGTGGTTAGCAGTGTATACCATGCGGCTCGAAACCTGGCTAGTGCATTTTTGATATGAAATATAAAGCTCCTCATAAAAATGCATAAGCCGTTCGGAGGTGGCTCAGTAGAAGTTGTACGTCCATTCATTTCTTGGAGAAACATGGGGACGTACACCACAAATAGCTGAATAGCTCGGCCGAAAATCGCTTCAGCGGTTGTAGTAAGGTAGATTAGGTCATACTAATAAGTTTTTTTTTTCTCTTTTTTTTCTTCGAAAGAATCCCTGTCCTTGAACCATGCAAAAGAGTGACAATTATGCTTAAAAAGAATGAAAAATGTGCAGAAGCATAATACAAACAGGAAAATCTTCTATTTTTCTTTTGCTCCTGAATCGATGAAAAGGCTGAACCTCTTTATTTATGACAACATTTTCTATCTCGCTATCATTCTACACTTCTGACGTCTACTATAATACTTAAAGTACCGTAGGAATAATCGTATCAGACATCTACTGAAAGCCGAGGTACCACTTAGGTCGTCAGGAAGGGAGTATTCGAATTAAAGGACATGAAACCCGTGAATAGCGTTCTCGCAATCCAAGCACCAGTCAACGCAAAACAAGCCCACGAGCTGCCGCATAAGATCCGAATAATACTGGTACAATTAAGCTATGGATACTTTAGAAGACTTAACTGCCATCTGCATTTAATGAATCCCCGCATGACACTAACCACCTCATTGCATGCCCACAGAAATCAACTCCTCTAATACACATCTCCCACTGGTCCGAGCCAGTCCAAACGCGATTTTCCTGAACCTATCGTTAGATGACCTCGAAGCCATACAATAATTTGACTTTTGGAATTCTTCTTATAAGTCTCCGTTCCGTCATCACAGAAGGAAATTTTGGTAAAAGCCCTTCATGATGAATTGATGTAAATACATATTATTCTTTTTAATAAGCACGCACATTAACGAATATAAAAATTAGTGTCACTTAGTCCGCATAACAGCATAATTGTTTAATGAAATAAAAAGCAACTTTTACTTTTCTCTCACAATTGCTGCACGATCTCTTACAAGGATAGACCATTGAAACTGCCAAACACTCGACATACACATACCATCTGTACGTATATACATACCAACTTGGTCTAACTCAGTTGAAGCGTATTCTCCCTTTTATCCTTGTTCGGGAAAGTTAATTCTAAAATTTTTCAGTAATTTCCAATGTTATTTCCTACGACTGCTTTTTGAATATTAAATGGGGTTGAGCAACAACACATAAGCGACGCGACAAGTGACGGCGTGACACCGAACGAGGTCGTTAGATGAACCTACATATATATATATATATATATATATATATATATATATATATATATATATATATATGCAAAACCAATCCTTACATACCTACATGGAAATAAATAGAAAGCGCCTAAAGAAGAGAATTTCATATGCACACACACCAACACCGCAAATATAGGTTTGTACACAACAGAGTAATGCTAAAAAGGAATGTCACTCGGTGACATTGTGAGTGTTTAGACTGGTGTGGGTTGTTGATGTACATACATATGTATATGTATATGTTAATTCAAGGGCAAAAGAGTTCGGTGTCTATTTGTTACTGCTTTACCGACTATAAGTCCGTTGAGATGCTATTGGGAATATATAGATTACCGTTACTGACTTCGGAACAGACGTTTCTTAAATTTATTCAACGGAACCGGAGTTAGACACCTATTTGAAATTACTCAAAATATAGACCTTTTGAAAGAGAAATTATCATTACGCTGTGATGGTAAGATTTCTGGATGAAAATTGACGAAGCTTTGTTAAGGATTCAGGGTCCGAAGTGAAGAATCTATTAAGGTTTCGAATTTTTCGAAACAAAATTCCGTACTAGTTCCCTAATACATATACATGCATATATGATTTTTTTTATATCCTGCAAGTAAAAATACTAGTCGCTAACATGAATTCAACTAGTTTGCATTTTCAAAACAACTAGGTCCTCTTCCTTCTTCTTCTTTTTCATGTTGGCGACAGGTATTTTTAACAAACAGCTGTTCAAGGACCCGTAAACCCGTTCTCAAAAGATGGGAAAAGTGCAGTTGAAGCCCATCGAACGCTTGTGGAACTTTATGGTGAATCTGCGCCGACTGATAAGACACGCAGAGAGCGGTTTCGACGCCTTAAAAGTGATGATTTTAGCGTCGTATACAAAGAGCGTCCTGGCCAACTGAAAAAGGTTGAAGATGAGGAATTGGAGGCTTTACATGATCAAGATCCATGTCAAACGCAAGCTTAATTCGTTATCGATTACAACTAATGCGCTCGAACTATGCATTGCGCGGAAAACAGCCAGAAACGACCCATGATTTTCGGTCGTTTGCAACATGACAACGTTTAGTCCCTAGCGGCTGTAACCGTCAAAAACTACCTGGAAATGTTGAAATAGGAGATCTTACCCCAGCTGTCGTATTCTCCGGTTCCTGCTCCTACCTACTACTCGCTTTTTCGATAGATGCAAGATCATTTGGTGAGTCACCGGTTAGGATCTTTGAAAGAAACCGAAGAAAGGCCCAATGATTGGATCGAAGACAGAGAGGACCCATTAATTAGGGATGGTATTTGAAAGTTACCAGAGAATTGGGAAAAAGTAGTCGCTTCCGACGGACAACACTTTGAATGTATTTACGTTAAAAAAAAAACACTTTTTGAACACAAAACAAACAGATCTAACTACTAATTTGTACACCCAATAGTATTATAATAGTACCATTTGGAAAGATACGGGTTCAGTTCTCACCCGGCCAATATCCAAAATTATAGAAAATTTATTTAAATATATTTTCTTAAGTTAATTTTTCTAATTGCGGTCGCACTTTGGCAGGGAATGTCAACCTCTCCCAGTTTATTTTTGAAAAGAAAAAAAAAACGCCTCATAAAAATTCATCTCCCGTTCGGAGGAGGTTTAGAATAAAATATGGGTCGCTCCATTTGTTGAATAAATATCAAAACGCACATCACAAAATTGAGGAAGTTTTTCATACCTTTTCCCTGCAGTGCACATACACTTACCAACACATATGTGCATATATATAATTGCTCTGCAGGGAAAAATACTAGTTGCTAATTAGAATCCAACTGGTTAGCTTTTTTGCACCAACTAGTTCATCCAGTACCATATATTTCTCATGTAATCAACTGGTACGTTCAACGTGGTGATGTCCCAAGAACTCGCTTATTAAGGGGTGATCCAAGTACTTTTTTAATAGCCTTTTCTTGACAGATCACGCATGAGTCGTGTCAAGCTATCATGATATTTTTATTCAGTATTGTTTGGCATTTCATCATGGAAAGACTTACGCCTGAACAACGTTTAGAAATCATTTAATCTTATTAAGAACATTCTGTAAAGATTGTGTTTCGCGCGCTTCGCTCAACTTATTGTCAACATAATCGGTCCACTGAGCGTATTATTCGCAACACTATCACCCATCTTGAGACCCAGCATTCATTATTGGATAATATTCGAGCCAATAGACCACGTCTAGCACGCAGTGAAGAAAATATAGCGGACGTAGCTGAGAGTGTACACGAATGCACGTGCAGAGTATATTCGGCGCCGTTTGCAGCAACTCGGACTGACGTATGGAACGACTTGGCGCATTTTACGTCGAGATCTTAAATTGAAAGCGTACAAAATACAGCTTGTGCAAGAACTGAAATCGCTCGACCTTCCCAAGCGACATCGCTTAGCTCTATGGGCTCTAAAAAAGTTCTAAAAAGAGCCGAAGTTTTCGAGCCAATTTCTGGCTAAATGGGTATGTAAACAAGCAAAATTGCCACATTTGATACGAAGAGCAACCTGAAGAGATTCAAGAGCTGCCATTTCATTCTGAAAAAATAACGGTTTGGTGTGGTTTGCGGGCCGGTGGTATCATCGGTCCATATTTTTTCAAAAATGATGCCGGTGAGAACGTAACCGTCAATGGCGACCGTTATCGCGAGACGATAACCGACTATTTGATGCCCGAAATTGAAACTCGTGGTCTCTGTGACATTTGATTTCAACAAGAAGGCGCCACCTTCCACACATCGCATCAATCAATGGATTTATTGAGAGAACACTTCGGTGAGCAGATAATTTCACGTTTTGGGCCGGTCGATTGACCACCAAGATCGTGTGATATCACACCGTTAGACTTTTTCATGTGGGGATATGTAAAGCCTAAAGTATATGCGGACAATCCTGCTTCGATATAGACCTTGGAGTAAAACATCACGCGTGTCATTCGCCAGTTACCAGTCGAAATGCTCGAACGAGTCATCGAAAATCGGACTCAATGGAAGCACCATCTGAGACGTAGCCTCGGCCAACCTTTGAAAGAGATAATCTTCAAAAAATAAATGCTAAATAATGTTCTTTCGAATGATAATAATTTTCATACACCATTAAATTTGAATTTTCTGTGTTTTTTTCATTAAAAAATTAATAAATTGAAAATAAGAATAAAAATGAGTTTGCCTGCAGCGAGTTTCGAATAGCGTACCTCATCCGCTACAGTAATTACCCCTAACCACTCGGCTATCGTTATGATTTGTAGGGCAACGACTAACTGTGCACTCCAACAGAACGTATTTGTTATAAAAATAATGAGCTGGCATGATTTCATCCTATTTCATACTAGTATTTAACTAGATTTTTTTTACTGGCCTACGCTTTTACTACAGGGTGGCGCTTTGTATCACACATACACATATGTACATACATATATGTATACACTTATATCGTTATGTACACTTACCTGTCCTTACTACTACATCTTTACTTTTTTACCATTAGAAATTTCAGCTCCTTCTGTTTCTATGCAATTTTCTTATTGAATTTGTGTTTTCCTTTCTTTTGATTGCACCCGCACGCGCGTTTTTATTGACGCATTCACGTTCATATCCCTCCCACTGTTGTTGATCAGGAAAGGAAATTTTGCTTTTGGGGTTAAGTATACGCCATGACAGCCCGTGATGTGACAAAAATTTTGCGTTCCGCTTGTGCATAAATAACTGTACGTAAGTGTAGGTGTGCAGTGTATTTGTATGTAACTTTTAGCAGTACAATCGATTGCTCTTCATCATTATTATTATTGTTGTTTGTGTTCGGTGGTGTTGTTCTTGTTGTTGTTGCTATTGTTGCTATTGTTATAACTCTCCCACTTGGCTTGTTATCACCACCGATTTACGCGTTTATTTATTTTATTTGTTTTAATACATGTATGTGTGTGTGCCTTGCGAGATATATACATACTTACATATAGTATTTTATATATTTAATATGTATACACATATGTAGTATGTATGTTTATATCTTATATG
Source organism: Neoceratitis asiatica (assembly GCA_030068015.2). Lineage (NCBI taxonomy): Eukaryota > Metazoa > Arthropoda > Insecta > Diptera > Tephritidae > Neoceratitis > Neoceratitis asiatica. Next base: position 37,378,708 of record CM061528.1, read on the forward strand.
TTATATATATAACTATTTATATGCTATGCATTTAGTTCAATGCTTTCACTTTTGCTGTATGACTTTATTATTGTTGTTGCTCTAATAGTTTCTCTTCATGCCAGTGTGTGCGTTGTGTGTGTGTGTGTGTATAAATTCTTACTAAATAAATAAAATTTGTCGTGTGCATTCATACAAACATATGTTCATATAAATAATGATTAAGTATTCTCTGTAAGTGAATAAATAAAACTTTTTACGTAAATAAGGAATAATGGGGCAATTTAATGACACCCATAAACATAAAATAGTCCTTCCGCCACTGACTACTCAGCCTACAAAACAGAAATTACTTTAACTTTATTATTTGAACGTGCTTTCCCTTACAAATGGAACGATATAAGGACAAATTAATTTCTAAAACTCAGCTAAGACCAGTTACTTGAAGCGAGATGAGTGTGAGCCATTTTTAATTGAAACATTGACTGATGCAGGTGGGTTTGAAAATTAAAAAAAAACTGATTTTTTTATCTTATTAAATTGCAAAATGTATTTAAAATATTCTCCTAAAATTTCAAATCGATCGGAGTAAACTTCTAAGAGATAGACCCTTTGGAAGTTCCACCCATCAGGCCATGTCTGAGTCTATTTGTAACTTCAAACGCGTTTATTTCAAAACTCTATTTTTTAAGTCGGTGGACGCGATTTCTCGAAAAAATATAAAGCGATTTTGTTCAAATTTGGTACACATATTTATTATAAAATTATTAGTATTATCGAAGAATTTTTTTCCTTCGTTCAATAACGATATTTATCGATGTACCAACGAAATATTTTTGGTTTTTTTATTTTAGATGAACCAATAACGAGTTATGCTGCCCACGGCGAGAGCATTTTCTTTTGAGACGTCAAGGGATATGAGCTACCACCGGCTGAGTTTTCAGAATTTTTGAATAAAAATTTCACAAAATACTGTTTAAATATGTATTTTTGATATGGTAAATTGTTTAAAAAAAACATATATTGTGTATATATGTATATAAAAAAATATTGAAAATTCCTTATTTTTAACCTCTTAAATAACTTTGCAGTTAGACCATCAGTACCAGTTGTTTAGTAATTGTTTAGACGTTGGAATGCTAATATAACTTCAACACAGTCAACAGATGTTCCATGGATGCTGATGGCTGTGTCATGTTCATCAATAGAGGGTTCTGATTCGTAATCCCAGAGCCTGACACCTGTTGAAAGATTTCGCTGAACTTCACTGCTAATCTCTTTATGTAATCAATCAATCAAGCTTCGGAACAATAGGAAAACAAGAAAACCACAGCGTTAGTTCTATACAGAATACTCGTATATGGCTGCCATCAATCCCTCCGACGAACTCTGCTATTATCGATAGAAACAATCTGAAAAATACTATAAAAACTTACACCTGAACAACGTTTACAAATCATTTAACTTTATTACGAAAATTCACGTTCTGCAGAGAATCTGTTTCGCGCGCCTCGCTCAACTTATAGTCAACATAATCGGCCTACTGAGCATACTATTCGCAATACTATCACCCATCTTGAGACCCAGAATTCATAATTGGATAATATTCGACCGAATAGACCACGTCCAGCACGCAGTGAAGAAAATATAGCGGCCGTAGCTGACAGTGTACTCGAAGACTGTGGAAAGTCGATTCGGCGCCGTTCGCAACAACTCGGACTGACGTATGGAACGACTTGGCACATTTTACGTCAAGATCTTAAATTGAAAGCGTACAAAACACAGCTTGTGCAAGAACTGAAGCCGCTCGACTTTACCAAGCGATATCGCTTCGCTCTATGGGCTCTTGAAAAGTTCCAAGAAGATCCAACGTTTTCGAGCCAAATTTTGTTCAGCGATGAGACCCATTTCTGGCTCAATGGGTATGTAAACAAGCAAAATTGCCAAATTTGGTACGAAGAGCAACCTGGAGAGGTTCAAGAGCTGCCATTTCGTCCAGAAAAAACAACTGTTCGTTGTGGTTTGTGGGTCGGTGGAATCATCGGTCCATATTTCTTCAAAAATGATGCCGGTGAAAACGTAACCGTCAATGGCGACCGTTATCGCGCCATGATAACCGACTATTTGATGCTTGAAATTTAAGCTCGTGAATTCCGCGACATTTCTATTCAACAAGAAGGCGCCACTTCCAACACATCGCATCAATCAATGGATTTATTGAGAGAACACTTCGGTGAGCAGATATTTTCACACCGCTAGACTTTTTCCTGTGGGGATATGTAAAGTCTAAAATCTATGCGGACAATCCCGTTTCAATTCAGGCCTTGGAGCGAAACATCACGCATGTCGTTCGCCAGTTACCACTCGAAATGCTTGAACGACTCATCGAAAATTGGACTCAACGGATAGACCATCTGAGACGTGATCGCGGCCAACATTTGAAAGAGTTAATCTTTAAAAAATAAATGCCAAATAATGTTTTTTCGAATGATATTAAACATTCCCCTTTAAATTTGAATTGTCTGTGTTTTTTTTTAAGTAGGGAACCTCGAAATGGATCACCCTTTAGTTTCAAAAAATATATTTTTCTTTAAATTTTTAAAGAATCACTAAGCAGAGTTCTTCTTCAAAAAGTTCAAATTTTTTGATGTATGTGAATATTCTAATTACTGTTTTTTTCAATGAATTTATTGGCTAATTTCATTTTCTTTTTTTCTTTTTGAAATATGAGATATTCTTACTTGCCGTATCGGCTCCTAGCTTAGTTCTTAAAACTTAAAAAAAATCGCTGAAATATCAAATAATTGTAACTGCTTGCTACTTACAACATACATTTGAACTACAGAAAAAATTAAATAAATTTTTTTTTAAATTTATTTACAAATAGTAATTGATATTATAAGGGAGGAGATAGGTAATGAAAGCTGAAAAGTTTTAATTAAACTTCATATAGATCGACAGTGATTTCCTGTAAAGGTAAGTAATTTCAAATAAATCGTATCATATAATTTACGAATTTTTTCGAATTTGTCGGTGTCTGTTCCACTTCCCGCGAAAAAGCTAATATTAATCATTTTCTTATCCTCTTGAACACACACAAAATTTTTTTTGCAAAATCAGTCCAGATGTTTCAAAGGAGTAAGTACGAGCATTTTCGCATAGATCCCTGGAATAGGTCGGTGGTCGGTGCACCAAATTACATGTAAATTTAATGGGTTGTTCGACAAAATGCATTCCAAACATCTATATAGAAGATTTTGATATAAGTATGTACATGTATGCATAAATACCTATGTGTTGTAACCTTGAATTTCTTAATTGTATTGTCAATTGTAGTCATTTGACCCACCGTACTTACTACACACCTTTTTTCATCTAATCAGTAATTCAGTTCATGCTGATAATCCGAAAATCATTAACAGATAGGTATGATAGAGAATTGAATGAATGATGAGCTTTGCTAAAAAAAAGTACATAAGTGCTTATTTGGGCAGCAATAAAATTATGTATGCACAAACATACATATATACTATGAACCCATATATACACATATAAGAAAGTTCAAATGCATACCCATACATTTAATATGAGAGTAATCGTTATCAAAAATATATGAACGCAAATCTATCTGTACGGGTTTTATTCATTCATCAGGCACACGGGTCAGCACAGTTCCCATAAATTTGGATGTACACAACTGTATTGAAATATTCGCGAAAACCACACGAAGCTATAAGTTAGCATATACATACATATGAGTTTCATATGTACGTGTGTATGTATGAACTCGTATATGGGATAACCCAAATATACTCGTTTAAGTACAGTGAACACTTGTTTAATGATCATTGGTTGGAAACTTTTCTATAAATATTTTTATTATTTTTTAATTAATTATGATCTTTTGCTCTACCTTCAAGCACAAATGAAGAATTATTTTCGTATTACCATTTCGTTTTTTTATTGTTTGTACTTTTTGGGCTTCATTTAAATGAGTTTCACTCTCATCTAATAATATTCCAAAATCATATGTTATTTCTACATTTGCAGTATTGTTTTTGTAAAGTTTTTGCGTTTACTTACGACGTGTGGCAGTGCAAAGCTCATATCAACATTTTGTTTGCGATGCTTTCATAATTTTTATATGAAAAACTAAGATTACTGATGCCTCTTATATATAATATGATAAGAACAATATTCATATTGAATGTTTTTATATACGCAAATACATACATATGTATATATTTCAAAAAACACAGTAATTGTTAAGGAAATTCAAATGCTTTTTATTTAATGTGAATCACAGTCGATACAATTAAGTTCTGAATATAACATCATTCAAATGGCCTCCACGACTTCTTTTGCAGGAACGAATTCGGTGAACCCAATTTTTGAGCATTTTTTCCGCTAAAATAAGTCGTATGTCATGAATAGCATGTTCAATATTGACTTTTAAAGCTTGAAGAGAGTCTTATTATTGCTAAAGACCAATAACTTCAAATAACCCCACAAGAAGTAATCTAATTCTGTTGAATCACAACTTCTTTGAGGCCATTCAATGTCACAATTTCTTGAAATAATCGAATCTCCAAACTTTTCTCGCAATAATACGGTTGTTGCACGTGCTGTGTAACACGTAGCCCCGTCTTATTGGAACCAGATGTTGTTAAGATCAACTTCTTCCAATTATTACCATAAAAAGTTGGTTATCATCAATCTATACTACTCTCCATTGACAGTAATGGTGCTACCAGCTTTATTTCGAAAGAAGTACGGACCGATGATTCCACCAGACTAGAAACCACACCAAACTGTCAATATAGGTGAATTTAATGGTTGTTCATGAATAATTTGTGAATTTTCTTTGCACCAGAATCGACAATTTTGTTTATTTACCGCACCGTTCAGATGAAATTGAGCCTTATCGGAGATGATTTAAAAAAATCGTTATCAGCAAATTCATGACGTTTATGGTGGTCCATGGATGAAATTGTAAACATTACTGAATACAATGAACAAAATACAGATCATGACATATTAAAAAGGCCAAACCGATACTTAGAAAACATATCATCCCTATTGGAAGACCCTTTATGAATGTATGTATAATTTACATGTGTATTTGAGAACTTAATTATGGTTTAAGGAAGGCTCGCCGCCAAAAAGCTGCAATCACCGTAGACAGCCTGCAGGTTTTTACTATACTTTCACACTTGCTGTCTGAGAGCAGTCATCAGTAACACGATATAAGAGAGTTGTGAAACGGAATATCAAACTTCCTACGTACCGCTGCGCTACGGAAACAATTGGTATTCAACATTGTTAGAAAAGAGATGGTACAATGAGGCATGTCGAACTGTAATGTAGAGAAAACGGACTACCTACCACAACGAAACGTAGCGGCCGATCACAACACGTGCGGTGTGGCATAGATACCGAGAGCTGAAAAGGCAAGCAATACACATTTGCGGACAAAAAAAGGAAGAAACCAAAATGCGTGGGTATGAGGAACTTGAGAAGCTGGCCGGCAAGAGTAATGCTCCAAAGTTCTATTAAAAAATGCAGCGACTTACAGAAGGTTAAAAAACCGTAGCATACTCATGTAGGGTCTAAGGAGGCAATCTGGTGACAGATGCCCAAAACATAATTAGTGGATGGAGAAAACACGTCTCCCGCCAGCTGAATGGTAGTGAAAGTGAAACACCCGGCAATGGTGAACCCGATATCTCAATGGATGACGATGGTATAGACATCTATCAATGATTAAGAAGTGGTTTACTGAGTTTCGTTGTGGTTGTACCAGTTACACTTCATGATATTGGACGATCGAAGAATAAAAGTGCGTGAGCTGCCTGAGGCTGTAGACAGCGGGTTCATCACATTTTACATGAATATTTGGACATGCAAAATCTATCCGTGCCATGGGAGCCACATATGCTCACACACGACGAATTCAATGGCGTTTTCGGCGATGTTCAACCGCAATCCAAACGAATTTTTGCGCCGTTTTGTCTACGCTAAGAAATATGGACCCACCACACCACGCCAGAGACCAAAGAACAATAAAGATAATGGATTTCTTCTGGAGAACGTGCGCTTAAAGAAGGCCAAGCTGGATCTGTCGGCCAACAAGGTCAGGGCCACAGTTTTTTGAGATGTACGAGATGTCATACACCTCGATGACCTTGAAAAAGGTAAAACGATTACTGACGAATATTATTCGGAGCTTTCAGATTCGATATTGATTTGAAGCTGAAAGAACCGCATTTGACGAAAAAAGTGCTGTTCCATCAGGAAAATGCACGAGTGCACACATGTGTAGTCACCATGGCAAATATTTATGAACTGGACTATGAACTGCTACCTTTTCATTATCGCGCTCTCCAAGCCCATGCGAATTTTAAAAATGTTCGTTATTTTTTGAACACTCCACGTAGATGGTAACCTCTATTTCAGGCAACATAGCCTAACGAGTATAACAATGCTCCACGAATTCTGATAGCATAGGTTGAGACGATGGAGTGGCAAATTCGAGTTCTTAGGAGAGTTATATTTTGTTAATGAATCCAGTATTGCAAGTTTTTGCGAATGGTTGGAAATACTTTATTCATGAAATACTTAAGGATTTTCAAATCACTTTAAGCAAAGATATTTGAAACTAAGCAGTCTTATAAAAAAATATAGAAAAGTTGTGCTTTCATTTCCACTCGAAGAAAAAATAGTCTCTAAAATGTGACTTACAGGGTAAGGTGAGAAAATTTTTTTCAAGAATCAAATTCGAAATGGGCCTAAAAAATATATTTAAGAAATTTATCGACTTCGAAGAGCGGGACATTAAAGTAATAAGTATTTTTAAGACCCGGCTCCAAAATTTTTAAATTAACTAGATATCGCGTATGTCGAAATGAATGGGACAGGAGGAGGCAATAATTTTTATTGCAAGTGTCATGGAAAATTTTAAGGCACTTTAAGTATATGAAAATTTTAAATAAAATTTAAAACCATGAAATTAAAAGTACGTTTCTATCTCCTATAATATAATCTAGCTGTATAATTAAAAAGAAAATAAAGAAATTATCACCTTCATCTCCATGTAACGGTTGCCCCCAAAGGAGCCATCCCCCCAACCAATAGCTTGTCGACTGCCACTCTAATCATAAATGAATGAAAAACATAACATTTACGCACTAATTCATTTTACTTTAGATTATATTTGACATTATTTACATACTTATGTATGTTACATACCAACAAGTACATAAATGTGCATACTTAAGCTTCATAGATATGTTTATTTGCTTATATATAAGTACATATCTTGTGGTGCATGGAAATATGCGAAGGGTGTTTTTTATAGAGCTATAGAACTTTAAGTTTCAATAAAACAAGGATGAATTATTCGATTGACATGAATTTTATTTATCCGAAAGATAATCTTGTGGCATTACATTTGAAATATGATTTCTGGCATATGACCGCCACGGCTGGCGCGGATGTAGTCCAATCTGGACGTCCAATTTTCGATGACTTTTTCCAACATTTGTGGCCGTATATCGGCAATAACACGGCGAATGTTGTCTTCCAAATGGTCAAGCGTTTGTGGCTTATCCGCATAGACCAATGACTTTACATAGCCCCACAGAAAGTAGTCTAGCGGTGTTAAATCACAAGATCTTGAGGAGGCCAATTCACAGGTCCAAAACGTGAAATTAGGCGGTCACCAAACGTGTCTTTCAATAAATCTATTGTGGCACGAGCTGTGTGACATGTTGCGCCGTCTTGTTGAAACCACATCTCCTGGACATCATGGTTATTCAATTCAGGAATGAAAAAGTTAGTAATCATGGCTCTATACCGATCACCATTGACTGTAACGTTCTGGCAACCATCGTTTTTGAAAAAGTACGGACCAATGATTCCACCAGCCCATAAAGCGCACCAAACAGTCAGTTTTTCTGGATGTAACGGTGTTTCAACATACACTTGAGGATTACCTTCACTCCAAATGCGGCAGTTTTGTTTGTTGACGTAGCCATTCAACCAGAAGTGCGCTTCATCGCTAATGGACGTAGTGCGCGATATGAAAATCGCACAGAACCATTATTTTCGAAATTTGCACCCATTCGACGAAGCGTTGTTCAGGCGTGAGTCTATTCATGATGAATTGCCAAACCAAACTGAGAATAAATCACTTGACAGCTGTTAAATCGGTTGCCATCTTGAAAAGTAATGCCAACTTAAAGTTCTATACCTCTATAAAAAACACCCTTTACATATGTACATATGTAAATGTATGTAAATACATATTTAAACATATGCATTATTAACTGGACATACTTTATTCACTTGTGGATTGTACTCGTATGTGTATATACATATGTATATTGGCAGGTATGCGTTCAAGTCACGCGATTGTATTTGTATAGCTCAGCAATAACAATTAGGCATTAAACGAGCATATCCTTTTGTAGGGTGAAAAATGTACTAGTTCGAAATAGAGGAATATAGAAGGAAAATTGAAATTACGCATGATAAGCATTCATTATTGGGTTTGTAAGAATAAGTATTTCGAAAATCCAAACCAGTTGCCTAATATGCGCTATAATTTTCAGGAAACTTTTGTGCAAGGTGTTAGTTACTTTTTAAAAAATGTTCTGATGAAATTACTTTAAATTTTGCATAAAATTAATTAAATAAATTAAATAAAAAATAAAAAATAAAATAGTATAAATAAATGGGGTGTTATAACTAGTTACTCACTAGTCTAAAATGGTCCACTGAGTGTTTTCTTTATATATAAGAACAATTCGTTAGTTGTTGAAGTTGCTCGATAATAGAATCTTAATCAAATACACTTAGGCCTGCTGGTCCATTGTGATATCTGCGGTGGGCCTTTGGAAAGGGATTTCTCTCACCTTCCCGGATGTTTCAGCCATTTACTGCGTTTATGAAAGCCATTGTTGACGCTTATTGAACTTTTTGAAGCAAATTCTGCATGGCACTTGAAGTAAAAATTACCGAGGACACGATGATGGCTGGACAGTGGCAGCGGTACTGCTCACCTGATTCCTCCTCCTCGTCTATGTCCTTGCATATGCGACAGTAGTCATTCGAGAAGTAACCCATCCTTCCACCATAAGTCCCCATTAGACGGTGACTTAGTTTTCTTCTCTTCAGTTACTAACCAAATCTGTCTGGTTATATTTCATATGGTTTCACCCTGCCATCTGCTATTTTGGCCCAAATGATGCAGGCCTATGCTTTGCCAAGAAAAGAGGTATGCCCATGTCGTTTCCAAAGTATTCGTGGTTAGGGCTATTCCTCTCCATGTTTCTGTCCGGCGACCCAATCTACGAGTGTTTCGAATACAGTCAAAAGATTGTTTAAAACCTCTCTGCGTCTTATCTTTGAGGTATTGTAATTGTATTGAAAAGAGATAATGCCAGAATATATTTTGATAGGTAGAGTTACCGTTACAGAGCTAAGTAACCTCGAAGAGGCTTTAGTAAGTTCAGTTAGTTATGCTACGGAAATAATTGGTTTTAAAGTGTCAGAAAAAGTTCCGGCATGATGAAGGATGTCGAACGGCAGTGGAGAGAAGACGGACTGCCATCTCGCAACGTAGCGGTCGATCATAATGCGTGGGGGTGACATAGATACTGAGGACTGAAGAAGGAAATTAAAATGTCGCGACTTATAGAAGGTTTCAGGACCAGAGCATATCCATGTAGGAGCCGAGGAGGTAATCTGCTGACAGATTTCCAGAACACGCTTGACGTATGGAGGGAACACGTATCCAATCTGTTGAATGACAGTGAAAGTGAACCCGAATCGTTCAAATCACCCGAATATGTTCTAAAAGCAATTACTCGTTAAAGAATAAAAAATCGGCAGGGGACGGCGGCTTATGGACAAAGCTATAAGGCGGCGAGGAACTGACAATGTGCATGCATCAACTTCTTTGCAGAATATCGTCCGCCCAACCTAAAAAAAGAAGAACCCCATGGTTTGCGGCAATTATCGTGGGATAAGCCTCTTCAATAATGCATATAAGGTCTTCTAGTATATTGTGCGATAGACTACAACCCTCCGTTAACTTAAACTGATTGTACCTAATCATTGTGGCCTTAGAATTGGTAAAACCACCATTGACCAGATATTCACCATGGTCCAAATCTTAGAAAAGACCCGAGAGAAAAGAATCGTTATATACGACTCTTTCATCGATTATACGGTTCTGTAAACTAGCTCTGTATAATACGAGAAGTGCAGACGCAATCGGGAATGATCTCTCCGGTCCGTTCGATGCCAAACGAGGTTTTAGACAGGGTAACTCTTAATCTTGTGATTTCTTCAATTTGATGATGGATAAAATTATACGAGCTACAGAGCTAAAGAGACAAGTTACACTCTTTAACAAGAGTGCACAATAAATTCTACAATTCGCTCATAATTTCCATCCTGATATATGATGCAGAAGCTTGGACGATGTCGACAACCAATGAGTTGGTTTTAGGATTTTTCGGTAGGAAAGTTTTGCAAAAGGCAACGTCGAATACGAATAGTTCAGCGAATAAAGAGACAGCGGCTACTCTGGCTAGGTCATGCCGTTCGAATGGATGAAAACACTCTAGTATTGAAATTATTCGATGGAGTAGAAGCTTGTGGAAGTAGAAGAAGACCTCCACTTCGTTGGAAGGATTAGGTGCAGAGTGGCGCTTAGTATTTCCAATTGGCGCCAAACAGCGAAGAGAAGGAACAAGTGGCGCGCATTTGTTGATTCGCCATAGAAGAAGAAGATATATTCTTATAGAACTAGTTACCAAAAGGTTGCGAACTAGCCCATAATGTTTCATTTAGGCCAGTTTTCTATTGAGGGACAATTACTATTATATTTGATGTAAAAAAAAAAATAAGCATACTGTTGTGTTACTTATGGTATATTCAAATTTAATTTTTGCTTTTCAGAAATAAGAAGAAATATGTAGTTAAACAAACAAATTTATTCAAAATGTTTATGCAAATATTAAACTGTAAAGTAGTTCTAAACTAGTTTCAAACGGATTTATGCTATGCTTAATTGTTTTTTGCAGTATCTTTATATAAAAAATCCAGTGTGTGCATTTATGTCGTTGAACTCCTCTTAAATGGCTGGACCAATTTTGTTGAAAATTTCCGTGAGTGTTCTAGTGAATTTCAGACTGTTTTCGAAGATTTTTCTTTTCAGGGAAATCGAAGAGGCATTTTTGAAAAAAATCGTATTTCATACATCATATTTCTTTCTAGGAAAAAGACAACAACAAAATCGTATATTTGGTAAGATTTATAAGAAATCCTCTTATTACGAGGAAGTGGACCAGATACCGATCTGTTTGAAGCTTAAGTTAGACTGTTCAGCAGTCTTTACAACAGAAATTATATTATCTAAAAATAAATAAAAAAGGGACGGTTTATCTAGTTTTCCAATATTAAACTGGTTGAAAGTAGTCCGTGTAAACATTGGAACTAAATTTTAAATTTTTTGAACAATGAATAAAACTAGTTACCTTCGTCCCAATTAAGTGTTAGCCAAAATATTCCAGTTTGCGAATTAGTCCTTTCGCCGTGAAAAACATTTTTTCCATGACTGCATCTCTGGTTTCTGTTTATTTATTCAGATTTAAGTTGAATTTTGCGAGTTTTTGTTATTTTTTATTTCTATTTTTTGTTTTGTTTATTTTAGTATTGACTTTTGACTTTGGCTTTCTTATAACAAAATATTTGCACAGCAGCGTCAGTAATTAAATACTAAACCTATAGAAGTTCACAACTAATAAATTACAGCAAATTGTTAGGGCTGCACATACAGATGAACATACAAAATGTGTGATGAACATACAAAATGTGTGAGAATACATATGTATGTATACTTTTGTATATATATTAACACATTTGTATATGTATGTACATACATATGTACAAAACGTGAAAATTAACTCATTTTATAGCGCCAAGTTGTTAGATAATTCTCCAGCATTGGCATCTGTTAATATGTAGCGAATCTTGGCTGCCTTTCATTTTGTTGTTGTTGCAAACAAGCAATATACATGTTGAGTATTTAATGTATATTTCTTTTAATTTTCTTTACAAACTATTTTGAGTGTATTGAAATTAATTTAATTTTATGAGGCACATTAAGAATTATTAGCCGTTGCGATTATCAGTAAACATTTGAAATGAAAAAAAAAAATAAAAATAAAAAAATATTTCCAAAAAAAAAATTTACTTAATAAATAGCACACGTTTAAGAAAACACTACTTTAAGCTCACACTTGTCTAGCCTAGCCGAATCCGTCACCGCACCAAACACGTTCGCACGTCAATTTGTTCGCCGAAATACTAAACTCACGAATTCGAGTCTATCTCAAGTCCAAATTCAATTCAACTTTACGGGGCACATTTATGTTTGTATGTAAATTTGTATATACTCGTACACACAAGAGCTTATACGTTTCGCCGTCTGTATGAGAAAAGCGTTAACCGCTTGCCCAGCTGGCTGGCCCAACAGCACAATGCTATCTCAGATGTGCTAAGCGTAGAGAGGATGCCAATAGCTAAAATAGCAGTAGTAGCGTCAACGACGACAACAACAACACTACCGCCATCATCCTTCCAACATAAATTTACTACCCCTCAACACTAACTCACTCACACATATCTACAAATGCTTGTATATTTACACACATTCACACTTGCATATATTCTCTCAGTCAGCGCCATCCTCTGTTTATGGTGTTACAATAAAAAATATTCAACATCAACAACAAGCAGCAACAATTCATGTTGTTGGTCTGACATGAGTTCCGTTAACAAAAGGTAGTGAGACAACAAAAGCATTTATAGACCACAATTGTTGGCGCTTGGTACTTGAATGAAGCACTCATACGCTCCATCAGCTCTCATTTGCTCATTTGGCATATACAAAGAGACATACTCTGAGACTCTTCATTAAGAGCTATATATGTATATATGTATGTTTGTTTGTACTCGTATATAACATAAGCATATCTTGCATGGGGGTTGTATGTCGGCGCTCTCGTTACAATGTTTGTCTCCCAATTCACATAAGTTCTCATTCAACTCTGTGCTTGCACCCTCTTTCATTGTAGCAATTTTCACTTCCTCCATCTGTGGCTGTAAAGCACCTCAGAGCTTTGCATTCATAGTACATTACATTACTCGTTGTGCGCCGTTGGTGGCGCTGCTGACGTCTTCGCTGACACCACTTGCTGATTCTAATCATATGGTTCAATCTGCCAGTCTTTGGATTTAATTGGTGGATGCTTGATACCTGCTTATTTTGTTTATTTCACTTTAGGTTTGTCCGGTGAATTTTACCGCAGAGCTTTTGCGCAATTGGCTGTTGTGAGTATTCTCTTGCTTAAATTTCATTCTCGTTTTACTCAATGAGCTTTGGTTAGCTTCAACTTTTCATATACAGTTTGGAGCGAAAAAATGGGGAAACTATTTTACGTTGGAGTCCTGGACAGACAACAGCCAAAATTATAGGGTATTTATTTAAATAAATAACTTACATTGTATTAATGATTTTTTTTAAATAAAACCCGTGGACCCCGCGAACTTAGTGTCGCTTAAACTCTACGCCTTCAGATTAATTAAAGAGTTATAAATTGGTCAGTATGATTGAAATTGGGGGGCAGCGATGTGGTTATCAATGCTTTTAAATTTTTTTTTTTTGCAAAAACAAACAAAAAAGATGGTTTATCAAGACGCAAACAGGCAACGTACTCGTACACTGACCGATGGATATATGTTCACTTTTCTGTTGCTGATCCAATATTGGCAAAAAGTACTTTATGAATATATATATACATACATATATTTAATTTGAGCAAAAATCGATCTATGAGCCAATTTCAAATTAAATTTAACCCTGCCCATTATCTCAAATTTCAAGCGAATCGACCATAAAAAATGGTGCTTATAATAGATTAATTTCAGGTCCACATACCGAAAAGGGAAGAACTTCAGAGGAATAGATTAATAAATATAATTTTTCAAATCCATTTCCTGAAAGTAATATTGTTAGTTAATCTAAAAAAAGATTCTAAATTTAAGATTTCTTTGTATTCATCGATTCCAGATCCCCATCCCCAAAGAAAAATGTTCCTCATAAAGGGTGTTTTTATAGAGGTATAGAACTCTAAGTTGGCATTACTTTTCAAGATGGCGACCGATTTAACAGCTGTCAAGTGATTTATTCTCAGTTTGGTTTGGCAATTCATCATGAATAGACTCACGCCTGAACAACGCTTGCAAATAGTGCAATTTTATTTCGAAAATAATGGTTCTGTGCGGAAAACGTATCGCGCACTACGTCCATTTTATCGTCGACAAAATCGTCCATTAGAGCAGTTAATTCGATTAACCATGGAACGTTTTCGCACAACGTTTACTCTTATTGATAACTCGCATCCCCAGAGACGCCGTACGGTGCGTACAGAAGAAGCTATTGCTGCTGTAGGGCGTAGCATTGAGGAAGACCCGAATGAGTCCATCCGCCATCGAGCACAGGAATTGGATCTGTGTCCATCCACTTTATGGAAGATTTTGCGGAAGGATCTTGGTTTGCGTGCTTACAAAATCCAACTCGTGCAAGAATTGAAGCCAAACGATCATCAAGAAAGGCTAGATTCGCCGAACGGACCCAAAACGAGATTACCGTTGTTCCCGACTTTCATAAGCGAATTTTGTTTAGCGATGAAGCGCACTTCTGGTTGAATGGCTACGTCAACAAACAAAACTGCCGCATTTGGAGTGAAGGTAATCCTCAAGTGTATGTTGAAACACCGTTACATCCAGAAAAACTGACTGTTTGGTGCGCTTTATGGGCTGGTGGAATCATTGGTCCGTAATTTTTCAAAAACGATGGTGGCCAGAACGTTACAGTCAATGGTGATCGGCATAGAGCCATGATTACTAACTTTTTCATTCCTGAATTGAATAACCATGATGTCCAGGAGATGTGGTTTCAACATGACGGCGCAATATGTCACACAGCTCGTGCCATAATAGATTTATTGAAAGACACGTTTGGTGACCGCCTAATTTCACGTTTTGGACCTGTGAATTGGCCTCCAAGATCTTGTGATTTAACACCGCTAGACTACTTTCTGTGGGGTTATGTAAAGTCATTGGTCTATGCGGATAAGCCACAAACGCTTGACCATTTGGAAGACAACATTCGCCGTGTTATTGCCGATATACGGCCACAAATGTCAATGGAAAAGTCATCGAAAATTGGACGTCCAGATTGGACTACATCCGCGCCAGCCGTGGCGGTCATATGCCAGAAATCATATTTAAAATGTAATGCCAGAAGATTATCTTTCGGATAAATAAAATTCATGTCAATCGAATAATCCATCGTTGTTTTATTGCAACTTAAAGTTCTATACCTCTATAAAAACATCCTTTATTAATCTAAGAAAAGAGCTACCTATGCCTTAACTTTATAGTAAATTAATCGGTTTCATAACCCGAAGAAAAAGTTTTCCTCAAGTTTATCTAAGCAGAAAGCTAAATATTTGCTAAATTTAAAGTAAATCGAACAATAAAAACAGTTTTTTTTAAATTCCAAGTTAATCGAAATATAATAATTTTTTATTGAATAAATCGGCAAGTTAATAATATAGCAAAAAGGTTCCTTTCTGACCTGGCCGAATTTCAAGGGAATCGAACTATAAATATATTTTGTTTTCGTATAAGTCGACCCCTGGAAAAAATTGAATTTTCATATATAAAAACGGGAAGATTTAGGGTAACACGAACAACAGAAAAAAAAATTCAGCCAAATCGGTTGAAATATCCACAATTGATGAATTATTATGAATTAAAAAAATTTTTTTTATATATTTATTACTTTTCTAGGGAAATAAATTATTTCCACTAATTGAACGACTGCTGTCAGAAAAGCTCGAGCGTAAAAGCATTTCTATTTAACAGCACAAGCTTTCTTGTATATACTTAGAATTAAAAAGCTTAATCGAGTTTACTGTTATCACCTACGAATCGCTTTGCCAACCACATATGTTTGATATAATAAATGTTTTAACAAGATTTTGAAAAGATTAGGAAATGTTTTTAAAGATACCACCTTACTAATCATTAAATAGCTAAACATATGGATTTTGTTAGTACGAATATATGGAGCTTGGTCCGGTTCGTGTAGAAGGAATTTTTACTAATATATCAATGAAATAAGTGCATTGACTGTTCGTTTGATAATTAGGTTGATTTTTTCTAATTTCGGTTGCCCTTCGGCAGGGAATGCCAACTCCTCCAAGTATATTTTTCACATGAAAAAAAGTTCCTCTTAAAAATCCATCATCCGTCGGCGGCAGTTTAGAATAAACTATAGGTCCCTCCATTAATTACACTCCTGCATTTGTATGCTTTTTAGTCGTATTAGATTATAGAATTCAGATGATAGAGAGTTATATTGTCTAAAATTTTGTTTAGCATTGAGCAGCTCTGAAAAATTCTGAAGAACCTTATGTTGTTGTTCTGAGCCGTAAAAGCTTGACAGCAATAAGAGCTAGTGGGTAGCGGTTTCTCTTCGTCGAACTCTTGAAGGTGGCTCTAAAACTTGCGAAGAAGTGGTGTGTGTCCTCCCGCAAATGCTACTTTAACTACCATAAATTGTATTGAATGCCACCACAATGTGTTCAGTTTAAGATTTTTAATGAATACGAGTATAGCGAATGAGATCAATCAGAGTTTCTATTGAAATAAGTTTCAGTTTAGACAGCCAAACCGATTTCAGGAGTTCAAACAAAATAATCGAAAGGAAAGGGGAGGAGGGGAGGGGACTGAATTGTGAGCAAAAACTTTAAAAACCTAAAGGTTTCAATATTGAGGGCTGATGAATGAACGCCTCGCCGGAATTTGACGAGTTTAATAAGGGGCAGAAACCGAGTGGTCAGCAGTACGGATGTTCACGACCAGACGCCAAACACCAAAGTTATAGAAAACTTATTTAAATAAAAAATTACTTTATTTTTTATATTGCGGTCACTTCTCGGCAGAGAACGTCGCTACGAGTGTAATTCTGAAACGAAATAAAATCTAGACTTGGAAAAAGCTGTAGATTCCTCCATTTGCAGGAAAAACATCAACCATATTCACACCACAAATTGGAAGAGGAGCTTTACGGCAAATAGTTTCAACCGCTTGAAATCACTATCTTTATAAACAGTTGAACATTAGGTCTCCTCGCTCTATATTGGGTTAATACTTGATATTATTTTTTGCAGAAAATCGCGGATTAAAGCCACTTTCGAGAGTGACGTGAGCCCATTTAATAGAAAATCTGACATTTGTAATACCTTTGCGTCATTCGATAAGTCTTAATGATATTGATATAATTTGACAAAAAAGGGTGGTGAAAGCTCTTCTTCATATATATACTTACGAACTTTTTAACATATTTGCGAAGCTTTTGATTATCCCATGTGTTTTCGTGTGCTTGATCTGCTTGTGCAGACGCACGGCCAGTGACTCGAAGAATACAAGCTCATTGACATAAACATCACCATTAATGAAAAGGATAATGTAGTAGTATTAGTAGTATGTAGTATGATGGAGTAATGGTTGATGGCCTTACATTAAAGTAAGTAAAGTGAAACTTTTAAAAGGGGCATGACATAATTTTATGATTTGTAAGAAAATTAGGACAATTACTGTGCTTCACTACGCAGGCAGCCAAAGAAAAAATATTATAATAAAATTAAAATATATTACTGGAAAATATACGTTTTCGAAAGAAAGGAAAGTGGTAAGAGAAGAAGAAACTTTCCTGGAAATGTCAATGAAATTAAATTTGTAATGTATATTTATAACGTATTTACAGTGTACATTGGGTTCGAGCCCAGGTTCGAGCAACATCCACAATGATAGAAATTTTTTTTCTAATTGCGGTCGCCCCTCGGCAGGGAATGTCAAGCCCTCCGAGTGTATTTCTGACATGAAATTAAAGCTCCTCATAAAGATCCATTAGCCGTTCGGAGGCGGCTTAGAATAAACTGTAGGTCCCTCCATTTGTTGGTAAAAACATCAAGACGCAAAGCCACAAATTGGAAGAGGAGCTCGGAGCAAAAGCGCCAACTATACATATATATATATATATATATATATTGCAATTTACATTTACTCATAGCCTGAAAGTTACGTATGTACTTATATGTATGCAAGTACGCACAATGTTAGGAACAGCAATAGCTTAATGTTTTCATCGTGATTTCGACACCCAAAGTGCAAATTAATGAGCGAGTGTATAATTGCTTGTTTAAATCAAATGCTTGAAAGTGTTGAATGAGAGAAAAGAGAAACTAGAAGAAGAATTCGTAATTTTCACAAAAACGAATTAATGAATGGATTTGTATAGATTATTTTCGGATTGAGTAATACGGCTAATGAGCTAAATTATATGGTAATTAGGTTCTGTGATTGCCGAATGGTCGCAGTGTACTAATTTTTTAAGGAAATTTTACTTTTTGGCGTTTGAGATTATCACATTTTCCTTGTCAGGATCAGTCTGAATTCGACACTTATGTTAATTACAGTAATTTTCTTAAAAAAATGCTTTGGCGAATTACTTCCGATGAAGGTTGAGATGAAATCTTAATACTTTACGCACACTCTAGTATCTTGTAGGGGCATACGGATCAACAGCAACGGCGTTTTGTTTGCATATTACTTGTGGCTGTTTCAGACAAGTCGTGTAAATAGCTATAATTAGCAGAGAAAGCCTGGCATCAATCTGGTTGAACATTATTTAAATTCTAGGAGTGTTGCTTCAGATTTTTTATAGCACACTCTTTCAAATATAGTCCCACCGTTGTGATGTGGCTTTATGATATAGTTCTCCGAATTCGATGATTTTCAGTTTCAATATTTATTTGAAGTTATTGTGATGCTTTTTTGACAGAAAATTTCAAATGTGAAAAATCGATGTAATACTGATCCGATCTGGCCGGTTCCGACAAATGTACGAATAAATGTATCAGTGCATCTGTCAACAAAGTTTAGTTGAAATATCTCAAAAACTGAGTTTAGTTTGAGTTAAAACATACGGACATGACCAAATTATTTCAGCTAGTGATACTGATACGATCGGTATAAATTTCAGTGAGTCTATCTCTTCTCCTACATACTTCGGACCAATATTGATATACCATTTCATGTTAATGAAAGGTATAAAAAATAGGGAGGGATCGAAGACACGCCCACTTTTTCAAAAATATTCTGAAGGTATGTGTGTCCTAAGGAAAGAAACTCCACCCATCAAAAAACTTCACCTGGACCATTGTGTGTCGTACCTGTTGCTGTTCTTGCCTGTTACGTACTAGTTTGAACCTATTGCTAGTATAGGGTTATCCCTTTTGCGGTTTATAAAATAAACATAAATAAAATGCATTTAGAATAATATTTTTATAAATGTTGTAACCTTGGCATTATTTGTGAAATCCTAATTCAATCAAATGACAAATTTTTGCAAACATCGATCCGTTTGAGGTAATTTTCGACCACTTTTTGGCATATATTGGGCGATATCTGAGAAATAACTTGACGAATGTTGATTATGAAGTAGTAAGGCTTATACGCATAAATACGGTCTTTCGTGTAGCCCTACAAAAAAAAATTCCACTGGTGTCAAATCACATGATCTCGGTGACCAATTGACATTACCAAGGCGAGAAATTACGCGGCCATGAAATTTTTCTCCCCAAAAAGCCATATTAGCTTGTCATATTGTCCAAGTCATATTCTTAAATTGCAGGCCAAAAACGTCGTAAGTAAGAAGTAAGGTGAAATCCCACGTCCAGAACAAAGAGTGCACCAGACAGTAAGCTTTTTGTGGGTAATGGCCTACCTTCAATTAATTTAGGATTCTCAGAGCCCAAAACGCGACAATTTTGCTTATTTACGTATCTACCGAAATGTGCCGTAAGAAAGACCCAGTTCTTGAGAACGTCGAGGAATAGACACAAGCGGGTCTTCAGCTACACTTATACTTACAACAGCGTTATTTGAGGTGGAAGAAGCAAAATATGATGCACTGGCATAATCAACTGTAACCGATCCAGTTTCTTCAAATTTTATTAAAATTTTAATGCGTTTTGCGGTTGTTAAGCGATCCATCTTTATTAATGTCTAACTTTGAACTACCACAAGACATGTTTGGTTTGACAGTTACGTTTGACATATGTCAAAATACATTGCTGCACTTTCGAAACCACTAAATGGATAACCCATTATGTTTATCACGTTGTCCCTGCTACCAGTGGCTACTGTCTCACTAACTGTACACCTGATCGTAACTTTACTCCAACCGAAACAGCAGTGTGTTCGGTGGGTGCGAAGCGGGAAAGAAAAGCGCAATAAATGGTTATATGAAGAATTATCGCTGAAGTAAAGTCCAAATACTGTGAAACTCAATCTCTTTAACTTAGAGAAAATACTGGTACTGTATTTCCAAAGCGCTCCCTGAGCTATTCGATTTAGTCTTCAACATTAAGATGAAAAAGATGTGCTTACAATGGGTACAGTATTTGCTCACACATGCATGCATGTCAGGATTCTGATACAATTTATAAACAATTTTTTGCGAATTTTTAATTAAATTTTCTATGGATCTGAGTATGAAAAATTTTTCAAAACGGCACGTAATATTGAAAAAAAAATCAAAAAGCATGCTCCAAAATTTAAATTACGGAATCCCTAAACGTAATCTCGCTTTTTTTTTAATTCTCAATTTTTGAAGCTGCTACTATTATTTAGAACATATCTAAAATTTAGATCAATCGCTTCAGAAGATCCTGAGAAAAAAATTGCTTCTTGATGTTGAGATAATTTTAATGTTTTCAAAAACAATAAAAAATATGGGGGATCTTAAACTCACAATATCGAAGTATCTTATTGGTACCATAATTTTCGGATTCACGATACTTATTCTCCTATAGCCAATATGTTGATAATAAATGCTAGTTGAGAGCCTATCAAAAATATAATGGATATTTTCCTTCTTAGTTGATAAAAATGTAGCCAAAAACACAGATTCTCAAATTTATTAGTTGGTTGTTATAAGTATTAATTATATTTATTATTATTTTGATTATTGCAATTTTTTCTTGAAATTACTTTTAACGGTGGAAATATGTGTTTATAAATTAAATTTGAACTAAGTTGCATTAAAATTATTTATCTGTAGGTCTAAGGGCATATACTAATGCGAACATTACATATAATTATAATAATTAGTATTTGTTGTTCCTGTTTTATTTAATATTTTTGTTTTTACTCCACAACGGTGTACTTGTCTTCAGCTGTAATCTACGCCTTTTGCTCTCTCCCCTGTAGTTGTTTAGTTTTTGCCTTCACTTCTTTTTGTCGTTTGGCCCCTTTTTGTTGTTGTTCTTTAGAATCTTCTGTCTCTGCATCAGCCGGTTGCAGCGCCATCTCTAGAGCTAAAGTTTCGCTTTCAATATCTTTTTCAATAATCAATTTCGTAACTTTTTCCAATTCTTTGATTGTCTGCATATATAATTTCTTCGCTAAAGCGATATCCCGGCCTTGCAATGATGGTTGTGCTATTTCACAATCACTAAAACAACAACAAAAGAAACAAAACAATAAAAATATAGAATAAGTTATTGGATTGAAAGCTTAAAGTTTCTGCTTACAGATTTGAGTGAAACGCTGAATGTGAGTAAAATACTTATAAAGATTTGTTGTAGGTATGTGAGAGATTTGTGAAAAGTGTGCATCAGAGTGGACGAGCTAATAAATTGTATGAAGGAAATATAGTAAGAAAGAAGTGAATGCAAGCGATGTGTTTGTGTTCTGCATTCCAGCCTATGATCAGGGAGAAATTTGAAAAAAGAACACAAGTAAGGGATCTCCATTTACCAACTGCCGTGGTAGACACTGCAAAGTAGACGAACTTTCGAACCAACGCTTCTTCGGAATACCTTTCGCCACACACAAGTTGTTATTAAAACAATTTATGTATAGACTAACCATATTTAAGTCATACCACACTCCGATTTTTACAAATTTCATTAAAGTTAGTCGAGACCGGAAAGGGCGTACAGAGTATACTCAGTAAGAAGGGAGAAAATTTTTAAGATTTTACTTGTACATATAGGCAGAAAAGCTGGATCCATATTTCGTAAAGGATTTCGGCTTTGTAACCAATCTTGTGGGTTTGGGCCTTGATGTTTTTTCATCAACAAATAAAGGGATCTACATTTGAAGAGCCTTTATTTCATGTTAGAAATACACTCGGAGGACTTGATATTCCGTAAGGAGGACGACCGCAATTAGAAAAAATAATTTTGGAATGTTGATCGAACCCGGACTCGAACCCTGAAAAAATTGTAGTACGAAATGCAAACCCCTCATGATAGAATCTATAGAATGATGAAAAAGTGGGAATGATTTTGCAAATACCAAGCGACTGCCTAGCATTATGAAGAAACAGATTTCAAAATCAAAAAATTGCTAAAATTCATTAAAAAATATAAGTCAATAGAAAAGGAACGAAAGGATAAGGGGGTAACACTAAGGCTGCACTTAACCTAAATCTATCGATGTCTGTATATCAGCAGTCACTTCCATCAACCTACCTAACATCCACACAGATACCATCAAAACGTGAGCATTTTACAATTCTGTTAGGTCTTAAAAACAGGTTTCGTATAAATGTAAGGTTCAAAATGGAGATGACTTTTGTACCCAGAACTGGAACTTCTTAAATCTTTATAGTTTAGTAAGAGATATTAGGATTTCGAAAACGATGCTAGATAACCACCACAATGATCACCATCGACTCTATCTCTTCGAGAAAGATAAGTTTTGGTACAACGATAGCTTATTTCAAAAGAATCAAAACGAATATTCGCGGAAACTCTAATGAACTAATTAAAACCTCACTGGGCTTAACTAAATTTAGGCCTCCTTCGATTGGTTACTTCCCATGTATTAAGAGTGTATCAAGGGAAAAGCAATTAGTCGAGGCTAATTTCTAGTCGTTTTAGCTGTGTGATCAGCAGTACGTGGTACCATGCGGAGCGTTATGAATTCGAATATTTATTAGAGCAAAAAAAAAAAATTAGAAAACATGTTTCTAATTGCGGTCTAATTACGAGAATTTCAACACCTCGGAGAGAGTTTCTGACATGAAAACAAGTTCCTCATAAAAATTCATCAGACCTTCGAAGGCTGCTTAGAAAAAACTGCAGGTTGCTCCATTTGCTTGAGTGGTTCTAAAGCCACAAATAGATATAACGTCCAACCTTTTGCAAAACCTGCTCAGAATAATATGTGTGATTGGTGATGAGTTTTTCAGTTGTCTAGAACCAGCCAATTTCCCGCGGGGACTCCAAATACAAAGGAACCTCCACCTACACATAAGATTTCCTATACATGCAGTTGTTTAATGAACTTAGTTGAGCAAGTGGAAGGCGTGCACCTTTCTTCTTTATACATTATATACGTACATACTTTTACATATGACTAATACTCACTTGAAATATTCGCCGCTCACGTTCTTAAGCTTCGGATCGGTGGCCAGCCGTATAGCACATTGGGCTCCCTCAAATGGATTCTTCATGAACAGCCACCTCCACGGTAAAGTCATTAATTTTACACTAATAGCGGACATTAGTGGTGAGCTGCAACGAAATGAAAGACGAGACGAAATGAAATGAAATATAATGAAATAAATGAACGTGCAAAGTTCAAACAAATGAAAATGGCAAAGCCACACATA
Source organism: Neoceratitis asiatica (assembly GCA_030068015.2). Classification (NCBI taxonomy): domain Eukaryota; kingdom Metazoa; phylum Arthropoda; class Insecta; order Diptera; family Tephritidae; genus Neoceratitis; species Neoceratitis asiatica. Next base: position 37,402,520 of record CM061528.1, read on the forward strand.
ACATATACGAATAGTCATCGTAGTGGTTCTTGTAATATACACGTGTGAAATTTACTGCTACTTGAAAACGACACAATAGTATAGTTAGTTGCCAAAGTAATTTTCAAATTCTTTACTCAATGCTCTTATATATACATAGATACTTGTAATTGTGTTCTGATTTGTGGTTATGGTTGGCGTTGGCCTTTGACTCCCCGCCATCCTTTGCATGTAGTAGATAGCTAGCCAACCACTGCCGTTTCATATTTAAGCACTGCAGTTTACCTAATTGAATTTCAGTTTCGGCAACTAATTAAAATGAGATAATCGCTTAAGTGCTTTGATCTCTACCTAGAGACAAATCTGTGAATTTTACAAGAAGATTTTGTTTAAAGTGTGCTAATTGTATTCAAATTTTTGCCTGTGAAATTTTTATTATACTCGTTCCTCGAGGCTTTACATTTATACCTCTCTCGTATGTAAAGGGTGACCCATATCGAGGTTCCCTACTTTTTCAAAGAAACAACACAGAAAATTCAAATTTAATGGCGTATGCTTATTTTTATTCGAAAGAACATTCTTTGACATTTATTTTTGAAGATTATCTCTTTCAAATGTTGGCTGCGGCTACGTCTCAGATGGTCCAACCGTCGAGTCCAATTTTTATTGACTCTTTCGAGCATTTCGACTGGTAACTGGCGAATGACACGAGTGATGCTTTGCTCCAATGCCTAATTCGAAGCGGAATTGTCCGCATAGACTTTAGACCTTACATATCCCCACAGGAAAAAGTCAAACGGTGTGATATCACACGATCTTGGTGGTCAATCGCGGCCCAAAAACGTGAAATTATCTGTTCACCGAAGTGCTGAGGGAAGTGGTGCCGTCTTGTTGAAAGCAATTGTTGCGCAGATCACGAGCTTCAATTTCAGGCATCAAATAGTTGGTTATCATGGCGCGATAACGATCGCCACTGACGGTTACGTTCTCACTGGTATCATTTTTGAAGACCGATGATTCCACCTGCCCACAAACCACACCAAACCGTTATTTTTCTGGATGAAATGGCAGCTCTTGAATCTCTTCAGGTTGCTCTTCGTCCCAAATGCGTCAATTTTGCTTGTCTACATAACCATTGAACCAGAAATGAGCCTCAGCGCTGAAAAAAAAACGTCGATCTTCTTGGAACTTTTCAAGAGCCCATAGAGCGAAACGATGTCGCTTGTTAAAGTCGAGCAGCTTCAGCTCTTGAACAAGCTGTATTTTGTACGCTTTCAATTTAAGATCTCGACGTAAAAGGCGCCAAGTCGTTTCATACGTCAGTCCGAATTGCTGCGATTGGCGCTGAATCGACTCTCCACGGTCTACGTGTACACTCTCAGCTACGGCCGCTATATTTTCTTCAATGTGTGCTGGACGTGGTCTATTCGGTCGAATATTATCCAACTGAGCCAACTTACAATCCTTAGCTTCTGGTTTAATATAAATGTTATAAAATAGTTTTTAAAATTTCATTGCATTACTTATTGTTCGGCTTCCTTAATATAGATTTTTAAATAGAATTTTTCTAAATATGTGCAAAAGTTATTTGTTGAAACCAAGGTATGCGACCTCGCAATATTCTGCTGATAGTTAAGAACTTTTTGTCTTTTTAAGAACAAACAATAATGATTTATTTAGTTCACTCATCAAAATATTAAAGAAAAGTCAAATATCGTCAATTTAATCCAAAAGTAAGGTTCACTGCTTACTGTTGCTTAAAATTTTATCGGTTTTTGAATGTCTGGCCGACTAGAATGCGGTGCATCCTGGGTCCAGCGTTCACTTACAGAATTTCTACCGTAAGCCACACAAAATTTTCGGTACGCTTTTACATAAGAAGGGTTGTCGTCGACCATACCGAAGTCTTTATACCTTTCATTTTCAGTGTCAATACTAACTTGAATTAACGTCTGTAGAATATCAAATTCCACACTCCTAGGTGCTTTTTTTTGACTGAACTTTAACCAAAGCCTCACATCTGAACAAATCGGTATATGGAGCTATATTTTACAGTCTTCCAATTTCGATGATTTTCACAACTAATGTTCATATGTGTATAGAATACGAAACTCAATACTTTTTTGAGGGACTAATACTCAAAATCTGAAATTTGTGGTAGATCTGGACGGTTCCGACAAATGATCGTTTAAACGTATAGATGTATCTGTCAAACAAAGTTTGTTTGAAATATCTCAAAAACTGATCGGCTAATTTGCGTTCAAACTTTCGGACGGACAAACGAGCAGACGGACATGTCTAAATCAATTCAGTTCGTGATTCTGATACGATTTGGACCTAAGTTAATATACCATTTCATGAACATGAAAGATATACAAATTAAGTTAATTTTTCTAAATCCAATGACAGACAGGGCTTTATTGCGTTGCGTGACATTTCCAACTTAAGGTCGGTATCCAGTTCTAACGAAAACCAAAAACTCCATTTAAAAAAATGCAAAAAAACGATGCGCGAAAAATTTTTTTTAAGAAGCAGTACGCACCTCGTATGAAAAAAACTCCATTTTCTACTGTCTATTTCTAAAGTTTTTAAACAAATGCGAAAGTACGGCAACACAGGTTTCCGAGCGAAATAGATAGCCTCACATATATTTCGCGACAAACAAGAAGAAGACTAATTTTCAAACACATGAAAGCAAGCTTATAAAGCAATTTATGTAATATTTTTAGTCTTTTCATCAATATCTACACCTTTTATTTATTTTTAGCCATGGAAAACGTAAGCATACATAATCAGCGGCAAATATTTACCGCGCTCTTCTCATGTTTTTCGTTTTGTTTATTTACGTTTGCATATCTTCTTCTTATGTAAAGAGCTGTTCACAATAGAAAATCATTTGGTAAATTTCCGTGCCTTCTACATTTTTCCATCCACGAAATATAAGAGTTTTTTTTTCGTTAGAGCTGCATACCGACCTTTAGCTGAAATGCGAAAAACGCTAATGGCATGACACAATGAACATTTTCCACTTACATAATTATTTTTCTACCAAAAAGATATGTTTCGGTAATTATTAAACTTGTCTTGAAGTTTTCCTTTTTTACACAGTGGAATTCGCGATAAATTTAAATAAATAGTTGGAAATTAAAATCAGCATGCGGCCAATACGCGCAAGAAGATGAGAGCTGACCAACTTTTAGCGCCACGTAAACACCAGCAATTGGAGAAGGAGTTCGGCGCAAATCGCTTCTTCGGATACAAAGTGCTAATCATATCACACTATTCTCGCGTTTCCTACACTATGCACTATTATCGACTTTATTGAGTTCTAATTTTTTTCTTTTCAGTTAATAAAAAGTAAAAAAAAAAAAAAATTCACTGCCCCTCTTACTCCAAGTGACTTTGGTCATCCTAATTAAATAGTTCGAACCTATTTATGTGTTAACCATTGTAAAAGTAAGTAAAAAACTCATGAAAAAATATGCAACTTACAACAATGAACTTCGTTAACATTGCAACAGTTACTTGTACACAAACTCTGATTGAGTAGCCTACTTTTTGAAATACGAGTAAGTAAATGCTTAAGCAACATTGTGTTGCCACAAGTAATCCTTAGAGAAAGAAAGAGGGAGAGAAAGAGAAAGAGAGAGAGAGAGTGAGAGAAGAGAGAGTGAGAGATGAAAAAAAAAGAAACAACCCAAAGTGGCAGAACAAAGCCGATGAATAAGTTAACTTGTAGTCGTAAAATGGTGCGGTCGAGGTTGAAGTATGGCGTACGCCAACATACCAGATATGGGCCAGAATCTCTGATGCTGAAGAGCGACATGAATTCACTCACACAATGTGCTAAACATCAAACATTTAGTAGGGCTACATTAAAACAAGGAGCAAGAGAATGAACGAAGAAATGCTGCAGTGAATGGTAATTAAATTTTAAAATGCGTCAACGAGCAACCTTTTGTTGTTTACATAGCACACAGATGGTCAATAAAATAGGCGCACTTTTTTGGGTGTATGAGGATGAAATAAAATTTAACACAATATAGTATTAGATATGAATAGGAACCCCTTTAGACATATTTTAGTAAAAATAATTTTCTCAGACACTTTAAAGACTGAGTGAAAATATATGTTCTTGTGGGGGCCGACTTTATACCCAGTTGCTCGGATTATTATATCTTCAAACTGGCGGCGTGTGGTTCTTTCTTCGCCATAATTCTTTCACGCGAGTGCTGCAGGACAAAGAGCCACTCGAGGATGGATCGAAGCCTGACTGAAAAGTCTGTACGGAAGCCTTCCGCCGAGAATTACCCATCGGGAGACGGCTTAGGCTTCCAGACCATTGCAGTATTTTCCAGGCGAAAGTAGGTGCTGGTGTACACACTGTTCCGAAATGAAATGAAATGAAAATTGTCAAGAATGTTTGTCATCTCTGTAAATGCCGTTGCCTTATTTCAGTATTGAAATCATATGTGTACCGAGTCACAGCAGAATATCTGGGAACCTCAATGCTGAACTTACCTTTTGTATGAGCATCACCGTTTCGTTAAAGCTGGACAAAGCGGAAAAGGGGGCTCTTCTGTCAACTTGCTGTCTGTTTCTGGACAAGTGGGCATACAAAGTACTTAGCCAGTGTTAGCTAGCACCTCAACATGCACATTTCGAGTTCCTTCAGGTCTAAGGTGGATCGTGGAGTGTTAGTAAATCTACTTTTTATTCCAAGATCGAAACTGTCGCCCTTAGTGGGTATTGGTGTTTATGAAAAAGTTGTCTAACCTTCAATATATTTTTATTTTTTGTGGCATCACATCTTATGTGTCTATGTGGGTTGATATTACGACTATCCTCTTCTACCTAACGTAAGCTTCCTCAAATGGTAAAATATAGGCATCCTGAAAATTTTGCAGGCACATGCCTCTTTGCAGTTGGCTAAACGGCCAGTTAAGCTGATCTAATGAAAAATTTGAGTTGTGTCGACCGGTTGAATCAGCCAATGTTGTAAATAAATGGGTTTAAGAGAGTAGCTAGCTTCCTATCCAAGTTCCACTACCCTCTGGTACACATGATCGGTAGTAATTTCAAGCCAGATGATACCAGTAGAGGAGTCCCTGTGACAGAGAGAGATTAAAGAGAAGATTCTTTTTTCGAGTTGTAAGAAAATTCTTTAAAATATCGTAGCTTATGTTATGATACCAGTATGACTGCTTGAGAGCAATCCATTTGTCCAACATTATCTTTCTCCTAATTTGCTGATGATGAGCGACTTATAGAGTTTAGTTTTTATTCATCGAGAGACTACTTTACTTTTCAATTGCCTACCTCAGTCTAAAGTAGCACTTGTTGGCAAGAGTGATGCTGCGTTGGATGTCAAGGCAGTGTCAGTCAAGATGCGAGTGTATGAGCTGTTTCCTTGATTACAGGAGGAGTTTTGACATGGGTTCGTTCAGTAGCAGATAGATTCGCTTCGCTTCTTGCTTCAATCTAGAAAAAAATATAACCAAAGGAGGGGTTGTTGACGTCAAAGATATCTGAACTCTCAATTGGTACCGAAGAGTTCGGAGAGGTTCTTCCTAATTCTAAATGCCTCTCTGACATTGTTCAGAATCAGTTTACACAGCCATATACGTTTTGATTGGTTCCAAATTCAAACATATTTGCAGCGAGGTAACTGCTTTTCGTGCTGCGAATGCTTTAAGATCTACAAAAGAGTGACGTGTATCGATGTTTTTCACGGGTCTTTTCCTAGATGTGACGCATGATAGATGATAAGATCTAAACCCAAAATGATAAGGACCGACCAGTTGTTTAACGGTGGTTTTAATCTTTCCGACAATATGGTAGATAGGACTTTATATGTGATATTCGGCAGGATTATGCCAAAGACTCAGATTTCATTGTTAGGCATGCCTTTTTGTCCGGCCGTGTTCTGCATATATATAGGTCTCTTGCTATTTGTCTGTTGTCTTTCATTGGAGCAGAATATCTTATGGTCATTATCAAGTGAATGACACTTGAGTGAACTTCTACATATGGCTCCATCCTCTACTTCATACTCCCCGGACCCATATAATAGAAGAAAAAATATTTTTGGACATTTTTTAGTCCGTTCCCTTTTCAATGAACTCCGTTGCAAAATATATTATGTTATAACTGGAATATTTGCATATGTATAAAATAGTTTTCTAGCTCCATGACCTATGCTTATATACACTCTACACTTCATTGCATATACTTGTATACGTCTGAGTGAAAATTTGTAAACCAAAGTCTCTGTCACACTCTTCCAGATCTTCAGCCAGTCCACACCAAAAACCAAGTGACGGTCGTAAATGTAATATGCGATGTAAAGCTTTTACATACCACATGCCACACGCCACGCGTCACACGCCATATGTCCTAAACATCCCTATATTATATGCAGTAAAGACGGTTGTTGTCATTGCTGTCTTGGTATTATTGCCATTAGAGAATATGCGTATATTTGCTTTGGATTGACTTACAAAGTCATATACTATACGAAGGTAAAAGCCACAAATTGTTTACAGTAAATCATAGGTGAAGCAACATAACATACAAAAAAGCTTCAATTATCCATATCCGAGCAAAGTGAGGGGTAGGTGGCGTTTGAACCATTTTCGGTTTCAGCGACATTCTCAATAAATGGAAAATTAATAAATAAGCAATTAACAAGCTTATACAACTCTTTTTCATTTACACTTTTCCGCAAATGACATTTTAATGCGCTCTCTCGCTCACAAACACCCATACACTAGTACGAGTCTTCACAAACAATGGTTCAAAGCAGCAGTCGTTCCTTCCGCTCTTTTGTTGATTTTTATTATCTCTTTGTTGGTTTTTGTTTTAGCTTTTGCTAATAAAAATTGCACTTAAAAAAAAGCGCTTTATAAATGTTGCCTCTTTCATTACACTCATTCACCCACACGCTTGCTTTCACACCTTTCTCCGAGCACCGTTCATTGCTCGCCTATTTATTAGCCGAGTGTTGTTGGTTGCAGCTGTTTAGGTGACTTTTTTTTAAAGTTGTTGCAATTTGTTTTTTGTTTTTTGTTTTTGCTTTGCTGGTGGTGTTGAGGGCGTTTGGGGTTAAGTAAAGTTCACGTAACTCAAGTCTTGTAGGTGCCAGCTGCTATCTCATAAAATGTATCAGTGTGGTTGTGTTGTTGGCGGCGACTGTTTGCTGCATTACTCTCGCTAATAAAATGTGCTGGGAAGAAAGTAAATAAATAGAAGACTTTTTTCCAGAGTTTGTGAAAACAAAGAGCACAATGGTGCATCTAGTTAGGTATGGTTATGCACGTGATGAGCCAACAGAAATGAAATAAATTTTGTGTAGAAAAGAAGTAAGTCAACAAGATGATGAAAAATGATATGGATATTGTGTATACTTGTAGAAGATGTTCGTACATACTAGACCTTTGACTTAAGAAATGTGCAGAAATAGTACTGTAGTAATTCGGAGACGCTTACGAAATAGATCCTTACCAACAGTATATGAGTAAATAAACCAAATATATTTTAGACCCTATAGGTATGTGTTAAAAAAATAACTAAAATTTTATATTTCGCGGGCTTGAAGAGTGCGATTGTCAAACATTTTTTTATTATGTTGGTATACGTACATGCCTCTGAAATAAAAAAAAACAGTTAACTGTTGCCTTCGTCCATGACAGCTACTAAGGTTACACCTGTTTTTATGAGCTCGACGATTTTCGTTTAACTAAGTGTGTGTAATGTTATGGTGAGTAATTTTGAGGTGGTGTTATGGTGATCTATGATGAGTTTTCGTTTAGAAAAGAACGAGTTTACGACTGGCCGTAAAGACGTTAAATATGATGAGCACCCTGGACGACCCAGCAAAACATATGAAAATGAGGAAAAAGGAAAATAAATGGTTATGAACGATAGAATAACGAATAACAATTAGAGGAGGTGCTAATGGTGAAACTAAGGATTAATACTCGCAGTGGAGGAGTTCTGGCTGGAAATCGCATAGTGTACCATGAATTCTTGCTACCAACGGTCAAACTATTAATATGCAGCGCTACCTGCAAGCTCAACACCGGTTGCGTGAAGCAATTTAAATTGTAACTATGCCCCAGATGAAATCAAAAGCGCATCGCTGAAAGAACTAGAGGTCATCTCAAAGATGGATTTTTTATTCTGCATCCTAATTTTAATTACCTAATTTTGTTGGCATACGGCCAAAATATTATGTTTATGAAAACAAGAAATAGTGCAGTTTTGAAACTAAGGCCAATTTCTAATTGCGGACGCCCTTCGGTAGGGAATGTCAGTCACTCCGAATGTATTTCTAACATGTAATAAAGGCTCCTCATAAAAATCTATCGGCGATTCGGAGACGGCTTAGTTCAACAGTAGATCCCTGCAACGTTTGGAAAAACATTACGACGCTCACCAAAAACTGGAGTAGGGGCTCGACCGAAAATCGCTTCGACGGCTACAGAGTGGCATTAAAAAAAATCTGTGCACGACAAGGGCTTGTATTAGAGATTGAAACTTAACTTAAATAAGACAAACCTACTGTTTAAAATCAACACCGCAAGCCTGATAGATTTTTGTTAAAGTATGATATTTTCGTTTTGGAAATACATTTCGTTCCATTATATTTCCTTACTAGGAGTAGCCGTCTTTTTATATAATTTTTCAGCTACACTTTAAGCTAAAGTAGCCATTGCTCACGGAGGGGGCTGGAATTCAACCTTAAATTGCATTTAGAAAGACAATTTTTTGTTCTAGCCCTATTCTATTTTGATCAAACATAATGTGGCGGCCACAATAGCCGAGTGATTAGCATTGTGTACTACAATTCAGAAGGTCTGGGTTCGAGTCCAGGTTCGAGCAACATCCAAAATTATAAAAAAATCATTTTTCTAATTACAGGCGCTCCTCAGCAGGGAATGTCAAGCTTCGAGTGTATTTCTGACATGAAATAAAAATTCCTCATAAAAAACTTTCAGCCGTTTGGAGGCGGCTTCTCGGCTTGTTAATCTAGGCAAAAAGCCTAATCTCAAGTAAATCGGACCCAGATCAATTTCCCTTAAAATTCAATCGGTTAAAAATTTTCGAAACTGTCGAGAGCTCGCACTCGTGGAAGATAAAACTGGCCTTTGCTTATGAGACTTCTTAGAGTAGCAATCGATTTTGAACTTGGTTTGGATTAAATTTGTCTGAATAGAATTGAAATACTGCTGTTGAAACAAGTTACAGTCACTCCAGGTTTTTATCCTTAACTTTAAAGGTGACAATTCGCAGTTTGGATTAAATGTAGAATATTTTTATTTTTTAAAGGTTTGTATATTCCCTTTTGTTGGATGAGAAGGGACTGAGTGAGTTAATACTTACAATATTTGTATGTTTAAATCCATACAATATTTAGATATTCGCATTTTCATACACATATACATACAAGTATGCGTGATGAGCTCACATATGCATGCTTATATACATATATGCTTATTCTTCTCACATATTTACAATAACGGTAGACTCAAAAATGATTTATTTATTCGCAGCATGTTTTCAGCTTCAATGGTTGATGGGGGAGTAAAGCAGATGTTACATACTATAATATACATATATATCAGATACCTATCTTACTGCATAAGACTTTATACGTACCTATGATATAAGTATGGAAGTATGTACATATGTCTATTGATACAGACCTTTTTCAGCACAAGCGGAAGTGAAAACGGCCTTCATTAAATATTATACATATATACATATACCTCTAGTAATGCATAGTGGTTAGCATTACAGACTACCATTCGGATGGTACGGTTTCGAGTCCTGGTTCAACTAACCTTTAGAATTATAGAAAACTAATTTTTCTAGTTGCGGTCATCCCTCGGCAGGGAATGCCAAGCCCTTCGAGTGTATTTCTGAAATGAAATGAAAGCTCCTCATAAAAATTCATCAGCCGCTCGGAGGTGGCTTAGAATAAACTGTACGTCCCTCCATTTGTAGAAGAAGCATTAAACTGCACATCACAAACTGTAGCAACAGCTTTTTGTATTTTTCTATTTTCCGCCCTATATCTCTCATTGCGTCATATGTACATATATATATGATAAATTGCTACTTCTAGGAAGCGACACGCATGAATTGCACAAATCTTGACTACCATTTAATCTTATCTGTTATAAGCGACCCTGCCAACCACGACTACCCACTTTCCCCCACACATTCACACATTTTGATCTTCTCACGAACACATTTACAAATTTTGTGATCGAATAGAGAAATAAATTTCCTTAACTTAGTCCTGCTAGAACAGCGAATCTAATAATAATTTGTATTCTATTAGGAACTGCGTGTGTTAGAGAAAGCAAAGAATGAACATAGGATTTTTCAAAGTTCTCACAAGAAGCGAATTCATTCTCTCAGTCATGGTTGCCGTTCGAACTATCATGTACCAATTTAATTGTTAATATGGTATATTTAGTAAACATCTGTTAATATAAAATTTTAAAGACTTATCACTGTTTCTTAATTACTCTAGCAAAAAAACTGAAGAATTTTTCCATGAATAATTGCAGTATTTTAAAATCGAGTTTCCTCGACTTAGCTTCATATAATTTTGTATATAATATTATATGAACCTCAAAAATCCAAATTAACTTACTATTTTAAATGCAGAATTGCATATTGTGGCGGATAAGCGAAGAGAATGTCAGATAAAAGAGAAAAGCCGATAACTGCAATTATCTAGAGCGTGAATCGAGAAGATAGCGACAGCCGCTCTTTTTATACCTGAGGATGACCCAAACATTCTGTTCACGCACTCAAGAATAAGCTGATTATTCGTTTGCCTGCGGTAGCTGCAGCTGCTCCGTGTACTGTGTACCCTTTTGTTTCTCCTTGGTAAGGGTAATTTGCATCTTACTGCCGCTTCTTATGCCTGTCCTTCTTATTTGGGATTTTCGTCACAGTATATATATTTTTAGGAGCAAATATGTAATAATTTTGGTGCATTTTCGATGCGTGAGTGGCAACAGTGATCACAGCCATCTTGAAAATTCACATGAAATGGTATTACTTCAAGCGAATACACACCATTGTGCTGTGCTGAAGTAAGCGGTAAGAAATTGAACGAAATTATTAAAATTATTTAAATTATTAATATCTTTTTCATTACAGATTTTCCAGGCGTTCCAAATTCATAGAGAAGCCAATACAAGTAAGTATTATTATAAAAACTGTGATCTTAATGGCAATAATTTATGCTCATATAAAATTTTTCTTTCATTGCAGATTTGCTTACCGCAGAATTTGAGGATTTTCAATTACGCATATACAGTGAGTAGTTGTTTTTAAAAATTATTATTATGTGACCGTGATAATGAGAACAGTGGCTTTTGTTTAAATAATATGATGTGTATTTTTTCAAAATAGTTTAAATAGTTTAAAAGTTATTTATATTTAAAGTTGTACCTTTTCATACATATGTACAGGGAGTCCTCCTGTATATTGCTAACAAACAAACTACAAATACTTGGCTTTATTCTTCGTGAAATAATCTGTAAAATAACAATAAATATGCAAGCAAATTATATAGATAAAAAGTGTTACGTGAATATACTATGCAAGTCAAAATCGGTGTTGGTCTAGCCCAGGGCTATTTTTTTTTAAAGCACAGCAACTATCAATGAAATACACATCAATTACACTTGTTTTGGAAAGGAACTCCAAACATTTTGAGAAGCCGCTGCTATTCATAATTATTAAATTTATTTCCATGTAAATAAGTGCACTGTGTAAGCAAATTTAAAGTAAAAAGTGCAAGTTTTTTGGTATAATACACTCCTTTTTTCAGTTCAGAAATAAATTTTAATATATATATATAAAGATAATACGATTATCTTTCTATTGGTTATGAAATTGAAAATTGTAAAAACTTTTTCTTAACAAATTTTCCAGTTTTCAAATTCCTATAACCAAATTTTACGCTGTAACTAAATTTTCAATTTCTATTATTATTATTTTATGATTTTTTAATGTTACATTATTTTCTAATATCTCATTTTTTATATTTTCAGATCATGTTTGCGGAAATTAGAATTTAAGTTAATTTAAAATTTCCATATTGTAATTTTTTAATACAAATAATTAGTTATAATAATAAATTGTAAAATTTTAGATATAAGTCGATTAAAATATATAATTTTTAATTAGATATTTAAATGTTTGTAATCATATTATTAAAATAAATATATTTATAAATGATTTTTTTTTTTAAATAGCAAACAACTGTTTTTAATTTTAAATATGGGAGCGAATTATATGTAAGTATGAATTCGCCTTTTAAAAAAATGCAACCCTGTGTCCATCTGACGAGAGAAATTAGAAAAGGACAGTTATATGTTTTCTTTATGGGCTAAACTGAATGGGTGAAACAAAACAGCAAGATCAAGGTCTTTAATAAAATACCTATGCTGTTACCCAGTTTTTTATCCAGTTTTCAGCAAATGCTTGTTCAAATTATCTAGTTTTTTACCCAGTGCTGGTTGGCAGTGGATGTTTCACGATATTCAAAATGTTTATATATACAATGATAAAAATACAGAAAATGAAAAAAAAAAAAACAAGAAAAAAACGCTCATGAATTTCAGTGTAAAAATTTGCTCCATTGTGTGTGTTGGTTAATTTTCAACCAGCAAGTTGATGTCCGAGGAAAAATTAAGCCTGACATCGCTGTCGTCTAAGAACTGCTATGAACAGGCAAGCACGGCGTCCTTTCAAAGGATTACGAACTTGGTGTTAAATTTGTTGTGGGTGAGAATCTTCTTCGCTGATTTCGGTTATTACTGACTTCAATAACTATAAAATTGGAGTAAGACTGGAAACGAATAGGTCTTGTAGGAAACGTAAACAAGACGAAATATTATCTGCCATCAAAAACAAACAGTCAGTGTTACGCTACTTGGATCTCAAATCACCGTTGCCAGTCGTAACGTTGAAGTCAATAACACCATTAATAATCTGTGAACTAAGTAGTCAATAGAAAAGTAAAGTAATCTCTCGTGGAACAAAAATCAAACTTTGAAGTCTCTCATCAATCCCATTCTGGTGTATAGGGCAGGACGCTGACAACATACGAAGAGTCGGCATTAGGAGTATGGACGACGACGAACACCGCAGACCTTTAGAACGATGAGCTGTACGAGGTGTATGGTTACATTGACATAGTTCCTGTAATCAAGAGAAAGCGGCTATACTGGCTTGAGCTTTGAAAGTATTCGATGCAGTACCCGCTAATAGAAGCAGAGCAAGATTCCACTTCGTTGAAACGATCAGATGGAAAGCGACCCGTCTTTATACTTTATATTTCCAATTGGAAAAGTAGAAACGACTTAGCAACTGGCGCGCTATTGCTCGATTCGGGTATGGGAGAATTGAAGGTTAGAGTACAACCTCGAGTGGGTGGCGCGGCATTCTGTCATGTGGAAGATCACAGATTCGAACCATGGCCAGAGTTACATCTAAAGTTATAGAACTTTTTTCAAAATATTTTATTGAATCTTTCTTTGCAGAAACTAACAAAAAAATCTTATGGTAATTTTTATATAGGGTGATATGATTTCTTTAAAAAAAATAAACACACTAATAGTTAAGGAAATTCAAATGTTTTTTATTTAATGTGAAGTACAATCGAAACAATTAAGTTCTGAATTTAACATCATTCAAATGGCCTGGACGACTTTTTTTGCAGGAACGAATTCGATTAACCCAATTTTAGAGCAGTTTTTCCACTAAATCAAGTCAAATGTCATGAATAGCACGTTCAATATTGACTTTTAAAGCTTGAAGAGCGTCTGGTTTATTACTAAAGACCAATGACTTCAAATACTCCCCAAAAGAAATAGTCTAATGGTGTTAAATCACAACTTCTTGGAGGCCATTCAATGTCACAATTTGTTGAAATAATCGAATCTCCAAACCTTTCTCGCAATAATTCGCTTGTTGCACTTGCTGTGTGACACTTACCCTGTCTTTTTGGAACCAGATGTTGTTAAGATCAACTTCTTCCGATTGTGACCATAAATGGTTGGTTATCATCGATCTATACCGCTCTCCATTGACAGTAACAGTGCTACCAGCTTCATTTCGCAATAGATACGGACCGATAATTCCACCATACCAAAAACCAAACCAAACTGTCACTATATGTGAATTTAATGGTTGTTCATGAATAATTTGTGGATTTTCTTCGCACCGGAATCGACAGTTTTGTTTATTTACCGCTCCACTCAGATGAAAGTGAGCCTCATCGGAGAAGATGATTTTCTTAAAAAAATCGTTATCGTTTTCAAGTTGTTCCAAGGCAAAATCAGTGAATTCATGACTTTTATGGTGGTCCATGGATGAAATTGTAAACATTACTGAATACAGTGAAAAAAGACAGATCATGACAGATTAAAAATGATCAAAACGACACTAAGAAATCATGTAATCCCTATTGCAAAACCCTTTACGTAATACAAGTTTATCATGACCATGGTATCGATTAACAAAGTAAGCAATAAGCAATTTAAAAATATATGTAATTTTGCTTTTACAAAGAAAGTGCTTATATCTATAGATATCATATTAATTATAATAAATATCTTGAAGGATATATACGGAAAGTATCTCCCATGTAATATAAGTACAATTGAATGTGGCGAAGCCTTGATCACAGCACAAACTTGAGTATGGAGTTGGTATGGAGCTCAAAACAGTTGGTCACTGTATTTGTAGGAAAACATCAAAACATAGTTTATATTTTTTTGCTAATAAGAAATATATACCAATCTATAGAGCTATCGTGCTATATATGTATGTATGTACAACATATGTATATATGAAATAATAATTATACACTCTTCGCCTTCAATATTTGTTATATATTTGAATGTTTCGATTTGGTCGTTATGGCCACAACTATGACTATGTAAATGTTTTCTTGAGTTCTGTCCAATACAAGTGACAGCGAACGTTTAGGTCGCCCAAAAGAGGTCAGATCATCACGTCAGAAATCGTCGATAAAATTCATGGAATGATATTGGACGATCGGAAAAAAAATGTGCGTGAGGTGGCTAATGTTGCAGACAAGAGCGGGTACATCACATTTTACAAACACACGACCATAAGCGCAGCCGTGTAACTACTTCATAAGGGTGTTTGGCGATGTTCAATCGCAATCCAAAAGAATTTTTCACCGTTTCGTGAGCGTAGATGAAACATGCATCCACCACACCGCACCAGAAACCAAAGAACAATAAAGACAAAGGGTTTCTCCGGGGGAGGTCAAGGAGGTTTTTTTTTTGGGATGTACGAGTCATTCACATCGATTACCGCCAAATATTATTGAGAAATATTGGACAGATTTGATATTGATTTCAAGCAGGGCTAAGAACTGATCCATCCAATATATTTTCTAGATTTAGCCACCTGCTGCTATTTCTAGTTTCCAAACCTGAAGAAATGGCTGTCGGTAAGAGATTATGGCCTAATCCGATTGGCATTGAAAAATCCGATGATTTAAAAAAAATATAAAAATTGGAAAAATACTGAATTAAATGTTTAGAGTTAAGAGTAGACTATATTGAGAAAAAAAACTGCTTATTGGCCGGACAAATATATTTCATTCAAAAAGCCACTGACTTATCAAATAAGCCTCATGTGTATGCATATGTAATTGAGTTGCTATACAAGTAATCTTTAGCCAATAAGTATTTTTATTGCATTATACACTAACTCCTACTGATACACACAAATAAATCCATACCGAATGTTAATCTGATATTTTACTTCATATAATATTTATTTCATTTTCTTTTAATACCTTTCAAACTCAATTTTTTAAACTCTTCAACTGAATATTGAAAATAACTGTACAAGATTATCCATTTAGCGGTTTCCAAAATAAATGTAAATAAAATACATTTCAAATAATTTTTTTCATAAAATTCCTTTTTCATTATTAAGTTTGAGCCTTGGCATTATTTGTGAAACACTATATCATTCAATTAACCGCCGAATGAATTTTTGCTAGCATCGATCAGTTTGAGGTACTTTTTGGCCCGCATTGGGCGGCATCTCAGCCATAACTTCACAAATGTTGGTTTTCAAGTGTTCAAGTGTAAAGAGTTTATCCGCATAAATACGGCCTTTCGAGTAGCCCCATAAAAAAAGTCTGAATTTGTTAAGTCGCACGATCTCGGTGACCAATTGACATCGTAAAGACGAATGATTGCGCGGCCGGGAAATTTCTCTCGCAATAAAACCATACTCGTTGGAACCACATATTGTTCAAGTCATGTTCTTCAATTGCAGGTCAAAAAAGTTGGTTATCGTACGGTCATAACGCTCCGAATTGACAGTGACAGTTTCGCCGTTATCGTTTTCAAAGATAATTTTGAAACAAATTTTGTTGTAAAAATCGTGGTACACTGCTTGTTGTTCAAGCACTCAATCAACGTAGCTACGGCGTTGTAAATGGTCAGTTGGATTCAGTTTTTGTATGAGCTGGACTCTTCATGGGTGTAGGTTTAAGTCCAAGTACAAAATACGCCATAATATGCCGTAAGAAAGAACCATCTTTTGAGAACGTCGAGAAAACGACACATGAGGGTCTTCGGCTACACTTTCATTTAAAGCAGCGATATTTGAGGTGGAACGAGCAAAATGATGATACACAGACCTTACAATATCTCAATATCCAGTTTCTTAAAATTTCTTTAAAATTTATTTTACAAATTGCTTGAGTAGTTGGACGATTACGTGCACCATAATCTCCTCTTAGGCACGAAACAGTGCCACGTTTGAAACAAAATTTTTGCAGTAGGTTTCAACAATTTTAACGCGTTGTGTGGTTGTTAAAAGATCCATTTTCATAAACTGCTGACTTTTAGCTAAAACAAAACATTTGACAGTTAAGTTTGACAGATGTCAATATACAGCTCTACACTTTCGAAAACACTAAATGGATAAACCTTTATGAGCATATAACAGCTTTTATAAGTATATAATTGCTAGTAATATAAATATATTACTGATAGAAAGTAAATAAAGAGGTTTCAATAAGGATTATACGATCTCTAAGTGTCGTTTTGGCCATTTTCACTATGTCCTGATCTGTAATTTTTTTCATTGTATTGAGTAATGTTTACAATTTCGTCATGGCAAGATATACGCAAGAGTAACAAGAGTTTACAAATTATTCAATATTATTATCAAAATAATGGTTCTGCAATTGTAACTTTTTTAAGAAAATCATCTTCTCCGATGAGACTCACTTTCATCTGAGTGGTGCGGTAAATAAACAAAACTGTCGATTCTGGTGCGAAGAAAATCCACAAATTATTCATAAACAACCATTACATTCACCCAAGTTGACAGTTTGGTGTGGTTTTGGGTCTGGTGGAATCATCGGTCCGTACTTCTTTCGAAATGAAGCTGGCAGCACCGTTACTGTCAACGGAGAGCGGTATAGATCGATGATAACCAACTGTTTATGGCCATAATGGGAAGAAGTCGATTTTAACAACATTTGGTTCCAACAAGACGAGGCTACGTGTCACACAGCACGTGCAACAACCGAATTATTGCGAGGAAGGTTTGGAAATTCGATTGAATGGCCTCTAAGAAGTTGTGATCTAACACCATTAGGCTACTTCTTGTGGGGTTATTTGAAGTCATTGGTCTTTAGCAATAAACCAGACTCTCTTCAAGCTTTAAAAGGCAATATTGAACGTGCTATTCATGACATACGACTTATTTTAGCGGAAAAAGTGCTCAAAAATTGGGTTCATCGAATTCGTTCCTGCAAAATAAATCGTGTAGGCCATTTGAATGATGTTAAATTCAGAACTTAATTGCATCGATTGTACTTCACATTAAATAAACAACATTTGAATTTCTGTAACAATTAGTGTGCTTTTTTGGAGAAATCGTATCACTTTTATTGGAAAACCCTATATTTTGACACGAATCTTAACTTTCTCCGTCTGTTAAAGATAAAATATTTGATTTTGAAGTATTTTTAATTCGAAATGAATATTTTTAATAAATTTTTATACATAATACATGCATTATATTTGATTTAGAAATTTTGAGTAATTCCGAAACCTGAGTAATTTTCGAAGACAAATACTTTTTACATGAAACTTTAACATGCTTTTTGCTTGGAATTAAAAGAGTTTTTATTGAAAGCAATGTTCAGCTTTGGAAACAATTAGTAGGATTAGGAAGCTGACGATTGTTAAAATGTTGAGTAGAATAACATGTGTCGATGTACGATATCAACAGAACGACGTTACATACCACACAGCTAACGTTAAAATCGAACTTTGTTTAGAATCCATTGGCTTAATTTTTATATATAGCCGTGAAAAATAAGAGCCATGTCAACCATTCAGTGGCGATTCATGGCTTGAGGCACGTAATTGAAGTCACATTTGCGGCCTTAGAGGGCCACACAATTGAAAAATATAGAGCATCCTAAGAGTATCGACATCAGTACATTATTAATCAAACCGTCGTCCAACCAGATCTGCTTTTTATGAGCGCAAGAAAATACCAAGATCCCCCTTAACTGTTATCCACTCCAGATCAAAACAATCTCATAATTTTGCCTGTGTGTGTACTTCTCGTCCATATCCTTAGGGTTTGAGAAATGACTGCTTTTTCTAAATATCTCTTTTTAAGGTTAGTGTTGAAAAGTCCTTAACTGAATGGTTGTTGTCAGTCATCATGCCAAAGGTTCGCGACCATAACTAATTATATTTTTATCCAAATATAAATTTTCAACTAATTCTCTTATAGGAAAACACCTCTCATTAATAAGACAATCGTTTCCGGAACTTCCGTACTCCCTAATAGATGAAACCAGCTTCATCGAGTAGGAGTGGGAGTTGGCGAAAAAATCATTAACATTCTATTAAATAGCTACCATATATATATATATATGTATATATGCGTATTAAGAATAATTTATTATATTAGCGTTCATCTGACAAATTCTCATTTTTTACTTGAGGAACAAACTATTTAGTGATGCAGTTGAGAGCTTTGTCAAGTCCTTGCAAGCAAAAAAAAAAAAAAAATAGTCACGATGTACTTATACCCAGCTTTCGCGTCATATATCAACTGCTTCGAATGCGAATGCACTTACACATGATATACACAAATGCCAAGCACACCCCCATACTTAGACGCTTATGACTTCCATGTACAAGCACATACATATATGTGTATAAACAAACAAACAACTCGAGTGTGCAAATGTGAATTTTCGTTGCATTCCTCAGAATTTTAATTACTGCGATTCGTGATGTTGGAGTTGTCGTCACTGTGATCAAATTCGCGCGCAGTTTGCTATTACCAGCTCGTTGGCGTTTAACAACAACAACGGCAACAAGAAGTCGAGACTAAGCATACGAATTCGGAGCACTAGCGAGGGGATTTTTTATACTTCATTAATATGCTTTGGCCGGGCTTCTCATTAGTTTGTTTATTGTGAATACAAACACGTTTCAACAGTTTTCAATAGAAGTTTTTATATTTTCCGACGCATTTCCCATGTGGCTAGCATTGCGTACTACCATGCGTTAGGCCAGGGCTCGAGTATTGGTTCAACCAGGATTCAAAATTTAAGAAAACTAATTTGTCAAACTGCGGTTGCTCGTTCGGCAGGGAATATCACGCCCTGCGAGTGTATTTTGAACATGAAAGAAGATCTGCTCATAAAAATCCATTAGCAGCTCGGAGGCGGCTTAGAACAAGCTGTAGGTCCCTCCATTTGTTGGTACGAACATCAACACCACAAGTTGTAGGAGAAGCTCAGCCGAAAATCGCTTCATCGGTTAAAAATGTCAAATGTCAAATATAAATATGTACAGAGAGATATTGGCAATCCCTGATGAGAACCGACTGTATAAGTATTTGGAAAAATGTTGCTTGATTATTTTCTCTCTATGCATTTCTAATTGTTACTTGAACCTGTGACTTTCTTGCTCACAGCACACACCATTATGAGCATACGTTGTTTCAACTGCTAACATTGGCGGAAGATGCCAAAAGCAATTTACTGTTGCGTCACTTTACGCCCTAAACTATGCAACAACATATCAAACAGAGTTATATATATGGGTGTGTGTATGCATATGAGTGCCATAGTATTTGGTAGGAAATGTTAAGAGCTTTGCTGGGTGCAAATTGTTTATCACCTCTCTAACTCTCGCCCTAAGCTGCATATCCTCCGCCCTACCAAACGCCGTCCCTGTGCTCGTTGCTTTGGCAAAAGAGATTTATGCGCTGTCGGTTGTTTAATAAATATACATTTTTTTTGACAGCGCAGCGAAACAGTGAAATGTTACAACGCCAACATCAGCAGTGAAAACATCAACAATAACAACAACAAATCAGTAGTGCATCTTTACCAGAAGTGGGGTTTTTGGAAAGGCTTAAGCACATGGGCAATTAAATGCGAATGCTATCAAGCACGCATGCACACATACACACTAATAAATTAACACACTAAGATTCATTTACATATTTAAGACACAATTGTTAATCCTTTTTGCTGTTATGTTAGCAATTTATGATTTCCACTTTGGAAAATAAATTCTGTGTTGCTTTGGTACTTTGGTACATTACTTGGTTGTGCTCGGCGTTCGTATGCATAAGTGCAGAAAATCTAGAGATTGAAGTGAAAACTCATTGGAGTGTAATAAATTGTCATTCATGTGTTTGCGAAATGCCATTAGGGTTTCATAAACACACACACACAGACACACACACATGTCAATAAATGAGTGCAAAGTGGAAGCAATAAGAGAAAGTTTCAGTCATAATTATGCATGCTTCTTCAAAGTAGGCACAAATATATATGTAAATTACGTAAAATAAAGTTATTATTCGAAAGAAATGTGTCATGTTTGAAATTCATAAAAATTTTAAGGAGAACGAGATCTGATATGTTCATATAAGCGGCCGGACTAAACGCCACTGTACCATTTCATCTTCGATTTTTCTTGTCGTAAATGAAAAAAATTAAGTGCAATATGGAACAACTTTATATGTATAACCTCGATACATATAATGTTATTCCATATTGCACTTAATTTTTTTCATTCACGACAAGAAATATCGAAGATGAAATGGCATGGTGATGTTTCCAAAATAGCGTG
The DNA here is from genome assembly GCA_030068015.2 of Neoceratitis asiatica. Lineage (NCBI taxonomy): Eukaryota > Metazoa > Arthropoda > Insecta > Diptera > Tephritidae > Neoceratitis > Neoceratitis asiatica. Next base: position 37,423,714 of record CM061528.1, read on the forward strand.
GGATTCACAATTATATTTAATCGATTTTCGTGTCGTTAACAAATTTTGCGATAATTTTAAATAAATGACTATTGCTTCGATAATGGACTCGATAACTTGCTAATTGAGCGCCTTTTAATTTGAAGTTATTTTAGTTCGAAAAAAAGAAAAAACAAAGATCTAGAAATTACCTACGCTATATTTAAAAAAAAAGAAAGAACCACCACTTTCATGAACATAACACACTTATTGCAAATTGCAAAATTCGATATCGACGATTTTCAGTGACAATATTAACTTGCACTTACCTTTTTAGAATACCAAATTTCACGCTCTATGACAATTTTTGGTGGATTTTGGAGGCCAAACCTCATATGTGATCAAATCGGTTTATAATAGTTAAATTTTGAGAATTTTCAATACAAAATTATATTTTAATTTACTTGTATAGAATACCGAATTTCACGCTGCGAGATGCTTTTTTGACTGAGTTTTGATCATGGCCTCACATCTGAACAAATCGGTGTATAGGAGCTATATGTTATAGTCATCCGAGTTCGATGATATTTAGAACCAATATGCAATTCATTGTGTATTTTTAGTACGCGAAATATCCTAGATGCTGTTTTAAGGTATTTATGACCAAAAATTTCAAATCTGAAAAATCGGTCGTACATATGGTATAGTGATCCGATCTGACCGGCTAGAACAAATGAAATAAATGTTGAAACTCATCTGCCTACCAAATTTGGTTAAAATATTTCAAAAACTGAGTGACTAGTTTGCGTTCAAATAGACAGACGGACAGACGGACATGACTAAATTAACTCAGCTCGCGATTCTGATACAGTCGGTATAAAATTCGCTGGGTCTATCTCTACTCCTTCTGGTACTTACATACTTCGAACCAAAGTTAATATCCAATTATATATATTTACTATGCATATATTTGCTTCGGGAAGTATTAGACCTATTTAACTTGAATGCAACTGAGCTTCGGTTTTCAACTTGATAGCCAAAGGCAAAGGAATAACGGCGGTATCTACGAGAAACAGGTAAATAATTTAACATTGATGTGTTTTCCAATCCTTAACACTACTAAAATGCTGAAAGGCTGCAACCGCCCTGCACTTCTTCACAACTAGTTGCTGTCAACGTATCGGTTAAGCAAAAATACGTTCGTAGTAATGCAAAAGTGCAATATGCTGATTGCAGAGATTTTTCTCATTTGGATTTCCCCAGATTCTCGCAGAATGAATGAGGAGTCATTTCTTAACTCACACAACAAATACTTTTGTAAAGATTGTGCGGTCATTCGCCGAAGATCTGTTTGCACTTCTTCGTCTTCTGCTAAGATGGTACGCAGTGAAAATAACCTTAATTTAGGTTCCATCAACTCGGATGGAGCAGAGTCAAGGGAAAGTGTCAACAACGATCGCTAAAGTCGCCACTAACACTACATCGGTTGGTGATAATGTTAAAGAGACTGAGCTGCAATCTGTGCTATCTAAAATACTCTGTGAAATCAAAGCTCTTAAGTCAGAGCAAGCTTTATCTCTTACTATGATTCAATCACTTCAAGCTGATAAGTGTCGTTTGAATGAAACTACAGGGAAACTGCACTCTGATTTTAGATATTTACGTACTTCGCTCGCAACCGAAGTGAAAGAGCTTGGTCGCTGTAACGCTGAAGGTCTCGAATGCAGTAAGCAAGAAGCATTCGTACTATGCCTCCGTCGTCGAGCCTTGTGTGCATAGTTCTAATGCCTCCTCTCAGTCGCTTGCCCAGACGTCTGGTGGTTTTATTGCTTTTGAAATAGCTGTTGAGGCTACTATCACACTTTCTAATACAACTTCATGTGAGAGAAGAACAGCTGAATAAGGTTGTGTCAACAATCAAGCAACTATTGAACCAGCAGTAACTAATCTTAATCTCGCTACATCCTCTAATCATGATTGAATAAAGATCTCTGATAAACGCCGTAAAAAAAAAAAAATATTTACATGTTATCGGATCCAATAATAATATAGAACTGGAAGTTGTGGTTTCTTCACAATTAAAGTGGGTTCTTTTCGATCAGCTGTCAGCCGCAGTGACATCGTCCAATATGTGGAAAAGCACTCTGAAATCAATAAGGATATTTTGTCTAGTTTCAGGCTAGTCGAAAAGAATATCTTAAGGGATACCTTAAAAAGGGTTAACTTCAAATTGGGTGTTCCTGAAAATTTACATGATAAACTTCTTAGGCCTGAGATTTGACTCGCTAAAGTTACTGTAGTTTTTTCCACGCCGAAAATGGTCAAAACATAACATCTGAAAATTCCAGGAAGTATTTCAAAATCTATTTCCATAATGTATGTGGGATGAGTACCAAAACGAGATGATGTACGCCGTTTAGTTCACACTTGGAATATAATATTTTTGCTATCATAGAAAGTTTGGTAATTTCTACAACTAATTTCTTCGAATCGCTATAGCGTTTTTTATAGACAGACAGAGATAAATGGAAGACTGGTTTGTCTAGACGCGGTAGAGTTTTAATAGCGTACTGCGTAAACAATCTTCATCTCTTCGCATATTTCACCGAACAGCAATGTTGTAATTTACAGATCACATATCGACAATACAATAAATTTAGGTTCTGAAAAAGGAGATAATCATCTTTCAAAGTTGAACGGTTGTAAACCATATGGAAGATATGACCTATCCAGCCGTATGCGCTGCCTCTTAACTCGCTGAACTATGTCACTGTTGCCAATGCTGAAAGCTCCCTCAATTGATCCCAGAACCTGCTTCTCGAAAACTCCCAACGTCGACGAATGCTTTTGAAGCTTATAGCAACAGGGAATTGATGAGCGATTTTTAGAGTTTGGTTTTGGTTCGTCGAGAGAGGACTTTACTTTCCAATTTCCTGCTCAGTCCAAAGTAGCACCTGTTGGCAAGATTGATTCTGCGTTGGATTTTGGAGTAGTCCTACCAATTCTGGCGGAACTTTTGAAGTTGCTCAATGTTAGCTTACACACAATCGAATAAGTATTGCGGGAATAACAAATTGAAACACAGAAGTGTTGAGCCAGCTCCTTTTTACATCATCGAAGACTGTTTTGAAATCGAAGAAGAGGTGAGGTGTGTTGTATTTTTTATTTGTCTTTTCCAAGATTTGACACATGTCTCGCTTCTATTTGCTCTTTTTGATTGGACTTGGTTTTTATGTGGCTTGTCCCAAATCCTCCGCACAATTTCACTACCTAAGTAGGTTTAGATTTTAGACTAATTTAAATATAACAAAACGCTTTCTTCAAAACCAAAGTCCATTCGCAGTTTCACCTTTGGTGAACAGATGCTCGGCAAAGAATCTAGTAAACCCTTAAACTGGTTATGCCGGAGTGGGTAGAATAAAACGGCTTCACTTGTAGCCGTGATCCTATATGATCCATACGGGCTGGTTGCCGTATCCAGGAACTATTTTGATCTTAATGAAATGTCGCGTTAGCCGAATAAATTTGAGCTTGATTTTTTAATGATTTTCGGTTCGACAAATTTTGTTCAAGCTATCGTGTTAAAACGATTCGTTTCGTCATGTCCATCGTTCGATATATATGTTTATATTTGTCTAGTTTGTACCATTGTAGCCAAGAGTTAGCTGCATAAATCTTAAATACTCTATCTCTATATGGTATAACCGCATAAAAACTCATAAAAGAATCTTCTAAACACTGAAACTTAAACGAAATCAATTAACTCTTAACAAAAACGCAGCAACAAAAACAATCTTTATATAAATATATATATATATATATATATATATATATATATATATATATATATATATATATATATATATATATATAAACTTTATAATTAATTTGGAAGCTCAACTTACTTGCGTAAATGGCCAGTGCCGCGCACAAGACCAGGTGTGCAACAATTGACCGTCAGTGGAGTGCCTTCGGAAAACAGAAAGAAACATGATAAACCATATGAACACAGAACAGCAATACATAATATATAAACGCAAACAAAAACAAAAACAATGAATACAAAAACAAAAATACAAAGAAGTATGAAATGAAAATATGAAAAGCGCAAAAAACGATTTAAACTCAATTAAAATCACTTTGGCAAAATGTGTTGAAGTTGCCAGAGAGCAAGGGTAGAGGTCAACAACAAAACAACAAAATAAAATACACCCGGCCAAAATTACAAAAACCAACAAACAAACAAGGTGAATAAAGAACGGCAAAGCAATAAAGAACAACAACCGCCACAAAGAAGGTACATGCGTTGGTAAGAGCTCAGTCAACAAAGTAACGGTCTATGCAAATACCTATGTTACATAGATAATGCATGATGTTATGCCAAAAATCAGTTAACCGGATACATAGAAGGGGTAGGAGATACTCATTTAAACGAAATGAAACGAGGCTAGAGGAATCGAAAAACCAACGAAAATGGAACCTTGGAACAGAAGAAATTTCGAGCCACTCTAAAAATATATTAGTTAAAGAAGAAACGAGTAAATGTTGCACAATATTTGAAAAACTTTATAAAAGTTCCGTCTCGAAACTTTGGCATGGAAAAGCCCTGTGGAAAACAGAAAAATTTCCGAGTAATCGATAAATTCTAAGAAATAAAAATAGAGAAACCAAATTAATTGCTGTTATGGAGTTTTCTACACTTTTATAAAATTTAATATTTATGTTAATAAATGGCTGAAAGTCGCTTCCGCGATTGCAAAGCGCCAAATATATATAAACGATTCTCCAGAGATCCGTAATGGAAAGAAATGGGTAACCTTATATCATGCAAATAACTTTTTTGATTATAAACGCTCCGAAAATTTTTGCCGAGGAGCGGAAGAACGATTCTGAATATGGTAAAAGAGTTTGGAAAACTGAAAAAACCGTTCCAGATAGTAAGAAACGTAAAAGCGTTCGGCAATAAGGAATAAAATGATTGTGTCGAAAACGGTCCAAAACCACTTAAAATTGCCTCAAGAAAGTTCAAAATATTTCTTAATTTGTTATATTTCCATTTCAAAATAATCGGTTTTCGGTGAAATTCATTTGGCACAACTGATTCTTTAAATTATCGCAATCAGCAAACACCACCTACAAAGAAAAGCCACAAAGCACAAAGGGTTGCGTGTTCATGGTTGGGATGTGTTTTGGTTTGCCTCACATCGAATGTTGGCTGTCAGGCATTTTGCCAAACTTTTCATATTACACTTGTATACAAACGAGAGCTCTTCAGAGCGCGCTTATTTTCCTGCACCCTCACACATAACAACTACAACATATTTTTTATATGGGTCTCTGTGCATTTACCTTTCATTTGCCGTGCCAACCAACGTGTGGCCAACAATACGGCCAACTTGGAATGAGCAAAGGCGTCACGTGCATGAAAATTCACCGCCCATGTGCCTACATTAAGCGGATCGTCAAAATCGATTTTGGCCGCTGCATGAGCATGTGCCGTTACATTCACCACCCGTCCACCGCTGGGCGAGCGTTGTAAGTATGGCAATAGCAGTTGAGTAAGTAGAAAATGTGATAGATAATTCACCTGCAGATGCAGTTCGTAACCGTCAATGGTGCGCGCGCCAAGTGGTCCGAATATAATGCCCGCATTGTTTATCAACACGTCGATGCGCTCGAATTCGCCGGTGATGCGACGCGCAAAGCGATGAACGCTCTCAAAGGAGCCCAAATCCAGGTAGCGCGCCTCCACAAAGTATTCCGCATTTGAGGAGAAAGTGGAGGATTTGCATTCCAATTCGCGTTTGATAACTCTTGCCGCCCGTTCCGCTGCAACCATGTTGCGGCAAGCCAATACAATGCGACCGCCACGCGCCGCCAATGCTTTAGCTATCTCTAGTCCAACGCCGCTATTCGCGCCTGTCACAACAACAATTTGATCGCGTATTTGATTGTTATTGGGACAACGTTGACCGCTCATCAGTGTGCTGTAAAGAGAAAGAAGACAGATGGAAGGGGTGTTAGTGAGAGTGTGAGTGTTTGTGGAAATGTTGGATAAACAACAATGCTTCAAATTGGTCTTTATGTTACTGGTGTTGTTGCTATTGTTTTTGTTGTTCTTGTTGCAATTGACATGGTTACGTGGTTTGTACGCAAATCCCCGAGCTGTCATATCTGGTATCGGCTGTGCCCTTAACATTCTGCCTAGATAACTACACTCAGTCACACACACACACACACACACGCACATTTACATTGTTTTTGGAAAATTCACTTTACATTCAGGCGGCGGCAGTGCGTAAAATCGCTAATTAATGAACAGTTTGTACTACCCCTTCCTCTGTGCTCCAGGCTTTCAGTTTCCTGCTTTAAACCGCCTGCTCTTGTAGGTGTGGTAAATGCAGGTGACGTGTTGCATGTTGCATGTTGTATGTTGTTGAATGTTGCGGTTTGGCAATTACAATGACAGGCAGTCAACTTTCTGTTGTTGATATTTTCAATTGTTCAACGCGTTTAGACTCACATCTAGAGCGTTGAGTGCAATTAAGCGTCAAAAGCTGTAAATTGAATTTTTTTTGCTTAACACGTTGACTGCCAACTACGAGATAACTCGTAGATTGCGATATTTTCTAGGACGACAACTACGAGTTATTTCGTCCTGTGTTTACTTGCCAGTTTTGTGTAGCTACGAGTTAACACGAAATATATCAGTGCTGATATCGATGTTTGGCTTCTGGGAAAAGATAAAAAAATTAAGGCATGAACAGAAAATTTATTAAAAATCTAACAAAAAACAATTTCATCATTTTTTTTTTAATATTAATCTAAATTTAAGAAATAAAATAATATTTTATTGATTGTGAAACTTCTTGAAACATACTTCCGCACAAAGGGCTGGCTTCTCATTACAGCAGAACAGAAGTAACGAGTTTCTCGGAGATTTTTTGCTTGGGTACATATACGGCATGGCTTCGTCGGAAGCTGTTTTTTTCAGTTGGTGGTAGACTCTCTAAATAATGGAGCTCTTGCAATCTAATTTTTTCCGAACTGGTAGGATTTCTTCTCCGATCAACGCGATTACGAATTCTTCTCTGAACTTTATCAGTTTTATTTTAGAAGAAGTCACTCTCTGAAAAAGCATTTAATCTGATCGGTCAATGCCAGACATTCCATTATTATAATCTCGAATATATTCGGTTTGATAGAAATTTTTCCATTCCGATTGGTTACTGCTACATCTTTCCATTCGCATACAGGACCATATTTTCAGTTTACTACTTACCACATCTCTGGGGTTTCCTTTTCTGTTACTTCGTACGGTTCCACACACATAAGGTTTTAGTGCATTTAGCAGTTTTGTAAGAGCAACAGAATTATAAAAATTATCCATGTAAACCGTGTATCCTTTATCGAGATAGTCCTCAAGTGAATGTAGAACAACGTCAGTAGTGTGACCTACATTATTTTCTGTTTCCTCAGACCTCCCGCTGTATTTTTATCACAAGACCGTCGGACTCGCATAGTTCATACAGGTTGAAACCATATTTGTGTTTTTTATTTTTTATGTATTGGCGGAAAAACAATCTTCTCCACCATAGCATCATGGATTCCTCAATACAAATATTTCTATCTGCTACACAGATTTCACGCATAATATTATTGAAATGATTTAGTTTTGGTCTCACCTTGTGTAATCTGTCGGCAGATGATGGTATTGAGTTATCAACTAAATGAAAGTAACGAAGTAGCCAAAAGTTTACATTGTATAGCTTGTTTGTGTTTCAGTAATGTTCAACTGATGGAAAAGTAGAAGGTCCCATTAGCAATAAAAGTCCAATAAAAACTTTCATTACTTCAGCACTGACGTCTTGCCACTTTGATAACCTAGTAGATTTTTGATTTTATCTGCGTTTTTCAGTTTCTTGCGCGGCATATAAATTAGTTTGTTCCACCAGTAATGCAAGAAACTTATCCGAAAAAAATAAGTCCACCAGCGTTTGTACTGTAAAAGTCGATGTATCCAATTTCACACCAACATTTCCTTGGAAAATAAATAATTCAGGATCTTGTTGAATATCTGTCCACAAACTATCATTCGCATTTGATGTTGTTGCTTGGAAATCATTGTCATTATCTTCTGGTTCTGAGTCAACTTCCGGTTCGAGCGCGACTTCATCTTTACTATCACTTGAATTCTTGAAGGTTCATAATCGCTACTACCGTTACTATCCTCGCCAAAAATTCGTCGATTTCTGAATCGCTTTGATTTGCGTAGTACTCTATTTTCGCTTGAGTTAGTGGAATTTTCCTGCCCATATAGGGTTTTTGGTAATTTAGTTATAACAATAATTATAAAACAAAACACAAGAAAGACACAAATATGAGCACTGGACAATTTCTGAAATACTACTGACAAATATGGGACAAATATGGTCGATGCATGTCTGCGAGCGAATTAACGAATTACGAATTAACTTGTAGTTGGCTTCCGCGAAGAGTTTTCTGTTACAGAAGCCAACTACGAGATAATTCGTAAGACCTTTCTTTTAAAGAAAAAAAACATTTTTTTTGAATTTTGATGAAAACTATGCACTATAAATAGTGTGATTAAATCGAATCGTCATTTTTGGCCAGATTTTTTAAAATTGCCGCGGCAGTCAACGTGTTAAATGGAATGCTAAAAATTTATCGTATTGAAATCCCTGGTGAGAATTTCGGATTCAATGTTAATTTATTATTTTTTTCTTCAAAATAAGAATTTATTTCAATGTATTTAGATTAAAACTCCAATAATTTAAGTATGGATTATCATTGTTTCCATACCATACCATAATTACTGTAAAACCTGACAGAAAGTAAAAGAAGAACAGACCGTAGAATATCTGCTACAAGGGTGCAATGTTTTGTGTCGGAATAATTTCGGAAGTTCCACGCATAAAATAAAATTTAAAAAAGGGCAAATTGTTCATTTGGTTCAGAGAGGATATGGCAGTGTGAATGTAATTGTAGTGCCGGAATCACAATGGGTATCATGAAGGTCTAGACATTTTGTCATAAGGCATTTTATCTAGCTACCATTGGCTTCTTAAACGCTTTACAAGTGCGCAAACGATCGATTGCAACGTAATGTCGTGCTATTGAAACCGTAAATCCATACCCATGTAATTTTCCTCAGCATTTGGGATCAAATAATTTCTGAGCTTAAATAATGATCGGAATTGACGGTAATGGCATCTCCTTCCTCGTTTTCGAAGAAAAACGAACAATAATGCCACATCCCTTGACTTCTCTATATTTACGTGTGGGTATTCTGTGACCCCAATGTGGCAGTTTTGCTTGCCGCCGAACTAAAAATAATCTTCATCGGAAAATATGATTTTTCGATAAAAATGCTCATCATTTGTTAAATGATTTGCAAATAAATTGAGCGAATCGAAATCGCATCTCATGATCATTACGCTTCAGTTTTCTAACTAATAAGCTTTCATACCTATGTCTTTAAGCAAAATTCTTGGTAAAGAAGTGCGTGAAACATTAAATTCCTGTGAATGAAGTCGAGTAGATGTTGGTATCTACTCGAGCACACTTTTAGCTACAGCAGCAATATTTTTCCCCGAACACACTGGACGAACGCGTACTCGAGTAGTTTTGTCCGACGAACGATCCGGCTTTGCGAATTCACTACAAAAGTTGATCTAGAAACTGCCTGTAGGCGTGTTATTTCACTCGAATTTTCAGCGTAACCTATTTGGGGCTTTGTTTTTTACTATGTTTATACAAGTTATTATTAATGGCGATCATAACTTCAGTGCAAAGTTTCTGTTTATTAACGAAGGAGTTTTTCAAATGATTTTCATGGGCTCTTTGGTCGGTCAATTTTTTATCATCAAAAGCGTTTTGCAGATGTCTAAAAAATGGTAGTAAGATAATGCAAGGTACGGGCTATATGACGGGTGCATCAACCAAGCTCTGTTACTTTTTGTCTGACCATCATATATGTATGTGGTCTGGCGTTGTCATAATGAAACATAAACATCTTTGCTATGGATTATTTCTGGACGTTTGTTTTTGAAGAGCTTATTGTAAGCTGGGTATTTTTTTTGATAGTAAAGCTCAGAATTGACCGTTTCGTCAAGATATAACAGTTCATAATGGGCAAATCTCTTCCAGTTCCACTATACACTCAGTAACACCTTACTTGACGTCAATTCAGGGTTTGAAATCATTTGTGGAGGATTGCCGGTCTTTGATCATGATTTCTTTATTTTTATTTTAAATTCTGGAGAATTGCGGACAACACACACCTACTGAGGCTAATGACACTCTCTGTGAACTGTATATATGTCTTCTCGGATAGCCAGGTAGTATTAAAAGCCTTGAAATCTATCACAACAGAAGTGGAAACGGTAGAGAATTGTTGCAAATCACTAAGCGTTATGGCTAAGCAGTTCTCCGTAAAATAGGTGTGGATGCGGGGACACAATAACACAAAGCGAAGGCGGACGAGCTTGCAAGGAAGGCTCTGGGCACGCCGCTCTCCACTAATAAGTTCATTATAAGAGAGTTGTTCGTTGCACATGTTAGCCCAAGATGGATTGGACTCTTCACGGGACTAAGGTAATGTGGCCAGTATGGAATAAAAGAGGGTCGAGAGAGCTTATCTCACTAAAAAGGAACGAAATATCTACAGTGATGGGTTTTATTACAGGAAATATTCTATTAGATAGACACGCAGAGAGACTGGACGTACCATCAAATGACTTCAGCAGAAGTTGTAGAGAAGGGAAAGAACGCAAAACATTAAAGAGTAGGCTCAGATCTCTAGAGGTGGCAACCTTTGGAATACTTGAGACGAATAGTGAGTGCAGCTTCAACCTAAACAAACCAATTTCCATTGTCTATGATGAGTAGCTTCAGAAATGGTTCGATTTTGTAGCCTTTCACAAGCGTTTCACTGATGGTAACCAGCCTGAATACAAAATGTCACATGAGGGGTGCATAATACTTTCGCAATCTGCGGAAAGCTTCTGACTGCCTGATCAGAATTAGAAGTATCTTCGACATTGAAATTTCCGGAACGGAAACAAGCAAACTACATCTTGGTGCGGTATTCACTTACATCATTCTCACTGTGAACCACAAAAATTTTTCAATACCCTTTTTAAACTCAAAATAACTTTTGAGCCGAACGAACCTAACGACCATATACTTGTCTTCACGAAGAATATTGCTTAAAATCTCAACTCGTGTTAGTTTGATGCAAACGGATTGATATTGCCCGAACTAAGAATATCAACACCATCTAAGGAAAAACACCGGGGCCATTTTAATTATAAAATATTTACTGTTACAGTCTTAAACAAATAATTAATCTCTTTATTATCCACAGCAGCTAAATTGCTGATGTAGTAGCTGTAGTAGCTGATGAGCAAATATTTAGCTGTTCAGGGTAAGAAGCAAATTTAATTACGAATTTTCGCGATCGGTCTTGGGTACAGAATAGTACCGCTTGTCACAGGCTTTTGGTCAAAGGTCTTTTGGATATTCGGTTTAACATTCGCGGTAGGTGTGCAACGTTGGGTCCGATAGTCGATAGAATTACAGAATATCATTATGGGATTTCGATTGACATCGGATTTCAGAGCAGCTTTCATTATTTCCAGAGCAATATAATTTTATCTTGAGATATTTTTGTAAAGTAACTGCTCTCTAAAGGTTTTACAAAGTTTTAGCGTGACTTATTTCTTAAAATAACTTTTGTGTCTCTTATTTGTATCCAGAAAGCTGAATATGAGCACATCTAGGGAAATAAGTAGGAAATTTTAGAATATGGTTCCGTTGTATGAAATCCACACTACCAAAAGTATAGTAATACATTATATTATCTTTAAAAGTAATTTCTTTTATTTGCATTAAGGAAGAAAGCATAGATAAAGAACACGAATATCCTTCCCTTAAAAGTCATTTTATTGTTAATCCACCTACACTGCAAAGACGTAGATCTTTGGAGCTTCGTTTTTAAGGGGCTAGGCCACTCTAAAATTTTCGGAAAATGTTTTTTTTTTGTTTCAAATGATACATTATGGTCTCGAAAATTTTATCCCGAAAGATTATGACAGATAAAAATTTGTAAATGTCCCATTTTCGTTCTCTAGTTGAAGCGTCTGTTTCAGTCAGTAAGGCTTATTCAAAACTATAAACGCGTTTATCTCAAAATAGCTTTTTTCAAGTTGGACGGAAACATAACTCAAACAATTTACAACCGATTCACTTGAAATTTTGACAACATCTTCAAAAATACATTATCTACAAAAGTACGTAAGATTTCTTTTTTCTTGCAGAGTTTTTTTTTTGTTATTAACAAATTTCGAACAACTTTTTAGGCCAAATTGTTACATTTTCCCTTAGAGACCCGCCATTTTGTCAAAAATACATATATTGAAAAAATCCTATGTATTTCCGTAGCTATTGATATTTATAAGCGGAAACTGTTCAACAACTTATTAAAACAAAACAAAATTACAGGAGCTGTGTATCCGGCCGTGGTTTCCGAAGAAATGGAGACATCCAAGGGTCAACGCTGTATAGCCGCCATTTTTGAATTAATTTTTCTTAAAAAATAGTTATAAGCAGTTAATTATATGTATAATAAATGCCTTTTGTCAAAAATCAATAGGTCATTCGATAGCGATCTTAACTTTAGCATCCCTTTCGGATATGCTAGACATCTTAGGCTTCTTTTATTGTGTCTGCGACGAGTTTAATACTCATTCCGTTACCATTGATTCCTCCGACTCGCTTGTCTGTTTTGGGAAATATTTGATATATAAATTGCATTTTTCTCTATTCAAAATTAATTATATTTGATTAATCAGTTATTTCTTATTAAATTTATAATTTTCAAATATGACTTTCTAAATATTTAGTGCTATTTCTACTTATTAATAACCGAAGAATCTTTCTTACATTATATCACGCGAAATTTTCGCAAGCTTCGACTGTTGTATGAAATGTAAAACTTTTCAAATATCACTTTGCCAACATTTTACTAGGATCATAAGCATTAAACTGATTTATTATCATGTTTCTGCTTAACTTTCCATTAGCAGCAATTTCAACAATTCACAAAACTTTATCACTATTCAATTTTACTTTCCACGAACACAACACGCTTTACATTTTCACAACTAGAACAACACACATAGCAGGACATGCAAGGACTTTATGTGTACTTATATACAAATTATTGAAAAATTTTGCATGTAAACTATATTGTAAGAGCGATATTCAACCATTCGACCATGCAATTATTTTGTTTTTGTTTTTATTGTTTTTTTTTTACGGTGGGTAGTTATGTTAAATTGGATTTTGCATGGACTCTCGATTTCGTACTCACACTCGCACACACACTTACCGCACTATTATAACGACACCGAAAACGATCGCTGCAATAGTTGGCCACCAGGTTTTGAATGGGTCAGCATTTTCCAAAAGGGACAACAATTTTTCCATTTTCTATTTCTTTTTTACTGGTTTTTGCTGTTATGGCAGTTTTGCCACGCCGTTGACTTTAAATGTATGTAAAGGCAGGTGTAAACAAAAACAGAGAAAAATAATTAAAAAAAAGACACGAAATGCGTGCACGTTTCAACACTACGTTATTGCGTTACTAAATACTGGTGTTGTACTATATCTGTACATACGAGTATGTATGTACATACGTATTGTTATGCATGCACATTTATATTTATTGTTTGAATACACAATGGTTTGTTCAGCTTAAGCCTGCTCGTAGGACACGTCATGTAGGAAATACCCGCACAAATGTACGTACATTTATATATATTAAGCACGCAGGCACGCACCACAAAAAGTAAAAAAATTGAAGAAAAAAAGAAAAATTTAAAAGAATTGCAAGGATAATTCGCATAAGTTAGTTGGTCAGAATTTCACTCTCGCCCGATTAAGCTTTACTGCCACGCACAATATTATGAAATATTAATACTTTTGTTTTTGTTATTTTGTTATTGTTATTGCATTTTTGTTTTACTACATGATCGATAGGCGCGAGCAGGCACCTCGTTACGCATCAAATCACTTGCATGCCGTGAATGAGATGTGCTGATGGTAGAACGGTTGACCATTCACTCATCTACATACGAGTATACGCGCGCGAGGTGCACCGCACAGCAAATTACTCAGCTTCTGAATACCTCATGAAATTTACACATTCAGACATAGATTCAGATAAGAAGACTCTGCTTATGTGGGTGCCCCTATTCATGTATTGTGCGGTTAAATAATATTTATGGTTAATTTAATTAGCGTTGATTATATTTTAGTGCGGTCATAGTGGTTGTGGTGATGGGACAAATTTGAAAAAAATGGGGAATTTTGAAAAACATCTCAACGCCACTTCAAACTTTCTCTTTCTGAATACATCAGTTAAATGCTGGTGATAACTCATATTAATTGTTAGTATGCATTCCAAAAAAAAAAATCTACCAAAATGATGAAACTTTATTGAAATTATATGCGGGGATTTAGTTCCAGTTCGATTCTAACGTTTTATATAAAGATTTAAGGGGGTATTCTAGTCTAGAATAAAGGAAAATTCGGATTTTTTGTGCATATTTTTAAAGTATGGCTATTTAAAAATATGTTTGTAAGAGGATTTTTCAAAATTCAAATTATTTTCGCAGATACAGGTATTTTTTGACGCGGCATCCAAACCGGCTCGGGCTTTACGCGAAACTTTAAATGCGTTTTTCTCGAAACTGTCTTTTTCAAAACGACCCACGATTTCTCAAGTTCTACTTGACCGATTTACTTGAAATTTTTGGATAGTCATCTTTATAGACTTCCTTACGTCTGGAACTACGCTCATCCTCAAATTTCAATTTTCAGTATTTTTAAAAAATTCGAAAAGTCAAAAAAAAGGTTAAATATTTTTTTTCGAGCAGTCGCAATTTTTGAATTTTTTTTTTCGCCTTTTCCGTAGTTCCAAACATTGCGACATTGCTCTGGATTAATAATATTTTTATTTTCAGATTGCTAGAGGAGCTGAAATCGTGGGTATGGTCACGTAACAATTTTTCACGACCCCCTATTTCATCTTTTGTGAATTCGTGGAATAAAAAATTTTTTTGCTTTCAATTTTTTTTGTATTTTTCTCAAGTCAATAAATAACTTATAAAGAGATGGATAGTAAAAATATTGATTGCTTTCTTTTCACGGAGCTTCAAATATTACCTAAAATTCATTCCTCTAGACTAGAACACCCCCTTAAGGGTATGGTTTGTCTCCGGCTTATATGAAATGAATCAGACAGTTTTTTAAACATTTGGTTGTCTCTACAACTACAAAGAAGTTATGAAAGCATGAATTCGACTATTTCTACACCAATATTTCAAGCAGCAAAGCATAGAAAACTACTATCTAAGCATCTGCCACTCCTAGGCTACTACGCGAAAAATGTGGAGAGTGGATTGATTGCCGTGAGTATTCACTGAAAAACCGGGTCGACATATATTTTCCAGAGAATATATTTGTGTGTCAATTAGAGATGACTCCACTTGCAAGTTGTGGCTGACTTGGGAAGCGATTACCTACTTCAGTGGAAAGGTTTCACATCTGTCAACAATAATTAGTGTGCATCAGTGTCTGCTTCTGATAACAACATTGTCTTTGCCTTTTTGAAAATGCTCGGATTTATGTCAAATAAATAGCATTTGCTTGAAGTTTTGATATTCTAATTTGCGAAGACCGATAAGTCATGCAAAGAGTGGTTTTGAAGTTAGCGTCGAAGACCAACCCAGAAAATTTCGAGATGAGGTACTGGAGGCTCTACTGGATTCGTGTCAAACGCAAATCGTTCTCGGCTACAATTAATGCATTTGAGGCACACCAAGGTAATTTTATCCTTTATCCATCTGTTTACAGAATCAGTGCAGAAAATACGAAAAACGCTTTACTATGAAATTTCCGATTGAAGTGCAAGGATTATCAGGATGGTGTTGAATGTCTCAACGGCTTGAAAGACCGATACAGAAACTTTGAGGTCAGTTATTTCCTCTGAATTTGCTACCACCTAATATTTGCTACTACCTAAGGAAATTTAAAAAAACATCGATATTTCAATAAAAACAAGGTGATGGAGAACACACTGATACTAATGGTTTCTATATCTACGATATCGATATCTGAGAGGAGGCAACGAGATATAAATTTTTTTGGGGATTTCTCTATTCCGGCAGTGACAACTCTCGCTCTTGTAGATTTATAATCGAATATATTCGAATTAGCTTACATGAGATTTCTAGGGGGTAGCTGATCCTTAGCCTACTCTAATATAAAGGAAGGGTACAAATTTTAGGATTATGCTGACGACAATTTATCAACACCTTTTCAAAACAATTTTTATAAACTTTTTCGTGATTTATTTTAAATTAAAATTCCATCTTACTGAGCCTTTGATACATGGTGTAAGGTTCTATGTGATGGGGATACTGTAAAACTTTTGACCCCAGCTCTCGTTCTCCTATATATGATGTATGGTGAGAGATTGCCCGATGCACTGTTTTCTACTTGACTATTGCTGATGGTAGAATCCATTTGAGGAAGAAGGCTACTCTCAGTTCCTTTAATACAGTGCTTAGAATTTGCTCTTTTCATGAGAGACCTCACATCGTCTAGGCACATTTGTTTCCAACTTTAGCTTGTAGGTCATTCACTCAGACACGGTAATCATTTATTAAAGTCTAGGGATCTCAATTTTAAACAAGACATCGGCTCGCTGGTGAAAGCTGTAGCAAGTGGGATTATAGCTTTCGCAAAAATCCATCCATCATTCGGAGAGCGCTAAAAACGTACATCCTCACCTCCGGAGGAAGTTATAAAATGTCAATGATTTAATAAATTTTTTTAAAACACTAAAAATTTCGAAAGCATTCATTAGCCCACAGTGCATTCATTAAAATCTCTCACATCCCTTTCCACACCGGATACTATAAAGTGTAACTGTTAAAAATCATATCTACGAGTACAATCACAACCAATCATTCTAAATCTACGCATTTGCCTACTATAGAAACATATATATGTGCAAATGTACATTGCAATTACGAGTATATCTCTATTACTATGCTTTTCTCAATTTTTCACCCGCATTAAATTCTTGATTCCGACATTTTACCATGACAATTTTATTTTAAATTAACAACAATAACAACAGCAACAACTACGAGCGCAAACTGCAATCTGCAAGTCACCACAGAGACTCAATTCGAGCGGACAAGCGTTAGTATTGCGGAAGTGCGTCTCAACTGCTCGTCTGTTCAAATGGAAGGGAGCATCGTCACATTGAAACTTCATTGAGCTGACATAAAGAAGCAGGGAGAAAACGAGTCAAAGATAGAAAAAAAAAGAAACCAACCAACAGTGACGGCAATTGAATTTAAATTGAGTGCATAGTAAAGCGACTTGCGAAAGCCAGTCAAGCAAATATATGCACACAAGCAAGCAACTACGAGTTGAGAGACTGGAAGAAGAACAGTATATAGCCTGCCTCTCTTGCTATATATGTGTGTCTACCCACAGTCATCTAGTGTCACAACACGCAATGCAATATTTCTATTTAAGCTAGATTCAATGAGTATTCATTGGTCTATTCATACATAGGAAGCATGTACGTAACATTTAGATTAACCCAGTAAGGAAGTAGCTCAGATCCGAATGCTGAATTCTTCATAACTTTTGAAGAACCATATAGTTACTCTTGGATTATGGTATGTTTTCAGTAGGGTCTTAAAAGCTATTAACAAAATTTTTAAAAATCTACTCTTCGTTTGACATTGAATGCTCAAGGTGAGGGAAGTTTTCGTTGTTTCTAGAAAGATGTACAGATCCACACGCATTAAGTAGTAGTCACTCTCCCAATCATCATGTAATATAGAGACTATTTCATTAGTTCGCAGAACTTATGACTGTACGAAATCCAGCTTGTTAGAGCGGACGCCCTTAGACTCCCCCTTCTTTACGACTACTAAAAGACCGTGTTTAAGCGTTCAGAACTTCTGATCGATCTATTACCTCTACTGAGCAGGCTCAAAATTAGAAAAAGTGAGTTCGATAGTTTTGCTGGACAGTTTCAGGTCTCAATGTTCAAAGGTCAATGTACTCAGGCGATATTGGTACTGCAGAGCAGGGCCCTAAAATCTTAGGTCACTATTTACTTAACTCCCCACAAAAGTCTTTTATAGGCGTATTTCTTTCACTTTACGTATCCCCATATACAGTTTAATATATTCGTTTTTAAATCTAATACATTTCGATGAAACCTTTTCGAGGTTTACCATTTAGATATTAGTGTTGTTGTTTTTGATATTGTGCTGACTGACGCTGATATTGCTTCGAGATGTGGTTGCATGTATATGAAATGGCAAATAAAATGGCAAATGACAGTATAGGTAATTGCATATATGTATTCAAATCGATGCATTTACGCTCGATTGCAAAAATAAATGAAAGTGTGAAAATGGAATGAAAAGCTTGAATATAAACGATATAAAGTTAAAATTGTTTTATTTAATTTACCCTCAAACATATCTGGACAAAATTTAGTGCTAGAAATCGAAGATTCACGATAGTGAGGTGTGATGATTTTACCATTATCCAGGACATTAGAGGCAAACGATTCTGCCTTAAGCCTTTCATTTAACACAATAACTGTCTCATCGAATTTATCGTTTTTTTTTTGTTCTGAAACAAAGCACCTGACTTAAAGACGACAGCTCTAATCATAAGACAACATTAGTTATGTAAATTGTTGCATTCCCTTTAAAAAATTGTATTGAATGTATTTCATCACCAGTTTTTATATAAAGGGTGATCCATTTCGAGGTTCCCTATTTTTTTAAAGAAAAAAAACACAGAAAATTTAAATTTAATGGGGAATGTTTATTATCATTCGAAAAAACATTCTTTGGCATTTATTTTTTTAAATATTATCTCTTTCAAATGTGGGCCGCGGCTACGTCTCATATGGTCCATCCGTTGATCGTTCGATGACTCGTTCGAGCATTTCGACTGGTAACTGGCGAATGACACGCGTGATGTTTTGATCCAAGTCCTGAATCGAAGCGGGATTGTCCGCATAGACTTTAAACTTATCACCACATCCCCACATATCCCCACAGGAAAAAGTCAAACGGTGTGATATCACACGATCTTGGTTGCCAATCGACCGGCCTAAAACGTGAAATTATCTGCTCACCGAAGTGATCTCTCAAAGAATCCTTGATTTATGCGACGTGTGGGAAGTGGCGCCTTCTTGTTAAACCAAATACCGTGGAGATCACGAGCTTCAATTTTTCAAGAGCTCTTGAGATGGCGACGTAAAAGGCGCCAAGTCGTTCCATTCGTCAGTCCGAGTGTACACTCTCAACTATGGACGCTATATTTGCTTCACTGCGTGCTGGACGTGGTCTATTCGGTCGAATATTATCCAATAATGAATTATGGGTTTCAATATGGGTGATGGTGTTGCAAATAGTATGCTCAGTAAGGCAATTATATTGACCATAAGTTGAGCGAAGCGCGCGAAACACATTCTTTACAGAACGTGAATTTTCGTAATAAAGTTAAATGATTTGTAAGCGTTGTTCACGTTCAGTTTGTTCAGTTTTTCCATGATGAAATGCCAAACAATACTGAACAAAAATATGATGACAGTTTGACACGACTCATTCGTGATCAGTCAAAAGAGGCTATTGGAAAGAGTAGCTCTATTTGGTTTACGCTTTAAATAACAATCGGTTTTAACCGACCTTACTTAGTCTTCCGTATTCGTTTTTGCTTTTGCATTAACATTAGCATGGATAAAAAAAATTAAAGTTGTAGTGTACTCAATTTTTACTTCCGATCTCTCAATCAAATAACTGAACATGCGCTCACACTCAGTGAATATAGTCATTGGAAATTTCTCTCAGATTGTATTCTATAGATAGTATATAATCATGCTATTTAATGCCTAATGCGACTGATGGGTGAATGCAATGTTAAATAGTTATTTTAATATTACTAACACTTTCTGTAAACATAACCGTATAAAATAAGAACGATTTGCGAGGGCAACTGATTTAAATGACTAACGAAAAGTGAATTAGGGGGCATCACAAATAGGCAAGTGAATACTACAATAAATGTATTTTTAACTAAGCACTAAATATTAAGCCATTTCCACCAGAAACTATAACGGTAATGTAACATATGTCATAGGGAAATTTAAATCTTCTGCTTCAATTTGACACTTTTACTGCATACAAAATTTGAACAATTTCGAGTAGTTGGATCACTTCCACGACGAGTACTCAGACACCTGTTGAAAACTATTATTCGAGCTTTTTAAAGTATTTTTTCTTACTCGTGCTTATTCATGCAAATTTAAAATTTTAAACAAACATTTGAACAGTTTAAAAATGAACCGAACTACATCCATTTCCCGATAGCGAACTATCTTCCATTTTGCGGTTTCCAAACTAAATGTAAATAAAATGCATTTCATAATTCATTTTTTATTTTAAAATTTACCTTGGCATTATATGCGAAACACTACATCATTTAAATGAACACCCCGTGAAAATTTTTGCAAACTTTGATCCGCTCAACTTGACGAATGTTGGTTATTCAAGTGCTCAAGAGTTAAAGATTTATCCGCACAAACACGGTCTTTCGCGTAGCCCAACGAAAAAATGTTTAACGGTGTCAAATCGCACGATCTCGGTGACCAATTAACATCGTCAAGACAAGAAATTACGAGGCCGGGCAATTTTACTCGCAATAAAACTATACTCACTTGTGCTATGTGGCATGTGGCACTATCTTGTTGGAACCAAATATTGTCCAAGTCGTTTCTTCAAATGTAGGCCAAAAAAAGTCGCTATAATACAACCATAATGTACCGAATTGACAGTGACAGTCTCGCCGATATTGTTTCCAAAGAAGTAAGGTCCTTTGTCACCATCGCAACAAAGACCGTACCAGACAGTACGCTTCTTTTTTTTGAGGTGCAATGGCCTCTCATCAATTATTTGGGGAATCTCGTAGCCTCAATTAGGACAATTTTGCTTATTTACGTAGCCATTGCGTGAGGAATTTGCCTCTTCGCTGAAGAAAATTTTGTTTGGAAAAATTACGGTCCATTGCTTGCTGTTCAAAGTTCAGTTGTTGTATGAGCTGGACTTTATATGGATGTAGTTGTAAGTCCAAGTACAAAATACGCCACAATGTGCCGTAAGAAAGTCCCAGCTCTTGAAAACGTCGAGAATTATACACATGCGAGTCTTCGGTTCCACGTTCACTTACAGTAGTGATATTTGAGGTGGAATAAGCAAAACGGCTTTACAATATCTGTAGCCGATCCAGTCTGTTCAAATTTCTTTAAAATTTTACCAATTGCTTGAGTAGTTGAACCATAATCTCCTCTTAAAGCACAAAACTTTGCCACGTTTGAATCACCATTTTTGTAGATGGTTTCAACAGTTTTAGCGCTTTGCACGGTTGTTAGCCTATCCATGTTCATAAATGCCTGAATTTTAATTAAAAGGAAACATGTTTGGTTTGATAATTAAGTTTGACAGATGTCAAAATAGAGCCCTGCACTATCGAAAGCCCTAAATGGATAAAGCTCCTCAACTTATTTTTCATAATAATAATATTGAAAAAGTAAGCTACTTGAAGATTTTAGTTTATTAGTTTATTTTGACAATCGTTTCAATTTTAACCACCAATGCTTTACTTTAAGGAAAAATCTTTTGTCTAGATTGAACATAATTATATACCTTTCATGTAAAACTTCATTTGTTCATAGTAATACCTTGATTCTTTCTAAAATTGACCACGCTTTGCCGATCTTCAGATGGTGTACCAATAGCAACATTAAATTATTAGAAGTTCCATGTTATGCTGCAATAACCAACAATTTAGGCTACCTAAATACCACATCTTTTCATTACTTTAAGAATTCGAATAAGAAGAGTGAAATGATTTCTTCCAATAAGAGTGAAATGATTTCTTAAAAAAAAAAACACACTAATTGTTAAGGAAATTCAAATGCTTTTTTAATGTGTTGTTTTTTTAATTTAAGTGGTTAGGCCGCTCTAGAATTTTCGGAAAATGGATTTATTCTTTCTTTCAAATGATACATTATGGTCTAAAAAATGTTATCCCGAAAGATTATGATAGACAAAAATTCCTAAATGCCTCATTTTCGTTCTCTAGTTGAAGCGTCTGTTTCAGTCAGTAAGGCATACTCAAGACTTTAAACGCGTTTATCTCAAAACTGCTTTTTTCAAGTTGGTCGGAAGCATAACTCAAACAATTTACAACCGATTCACTTGAAATTTTGACACCATCTTCAGTAATACATTATCTACGAAGTACGAAGAATTTTTTTATCTTGCATAGTTTTTTTTTTGTTATTAACAAATTTCGAACAATTTTTAGGCTAAATTGTTGCATTTACCTTTAGAGACCCACCATTTTGTAAAAAATGTATATATTGAAAAAATCCTACATATTTCTGTAGCTATTGCTATTTACAACATCTTACTAAAATAAAAAAATTACAGGAGCTGTGTATCCGGCCGAAGAAATGGAGACATCCAAGTGTGAACGCTGTATAGCCGCCATTTTTAAATTAATTTTTCTTAAAAAATGGTTATAAGCAGTTAATTATATGTATAATAAATGCCTTTTGTCAAAAATCAGATTTATTTAATAGTTTTCCCGAAAAAATCTCAAAAGGGGCTTATTTTGTGGCCCTCTAGAGTGGCCTAACCCCCTTAACAAGACTAGAATACGTGTCACACAGCACGTACAACAACCGAATTATGGCGAGAAAAGTTTTATAGATTCGATTATTTCAAGAAATTTTGACATTAAATCTCCTCCAAGAAGTAATATCTTTTGCAGTTCTTAAAGCTGTGCAACATGCAATAAAGAGTAAAACCAAATTCGTAATTTGCATTGACACGTTATCAGTCAACAATTTTCACCCGCTTAAGTTTAGAACTTACCAAGATAACACATCAATATTTACTGTCCGAGTATATTGTGTGAAAGACTAAAACCTAAAATAATTGGACCTTATAATGGGTTTCAGATCTGGAAAATCTAAAATTGAAAAAAAAAAAATCTTAGCATATACGGGCGAAGCGTATGTGTCTGGCAGTGCAGAAGGACAAGACGAAATATCTGCTGTCATCAAACAAACATGTCATCGCATACGCAATTCAGTTCCCACGTCACTGTTGATGGTGACATATGTATATGAAGTTCTAGATAGTTTCGTATATCTTGGAACCAGCATACAACGCAGAATCACTCTTACCAACATTTGCTACTTTGGACTGCGTAGGCAATTGAAAAGTAGCATACTCTCGAAGAACAAAAAAAAAATCCCTTTTTCTCGTCCTACTATATGGTGTGGCGGCACGGACGAT
The DNA here is from genome assembly GCA_030068015.2 of Neoceratitis asiatica. NCBI lineage: Eukaryota > Metazoa > Arthropoda > Insecta > Diptera > Tephritidae > Neoceratitis > Neoceratitis asiatica. The sequence goes on from CM061528.1 coordinate 37,447,173, forward strand.
GACAACATCTGATGAGTCGGCGTTAGGAGTTTTCGAAAGACGGATAGCTAATTAAGGGACAGCGGATACGCTACCTAGCTAGATCATATGATATGGATGGGTGAGAGCACTCCAGCTTTGAACGTTTTCTATGCAGTGCCGGTGGAAGTAGAGGAAGAGGAAGACTGGCTGTACTTCTTTATTTTCAATTGTCGCCAAACAGCGAATGGAAGGCAGGCATGTTGCGCTGTTTATGCTAGCTGTTGAAGAGTGTCGTGCATCCTTAGAAATTTCAAAAATTTTATATCCTATTTTTAATGGAGTGAATGTATACATTATATTTATATAAACCGCCACCTCCTAACAGCCGATATATTCTTATAAGGAGATCTTTTTTATGTCAGAAATTCACTCGGAGTTCTAAACAATTCCTGCCGTGGAGCGACCGTAATTAGAAAAATTAATTTTATATAATTTTGGATGTTGCTCGAACCTGGACTCGAACCCAGGCCTTCTGAATTGTAGTACGCAATGCTAACCACTCGGCTATTGCGGCCGCCCATTGAAGAGAATACTATAATCAAAAATGGTTGCTTATTAAATGATTAATTTTCACACAAAACACATTCATCGTTCTTGGGCGTCGGCTCCAACGTGCGTATACGTGCTATTGGGGAAATTTAATTTACGCCCACATAACCAATTATTAAATAAGATCAACAAGACAATTTAATTTTCATTTTACCAATTAATATTTATTTTAATTAGTTAATTTATGTATATTTGTATGTATGCATGTATGTATAAGCATTAATGCTGAGTGTTTGAAGCTATTTTTCTATATGCTTGCTAGTGTGTTTATGCTGTGTGTTTGCAGGTGAAGTTATATGTAACATATGTATTTATATGCATGTGTTTATGCTTTTTACAGAATGCTGAAGAATTGATTATAATCACTAATTAGTCAAAGTAAGTATGTAGTACGCAAGTGTTTCATTTTTGTTCGCTTATTTTTAGTCCTTTTATTAAATAACTATTTATAAACTAGTTTTTTTCCCATATATGTATTTATGTATGTATGTACATATGAAATTTAGATAAATTTTTAAAATTAGTATCACTATTAAGCTTTTCATTCAACTTAGTTACAGTGTTTGTTTGTGTGTGTGTGTGTGTTTTTGGTACTTAAATTTTGTTTGTATATTTTCAGCTTTAATTTTTTTTCTTCTAGAATTATTTGCAATTTTTTTATAACTTTTACGATTTCATTGTAAGGTCGATCACTTTGATTTGTTGTTCTTTTTTTTTGTTGAGAATATACGGAATTAATGGAAATATGTTTATGAGTGTGTGTATGCATTTATTTTTTGTGTTCGCATATTAAGCATTCTTTGTGTGTTTGAAAGTGAATTTTACAAATCGTTTCATTTTTTGTTGCTTTGTTGTTGGTTTTTAATAATCTGATTAATTTTAATATATTTAACATTTAATCATAAGTTCAATGAATTTGTGCATGTTTTCTTTACATTTTTTATGATTTTTGTGCTCGTACATATATATTTGTATGCTGTTTGTATGATTATATGTATATGTGTGTGTGAGTGAGCTTAACAATTAATTATTGCATTAAATTTAATTTATTTAAATTGCTATTATTAACTAAATTACAATTTAGTGATTCGTCTCTAGTCCAACTATTCGCTTAATTTATATATGTATATACAGTGGCGGACAAACGTCTACATATACCGCCTGTATTCGTTGTGTAGAAAGTACTATCACTTACTGAAAAATGTAGGTATAAAGTTTTATTTTAAATCCTTTTCTAATCACATGTATTAAAACAAATCCAGTCTCTAACATAATATAAAACTATTATGGTGAAAAAGCGCAAAAATGTCCTTGACAAAAGTCTACTTACGCCACGGGTTTACTAGCAGTTATATCGATACGCTGCGTTGTTAATATTTTTTTAAATTTTGTTTTCTACTTTGCTAGTATTGAATTTAGTTACGATTTAAACACATTAGGATCAAAAATGGCTGAGTGAAAAGAAATATCTATCGACGTAAGAATCCAGGTTACTCCAGAAACGAGAAGATATCGTCTGGTGAAATTGAAAAAATTTTAAACTTAATTCGACCAACAGTACAGACCATTGTAAAAAACTTTGAAAAAAAAAAATTAATCCACAGAAAATAAGCCGCATTTTGGCCGCCCGAAGAAACTAATTCGAAGAGATATCAGCTTTGCTCTGAAGGAAGTGAATGATAATCCTAAAGTTATTGATCCAAAATTAGCCGAAAACATCGCAAGCTCACCAAAAAGGTGTGTTCATCCAAGAACAATTCGAAGAGCTCTGAACGATAACGGCTTCCACAGTAGAACGCCACGTAAAAATCCTATTCTTTCTAAATAAAATCGTAAACTTCGCTTGGAGTTCGCTAAAGGACATTTAGACAAGGGAATGAATTTTTGGCAAAAAGTCTTGTTTACAGACGAATCGAAGTTCAATATATTCGGCAGCGATGAAAGATCAAAAGTTTAGAGCAAAGAAAACACTGCACTTAATGCCAAAAATAATGTACCAATAGTGAAGCATAGTGGCGGCAACGTTTCGGAAGTGGTTGCGGCATCTGGAGTTGGAAAGCTTGTTTGTATTGAGAGCAATATCGTGCGCTTCAAATATAAGTCTTTGTTAAAAGCTAATCTGAAGACTTCCGTGGACAATTTGGAGCTGGGCACACGCTGGATCTTTCAACAGGATAACGATCCAAAGCACACGGTCCATATTGTTAAGGATTGGTTGTTTTATTGTGCTCCACGGTGAATGCACACACCATCTCAAAGCCCAGATTTGAATGTTATTGAATATGTATGGGAGATTTTTGAGCAATCAGATTTCCAGCTCAGCATTACTCAAAGAACGTCTTATTGAAGCTTGGGACAGTATTACTCTCTCAGAATTGACAAATTTAGTAGCTTCGATGCCACGACGACTTCAAGCTGTTATTGATGCGAACGGTGGACCAACCAAATACTAAAAAGATCACGTTACCTGATATTAACCAAAGTTTTTGCGCTAAGATAAGTTATGTATGAACTGTATGTAGACTTTTGTCAATGTTGGATTTACGTTTTTTTTTGTCATTGATTTACTAGAGAAAATAGTTGATATAAAATGTGTCGTTAACTTTTCCAATAAACCTTTTGGACTTTCAATTCAACGAAAACAGGTGTACGTGTATGTAGACTTTTGTCCGCAACTGTATATGTATTAGCTTACATCGCTGTCTACTCACAGTAAGCGAGTATGCACTAATACATCTCAATAATCGTACACATATGTTATGTATGTATGTAGGCTTATCTACTATATCAACTCAAATACAAAGGCAATCTGAATTCGAATTTATATATTTATACATTCGATAGAGTTCATATATATTTCAGCTTTTTTTTTTATCTACAAGGCAATAAAATTAGTTGGTGTATGCTGCTATATGAATTTTTCTTAGAAAAGGCTTGTAGTGACTGACTTTTGTTTTGTTAAATTTTTATATATATTTAATTTGTTTCAATGAATATTAAATTTGAGAAATGACAAGAGTTGTATTAGGTCTCGAATACGTTTTATTTAATTTATCATCTTTCCTTGTCATTTACTAATTTGATATGCTTATAAACATACATATGTACCACTTGCATGATAAATAAAAATTTGCAATTTTTCGGTGCTGTGAAAATATGCAGTTTGTTATGTAACAAAAAAAAAAAAAAAAAAAAAAAAAATTAAAAAAAAAAATTACGGTGAGCCGAAAGAAATTTGTGCTTACAAAAGTAATTTTGCTGCAGCTGACAAAAAATTTATCTTTTAATAGCCAAACCTCAAAACGTCAAAAATTGTTTGAAATGACATGTATAAACGTGTATTTTATTTAAAATAACTATGTAAATATAATTCTTTGGTTATATGTTTTGTTGTGTAGTAATGTGAACTTATCACTCGTCAAACAATATGAATATATAATAGATATTCCCAACGGCTTTGCTAATTCGTTAATCGTTATTCGGTAGTTTTAATGTGTATTTTGTTTTTGTATAATTAACAGATTATCATTTTACCGTATAACAATGTACCAGTTTGGCAAGCTTGATAGTTTTTTCTTTACTTGGTAACATTTAAATATAGACCAGAAACCAAGAACATTCATTACTGCTGTCAACTGTTGTGACAAGTCGCTTTGCCACCATCTTTACCACATCGATATCTGTAATTTGGATCGGCACTCCGTTACAGATAGCAAGAAGGAAAAAGCAACCCTGTGAAGGAAAAAAGCAACCCTGTGCCTGTGCGGTTGTTATTGTTTTACTTGAATATGTCACAATTTTGCAACGGGGGTGCTATCGATCTCTAGCACAATTCCATAGGAAATATTTGCATAGTATGCATTTCCTAGACAAAGCGAATACCCCTAATATTGAAAGAGATATAGAAGTTACTGCAGATAAAGTATTGAATATAATGACGAAGAAACCAAAACGAAAGGATATTACTTTGTACGTACAAATCTGCAGTTTTTGTGTGATTGAAAAAGTGTTTTTTTTTTTCACCATATATTCTTGATTTTTCTGCGCATATTTATTTGAATTTATTGCGAAAAATATCGTGGACTAAAATGAAGGTGCTTTTAAATTCTGAGGGATTTGGAAACCAAGTTCTTATATAAGTAGAAGCATGTTTAAGCTGTTCAGTTTTAGGAAAAGTTACATTCCGGTGCAGAAAAAATGAATATGTTGTATATTGAGTATTTATTTCAACTCGATAAGACCCTAAACACTTAGCTCAAGATATTGAAATCTGTATTTTTTTTACCAAAAAAAAAAAAAATGCTTACCTTTAATGGTAACTATCCATCCATCACCCCTATTAAATTTTTTGGGCTTCTCTTGAAGATATGTACCATTTAGCACAAAGTTATAAAGATGTTTTGCTGCCACAATGATGAAAATTCGTGGGTTTTTTCAAAAGCTTATAGAATCTATCCTAAAGCCGTTCGATACTGTTTTCGAAAATAATGGTTACCATAATAAATACTAATTAGGATTTAATTAAATTCTTAAGTGAATTTTAATCAAAGGAAAAATACTTTTGTGAGTTAAGAATTACGATTTTCTTCCATTTTGTTATGATCTAAATTTTTTTTTTTTAATTTTTAATGAAATATTTATGTAGCAGTAAGCTAGAGCTATAAAAATATGAAGCCAACTTATCCATAAAATCAGAAAAAGATTAAAAGTAATCTGTGGTTTTTCTAATCGTCTTCATGTGTAAAATGCTTCTGTGAGTAACTGTATGTATTCCGAAATTCTAAAATTTACATTGGCCGTGCAAAAAAGTTACAGTAAGAAAAATAAATTTATATAATTAATAAAATATATAACAATTTTTTTTTAAAGAAGAAGAATAAATCATATTTAAAGAAGTTTAGAGGATTTATAAACCTGCCCCAAAGTAAAGCAGCTACTGTTACACTGCTACTCCCGCTTCGGTGCTTATGTGTATCAGCAGCGGAAACTCAAAATGTGGGATCCTTTTGGCTCTTCTATGATTCTTGGCAATAAACCAATTGCTGAGGGATATGGATGAGGACAAGGGAATGCAGAGTCATAGTAGAGCAAATTATCCAAAACTTTGTGTGATGTCATGCATGGCGAAATGAGGCGGGTAGAGAGTGGGCTACTGATGCTGGCTTTCTACATTTTCAAACGGACGATTGGGCGAAAATAGTGCATATCACCTAAAGCAGTGCATTGACTATGCACTGCGATGGTTAGACCTATAATGCTTTACGGAGTAGTAGAATGGTGGCCAAGACTCGAGAGGAAATACCATAGAGTGCAGAAGACAGCTCCCTTATAAAGGGTGTTTTTTATAGAGGTATAAAACTTTAAGTTGGCATTACTTTTCAAGATGGCGACCGATTTAACAGCTATCAAGTGATTTATTCTCAGCTTGGTTTGGCAATTCATCATGAATAGACTCACGCCCGAACAACACTTGTAAATAGTGCAATTTTATTTCGAAAATAATGATTCTGTGCGGAAAACGTATCGCGCACTACGTCCAATGATACGGACCAATGATTCCACCAGCCCAGAAAGCGCACCAAACAGTCAGTTTTTCTGGATGTAACGGTGTTTCAACATACACTTGAGGATTACCTTCACTCCAAATGCGGCAGTTTTGTTTGTTGACGTAGCCATTCAACCAGAAGTGCGCTTCATCGCTAAACAAAATTCGCTTATGAAAATCGGGAACAACGGTAATCTCGTTTTAAGCCCATTCGACCAATCTACGCCTTACTTGAGTCTATTCATGATGAATTGCCAAACCAAACTGAGAATAAATCACTTCACAGCTGTTAAATCGGTCGCCATCTTGAAAAGCAATGCCAACTTAAAGTTCTATACCTCTATAAAAAACAGCCTATATATTAGTGGAGTATGGCGGACCACACCTTCTGAAGTTATAAATGTTCTCTGGACTACTGCATAACCTTCACTGACTTCACGAACGACTGCAAGGGTGTTCCTCGATCCACTATTATACAGATTGATCAATGCTATTCAGAAGCTTAAAAAAATCATATATTTACTACGGACAATTGTACTGCAACGACTTATTCGTTTTTGCATAATGTTATGCCTCGCAGAAGTGGGGAAGTGTGAGTTTCACCTCACAAAAAAGAAATTTTGTATGCACACTTTGAGAGGGAAAAATAAAATTATGTCATTTTTGGTGCTACCAAACGTGTGGATTTTCTTGGAAACGTACATTACTTACAATTTTTGAGTTATTTATTCGATAAATGATACAAATTGGAACATAAATTTGAGAATTCAAGTCTGACACAATTCAGTGTAACAAGTTTTGACAAAGCGGCCATTTAGGGCATTAGTCTTCGCATGTTGCATGTACAAATATACATATTTTCAGATATATAACCATGCTAAAAATTATTGATATGTTTACTAATGCTCTAAAAGGAGTTTAATTAAGATTTCTTTCAGAGTATGAAATATTTCTAAATAATTTGGAAAGTATTTAAGTGAAAAAAAAATTAATATGGAGGAAATAAATATATTTTTTCTTCAGTAACTGCGCTAAATCTGCATGCAAAGCACTTTTTTTTGTAAGAAATTACAAAAATTTGAGTGGTTTTCTACAGTTTTTTCAGCTTTCAATTTATTTAACCCTATACTGTCCTGCGTTATAATTTTTTATTTATTCATTCTCAAATTCGCTAAGAACTAATTACTTAGAGCACTAAATCTTACAAATACAGACTAAGTAATTTTGTTAAGTAATTTCTTGCGCTAACAAAATATTTACAGCACTTCATAAACTCATCGTGTTCTCGTTCTTCAGCAATGCCACCGCAGCGTTATCTCACCGATGTACGAATGCCCATCCGCCCAACAATTCGCAATGTAGTTAGCAGCAACTGTAGCTACTTGAGCCAGGAGATGCGAGATGCGGAATGCTTGTTGTGTTTGGCATATGTATGTATACGTGTATACGGGTATAATCGTCAAGTGAAGTGAACTCATCCGGGCGCATGACAGCATTGTGACTTAAATTTGCGAAAATGCGATGAAATCTGCAAAATACAAATAAACATACATACATACAGATGTACATAAATAAATAAATAAGTTGAGGTAGCTGAAAAGAAGGAAAGTAGGAAACAGTAGAAAAAGAAGAAGAAGAGGAAAAATTCAGAACAAAATGTAACCGATAAGAATATAAAGTTTGCATTGACTGGGTGGTTGGTGACAGATGAAAGGGAAATGCAAAAAAAAATTGGTAATATGAAAAATGAAGGACCGAAAAAGCTTGAGCAGGATGCCGAATGGTGATTATGTATAAGTATGTGTACGAGTTCAGGCTGGGTCACACAATTATTTTTTAGTGACGTGTATATTTTTATGAGATTTTCCTACGAGCGTACATACAAGTACACAGATATATATTTGTAAATGTATTGTACATTTATACGAAACTTTGACATATATCTGCTGTCTTTTATCAGTTGGTAACAGCTGTTGTACGTTGCATATTTGTTTATAAGTCCGTATTTGTTTCGCAAATGTATAAATTGGCCGTCGGCCAAAAAATCGTCACCAACTAGCTTAGGCATAAAAACGTAAACCAAAGTGAAATAACAAATTAAATCGAAGGCATTACGTTTATTTTCTTTGTCACAGCTTTATCGGGTACAAAGTTTAAAGTAAATATACATATATATTTTTTTAATGGCACTAAGAGAGAACGATCAAAAAGCGAAATGAGACAAGTTTTTGAACGATCCACAGTTTTGTCTAAATTTATTTTTACTTTTCGTTATCTTCTTATACTTATGTATATTGGCTGTGCAACATTTTATACACACTTACTTCTTCTTCTTTAGAATTCAGTTTTTCCAAGGGTGAAAATGAGATAACTGAGTCTCGTAGATAAATTACAAGGGTTTACTAATATTAGAAATGAAACTCAAGTGACGCGAAATGAAGAAGTAAATACTTTATGTAAGTTCCGTTATTAAGATATTAAATACATACAAATTTGAAGTAAAGGACAAACGAATGAATCAAAAGTACATTCCAAATGTGTCTAAAAGCCGGAAATGTATATGGGTTTGCTTAAGCGATGTAAGTAAACTGGGCTTGTTGGAGAATTCTCAACTCTTTTGTATTTAATTTATTTAAATTTTGTGTTGCTGCTTTTCGCCGTTGTGGCCCTAACATCCATTCGCGCATAAGATTTTGTGGTTGTCACATACGACAACAGCCGTAGAGGAGTATCAAATAACCATGCTTGTGCGCCTACCGTAAAAGATAGTGGGCCTCAAATGCCGGAAGTTTCATTGCATTCTTTACTTTTATTATTTATGTTTATTTTATTTCACTTTATTTTATTATTTTAATTTTATATAATTTATTTTATTTCATTTCATTTTATTTCATTTTATTTTAACTCATTGTTTTCATTTATTTTAATTATATTTTACTTAATCACATTTCATTACCTTTTAACTAATATTAGTTATTTTACTTTATTATATTTCATTTATTTTATATTTTATTTTACTTTATTTAATTTTTTTGTTGATTTTGTATAATTAATTTCATTTTATATTATTTTATTTTATTAATTTTATAAAATTTCATTTAATATTGTTTTATTTTATTTTGTCTTATTTCATTTCATTTCATTTTATTTTATTGTATTTGTTTTATTTTAATGAATTTTATTTAATTTATTTTAATTAATATTATTATTTTTATTTTATTTAACTTAATTTAATTTTTTTATATTTTTTATATTTTTATATTTTACTTTATTTTATTTTATATAATATTATTTTATTTTATATTACTTTATTTTATATTATTTTATTTTATTTTATTTTATTTTTACATTTTATTTTATTTAGTTTTATTTTGTATTATTTTATTCTATTTTACTTTTTCTAATTTTATTTTATCTTAGTTCATTTCATTTTATATAGTTTGTTTGTGTTATTTTATTTTATTTTATTTTATTTTATTTTATTTATTTTTTTAAATTTATTTAAAATTTTTTCATTTTTTTTATACATTTTTTTTAATTTTATTTTTATTTTAGTTTGTGAAATTTTAATTTATATTATTTTATTTTATTTACTTTCATTTTATTTTATTTTATATATATCTAATTAATTTAATTTTTTGAAATTTAATTTAATTTAATTTAAATTAATTTTATTTTATTTTATTTCATATGTTTTAATTATATTTTATTTCATTGCATTTTATTATAATTTAATTAATACTACTTTTTATTTGATTTTATTTATTTTTTTTTTTAGTTTATTTAATTTAATTTTTTCTAAATAAATAGTGTTATTATATTTTTCAGTTTTTTTTTTAAATTTATTTTATCTTATTTTAGTTTTTTTTTAATTTATCTTATTTTCATTTATTTTTAACTTATATTATTTCTTTTATTAATTGTAATTTTATTTACTTTGTTTTAATTTATTTCTCTTTACTTTATTTAACATTTTCGTATTTAATTTTTTTAATTTATTATATTATTTTATTTGGTTTTATTTCTTATTTTGATTTTATTTATTAAATATAATATTTATTATTTTCCATCTACATACATATGTAACATGTATGCATTATTTCAAAGAAAGTCAATTCATTTAAAATTAGTTAGAGAATCCCTGACTTTGACCATATCTACTAAACATACATACCATGTATCTTGTATAAACTTGTGTAAGTTCCACGTTAATTTCCATTTTAAACAAAAGTTTTACCAGAATTGCAAAATAATCTGCTACACATTCTCATACATATCTTCTTTGCATAGCATTATTTCGAATTTCTTTCCGCGGACGCTTTGGCTCATTATGTCCTTAAGTGATATAAGAGACATCAACAATAAGGCTTTGTCGGCATAAATGTAAGGGTATACATATTCCTTTTAAATTTTCTTTTTTCTTCACTTTCATAATGAATTTTTTTTTTGGCCGCTCATTTTTTAAGCTCATTTTTATTTGTCTTTCATGTGATTTGCTTTTTATGGCCGTTAATGTGGTTCTTGATGGCGTTACAAGGACAATCCATTTTCTCCGTTTCCTTTCTATTCTCTCTTTGTTTAATACTCTGTAACGCAGTTTCTTTTACAAATCAGCTCTTTATTATTTGGTGCTGAGATTTAATTTCTTATTTCCGAAAGTTTCCTGCTTTCCTAAAAAAGTATTTAAAAAGCCTAGTTCCAAATTCACTGGGAAAAATTTAATAGTATTTATGGAAGGTACTTTCAATATAGCTACGGTGGGTGACTGGAGAGTTAAAGATTCGTTTCTAGTTGTGAATGCAAGTTTCAAGTGGTACGTTACTAGTTCAATGCTGATATATAAAACCGATAGTTGATATTTGCAAGCAGTAGTCTTCCCTCTAGGGTTATGTTCACCCACAGAGACACAGAAAATAATATATTAAAACAATATATATGTAGCTTTTGCATAAAAAATTCGTAATTATACGTATGTATATATGAATACATATACATACGTTGAAGTATGCTCTTGGATGATAGAAATAAATGTAGGCGTATAAAAACCGCAACATTTTGGTATGCATATGTGTGTTTGCTTTTGATTCCATTTGCATATGTTTGGATATTATGTTATTGCAAAGAAAGTTAAGAAATTATGACCACATATAGTGGGCACGAATTAAATTAAAATTTTTGAAAGAGCTATTTAGAACAAAGCTAATTAAAAATGGCCCACACAAGTACTAAGTGGTGGCTATAAAAAAGAAACTTTAAAAATACTTTTAAGGGAGTCAACTGCCATGTCAATGAACACTTCCAGGTCGTCGGATCTTTCTGACTCGTGGTGAATCGTAAATAGTCCATAATGAGTTTGAAAAAAGGTAGTTGACTAATCTCAACCATGTGAAATGAGTTAATTCATTTTGTTAGGACACAAATATCACACATATCACACACACACATCGATCCACCTCAACACTGACGAGTACATAAACGAACCAGGTTACAAGGTAAATTTAAGCCAGTTCGTTTATATAATGTATAGTATGTTTCTTAAGCGCACACGCAACTTTAATAGAGCCAACAGTTTTGAACATATGGTTATTAAGTGTGTGCAAAGCAAGAAACGTACTCACAGCACAATTGCGATACGAACTAGAATTGGGCTCGAAGAAAAGTGTCAGAAATGCGTTAAAGATAGTTTTATGCAACAAACGACTAGTGTCTGTATATACTTTTTGCGCACTTATTTAATAAGTCCTTAGCTATTGTCATTCTTAGGGCACACCTGCTTCGTTATGGTGCAGCTGGATTTCCTGAGATAAACTGACTGTACGAAACAGGACCAAAGAACGTTGCTCTCAGAAGAGATGTGAAATGTAAATATCGTCGGCCCTACGGAGGTGGTTTAGAAAAACATCAAAACGCATGCCGCGAATGGGAGGAGGGCTCTTCTTTAAACTCGGCTGCACTATGTAAACGTTATTTCAAGTAAGGTTTGAGATATTTCGAGGATATTTTCACTCTTTCACTACCCCTATTGACTCCCTCTTCTATTGACCCTATTGACTCTAGATCGAATTTTTAAGGCTACTTTTAGCGGAGACCATACCTGATTTAGGTTCAGAAATAGAAAGAGATAGAATAGAACATACGTTCTATTTTTTTTACCGATCTGTGGACCTAATTAAAATATCAGCCAAATATCTAATATTTGGTTCCATCCGATTGTGTAATTACTTTTGATGACGACCACTGCAGGCGTATGAAGGACTATAATTTAAGGGCATGCATCTGGAATCTTCGATCCCTTCAATGGGAAAGTGCCGCTGCCCAACTAGTTGATGTCCTCGTAAGAGTAAAGTCTGACCTCACCTCCGTCCCAGAAGTATGATGGACGTGACAAGGGCAGTGACAAGTAGGCTCTTGTGACATTTATTACAGTGACCATATAAGAAGCGCAAATTTGGTGTCGGATTTGTGGTGGGAGAGAGATTCCGTCGCCCGGTCCTGGCATTCACTCCGGTATATGAACAATTCATCCCAATCCACCGCATCAAAGCGAAGTTCTTCATCATATCGACCATTTGTGCCTACGCCTTGACAAAAGAGAAGGACGAGGTGAATAAATATGCCTTTTATGGGCGCTGCTTCCCCAATGATGTCAAAATTGTGCTTAGCAACTTTAACGCCAGGGTGGGCAAAGAAGGTATCTTTGGCACAACTGTCAGAATATTCAGTCTCCAGGTTAAGGTTGATCAACTTCGCCGGCTCTCGAAATATGATAGTCTGCATTACTAGTTTCCAGCACAAGAAAGCACTACTTGGCTGTATCACAACAAACAGCAGAACGGGTTTCTACTCCACTTGCACTCTTGAGGAGCTGGCCGACAGGGGTAGTTGTCGAAAGTTCTATTAAAAGATGGCTTCTAAAGGTAATCTAACGAATGATGCCCTGAGTATATTGAATAAATTTTGAGAACACTTCTCCAGCTAACTGAATGGCAGCGAAAATACAACGTCAGAAAATGGCGAACCCGATACATCAATCGTTAACGATACATCAATCGTTAGATGTCCCACTGCCCGCCTATGAAGAAACTCGAGTAGCATTTGCCCTCTTGAAAAACCACAAAGCGGCGGAACCCGATGGATGACAAGGTGCTGCATCAGCATGTCCGACAATTGGAACCTAAGTGTGCTCTGCCCAATTCACAAAATGGAGGATCTCACATTCTTCGCCAATTATGATGGGATAAGCCTCCTCATTATCCTATCGAAAGACTAAAGCTCATCGTCAACAAACTAATTTCTACAATTGTCCAGGTAGTCAACATGCGTTAAATCTTAGAGATGACCTGTGAAAGGAGGATCGACAACTCCAAAAGGAGTTATGACTGAATTTGGTATCCCTCCAAAACTTATACGGTATTTCCGATTGACGCCAAACAGCGAAAGAAAGGCAGGAATGGCGTGCGGTTGTTAACTCGGCTAAAAAGCGACGTCTGGCGCTGGCAAAGAAGAATAAGAACTAGTTTAGTTTAGCGAAAAAATCGTTTCTTAATTAGTTTTAGATTTGAAAATTATCGATTATAATATTTCCATTATAAAATTATCGATTATAAGTTATTAAATATTGGGATTTATTATATTGCACATAAAAGTCATGATTTCTAATTAATTTTTACAGAAATAGCGATTTTTTGAATTTTACTTAATTGGACTCAACTAGTTTCTGTAGAAATTCTGCTCCAAAGCTCAGCTGTCAATTTACTCTTTGTCAAACTGAAATCATGTTCACACTGTTAAAATCGCTGTGAGGCCACACAAAAGTCAACACAGACCACTCCGCTCTCCTTTGATGCTATGAACATCAAAACCCAAAAAAAAAAAATAAACAAAACCAAAAAAATACACCCGGATATTAAAATCCATGGTAATGAAGGTCAAAGAAAAAAACAAAAACAAAAATGAAACAATGTCGTTTAAAGGCAGGATATGAAAGAGAAACTACGTCAAAGTATACGCCTACAACAAGCACAGGCAACACAGTAGTGACAGCCAACATAGAGAGAGAGAGAGAGTTGCTCAAGAAATCTACACCTTGTTAGTTGAGAAACGAAAGGATTTTCATGTTAAATACAGACACACATACCTTATTAATTTTAGTCTAACAAAGGATAGCGTTACTAAAACATTTTACAAACATTTACAAAAATCACTTTTACTCTTTAACACGCTTCTCTTCTGCAATTTCGTTGATTGTGTTGATTTGGCTTTCGTACAACAATTTATTGTTGGTTTTTTTTTGCTAACAATTCACTTGAAAGCATCGTTAGCTCATCGACAGCCACAATCTGCTGCATTAAACGCCAATTCGGCATTTCCCAAATCGATATTGGCAATAAAATTCAATACTTTTGGGTAAAATCGAATTGTTTTTGCTTGCGCTTGTTGCTCAAAAGACATAAATTAGTTAGTTACCGTCACAAAGGGATTTGGTGGAAAATTAATTTCAATGTTTTAGTTTTTTGTTTGTTTTGTTTTGGGCTCATTTTTATTTATAATCAATTAGTATAAAGCAAATATTTTATGGTCAATTAAATTTCTCTTAGATCCAAAAGTGGCTGCTCAATTAGACGATTAAGTTGGCTGTGCGATGAATCTGAGCATTTATTAATTGCTTGAATCCGCTTATTATTATTTTTTATTTTTTTGTCCACTCACTTCGTGAATTTCATTGCACCAATTAATGCCAATGCTTGTTAGGAGTATATAAATATGTACGAGTATATGTATATACAGTCGTGTGTGTGCGTTTAATGCTCGCGAAGCTTAGCTTATTGTCAGTTAATCTTCTTAATTATACTCTCAAGTGGGTAGTCGCGTTTATTCACGTTATTCTTCCCACTTCCATTATCATTCTTTTATGAAGGACGAATCGTTTATTTATTTCATCAATCACGTAAATTATTACATAAATACCCTGGCAGCTGCGGTTGAGCAGCAATTAAGATTGACTGACTGTGTTGCTGGTTTCCTTTGCGGTTTTATCTGTTTGGAAAATGATGTATCTATGTGTGAGCGAGGATGTTGCCGGTTCACGATTTTATTTAATTTTTGAAAAAATATGCGGCCGCAAGAGTTGAGTGGAAGGAAGTGCTTGCCACTGCAGTTATCTCTAGCAATACTTTAAACTTAAAACTTTAATTAGACAATAAGGTATTATAAGTTAAAGTGTTCGTGGAAGTTGAATGAGTGATTTCCTGGTACACTTGTTTTGTTCATCTCTCAGGGAGAAAATTTATTGTCCTCGTGATTGCTCTAAGTTATCTGGAATCGAAGTACTATTTATAATTGCTTCAGGCAACTATAGCATAAAACAGAGAGGTCCTGAAAGGTTTTTTTTAATACATTTCAAAGATGGAATTTATTAATTTTTCGCTTTCGCTCTGTTTTTTTGTACTATGTTACCCTTCTTAAGTTAAATAAAAAGTAATTTTGTCGTCTATTGCAGACGCATCAAAGAGAAGAAATTATGGGTTGTATCTGTCTCGTCCAGCATTCAAAAATAAAATTTACATTTTCTAACTGCGATCGCAGGCTACTTTAGCCAGGCTTAGAATAATACGACGTTTGTCGTTTACATTTCGGGATTTGGTTATCCTAGTGTTGCAATATGGCAACTGACAACTTTATTGTAAAGTTTGACATTTTTGATCTTATACATACTCAGAATATTCGGACATATGAGCGCTATTTGTGTTGTTTACTGTAACTTAAAATATTCATCTCGGCCAAAATATGGAATTGAATCGCGAACTTTTTGCGCAATTACTTTTTATCACTTTCGACGCGGATTAACTCAGCAAAAGTGGATCGCTAAACTTAATTCAATTTAAGGCGATGCTGCCCCATTAAGGACCAGTGTTTATCGATGGTATGGTGAATTCAATCGAGGTCATAGATCACTCAAGACGAGTTTCATGAAGGTTGTCCAAAAACAGTTTTTGTTCCGGAAACTATTGATGCTGTGCGTAAACTGGTATTAAAAGATCGTCATGTGAACTATCGTGCGGTTGCGATATCTATAGACATAAGTGGGACCAGTAAACATTCAATATTGCATTAACAATTGATTGTAAAAAAAATTATTAACGTTGGATGCAACATAATTTGCCAATCACTCAAAAAAAAAAAAAATTGTGTTGATGGTTTGTGAGAAATGTTAAAAAAAAAACGATATTGATGCTTCGAAACATACTTATGACATAATGACAGCTGATGAATTTGAATTTACCCGTATTAGTATTAGCCCGAAAGTGAACAGCAGTCGACTGTATGAATGTTTCAAGATGAGCCAAATCTAAAAATCCTTTTTGAAAAAAACTGGACATGTCGCAATAGTATACTAGAACAATGCAAAACAGTAAATTCTGCGTAGTACGCAACCATTTGCTGCCAGTTGTCTTTCAAGAAATCAAACGGATCACTCTTCATCACGACAATGCGACCACTCACACATCGACTGAAACAACTGCATTTTTAAGCACTCAAAACTTCGATTAGATGAGTCATCTATTGTGTAGTCCTGACTTGCACCGAATGTCTTCTTTTATTCCCGTTTAAAAAAAAAACTGAGAGGCTGAAGTTTTTCGACACCTGAAGAGGCGTTTGATGCGTTCGCAATGCATATTTTGGAGATACCTCAATCAGGGTGACAAAGTGCTTCAATAATTAGTTCAAACTCATGCAAAAGATTTTAATGGAGAGTATTTTGTAAAGCAATAATGCCATTTTCGATGATTAATTTAATGGAATAATGTCTCTTATAGTATATCTCTCCATTTCTTAAGAAAAAAAAAATATCAAGACACAAGCCACATGTTAGACGAGGAGCTTGGCAGGAAATCGCTTCAGCGGTCACAAAGCACTAATTATATATACATATAGCACAAGGGCTGAAAAGCACAGGGATTTAACTTTATACATCAATCAATAATCACTATAAAGAGCCATACAATCATTCCAGCGCCGCTCTAACATTCAAAAACTATTTTTGTGAAAAGATTTATTTTTTGCCTTAAAACGATAACTTCTCC
This sequence comes from Neoceratitis asiatica, assembly GCA_030068015.2. Lineage (NCBI taxonomy): Eukaryota > Metazoa > Arthropoda > Insecta > Diptera > Tephritidae > Neoceratitis > Neoceratitis asiatica. The sequence goes on from CM061528.1 coordinate 37,464,372, forward strand.
TTTTGAACGAAATTTCGTACCGCTGAGCAATATTTTGAGTACTGCCAACAACCAGTAGTCGCTGGAAGCCATTTTTGGTGGTGAAACAAAGTTGTCTCGTTGTCATATGCGTTCGTTTCTTTGCAATTTCGCTCCTCAAAAGCTCCTATAACCACTATTGATAGCATTTCCCTTATGAGGATAGTCGATGAAGATTATATTTCGCACATCCAAAAATAGGCTTTAACTTTTTCAGGCGATTGTTGTACTTTCGAGCCATTTGAACGAATTCACCAGTGACTGTCCATTCATATGACAATCGCTTTGCTGTGTACTAATGGATCCATATTTCATTCATTGTCACATATCGTTTCGAAAATTCCGGTTTGTTATGCTTAAACATGACCAAATACTGCTCAGAATCTTCAACATGTTTTTGTTTTCGATCAGCAGTGGGCAAACGCGACACCCACTTTGAAGAGAGCTTTCTTTTAGTCAAATGTTAGTGCAATATAAGGGCAAAACGTTCCTTGCGTTTCTTTTAAATGACAGCTAACTCAATCAACTTAATTTTCCAATTATTTCAAACGATGTTTTAGACTTTTTTGATGCTTTCTGGTGTTACCGCCTGATAAAAAGAATCAGCTTTAAGAAAATCATCTTCTCAAATGAAGCTCACTTCCATCTGAGTGGTGCGGTGAATAAATAAAACTGTCGATTCTGGTGCGAAGAAAATCCACAAATTATTCATAAACAACCATTACATTCACCTAAATTAATAGTTTGGTGTAGTTTTTGGTCTGGTGGAATCATCAGTCCGTACTTCTTTCGAAATGAAGCTGGTAGCACCGTTACTGTCAATGGAGGGCAGTATAAATCGATGATAACCAACTTTTTACGTATCCCACAGCAGGTACAGCAACCGAATTATTGCGAGAAAGGTTTGGAACTTCGATTATTTCAAGAAATTTTGACATTGAATGGCATCCAAGAAGTTGTGATTCAACACCATTAGACCAAGTCTTGTGGGGTTAATTGAAGTCATTGGTCTTTAGCAATAAATCAGGGTCTCTCCAAGCTTTAAAAGTCAATATTGAACGTACTATTCATGACATACGACTTGTTTTAATTGAAAAAGTGTTCAAAAATTGGGTTCATCGAATTCGTTCCTGCAAAAGAAGTTGTGAAGGCCATTTAAATGATGTTATATTCAGAACTTAATTATATCGATTGTACTTCACACCTAATTAAAAAAAATTGAATTTCCTTAACAATTAGTGTTTTTTTTTTTAAGAAATCATATCACTCTTATTGGAAAACCCTTTACATGAATGGTATAACATAATTCTACCTAAGGAGTTTTCCAATTTAACTGTACGAATTAGTGAACAAATAGCTAAACTTAAACCAATGATAGCTGAAGTTTCCTTTTAATTGTATTTTAATGATTTAACTTTGTCTATTTCTAATCTAGACTAATGTATTTGGATTAGTAATCACTTCATTAATTATAGCTTGCTGACACTTTGAAACACATAATGGCTGCACACAACTTATCCCTGTAAATATATTTGCGTGTATATATGTATGTGTGTATAATTTAACAAGAACATTTCTACAAAAACATAACCATATGCTACACGACATTTCCAGCCACCGATGATGATGATGATAATGTCATCAACTTATCGACGGCAAACACATACACACTCAGCTCAAGCGCAGAACGCGTCTCTATAGTATATAATTAACAATTTATATTGTAAAGTAAATTGAGACAAAAGGCATTCGCTTCGAATAGAGGGGAGAATTAAATTTCCTTACAACAATATCATAACAAGTGCTAATTACTAACCAAAGGCGCATAAATGGCTAACATAGTTGGATCAGATGAAAGGTGTGGCTGGAAGGTATGCAAAGCGAGGTTACACAATAGCGTTTGCTATTCATACTATACTACACATATGTATGTATGAATGGGTAAGTAAGTAGATGTGATTGCTTGTGGGGAACACCCCTTTTTATGTTAAGCTGAACAAGCGAAAGAGTTTTAAATTACAACTCGCAATGTCAACTAAAACGAAAAGAAATAGTAAAAAATACGATAAAATGTTGTTGCTCACCATAGAACAGACGCACCGGAGATATTTAAAGGATTTTCTCAATTGACAAGGGTCCATATTTTTTTATCACACTGCCTTGCTCAATATTGCACTGATTCAATAAGTGTGAGCTGGAAATGTTGTTGGTTATGAAAATTAAAAAAAAAAAATATATATACATACATATATATGACCCAACATATGTACAACCAGCTTCCTACATCCCCAATCAACAACCTGTGCTCCCTCATAAAGTGCTATTGCCCTACTTTTCAGTTTGGTGACTACCACAAGTCAGGCAAGCAGGCGAATGAATAGGCGGTGACTGACTGTCAAGGATAGTCCAGTGGATTGGGCGCGTGCAACATGTACCGTAATAAAGAAGAATGAAGAAGAAGAAAAAGAGAAAAAAGCAAACTTTTTGCATATAAGCAAGTTAAAGATAAAAGTAAATAGAAAATAGCAGTAAAGCTAAGCAAAAATATATATATATATATATATATACATAACTATGTATATTGTGGGCATAATAATCTTAGCTGGCGCAAGCCAACATGGCAGGACTCAAGGATGTTTAACATAGAGCTTATGTATAAAGATTTGCTGTTGCGGGGATTCGGCTGTTGTGTTTGCCCTCAAAATGCTTTAGCATTGCAAAGGGAAGAAAAAACGAAAGGAAGCATGATTGAATTGTATGATAATAAAAATATGTAATGGGGGTATGAAGTATACTTCCGGTTGGCACATTTGACATGCTTTCATCACTACACACATACAAATGCGTATATATAACGTCTAAACAATGTAATAGCATATATGATATTCCTAAATTCTCTGTTGTGCCATAAAATGTGGGAGAATCTTCTTGAAATTTATGTTTTCGGACAGACTGAAATGCTCTCTATATTTACCTATATATGTATGAATTTCAATGTATACATATTTCCATGCGTATGCCTTTATGTTAGGTAAATATTTAACTTGCTAATACCGACGAAATTGTTGCTCCAACACCGTGTTATATGTATGTGTAGATGTCAATTCTTGTGGCCAACACACACGACTTGGTTGACTTTAAAGATAGCAGAAAGCCGCATTGCTCAGGGCATAAAATAAATAAATGTAAGAGATAGGAAAGATATGCTGAAACAGTGGTAAGGCTAAATTGAGGAAATAATTTGCCAAGCGACTTAAAATGTGTGAATTGAAAAATTTTTAGCAAACTTACAACTCAAGGTGTTGGAAAAATCGGTAATTTCCGAGTTCACTTAGACGACTCTTATAAAAAAAAAATAATTGTCCCTTTGTTGTTAAGGAGAGTTTTCTACTGATTTAAGCCACCTCCGCGCGGCTGTTGGATTTTAATTAGCAGCGCTTATTTCACGATTGAAATTTTTCCATAATTTTGAATTTTGGTGTAGCCCTTGATCGACTGCGAAAAAGCAGTCATGAAAATTTACCGTCCCATTTTATTTATTATATAGGGTTTTCCAATAAGAGTGATATGATTTCTTTAAAAAAAACACTAATTGTTAAGAAAATTCAAATGTTTTTTTTAACATAATTCAAATGGCCTCCACGGCTCTTTTGCAGGAACGAATTCGATGAACCCGATTTTTGAGCACTTTTCCCACTAAATCAAGTCGTATGCCATGAATAGCATGTTCAATACTGACTTTGAAAGCTTGAAGAGAGTTTGGTTTATTGCTTGAAGACCAATGACTTCAAATAACGCTACAAGAAGTAGTCTAATGGTGTTAAATCACAACTTCTTGGAGGTCATTCAATGGCACAATTTCTTGAAATAATCGAATCTCCAAACCTTTCTCGCATTAATTCGGTTGTTGGCCTTAAAAAGTTGGTTATCATCGATCTATACCGCTCTCTATTGACAGTAACGGTGCTACCAGTACGGACTGATGATTCCTTCAGACCAAAAACCACACCAAACTGTCAATTTAGGTGAATGTAATGATTGTTCATTAATAATTTGTGGATTTTCTTCGCACCAGAAACGACAGTTTTGTTTATTTACCGCACCACTCAGATGAAAGTGAGCCTCATCGGAGAAGATGATTTTCTTTAAAAAATCGTTATTGTTTTGAAGTTGTTCCAAGGAAAAATCAGCAAATTCACGACGTTTCTGGTGGTTCATGGATGAAATAGTAAACATTATACTGAATACAATGAAAAAAGAGTGACAGATCATGACATATTAAAAATGGCCAAAACCACACTAAGAAATCATATCATCCCTATTGGAAAACCCTATAGTTGTGCGAGAGTATATAATTTTTGTCATTAACATTTGTATTCATTTTCTGAATTTGCTCTAATGTTTGAAGCCTAACAATCCTATACATATATAGGGTTATTCGTTTAAAGGTTACGAAAGTGCCGAGCTGTATTTTGACATCTGTCAAACTTAACTGTTAAATCAAACATGTTTATCTTTAGTTAAAAGTTAGGCATTTATGAAAATGGATCGTGTAACAACCGTCCAACGAGTTTAAATTGCTGAAACCTACTACAAAAATGATTATTCAAACGTGGCCACTATTTGTGCTTTAAGAGGAGAATATGGTGCTCATAACCGTCTAACTACTTAAGCAATTTTGAAAATTTTAAAGAAATTTGAAGAGACTGGATCGGTTATAGATATTATAAGGCATGTGCATTATCTTTTGATGAAGACCCATATGTGTCTATTTCTCGACGTAGTCAAGAGCTGGGACTTTTTACGGTACATTATGGCATATTTTGCACTTGGACTTACACTTACATCTATATAAAATCGAGCTCACTTAACAACAGAAGCCAGCTGACCATTCACAATGCCGCAGTAACATCGACTGAGTGATTGAACAACTAGCAGTGGACCGCGATTTTTCCAAGAAAATTTTTTTCAGCGACGAGATACATTTCTCACTTGGGGTATATGTAAATAAGCAAAATTTACGCATTTGGGGCTCAGACAATTTGACTTTATTGAGAGAGAAATTTCTCGGCGGCCTAATCTCTCGTCTTGGCGATGTCTATTGGCCACCGATATCGTGCGATTCGGCACCGTTGGACTTTGTTTGTGGGGGTACGCGAAAGACAGTATTTACGCGGATTGGATACTTTTATGGTATGTATTCATTTACTTTTACGAGCACAATGAATCGCCTGTTGAACATGTCGAGGATTCAAGGATTTAGTGGAAGAATTAGGTAATTACGAGCATTAACTGAATCAGCATTTCGCTGAAATAGCATACAGAGGTGCACTGGGCCAGAAGCCGTTACGTAGTCGTAACGTTGTTTCAATATTTTATGTGTGCTTTAAGATCTTTGGAAACTTTCAAAAGTAATTTTTGGAAGCGTTAGATTTTTGAATTTTTTATATTCTTCGTATATTAGTGCTACTTTTAGATTACTGCTATCTTAAGTCCAATTTTTCATCATCCGAACCGTAAACTTGCCAATCGGACTTTGAATAATAAGACAATTGCCAACCCTTTCCAATATTGAATTTGTGTTCACAACTTCAGCTTGCCGTGTTTTCGGACACCAGAGAAAAGATGAGACAGAGGGAATCGGCAACAGCGTTTTATTAAAATCAGAAGTATTTTACTAGGAAAAGTACTAATAAAGAGTCGCAAACAGAATGTTCCATTCTAACGGTAGATAAATATAAAATCGACAAAGAGCATCATTTGAGTGACCTCGCATAAACGTCGTCAGATCATTCGCTCAATTCGATCAATAGTCACCTATAAATTTTAGCGATAATAACGGATTATCTGGAGGCAAGTAATGCCAAATCTATAATTTTGTTGAAAAATAACACTGTAACTTGTTGCCGAATCACACCAGCACCAGGGTATGCGCTTTATTATTTATTTTATTTGTGGTTTTCATGCGGTTTTGATTATTACCAACAGTTCACAGTACAGGAGCCGTTGGCGCCAAATCTTAATGAACTTAATTTCCTTTATGAGCCTGGGCAGGCTCTTTATCCTAATTTATTGATAAATGATACTTGCTAAATCTAGAATTGCTGACTAGGTGTCTTTGGTTTCTTTATAATGGGTAAGCCATCCATTGTTTGCTTTTTGAACTACGGCTTCTTTGAGCTTTGCCATCTTCAATGACTCTGCTGATGTGACAAATATTCAGCGCAAGGTTTACGGCTGTGGTTAAGTGTACACTGCAATAAACTTGAGTATAATTGAAAACTTACATCCAAAATGATGAGTCTTCAACCACAACTGCAGAAAAATTACTACGAAATTCGGGTAAAATATGTAACTGGACTGTTTTTGGCATCAATTTGTGCTGCATGTTCCCCAACTCGGTTCGATTGGATAAAAAAACACGCTCATTCAGTGCGTTCGGAAAAATGCTGCTATAGCTCAAAAAGTGTTCGAATAGCTATTAATAACAGCTCGACACCCGTCACATAAATTAAACATTTTGGGTAAAGGAGCACAGGACTTTGCATAAAGATATCGGTATAAAGGCTTGTAAAGTCTAATTGGTACAAGAACTAAAGCCTTGTGGTCATCCGATGCAATTTCGCTTCGCTCAACGGGGTGAAGATCGTCGGCTATGTTAACAAGCGGAACTGCCATGAATCCTCAACGAGTGACTGTTTGTTGTGCGTCATGTAGACCGGCGGCATCATTGGTAGATTTTCGTGCGATAACGATGAACGAGTAGCTGCCATTGCCGTCAATGCGGATCTTTATCGTGATAATACTCAGATATTATTTGTATCCAAATGTTGAAGAGAATTACATGGACGACGTGTGGCTTCAACAGGACGACGGTACGTACCACAAAGCCAACGTCACTATCGTCATATTCGCACTGTGTTCGAAGACCGCATAACTAGCTGAAATGGGGATTTCAACTGGCGAATATGGCAAATGTGGCAAAATTACAGAGGTATAGAACTTTAAGTTGGCATTACTTTTCAAGATGGCGACCGATTTAACAGCTGTCAAGTGATTTATTCTCAGTTTGGTTTGGCAATTTATCATCAAATGAAAATAATGGTTCTTTGCGGAAAACGTATCGCGCACTACGTCCATTTTATCGTCGACAAAATCGTCCATCAGAGCAGTTAATTCGATTAACCATGGAACGTTTTCGCACCACGTTTACTCTTATTGATAACTCGCATCCACAGAGACGCCGTACGGTGTGTACAGAAGAAGCTTTTGCTGCTGTAGAGCGTAGCATTGAGGAAGACCCGAATGAGTCCATCCGCCATCGAGCACAGGAATTGGATCTGTGTCCATCCACTTTATGGAAGATTTTGCGGAAGGATCTTGGTTTGCGTGCTTACAAAATCCAACTCGTGCAATAATTGAAGCCAAACGATCATCAAGTAAGGCGTAGATTCGTCGAATGTACCCAAAACGAGATTACCGTTGTTCCCGATATTCATAAGCGAATTTTGTTTAGTGATGAAGCGCACTTCTGGTTGAATGGCTACGTCAACAAACAAAACTGCCGCATTTGGAGTGAAGGTAATCCTCAAGTGTATGTTGAAACACCGTTACATCCAGAAAAACTGACTGTTTGGTGCGCTTTATGGGCTGGTGGAATCATTGGTCCGTACTTTTTCAAAAACGATGGTGGCCAGAACGTTACAGTCAATGGTGATCGGTATAGAGCCATGATTACTAACTTTTTCATTCCTGAATTGAATAACCATGATGTCCAGGAGATGTGGTTTCAACAAGACGGCGCAACATGTCACACAGCTCATGCCACAATAGATTTATTGAAAGACACGTTTGGTGACCGCCTAATTTCACGTTTTGGACCTGTGAATTGGCCTCCAAGATCTTGTGATTCAACACCGCTAGACTACTTTCTGTGGGGCTATGTAAAGTCATTGGTCTAAGTGGATAAGCCACAAGCGCTTGACCATTTGGAAGACAACATTCGCCGTGTTTTTGCCGATATACGGCCACAAATGTTGGAAAAAGTCATCGAAAATTGGACGTCCAGATTGGACTACATCCGCGCCAGCCGTGGCGGTCATATGCCAGAAATCATATTTAAAATGTAATGCCACAAGATTATCTTTCGGATAAATAAAATTCATGTCAATCGAATAATCCATCGTTGTTTTATTGCAACTTAAAGTTCTATACCTCTATAAAAAACACCCTTTACTTCGCTCACATCAGATAATGCATTTTGGAAAATATCGTACAATACTAGTAAAAAACAAATTTGGAAGAATAAAATTTAAATAAAATTATTTTTAAACATTCACAAATCTTATTCGAGTTTATAAATTTCTTGAAAGTGTTATAAAATTTATGGAATCCATATTCGAGCATGCTCTGCAGGTATTCCTGAGAAAAAAAATCAAGAAATAATTAAAAGCTATATATAATAAAATCCATTTATACAGATGTAATATACCCTAAACTTTTATTCAGGCACTCACAATGGCAACAAATATGTCGCTAATAATGTCCTTTCTGTCCCCTTCATGTAAAATATATTAGGCGCAGCGGTGTCCAAAACGCACCATAATCATTAAACTTTTTCAACCTTTTGCAAACCAAAATAAACCTCAAAAAAATCTTTTCCTTCACACATAATATATTTTCACCATTTCTTTCTTACAGTTTGCGCTATTCATATTAAAGCGTTGTTTTTTATTTTTTATTTTTGTTTTATTTTTTGTTTGTACGTGTATAAGTGCAAGTACATTATTTATTTATTTACTCTCTACGCAATTTACGATTTAAGTTTGTCACTCATACGCACTGGTGTCCCTAAGCGACCTGCTACTGCTACTACAACTTCTTAATGCTGTCAATCGCTGTTTGAGCCAAACAAAAATTTATGAGCCTGTATATGCTTAGCGACATTGCTGGAAAAAGTAAAAAGTACATTCATACATACATATACGTAGCAGGTATGTCAACGTAAGTAGGTACATAAATAATTCCATTTAACTTCAAAAGCGCCACCCACGCCAGTGCCAAAGCCAAATGCCTGCTGTGACGACTGTTGCTTCTCATTTTATTATTATTTCCATTTCTTTTTTTTATATATTTTTCCCCATCATTTTTCATTCTTTGGTGTGCCACAAAATTCTTTCGTGTGCGTTTGGCAAGCTTTTCGAATATGTAAATGAATTATTTTTGTGCGTCACCCACGAGCAAGAAAGTACTTACAAATATACTCGTATATATATATATATATATATGCAAGACATATATTTGTCTGTATGTTTGTGCGCAAACTTTTCCAACTAACTGCTTTCCGTTTTCCAACCAATTTCTTCATGATGCTGACCCCACTTAAGCAGCAAAAAAACAACAACAATAAAAATCGGAGACAATTTTTTCATATCTCTACCGCACATTTGGCAGCAACACGCGAGCAATAAAAAGTTTACTCATATCTTCAATGCTGTCTTTGATTACTTCACTTCTCTGCCCGTAACGCCACTGGCGCTTGTGGTTTGGGTTCTTCATGAAAATCGTTCGCGTGCTGCTTATATATATTTCGTGTTAATTTCTAATAAAATCCTTAAATTTTTATACTCATAAATAGGGCTTTTATTTATTCTTTTGTGTTTTTGTATAATTTTTTTTTTTGACTTTCACATTATTAGCATTAAAATCGAACTTATTTTTTATTATGACTAGCCCATTTTCTCTTTAGCCTACATTAAAGACTTCATTGTATAATCAACTCTTATACAGCCCAGACATGAATATCTTAGTCAATTATCTTAACGATAAAATTTCATTTTACCATCGCATTCAGGAAATCGCATAACAATAAGATAACACTCATTATGATGACTATTTGGTGGTCATTGTTTGTGAGTTAAAATATAAGTAAGATTGTGTGTGAAAATATTCAAGCTCATTAATATACTCGTAAATATAGAAGAATTATTGTAAAATCATGTTTGAATGGCATCTTCAGAAGTTGTACCTTATTCAATTTTCGAGTATATTCAAAGCTTTTAAATTATAAAGAAAAGTGATTTTGTGGTTAACTAGCGGTGTAATTGAGAGTATTGTTCTCGCATCCTTGTTGCAAACCCCACATACCAATCCTTGTGGGGGATGCGGTAATCAATCCGTATGAAGCCTTGGATCACTGCTAAAAGAGAGACAGCTTTGTGGAGCCGGTCTTGAGGCAAAACACTAACTATATAAATGTGAAAAAAATCTCGCCACATAGAAACCAGCTGCTATGAAACAGTCTCGGATGAAAGATCTCCCCTTTGATGACGGATAATCATTCCGAACTAAATTTCCGAAAAACGATTAGGAGAAATTTTAGAAATTGTTTTCACACAGACTAAAGTCTTTTTCAAAAAACTATATAAATAAATTTATTTAATATTTACATTAAAACTGTCTAATTCATGTATTGTTCAACGGTAAGCTTTATCGATGATCGATGATTATTAAACATTATAAGAATAATTATAATTACAATGAAGGTTACTTTTTAAAAAATAATGTTTAAATTCAAAAAATTATTATATTCTTGTTAATAAAACTTTAAATAAAAAAAATATTAGTTATTATATTTTTAATATATATATTTTTAAAAACAAATTGTCAAAAATTAAAATTAATTAGAAATTTGTTTAGAATTTTTGAAGTACCTATAAAAATTAATCATATAAATAATAAATAAAAGTGTATAAATTGATAAGTATAAACAAATAAAAAATTTATAGCATATATGTAAGCTAATAAAAACAAAGTGATATTCATAACGAATTCACATATATTTAAATAACTCAATTGCTATACTATATACTATACTATATACTATACAAATTACTCACAAATATTACACCTCCCCTCACTCACCCATTCACACAGCTAGTCAATAAATATGCTGTTTAAAAAGGTCAACACAGACTGACCTTTATCTCTATTGGTAGTAGTACATTTAATAAAAGCCCTTTAGAAACAATAGACAGCGAAATGGCTGTGACAAACGGTAAATGAGTGCAAAGCTTTTGACTGATGATCTTATCGACACTTTCGTTTATAACATAAACTCACCCTCACACACACATACATACATACATACATTCGTTTGTGTGAGGACACTTATATTTATATGCTATTAATCTACACATAAAAGTCATATGCACGAACGGAAATGCTATTGAAAAGGTCATTTACTCTTGACGACGACAAATGAATATAATAACCGTGCTGATGGCGACGGAACTATAACTACATATATTTTTATATATATATACAAATATAAACTTTATTTCGTTTTACGGTAATTATGGTACTGATTTTTGAGGGAAAACACTTTAAGAACCGTTAGTGTAAGGAACAAACTATAAATGTAGACAAAGTTGATATAAGTCCTTTGTAAATAAGTTAGGTTAGGTTATGCCGGTTGGCTGCGACGCCTTATAAATATATATCTGTTGCTCCTTTGTAGTTAGTGTCGGATGGGATATAAATTTAATTCGTGGTAAAGTGGTCGTCACACAGGACGTCAACGCTTTTATTGAACTTCACTTTTGAAGCTATCTATAGTCCTCTAATACGAGCTGAAAAAACGGTTGCACAAAGTACAGTGACACATAACTAAATTTTTCGTCAGACTTATTTACAGGGGTCTACAACTTCTTGGCTGCAGCTCGGTTGAGAGTAATCGGATCTAATTTAGTAATTACTTAAATTACTTAAATTACCATATGGACTTAATATGTACATTTTGTTCCCGTTTTATCCTACAACCAATACTGTTGACACTACCTGAATTCCTCCTGATTTTTTCCGCTGTTCCACTTCTGTGCAGAATCACAACGAATTACAATGACATATATGTATGTATATATTTGTTGCTGAAGCGATTTTTATCCGAGCTCCTTTTACAATTTGTGATTTTCCGTCTTGATAGTTTTCCCAACAAATGGAGGGAATTACAGTTTACTCTAAGCTCCCTCCGAACGATCGATGAATTTTTATCAGGGCCTTCCGAATGGTAGTACGCAATGATAAGCACTCGGCTATTGCAGCCGTGGGCATAGAATTGCATTTTCTCTATTTAAATTTAGCTAGATCCTTATACAAACTATTAGTCGGTTAGTTTAGGTCGGGGGGAATTTTTGTGAAACAGTTCTAATTAAGGAGACTGCACATTTACTGCTTCAAAACATCAATTATCGTCAGGAGAAAAGTTTACACTCTTATAGAGAAGCATTTATGTCAGAATTTTTAGCGCCGATTCAATATCATTAAAAAAGGAGTAGATAGGCTTCCCTCTTTAAATAATGCCCGAATTTTATTGTCCTAACAGTCTCTAAAAAAAATTCGGCATTGTTTCACAGACATTCACTAATAGCGAAAGGGTACAGGAGACGATAACCGTTTTTGTGCTATAATATTATAGAAATGCCGCTGCGACTATGAAAATACCACAATCCTCAACGCGAAGTGCGTATTATCGATGTATCGATGAAAATAGTGAACGATTGATATCTAAAGGGTGATCCAAGTATAAGTACTTTTTTAATAGCCTTTTTTTTAGACAGAACACGCGTGAGTCGTGTCAGCTGTCATGTTATCAGTGTTCAGTTTGGCATTTCATCATGGAAAGACTTACGCCTGAACATCTTTTACAAATTATTCAACTTTATTACGAAAATTCACGTTCTGTAAAGAATGTGTTTCGCGCGCTTCGTTCAATTTATGGTCAATATAATCGGCCTACTGTTCGCAACACCATCACCCATCTTGAGACCCAGCATTCATTATTGGATTATATTCGACCGAATACACCACGTCCAGCACACAGTGAAGAAAATATAGCGGACGTAGCTGAGAGCGTACACGAAGACCGTGGAGATTCGATTCGGCGCCGTTCGCAACAACTCGGACTGACGTATGGAGCGACTTGGCGCATTTTAAGTCGAGATCTTAAAATGAAAGCGTACAGAATGCAGCTTATGCAAGAACTGAAGCCGCTCGACCTTCCCAAGCGACATCGCTTCGCATCAATTTGCGCTTGAAAATTTCCAAGAAGATCCGACGTTTTCGAGCCAAATTTTGTTCAGCAATGAGGCCCATTTCTGGCTCAATGGGTATTCAAACAAGCAAAATTTCCGCGTTTGGGACGAAGAGCAACCTGAAGAGATTCAATAGCTGCCATTTCATCCAGAAAAAACAAACGGTTTGGTGTGGTTTGTGGGCCGGTGAAATCATCGCTGCATATCTCTTCAAAAAAGATGCCGGTGAGAACGTAACCGTCAATGGCGACCGTTATCGCGCCATGATAATCGACCATTTGATTCCTGAAATTGAACCTCGTGATCTCCGCGACATTTGGTTTCAACAAGGCCACTTCTCACACATCGCATCAATCAATGGATTTATTGAGATAACACTTCGGTGAGCGGATAATTTCACGTTTTGGGCCGATCGATTGGCAACCAAGATCGTGTGATATCACATCGTGGGGTATGTAAAGTCTAAAGTCTATGCGGACAATCCTGCTTCGATTGAGGCCTTAGAGCAAAACATTACACGTGTCATTCACCAGTTACCAGTCGAAATGCTCGAACGAGTCATTCGAAATTGGACTCAACGGATGAACCATCTGAGACGTAGCCGCGGTCAACATTTGATAGAGATAATCTTTAAAAAATATATGCCAAATAATGTTCTTTTGAATGATAATAAACATTCCCCGATAAATTTGAATTTTCTGTGTTTTTTCTTTAAAAAAGTAAGGAACCTCGAAGTGATCCTTTATAAAAGAATATTTGGAACGTAGGGTTTTTGGCGGAAATCAATACAACCAGAAAAAAGGTCATAAATAAACAATATAGACCGCAAAGCTCGTCTATGGCTAAAAGACTTCCGTGATATAAGTCTACATCAAGCACTGTACGGTGGCGATGGGTTAGCAAAGTGAACTGGTTAAAGGGCAAAACGAATAAAATGTCTTTGCACTCTTTCAATTCTATCGGAATGTGTTGAGTAAATTGGGATCCAAATTATAGAGCCATATGTTCTAGTATATGAATTTTTAAAGTCCTTAGCATAACGTCACAAATATGCTACATTTACAAACAATTTTGGAATCATATAACTTCAAAAATGTAAAAATCAAAAATGACCCCATGATTTGAAAATTCCTTCACTTTGAGGAAAGTAACTTCAGAAAGATTATATGAGGATGCGAAACAGATTTGAGATTTCATTAAAGTAACATGAAAGCATTTCTTATATAATAAGAGAAAGTGTGTTTGTGATGGTCCAAGAAGCTATGTTATTTTGATCATATTGCATTAAATTAATATCAGATGCACAATTAATTGTGCTGTACTGCTTCAAGTCGTCGGCATAGGGTAAAAATTTTGTGTGTTTGAAACAAGTCCCAATGCCATTAATAAGTAGGACTAAAACTACTAGCCTGAGAGTGCTGCAAAATCATAGGATTTAGAACCTTCAATCTCAACAAATGAAATTCTATTATGGAGATCAGACATCAACTAAGAAAGAAAAATTGAATGAAACCTTAGGCACTTCCGCAACAGAATATTATGCTCGACAGTGTAAAATCCTTTAAAAAAAATCGGTGTCAACAGTAGTAATTACTTGCCAACCAGACGTTAAAGCTGAGATAAAATATTAAGAAAACACCGCTAAGTTAGTGCCAGTAGAACGGCATTTTCTCTGATAATTTAGAGCAATTGGAGAGTTTAGATATCGGTCTGTAATTTCGTCCCGGTCCCTTACTATTTCTTATATTCATCAATGACGTCCTAAATGTGATGCAGCTGCAGATGATGTCAAGCTCATTAAATCTAAATAATTTGGTAAGGTTTAAGATCATCCAGATACTTTAGGTCCCTTTCTTTGTGCTTTTGCAAAACAAACTTTGAAATGCAAGACCAATTCAGATTATTGTGTAACTATTTCAATTTTCCTTCCGATAGCTTTGATCCTTCTGACTCGCTTTTTTGTAGCAAGACATATTTATTGAGAATTTTAAACTGATAAATAAGCTCTTTATTTCTCAACGTTTCTTAATCGCAATAACTTTATAGCAGCTGATGAGCATATCTGCAGATATCGATTTTGGGCTCAGCACAGTTGGGGCTGTACCTGATTATCGGTCACCAGTCTATTGGATTTTACGTTTATCCATCCGGTGCGCACCTCGGTTGGTAGGTTCGTCGTTAAAAAGAAAAGAAGGTGCAATAAAAATTATCAATTTTATTTCTGCAGTCAACAAAGCTTAATTTACCAGTCAGTTATTTATCACTTCGATATAGAATGTTTCAGTAAACGATAGCACTTTACACTGTCAATAATCGTTTCTGGATACTCCCCCGTTCGCAAAGCATATAGGGCGGACTTTATGTTTTTGTCCAGTTTTACATGGTCGTTCAAAAATTTTATATCTATGTTTCAAACATCTCATGTCCTTTCAAAAACGATGAGACTAGACTTTTGGTTGTAGTTTACCACTAACTCTTAAAAAATTATACATCTCAGAAATACTTTGGGCGAAGGAAAACCGAAACTTATGAGAACCTCTGCTGACCGAGCTCCTGAACAAAAGTCTGGACGTCTCACACTATTCTCTCAGCTCTCCAAAGAAAGCGTTCTACTAAATAGAAACTCTGTTATTTCTTTCACTCCTAATTATCCACACCAGACAACGTGACAATAAAAACAAATTACAACAAAAATAAGTGCTTTCATGCTATGAAACAATTCCATTGTTCAAGGCAAGACAGGTGAACCAAACGAAACCGTTACGCTGCAGGCTACAAACGAAGGCATGTACAACAAAGAAAACAAAGGAGAAAAAATAAATGACAACAAAACGTACGCCCACTGGACTGACATGTGGTTTCTAACCGCGGGACCAGGTCAGTTAGCCAAACATTGAGAAGGGTAACAAAACACACACAACAATCATCGTTGGATATAATAATAAAAAATAAAAAAAAATTAAAAAAAAAAAATTAAAATAAAAAAACATACAAGAAAAATAACAACAACATCAGTAAGCACCACAATACACCATCCTACAACAGCAACACTAAAGCATAATAGAATTGAAAGCAACGCGCTCGAACGGAATAAAATGGTTGAATGAGTAGAGAGTGAGCTGAGTGTATGAAAGCATGAGCGTATGATGAAAAGAACGAATGATTTGTGAAACAAAACAAAAAATGAAAAATATAAAAAAAAATAGAAACACATACACCATGTTGGACATGTCCAAGTGGACGAACGAGTAGAACTTCAAACGAAAAATAGATAGATGGATGACAGCACAGTGATGAGTGTTGTATTCTATGCTTGATTTTACAACAACGATGGAGAAGAAAAATGCATTTCAGAGTTTGCTGATTGAATATTGGCAATCGGCTAAAAACCCTGTCGAGTTATGCAGTGCAATACATGTAAATGGAGAGAAAGAAAGAAGAAGAAGAAGAAAAGAATGACTAGTTGGAATGTATTATCTAGTGCTGTGAAGCACATACATACATAAGTATGTACACATATTTTGACATAAGTATGAGTGGATGCATAGGGAACTTTAAAAGCACAGCAAATGCGACTGGGAAGTGCGCAATCGTTAAAGTGAATAAAAGTGGAACAAAAATGTACAAAAAACACTTGATAATATTGAAAATAT
Organism: Neoceratitis asiatica; assembly: GCA_030068015.2. Taxonomy (NCBI): domain Eukaryota; kingdom Metazoa; phylum Arthropoda; class Insecta; order Diptera; family Tephritidae; genus Neoceratitis; species Neoceratitis asiatica. Next base: position 37,481,134 of record CM061528.1, read on the forward strand.
GTGTAATAAGCACGAACATGTCCAAGTGAAGGTACGTATTTAAATAGGATTTTAATTGCTTTGACGTTATTTACTTCTAGTTTTGTGTCTCAAGGATATTTATGTATATATATTTATAGGTCAGTGTGGTGTTTGAGTGATGGAAAATTTATTTTGTCAGTCCATGACATTTCTCAACTCAAAGCGTCATTAACATCAACAATAATAAAATAGTATAATATCTTCATTAAGGTGAAGAAAGAAAGAAGTGGCGCCACCAGCATTAGCTCTAATTTATTTTTAGATGTAATAATAAACATTTTTTTAGCAAAGTGTATTTTTTAGTATTTTTTATATTTCATAAGAACTCGGCCTCATGTTGCTGGGACTCTCTTGTTTTTTGTTTAATTTAGATATAATAAACAAAACGCCAGTCACTTCCGTGGCTTAAATACTTATACTGATATGCAGTTTTTGAGTTAATCGCGAACAAACAAATAGACAGAAGCTGAAGTGGAATTTCTCATATTACCCTAGCCATAATGAATATATGGATTTATAAGTATTTAGTTTATCAAACGAAACTCAGAAGCACCATTGTCAGCGAGTACCTCATTTCCAAGAAATTTGGGGATCTCTTGCAAACTTAAAGAAAGGCGAAAACATAAGTAAATTAATGGAAAAACACAGTTCTCTCTTCTCTTAGTGTATAGCCTGAGTTAGGTGGATCGGTTCAAATTAGACAACATTTTTACAGTTCCTGCAGCATTTTCTGTATGTCTCCTTATCAGATCAGAGATCGTCCTTTAAACGGTCCAATAATGCTATATAATAGTCGCTGTTGATGGTCTATCATTTTCCAAGGGAATCAATGAAATTTATTCCATGCGCATCAAAAAGTACAGACGCCATAACCATGCCAGCAGACTGTTGCGCTTTTCCACGCTTTGGAGCGGGTTCATCGTGTGCAGTCCACTCGGATGACTGTCGATTGGACTTCGGAGTGAAATGATGGAGCCATATTTCATCCATTGTAACATATCGAAGCAAAAACTCGGATTTATTACGCTTGAACATCTCCAAACACTGCTCCAAATCATCAACTCGTCGTTTTTTTAGTCAAAAGTGAGCTCGCGCGGCACCCACTTTGCACAGAGCTTTTCCATACCCAAATATTCGCAAATGATGTGACGTACACATTCAGTTGATATCTTTATAGTGCCTCCTGTTTCAATCAATTTCAATTTACGGTCATTCAAAATGATTTGTGGATTTTTTTTGATGTTTTCGTCGGTAACAACCTCTTTTGTGCGTCCACTGCGTTCATCGTCTTCAGTGCTCATTTCACCACGTCTAAACTTAGCATACCAATCCTTGATGGTTGGTTTTTCTAGGTCAGTGTCCGGAAACTCGTCATCAAGCCGAATTTTTGCTTCAACTGTATTTTTTCCCCTTCAGAAAGCAATATTTATCAAAACGCGAAATTCATTTGAATACATTTTTTCACAATAACATTTCTCGAGGTGATGAAAGGAGGAGATTAGACAATACAGTCAAATTATTAAGAGCTCTTAGAAATCCTCTAACTTAAACGGACTGCAGCGTTTATGTGAAAGGAATAGTCAGACCAAGCAATAATTTGCGAGTACATAAAAAATATTCCAGAATTTATGCACGGCAATCATAAGAGGCACCTAATATCCAATAGTTCCATCAACAGTCGAGAATTTATGCCGGGCCGACTCGAATTTTTAGCCGGCCAAGAACTGGCAGTACATAATATTATAAAAAAAACTGGTTTTGGGAATAAAGTTGCAGTTGCAATAATAAAACAAAAATAATAAATAACCCATTTTGGTGGTGCTGTTGTTCAACATGAATCCCTGGAATATTACCTCTCATAGCAGATGGCCACAAGCTTTAACAGTGAATCATGATTAAGTCCATCGAAATTAGTAGTGTTGGTACTGAGCACAGAGCGCAACAAGCCATCCGACTTAAGGGCGTAATAAAACAATTCACCAAAAAATTATAATTTTCCTCGGTATAGAAGGGCTTCTTACATGTATTTGTAAGTACTATTATTCACGTTGGGCTCGCTGTATTGAGGAAACAATAATTGTTCGTAGGTATAGGATATTGTTCTTAAACTTGTTAGAAATCTCAGTGTTTCCGAAATAAATTATTCTAGGAAAGGGAGAAAAACTTCATCTTATCTTTATTAAGTTTGAGTACAACATTAAATAAATTATTAGATTTTATAGTGGGAAATTTAATCTCCCTTTCTGGTTGGGTAATGTCTAATAATTTGGAAACTCGTTCTCACCAAATTTTCTATTAAACGTCGATCATTCATCATTATCTTGCTCTAATGACTTAGTAATTCTCGTCCGTTCCTTAGAGGATAATATCACAAAAAATGCTAATTGGATAGATTCCAAAGACGGAGAATATGTTAGAGCACTTAAAATAAAGCTGAGGCCATCAAGAACCTTAGAACAGTTTATTTATTTGAAATCTGATTGGTATATAAAAGGTGATCCAAGTGGAGGTACTTTTTCCAATAGCCTTACTTTGACAGATCACGCGTGAGTCGTGTCAAGCTGTCATGTTATTTTTGTTCAGTATTGTTTGGCATTTCATCATGAAAAGACTTACGCCTGAACAACGTTTACAAATCATTCAAATATGTTGCGAAAATTCACGTTCTGTAAAGAATGTGTTTCGTACTACTGAGCATACTGTTCGTAATACCATCACCCTTCTTGAGACCCAGCATACATTATTGGATAATATTCGACCGAATAGACCACATCCACCAGGCAGTGAAGAAACTATAGCGGCCGTAGCTGAGAGGGTATACGAAGACCGTGGAAAGTCGATTCGGCGCCGTTCGCAGCAACTCGGAGTGACGTATGGAACGACTTGGCGCATGTTATGTCAAGATCTTAAATTGAAAGCGTACAAAATGCAGCTTGTGCAAGGACTGAAGCCACTCGACCTTACCAAGCGACATCGCTTCGCTGTATGGGGTCTTCAAAACTTCCAAGAAGATCCGGCGTTTTCGAGCCAAATTTTTTTTCAGCGATGAGGTCCATTTCTGCCTCAATGGTTATGTAAACAACCAAAATTGCCGCACTTAGGACGAAGAAACCTGAAAAGATTCAAGAGCTGCCATTTCATCCAGAAAAAACAGTGGTTTGTGTGATTTGTGGGCCGGTGGGATCATCGGTCCATATTTATTCACAAATGATGCCGGTGAGAACGTAACCGTCAATGGCGACTGTTATCGCGCATTCATCAATGGATTTATTGAGATTACACTTCGGTGAGCAGGTAATTCACATTTTGGGCCGGTCGATTGGCCACCAAGATCGTGTGATATCACGCCGTTAAACTTTTTCCTGTGGGGTATGTAAAGTTTAAAGTCTATGCGGACAATCCCGCGTCGATTCAAGCCTTGGAGCAAAATATCACGCGTGTCATTCGCCAGACATCAGTCGAAATGCTCGCACGAGTCATCGAGAATTGGACTCAACGGATGGACCATCTGAGACGTAGCCGCGAACAACATTCGAAAAAGATAATATCCAAAAAATAAATGACAAATAATGTTCTTTCGAATGATAATAAGCATTCCCCATTAGATTTGAATTTTCTGTGTTTTTTTTTTCTTTGAAAAGTAGAGAACCTCGAAATGGATCACCCGTTATTAAATGGTTCAAAAGCTCTCCATTTGCGTGTTCTTCCTTAAGACGTTTGAATTGAAGATGAAATCAAGGCATGCATTATGAAAATATCATACCTCTTCCTTTAAAGAAAGTATGCAGATAATAGCGCTCTAATCATTTCTAAGAGGATCCTCCGTTTGAAACAACCTAAAGGGAAGAAAAATTTCGATTTTCTTTTTCCACAATGTGAGTCTGTCTAGTATCTTTCAACTCAAAATTATTGCTTTCCGAAAGAAAAATATGAAATCCTATGTGCACAAAAGTGTATTCTCCAATCATTATTTTGCTTGCTATTTTCAGTTCCGTGCCGCTAGCAACGGAGGACAGGAAGGAAAGCATAACGAGAGGACGTCACGCACGCGAAACCATAAAATTTGGTGACATCAATCAGTCGGTTTGTCAGTGTCCGTGTGGTGAAGTGCTCTCACTCTTCTTTTCCTCTTTCGCTTGTGTCGGTACGTATTGTAACACCACGAAAAAAAATAAAAAATAAAAACTGTAAAATGTACAAATGTATGGATTGGCGAAATGAATTGAAGCGCAAATAAGAAAAGACAGCAATCCAAGGAGAAAATAAGAAATATTTCAATTTGCAACCAAAGCGACAGATTTAACATATTATACATATACCAATATGTATTATGGAATTTTTAACAAATCAATTCGAAGAACATTGCAAGGAAATAATCAAAGGAAATGAGAGAATATTGAAATTTGAAATTTTTTCACATATTCATAATTTCAAATAAAAAAATGTTATTTAAAGGAAGGAGGCCATTTTAAACATTCTTTAGTATTTTAGGATTAGGAACTTTAAAAGGCGAATTTCGGTGGTCATATTAGCTAAAGGGTTAGTGGTGCTTAGGCTTGAGCACTGGCTTAGACTAATGCCCAAATTATAGAAATTTACTAAAATAAAAATAATAATTTTTGTAATTGCGTTCGACCCTCGGCAGGGAATGCCAACCTCTCTGAGTATATCTCTAGTATGAGATAAAGAGAAAAACCTATAGGTTCCTTCATTTGCTGGCAAAACATTACAAATTGAAGGAGGAGCTCGGTCAAAAAACGATTCAGTTGTTATAAAGCGCCGAGAGAAATTATTTTTCCCAAGTTAGCTAACCAGATTCATTATTTCATTCACATGTGGAAATTATTTGCCCAGAAGAAATTTCCAAGGACCATCAACTACATTACCCATCTTTTATCTGAGAAAAAAAGATTCTGGCTACATAAAAGAGGGTCGAATCAGAAATAGTTGACAGTCTATACAATAGAAAAGAGTTCGTTCTGAGACCGATAACCATAGGTCACATTGCTCGACTCTTGCAATGGATTGATTCTCACAACCTAATAGCATTACAAGCGTGTAAAATTAGCATTATTAGTAAATTAACTTTGACCTCTGCTAAAATCACTACGAAAAATTCCCAAGCGAGCTCAGGTCGATAAACTTTGCCGATGCCCGAAACTCAGATCACTATCTTGTTGCAGTGAAAATATGATGTGCAGCAAAGAATGGCCGACAGCCAAGGAAGGTTCGACAAAAAGCTTCAATCACTACTCGACTGGTCCACCTGCTCTCTGGGAGCACTCATTAACAACTCGACAGAAGAAAGCTGTGGAATGGAATATCAAAATCTCTACGCACCCCCGCTATGAAGACAGTTGGTTTTTAAAAGTGTCAGAAGAAGAACTGGCACCATAAGGAAGGAATATCTAACTGCAGTGGTGTGACAACTACCTAATTCGCACCGTTGAGCTTCAGAAGCTGACCGACAAAGGTAATGCTCGAAAAATCTATGAAAAGATGCGTCAACTTATAAAAGGTTTCGAGACCAAAAGCATACTCATGTAGATACCAAAGAGGTAATCTAGAGACAGATGTCCAGAACATACTTAGTGTATGGAGGAAAATCTTCTTCAGCCTGCTGAATGACAATGAAAGAGAAACACCAGGAAATGGCGAACCTGAAACTCCAATCGATGACGATGGTACAGACGCTCCATCGCCCGGCTATGATGATGTTTGAATAGGATTGCCCGCTTGACAGGGCGGGAGCCCTGTATTATACTAGAAGAGCAGTCAGAATTGGGATTGCTGTCGTGTGCTGATGATATTGATATCATTGGCCATAACACTCCCACCATAATTTCTGCTTTCTACATGCTATGCAAATAAGCGAAGCGAATGGGTCTGGTAGTGAACGAAGGCAAGACGAAATATCTCCTGTCGTTAAATAAGCAGGCACTCGGCTCGCATATATTTGTCCAAAGTCCTAACTTTTAAGTTGTAGTTAATTTCGTCTATCTTGGAACCAACCACAACAATGTCAGCCTTGAAATCCAACGCAGAATCTTTCTTGCCAACAAAAGGCAGTTGCAAAGTAAAGTCCTCTCACGACGAGTCAAAATCACACTCTACAAGACTACTCTTTGACAATTTTGATATCCGATGATTTGGCGTTAAGAGCGGTGCTTACCGCAGCATATGGAACCATGAACTATACAAGATATACGGCGACTTTGACGTAATTCAGCGAATCAAGAGACAGAGGCTACGCTGGCTTGGTCATGTCGTCTGCATGGACGAAAGCATTTCAGCTTTGAAAGTATTCAATGGAATACCCCGTGGTTGAAGCAGTGGAAGAGGAAGACCTGCGCTCCGTTGGAAGGATCAGATGGAGAGCGACGTGGTTCTACTTGATATTCGGCTATAATCGCGTAAGCGTTGCCCACGCAAAGGAAGAAGAAGAATAAGGAGAGGCTAAAATGTAGTCAGCTTCGTACAAACTATCCACAACCCAATACAGCTTACTCGTGAAAACTTCTTCAACTTTTTAGACTCCGCTATTAATAAGCTGGTTGATATGTTTAATAATAAAAATGAGGAGTATGCTATCCCTTCTTTAACCAATATTGAGTGTTACTCAGAAGCAGCAAAATCATTAGTATGTGGCTGTTGCGCATTCAAAATATAAAAATTCACATATTTTCAATCGTCTTGGCTTATGACAGGCACAGGTTTTTACAGAAAGATTATTTTCTCAATATCCGTATATATGTATGTACTTATATACTCGTCGTATATGTAATTGATGAGAGTAAAATGTTTGTGTGTGAAATTTACCAAAGTAGTTAAGGTAGCTTCCTGTAGAGTGCAGAGCAAGAATACATATACATATACGAGAGATTATGCTCGAATGAGTTGCACTTATTAATTTTGCAAGAAACCTTTCCTTATTGCGAGAGAAACATGCAAACTACCTTCCGCATGGAGTCATTTTTTCTTTTCAGTTATATATGTATGTATAAATACACTTATACTCGTACATTAGCATGTAAGTTTTCAGGAACTTTCGGAGAGTAAATTTCAAAGCAAGTTTATCCTCCTACGCCACGGCGGCAAGTAAAGTAATCTTACGGTTTGAAAATCATGACCGCACCCGTTGCAGGGTAAAGTTATTTAAGCTTCTCTCTTATTGCTTTCATAAACATATATATATATGTGTATATATATATACGCATGGATATATAAGTATGTTTCAACTTGTGGTCTTAAGCAATTCACGTAGCCGCTTGTCGTTGACGCCGTCAGTTTAATGGCTTTTAATGAATTTTAAATGTCGAGACAGCGAATTGTGTGTGGGTGAATATGAGAATTTTCGCTTTGTCAAGGCTACACATATAAGGACGGCGAATAAAATGTATGCTTATGTAAGTTGTGTTTGTATATGTTATTTAAATATGCATGCAGAGTTTTCCAATTAAAGTGGTTGGATTTTTTTTTTGCCGCCAGGTATTCTTAAGAGTTTTCTTCTTCCAACGCTCGGAGAAAGCTTATATTACGGTTTATTGGTTACACATATTTTTAATATTTTTAATCATTTGATCGGATAAGGAAATTGTGAGCGCATTCAGAGAATATTTGTAGCTCGAATATTTTACCGCTAACCTTGCAAGTTGAGTTAACATGCAATAATTTAGTAGTTCGATGACTAAAGTTAGTGTGAATATATTTACACTTACGAAGTATACCACAAATTACTTATATTAGTCTAAAAAAATTACCAATGGGCAGGAAAAGGAAACATCTCTGAGTATATTTTCGATATGAAATAAAAATGTCTACCATAAGAATGCATCAGCCCAAGGCACCCAAAACAAATTCGAGGATTATCTCAATCGAAAATCGCTTCAGTAGTTATACAGCGCTGATTATTAAGTTTAAAAATTAGTTTTCCTACTTCGACCTTTGGGAAGTAGTATTTTGTATTTAGAAAATAGTTTTAGTCTTCGGTTTTCAGGTCTTGAGACGAAAAAAAATGTTTCAGCAAAAATTATCATTCAATTTAAATAGACAGCATGAGTTGAGAGTTTGAGTTGGTTGGTGAGGCTTTTGGTCAGTGACCAACGCACTTTATCCTATAAGCTCATTGTGATACCGCAGTGAGGTTCCTATCACCTTCTCAAATATGCGAACCATTTGGTGTGCTTTATAAAGTAACAAGATTTTAGCTGAAGTTGCCTCAGAGAATTAGTCGGACGGCTTTCAGGGCTAGATAGTTACAGAGAGAGGTTCTTTGTCCCTGCGACAAAAATCAGTAGAGTTGTATCCTTTTCCCGGAAAGCCGCTGCAAATAGTGGAGAACCGGTCTATAATAATATGTCTTGATGTTTTTGCGTCCAACTCTGGCCATATCTATTTGGTTTGTTTTCTGACCAAGCTAAAACTAAAGTATTAAAAAACTAAATTTTGAAATGTATAACATGTCAATTGGAGATTTCCCGGCCTACCATAGTAAAACACATTTTTTGGCAAAATTATTTTTTTATATTCAGCATCGATTATAGCGGCCCTCCAACTTTTCGATACCATTTTTGTAGTACGATTTGTCCTTTGCTTCAAAATAAGCCTCAATTTCTGCGATCACCTCTTCAGTCGACGAAAATTTCTTTCCGGCGATTATTATTTTGAGATCTGAGAAAAGGAAATAGTCGCAGGGGCCACATCTGAAAAATTATGGTGGATGCGGAAGCAATTCGAAGCCCAGCTCATGGACTTTTGCCATCGATTTCACTGACACGGTGCATTGCCTTGGTAAAACAACATTTTCTTTTTCTTCAAATGCGACTATCTTTCGGCGATTTCTTCCCTTAAACGATCCAATAGCGCTATGTAGAAGTCGCTGTTAATGGCCCTCCCTTTTTCAAGGAAGTTAATGAAAATTATTCCATGCGCATCCGAAGACCTTGCCAGCCGACTGTTGCGTTTTTCCATGCTTTGGAGCGGTTTATCGTGTTCAGTCCACTCGGATGACTGTCGATTTGACTTTGAAGTGAAATGATAGAACCGTGTTTCATCCATTGTCACATATCGACGTGAAAACTCGGGTTTATTATGCTTGAACATCTTCAATCACTGCTCTGAATCATCAACTCGTTTTTTTTTTCAAAAGTCAGCTCGCGCGGCATCCACTTTGCGCAGAGCTTTATCATACCCAAATATTCGTGAATGACATGATTTGCATGTTCAGTTGATATCTTTAGAGTGCCTGCTATTTCATTCAATTTCAATTTACGTTCATTCAAAATCATTTTGTGGATTTTTTTTGATGTTTTCGTCGGGCGTTCACTGCGTTCACCGTCTTCGGTGCTCAGTTCAGCACGTCTTAACTTAGCATACTAATTCTTCATGGTCATCAAGACAAGTTTTTCATTCAAAAAGCAATATTATATCAATGGTTAAGACTAACTAAAAATGTGTTTTTTAGTAGGTTTCAATATCGGAGCTTTTTCGTGTAGGCATTAAAAAACGGTCTTCATTCTGCTTGTTTGCGGTGAAACATCCGGAGTCAACGAACCTAAGATCCCAATCGAAATCGATTGGTAGTTGTTATAGACGTTTCATCACCAGACTATGATGAAGTTCGAATAGCGTTTGTCAGCTTAAAGAATAAAAAATTGGCGAGGCAGACGGCTTATCAGCAAAGCTATTTAAATACGGCAGTTAAGAACTGACAAGGTGCATTCTTTAGCTGCTTTGCAGAATATAGTCGGACGAAAGCGTAACTGACGATTAGAACCAAATAGTGATCTGAGCAATCCACAACAAGGCCAATTATCATAGCTAAGCCTCTTTAATATCACATCTAAGATCTTATCGAGCTTATTTCTCACACAAATTGATGTCCACCGTCAAAAACTTTGGCTTCAATCCATGAAAATTCATTATTTACTAGATATTCACCATGCATCATGAAAAAGACCCGTGAGAAAAAGATCGGCACATGCCACCTTTTTGTCGAGTTAAAGCTGCCTTCGACAGCACGAAATGTTAGAGGGGCTGATATTGATATAATTGGCCTCAAAGACCGCGCCGCAAGTTCTGCTTTCTCCAGATTGGTTAAGGAAGCGAATCGATCGAGCCTGACAGCGAACGAGGACACGACGAAGTACTGTCTGTCATCAAACAAAGAGTCAGCGAATTAGCGTCTTGGCTCCCAAGTCACTATTGACAGAGATATTTTGAAGTCTTAGAACATCTATCTATGGACCAGCATCAACGGCAATAATAATGTCAGTCTTGAAATTCAAAATTTCAAAAATTGAAAAATTACTCTTGCCAACAGATGCTACTTTGGACTATGACGAACCAAAGCCAAACTTTGAAAACCGCTTATAACTCCGGTCCATCAATATAATGCAGAAACGTGGACGATGCCCACATTCGATGAGTCGACGCTGGGAGTCTTTGAGCGATAGGTTATGCCAACGATTTGTGGAATACCTCGAATATCCCAGCGATGAAACGATGAGCTGTACGAGATATGCAGCGACATTGGCATAGTTCACCGAATTAAGAGACTGAAACTAGGCCGGATTTGACACGTCGTACGTATGGACAATATGGACACATCAATTTTGAAAATTGTTTACGCTATGTCTTCGGTGGAAGCGCAGAAAAAGGAAGATCTTCACATATTTTGAAAGATCAGGAGAGAAAAACAACAGGCTTGCTATTGTTCAGTCGACGATAATCGCGTAAGCGGTGCCTACGTCAATCAAGATGGAGAAGAGGATATGTAGGTACCTACAAACGCTAAGTATTTATATATTTTTTCTATTAATAGTTATAACGACTTGTATTGTTGGCAAACTTTCTGTAAGATAATAATAAACTTTTACAAATTTTTTTTTTATAAACAAAAATTGCTATATTTCAAAAATCAATTTTAGAGCCAAACCTTTTACTTACATTAGGAACTAAATAACAATATGGCTTTCCACAAAAAGAGCCAAGCAATACAAATATTTATGATGAAAAACTAAAAAGTCTAACAAAGGCAAATATTAAATTTTTGAGAATGACCTCAATAACTTTGCAATATTATATGTGCTGAAGTGATGGCATAACATTTTAGTATATATGTATGTATTTATGTATTCGTATGTATAGATATATATGCTCATATTCATACTTACTGGATGTCTGTCAAGGCAAAATGTGCATTAAATATGTTTATTTGAGTATAATGCAATGTATGCCAGTAACAACAACAATATTTGGAATAATTGTATTGGTAGATATGAAAATAGTTTTTTTTTTTTATTAATAAATATTTAATTTTTTCAATATGACCCACCGTTTTGTTTTCTGATTTACGATACTCATCAATCCATTAAAAATTTTATGGGGAATTTGGGAAAAAATTTGTTTCAAAACTCTATCAAGCTTTGAAATTCAAATTACAGAAATTTTGAACATAACCTCACTTTTTTTAAGAATATTTTCAAGCGATAGAGCTTCCAATTTTTTCATACCAGCTATTATTATTGCCTAAAACATATCCAAAATTTAGATCAATCGCTTCAATCGTGTGAAAAAATTTTTTCTTGATGTTGACAAAATATTGATTCTTTCGAAAACGGTAATAAATAGGGAGCTTAAACTTACAGTATCGAAATATCTTATTGGTATAAAAATTTTCTGAAATGATCAGTCCGATACCTTCTGGAGCCGATTAACTATACTTATCACCCCATGACATTTATGGTTTTTTTTAGCGAAAGTACTACTAGTGGGTAGCATATTATACTTGTATGTTTAATTTCCTACTTCCTTATCCAGACATATCAAAGAATTCGCCCGTCGTTGTTGTTGTTGTGAGTATATTAGTTAAACTCGCTAGGATAGCAGGTCACAAAGAATTTTAAAATTGCTAATTCTGAATTAACTACAGCTTAAGTAAGCAATAAATGCGGGCAACAAGCAACTGATGGATGAGAAAATAGAGAAGGACTACCATCATATTTAGAGGAAGTTGCGTTGCTGTCTAAATGATCACGTTATATATATATATTTGGCGCTTTGTAACCGCTGAAGCGATTTTCGGCCGAGCTCCTCCTCCAATTTGTGGGTTTGCGTCTTGATGTTTTTACCAACAAATGGAGGCTGATGGATTTTTATAAGGAGCTTTATATCATGCCAGAAATACACTCGGAGGGCTTGACATTCCCTGCAATGATCACGTTGGTGGAAGTAAAAATACCAAACAATTTGGAGTACTCAAATCTAATAACCAAAAAGGAAGCAGCCCTGAATAATATGTCATGTCCGACAAATAAATAAAAATACAAGTAAAACTTTACACAAAAATCGCTGAGTGTGTTGGGAATCAAAAGAAGCATTTTCAAATCATAAATCAGCAATTGGGCAATATCCAAAAAAATATTAGACGAATCGAAACGACATAAAATTATAACAGAGAATGTTGTGTTAGACAAATTAAAATTAAAAATAAAACTTTTAAATTAAAATTTAGGAAGGGGTAACAATCATCGTAATTATTGAAACTTTAATACATTTAAAGTGACATGCATGTGATGAATGTGTTTTTATTTTGTATTTGAACTTTTCATATGCATAATTTATAGCTTTGAAATTTTTTTTTGTGATACAGATTATTAAGAAGGATTTTCATTTAGTTTTTGAAAAATATGTACATAAGAAACTTAAATTGACCAAACACATTAACAGTTTCAACAGTTTTCTTATCTCTAACTTTACATCGACATTGTCTTATTTGGGTTTCGCTATTTTCTTCAGAAGAATCCAAAAAAAAGTCAATTGAATTAATCATCATCACTTTATCAATATCCGAACACAGTTTTAAATGTTACAGAACAGCTGATAATACCGATAATACTAGTAGTTCATGGAATGCTAATGCCGTTTACGAAATGTTAAAGCAATGCATAAATTCAATAATATCTACCTTTGCATAATATTCTTGTAGATATTTACACCTATTTTTAGTTTACTTTTGTCAGCAAAATGAAATTTAATAAAAATTAAAAAAACTATGCTTATATTTATGAACGCCACTGTCCATCATCCAGTAAGTATGCCACCGGTTTATGGTGTGTGACTGTGGCAGCTGTTGCCACCCAAACAATGTAATTATATTTGATTTGTCAATGACAAATGACAAAATCAAATTGCGTTGATATGCAAATTGAAGCAATTGCATGGGAATTTTTTTTTCAAATTATTGCATATTATATATGTCTTTATAATGAAATTTATAATGATTAGTTATAATTTTTTTTAAGTGAAAATTTATGGATTTTTTAAGTATTGTATAATTAGACATATTTCATTTCAAAACAGGTATATTGTACAGAGCTATCGGAATATTGAACATATGATTACCGGATTCAAAGACACCAGACCGGATTGAGCATGTTAGACAGAATACACGTCGCCAGTGTCTTAGATGGACGTAGTCTGCGGCGTACTTACACCGACTCCGTCCATTAAGATTAGCTTCTGCTGGTTTGGCTTAAAATTTTCAGTGAATATACTCGTACTTCAAATTTTTTTTACGTATAAATATAAATATAAATATAACCACTTAAGAGAAATAGAAAACAGATAATTTAATAATATTCGGAAAACCAAGACCAGTCTTCTTCTTCTTCCATAATTCAGCTATTTTCTGCAAGGCTTTGCTTTATTGTAAATTATATTGGAAAAATATATATATTATAATGAACTAAGGTTTAATAAATCAGTGACGTATTGAATAAAATATATATTTTTTCGACAAATAAGCGTTTTATTTCTCAACAAAGTCTCCTTTTAGCTCTAGACATTTAGTTCACCGTTTGTTTTTTTTCAATTTTTGTGGTCCTTCCAAATAGTGGATTCTTTAAGGCCCCCAAATAGGCATTTACTTCTGTTATGAACTCCTCCTTCGTTTGGAAACAACAACTAGTTACAGGGGCTAAATCCGCATAACATGCTGGATGAGGTAGTAGCTCGTAGCCCAATTGATGAATTTTTGCCATGGTGACTACACACGTGTGCATCAATGATGGAACAGCAATTTTTTTCGCCAAATGCGGTCGTTTCTGCTTCAAATCAATATCGAAACTTTCCAAAAGCTGTAAAGCCTGTCGGTGAAGTGAATGAAAACTCGTAAATTCCAAAAAAAAAAAAAACGGTAATGACCTTGTTGGCTTACAGCTTTCTTTGACTTTCACACGTTGTGGTCTCACACAACCATTTAGCCTTCGTTGGGGCACGTTCACCCCGAGAAACTCATGGTTGCGCTTATGGTCGTGTATGAGCAATCACGGCACAGATGGCGCGGATAGCTTTTTCATGTCCAAATATTGAGGTAAAATGTGACGTCAGTTCAGATGACTACAGTCTCAGCCAGCTCACGCACTTTTATTCTCCGATCGTCCAATATCATTCCATGGATTTTATCGACGATTTCTGACATGTCGACCTCTTTTGGGCGACATGAACGTGCAGCGCCACTTGTACTGGTACGTCCAAAACAGAACTTCGTAAACCACTTTTTAACCATTAAAATTATTGCGTCTCTGCACCATAGTATTATCAAGTCTTTTCTTGGTTTCCGTGATGACTTTTTACGCAAAAAATAAGGCTTAATGAGCACACAAAATTCACTCTTTTCCATTTTTGTTAATATTCACAAGGTCGTCTGCTTTCAATGGCTGTCAATCACAAACAAAATGACGCGCCTCGCTCATAGTTTTACAGCAGTTTATTAATCGATAACAACTGACGGGAGCAGATATTATAAATACACCTAAATATATCCTATGGTAACTGCGCGGCAAATATTAAAAGTCACTGATTTATCAAACAAGATTTGCATAATTATGCATACGAGTATTTATTCTATTTTTGAAGAAAAACTTACCAAACGGATGTTTTCGATTTCGGAAAGCTAATTTTCTAAAATTCTTGATTTAATTCCTGAAGTACACTTAACTAACTAAAGTTGTGAGCCATTTCGAGATTTCCTACTTTCTAATGAAAGAAAAAAACACAAAAAATTCTAATGTAATGGGGAATGTGTACAAATCATTCGAAAGAACATTCTTTGGCATTTATTTTTTGAAGATTATCTCTTTCAAATGTTGAATACAATTTTCTAGCATTTCGACTGTTAACTGGCGAATGATACGCATGATGTTTTGCTCCAAGGCCTGAATCGAAGCGGGATTGTCCGCATAGACTTTAGACTTAACATATCCCAATAGGAAAAAGTCTAACGGTGTGATATCACAAGATCTTGGAGGCCAAACGGTCGGCCCAAAACGTGAAATTACCTGCTTACCGAGGTGTTATCTCAATAAATCCATTGATTGATGCGATTTGCGGAAAGTGGCGCCTTCTTGTTGAAACCAAATGACGCGGAGAACACGAACTTCCATTTTAGATATCAAATAGTCGGTATCATGGCGAGATAACGGTCGCCATTGACGGATACGTTCTCACTGACATGATTTTTTAAGAAATATAGACCGATGATTCCACCGGCCCACAAACCACACCAAACCATTGTTTTTTCTGGATGAAATGACAGCTCTTGAATCTCTTCAAGTTGCTCTTCGCCCCAAATGCGGCAATGTTGCTTGTACACATACCCATTGAGCCAGAAATGGGCCTCACCGCTGAAAAAAATTTGGCTCGAAAACGTCGAGTCTTCTTGGAACTTTTAAGAGGCCATAGACCGAAGTGTTGCCGCTTGGGAAGGTCGAGCGGCTTCAGTTCTTGTACAAGCTGTATTTTGTATGCTTTCAATTTAAGATCTCGACGTAAAATGCGCCAAGTCGTTTCATACGTCAATCCGAGTTGCTGCGAACGGCGCCGAATCGACTTTTCACAGTCTTCGTGTACACTCTCAGCTACGGCCGCTATATTTTCTTCACTGTGTGCTGGGCATGGTCTATTCGGTCGACTATTATCCAAGAATGAATGCTAGGATCTCAAGATGGGTGATGGTGTTGCGCATAGTACGCTCAGTAGACCGATTATGTTGATCATAAGTTGAGCGTAGCACGCGAAACATATTCTTTACAGAACGTAAATTTTCGTAATAAAGTTGAATGATTTGTAAACGTTTTTCAGGCGTTAGTCTTTTCATGATGAAATGCCAAACAATACTGAACAAAAATAACGTGACAGCTTGACACGATTCACGCGACTCTGTCAAAAAAAGGCTATTGGTAAAAGTATCTTTAATTGGATCACCTTTTACTTGGGTGTCTGTATGAAAAGCTCCGACAGTTTTTTGACGAAATTTTCCCTATGACAAACACTATAGTTGGTAATTTACTTTTACCCGCTCATCTAGATTAATGAGAACATTTATTTTATACTCAAAGGCTGATGTAGTCTGCTCTCCACTTGGGTATAGTGAGGCTTTAATTACTACAAATCTAGCTCAGTTTCCATGACAAGCCTTGCTTTAAAAGAATACTAACATGATTAAGAAACTCGGAAAATGGTTATAAATGCAAAAATCTGCGAAAATAAAATTTATTTGGAGTATACATAGATAATTAAAAAAAGCTATGTTCTGAGTTGACCATACATTTTGACCGGCAATTTTAAGCAAAAATCGTAAAACTTGAGTGAAAACAAACACTTGTCTAACCTGCTGCTATGGCAATTACATAAGTTACAAGCTGTAAGGAAGCAATACAATTATTTAAGAGTAAGCATTAGGGTGGACTTGTGGCCGCATGGAAAAATTTTTACTTAAATTTTGGTAGTTTTCGGTGAATATTTATGCAGAAATGTGTTGCACAAAAAAATAAGGTAAATGGGTGCCGAAGACAACTAGATTCTAAGTTCTTATAGAAGCATCACAAGTTGATTTGTATTAAAAAAAAGTTAAGCAATTATTTCACCATAATTTTAGAAGAATGGCTATATGTAATGCATGAGCATAAACATGAATATTGAAATAAAAAAATTAAGAATTTTTATAATTTTTTAAGTATATAAATTCAGTTTTAATAACTATTCATTCGTTTTTTAGTAAATAATAATATTTACATTTCAAGTTTATTGCGCGAACAACTTTTTTTTTAATTCTTAGCATGAAATAAAAGGGCTAGATTCCATGTGGATAAAAACATGGATTAATAAGTGCTTTAAAGTATATCCATACTCAAACGGCGAGGAAACAAAAATAGATCAAACAAACCAAATCAAAAATTTGAAATTGAAGTAGAAAATGGGCAATCAATAAGGAGTTACGCAGAAATCTGTCTTTTCTTTTTTCGTTATTTACATGTGTTGTTGGAATTGAAAGACACATCCATGAATGTATATCCAATTTTGTGAAAAAAAGGTTACGTAAGTAAATTATATGAACGGAATGGGATTCTGACAAGACACAACAAATTTTAAGTTCACTTCTTTTCTTTGGGCTACGCACCAGTTCATGGTTCAGAGATCTTGTTGGAGCACCTTTTTTTTTCCTTAGTATTTTGTTTATCCGCGTGAGTAAGAACAAAGCGGCGGGGCCCGATAAATGCAAATATAGCGGCGAAGGGTTAGTGCTTCTTTATAGAATGTGGTTGGACGAAGGCATGCCCAATGATCCGAAGCTAAATATGTTCTGCCCTATCCACAAAAAAGGGGAACATAAAACAGTCACATGCAGTCAGCGCCAATTATCGTGGGATGAGCTTCCTCAATATCGCATAAAAGGCGTATCGAGTATATGTGAAAAAGTGAAAGGGGTGAACGACTAAAGCCCACCGACCACAAACTGATTGGCCATTCATTAGCAATGTGGCTTTAGATCTGGAAAATCTTCAATTGAACAGATATTCGCCATGCCTGAAATTGGTATCCCCACAAAACTTATACGGTCTGAGTAATCTGACGTTAAGCAGCACCAAAGACCTCTCAGAACCGTTCGATACCATATGAGGATTCAGACAGGCTAACTCCTTATCGTATAGTTTTTTAAATTTGATGCTGGAGAAAATAATACGAGCAGTAAAACTGAATAGAGAAGAAACAATGTGCTATAAGAGTTTACAACTGCAGGCGTATGCCGATGATTTTGATATTATTGACCTTAACAACCACGCCGTGAGATCTGCTTTGTCCAGACTGAATAAGGAAACGAAGCGTATGTGTCTGGTAGTGAACAAGTACAAGACGAAATATTCCCTGTCTTGGAAGCGATTATCTATTTTAATCGAAAGGTTTTACATCATTGCTTTTTGCCTTTTCGAAAATGTCCAGATTTGTGTTAAATGAACACTATTTGCGGAAAGTTTTGATTTTCTATTTTCTATTTCTATAGAATGGTTTCAATGCTTCAAAAGTGGTGATTTTAGCGTCGAAGGCCAAGAGAGTCCTGGCCAGCCCAAAAAGTTTGAAAATGATTAATTAGAGGCTATTATACTGGATAAAGAGCCAAGTCAAACGCAAACTGAATTCAGTATCGACTACAACTAGTGCGAAAAACAGCCAGAGATGACCGAAAGGCTATTAGGCGATTTTACAACAATACAATCCCTGGTTTCATTTGGAAACTCAGAAATGGGAGGTCTTCTCCACCCGCTGCTTTCTCCAGACCTTGCTCCTTCCGCCTAGTAGCTTTTTCGACGAATTCAAAATGTGAAAAAAATAAATGAATAAAAAAAGCAAAATTTTCAAGTCATTGAAGTTAACTAGAATATTTTAATTTTTTTACTTTTTAACAGTTTTTATAGGGATATAAAAGGGCCTAATGTGCCCTTCTTGCATTTCAAATAGTTCAAAATATAGATTAGCCTGAGAATATAAGCCCATCGAAAACTCAAATAAAAAGAAATTTGAAAATTTTGAGTTAATTCCTATTAAACTCAAAAAAGATATAAAATTGTTAACGCTACAGCCAAAAGAGCGGTAAAATTAATGGAAATAATATCATATAAACGGTGTTTTTTATAGAGGTATAGAACTTTAAGTTGGCATTACTTTTCAAGATGACGACCGGCGAATGGCTACGTCAACAAAAAAACTGTCGCATTTGGAGTGAAGGTAATCCCCAAGTGTATGTTGAAACACTGTTACATCCAGAAAAACTGACTGTTTGGTGCGCTTTATGGGCTGGTGGAATCATTGGTCCGTACTTTTTCAAAAACGATGGTGGCCAGAACGTTACAGTCAATGGTGATCGGTATAGAGCCATGATTACTAATTTTTTCGTTCCTGAGTTGAATAACCATGATGTCCAGGAGATGTGGTTTCAACAAGACGGCCCAAAATGTCACACAGCTCGTGCCACAATAGATTTATTGAAAGACACGTTTTGTGACCGCCTAATTTCACGTTTTGGACCTGTGAATTGGCCTCCAAGATCTTGTGATTTAACACCGCTAGACTACTTTCTGTGGGGCTATGTAAAGTCATTGGTCTATGCGGATAAGCCACAAACCATTTGGAAGACAACATTCGCCGTGTTATTGCCGATATACGGCCACAAATGTTGGAAAAAGTCATCGAAAATTGGACGTCCAGATTGGACTACATCCGCGCCAGCCGTGGCGGTCAAATGCCAGAAATCATGTTTGAAATGTAATGCCACAAGATTATCTTTCGGTTAAATAAAATGCATGTCAATCGAATAATCCATCGTTGTTTTATTGCAACTTAAAGTTCTATACCTCTATAAAAAACACCCTTGACATACATACTTATCCTTTTTAAGTAGATATCATCAATAAAAAAAGCTCATTTCGTTTTCTGTTAATTACTTTTTATTATTTTTTTAGAAGCCGGTCAACACATTTCAACTTCAAATGAGGTGAAGTTTTGTATTAAAAAATCCTTTAAATTAAGCATCAAATGAGGTGAGCTTTTTTACTAAAAACGTAAGGGCCACCTTAATGTAAATATGTGTAAGTATGTAGTATTATACAAGCATTAAATTTTTCTCTATAAGCTTTTTATTAGTGAGCCAAAAAGTGACTTCGTACTACATATTAGATATGTGAACAATTTGCAATTTATCTACGTTGTTATCATTTCATTTATGCAGTTATTTACGAACAAAACTTCAACATACACAAGCACACAACCAAATAAAACATACACACGTGGATGTAGTTGATCAGGCGAATCCACTCGAAAAAAAAGAGTACAAACATGCTTCTGAAATGATTTAGTATATTGCTTTTGTGTACTTTTTCTATGAATGTAAGCTGTGTGGGGTGTGTATGCGTGTGTGGGCAGGAGAACGTCCCTGCAGTGAAAACGTATACTAGTATACAGAAGTTCTAGTCAAATACTAGTATGAAATTGGATGAGTTCGTTATTTGTAGTGCAGTTCACCAGTAACGGGAATAATAATATATTTCACCGCTGCACCATTCGTTTGTTGTTGGTATTTCTAGAACCCTATGATTGAGCTTCATTTCCTCATAAGCTCTATTGAAGTGTGCAAAACGTCGATGCTCTTCAAATCCCAACGGTATTCGAGATGTTAGAGACTGTCACTGTAACGCATAAGGTTCTCAGTTTGATTCTCGCTGCAGGCAAATTCATTTTTATTTAAATTTTTAAGTTTGGTGCATTAAAAATTCAACATATACTTCTATACGACATTTCGTAAGACATCGCCGTGTTAAAAATATCAGTTGCTTACATGAGAAATATATGGTAGATGAACTAGTTGGTGCAAAAATGCTAACTAGTAGGTTTCTAGCTAGCAACTAGTATTTTTCCCTGCAGCGGTGTGTCTGCTTTACGTTTTTCGCCAACTAAAGGCTGATCAATTTCGAGGTTCCCCACTTTTTTAACGAAAAAACACAGAAAATTCAAATGTAATGGGGAATGTTTATTATCATTCGAAAGAACATTCTTTGGAATTTTTTTTTTTGAAGATTATATCTTTCAAATATTGGTCGCGGCTACGTCCCAGATGGTACATCCGTTAAGTCCAATTTTCGATGACTCGTTCGAGCATTTCGACTGGTATTGTCCGCATAGACTTTACACTTTACATATTCCCACAGGAAAAAATCTAACGATGTGATATCACACGATCTTGGAGGTCAATCGACCAGGCCAAAACGTGAAATTATCTACTTACCGAAGTGTTCTCTCAATAAATCCATTGATTGATGCGATGTGTGGGAAGTGGCGCCGCCTTGTTGAAACCAAATGTCGCGGAGATCACGAGCTTCAACGTCAGGCATCAAATAGTCGGTTATCATGGCGAGATAATGGTCGCCATTGACGGTTACGTTCTCACCGGCAACTTTTTTGAAGAGATATGCAGCGATGATTTCACCGGTCCACAAACCACACCAAACCGTTTGTTTTTTCTGGATGAAATGGCAGCTATTGAATCTCTTCAGGTTGCTCTTCATCCCAAACGCGGAAATTTTGCTTGTTTACATACCCATTGAGCCAGAAATGAGCCTCATCGCTGAACAAAATTTGTCTCGAAAACATCGGATCTTCTTGAAACTTTTCAAGAGCCCATAGAGCGAAGCGATGTCGCTTGGGGATGTCGAGCGTTTTCAGTTCTTGCACAAGCTGTATTTTGTACGTTAGTTCGAGTTGCTGCGAACGGCGCCGAATCGGCTCGCCACGGTCTTCGTGTATACCCTCAGAAACGGCCGCTATATTTTCTTCACTACGTGCTGGACGTGGTCTATTCGATCTCAAGATGGGTGGTGGTGTTGCGAGTAGTACGCTCAGTAGGCCGATTATGTTGACCATAAGTTAAGCGAAGCGCGCGAAACACATTCTTTACAGAACGTGAATTTTTGTAATAAAGTTGAATGATTTGTAAACGTTGTTCAGACGTAAGTCTTTCTATGATGAAATGTCAAGCAATACTGAAGAAAAGTAACATGACAGCTTGACATAACTCACGCTTGATCTGTCCAAAAAAGGCTAATAAAGAAAGTACCTCTACTTGGATCACCCTTTATATGCATACATATGTACGCACATACCTATGCCTCAGCAATATATGTATGTTATGTGCTCAATACTATTGTTGCATGTTTGCATATGCATAACCGATTATATTTGTTGCTTTATGCATATTTGCCATACTACAAGAGAGCGCCAATTTACAATCATACATACAATACACACAACATATACTCGTATCAACTACACTTGAGCCACACACCGGACTTATAAATGCAATATCCACTCATCTTCTTGCCATGCAAACTATCACGCGTGCTCACCATGTATTTATTTGCAAATATTTATGTGCATGTAGATATGTGTGTGTGCAAACTATTCAAATACATTGTAATTCATTTACTATGCAGAGACACGACACCAGGCAACAGCAGCAGCAGCAGCAGGAGAACAGGTGGTTGGTTTTGTGATGTCGTCGTGGCGTATGAGTGCTCTGAATTTGTACATGTATACAACAAATATGTATGTACATACATATATATATACACCTATGTGCTTATGTTTTCAGCGATGCTGCGTCCCACTACCATCTATTGTTATGGTGAATGGGTTAAATATTTGTAAATACAATTTTGATTGATGACATGGCATTGTTCGATGCATAGAGAGCAATTTTTCATCGGTTTCCCACAATGGGGGTAGGCAAATCAATTCAATTGTTTGCTTTTACAATTTCGACATTTATGTGTGCTTGTATGTGTGCATTATTCATGAAACAGTATCACTTTATAGACACATTATGTGAAAGATATTGTATCTGTATGAAATTTATTGTTTTGTCATGAAAATTACATCAGATTTTTGGATTTTTCTCTTAAATTACAGAACATCTCTTTTCATAAATTTCAATTTCTTAATAGATTGCCTTAGTCCAGCAATTGACTAAATAACATAGACGTATGTAGTTGTAGGGACATTCAATAGAACAATAGCTAAACTCTAAGAACTTCGCATTCTGCATTCATAATATTGGCTAATTCGGAAAATCCCAGCGGTATA
Organism: Neoceratitis asiatica; assembly: GCA_030068015.2. NCBI lineage: Eukaryota > Metazoa > Arthropoda > Insecta > Diptera > Tephritidae > Neoceratitis > Neoceratitis asiatica. The sequence goes on from CM061528.1 coordinate 37,504,126, forward strand.
TTTTATTTTGTTTTGAATTTTAATCAAGTACATTTTAACCATTATTATCCACGAGATTATCTTTACTGGCTTCACAATTTCATCAGTGTAGAGCTTTTGTGGTTTAACGGCGAAGAACTTGGTCAGTGGCTCTTCGGTCGTTTAATTTTTAACATCAAAAGAGTTTTATAATAGAGACCCAAACAAATGGCAGTCAGAGGGTGCAAGAACCGGACTATATGGTGTGTACATTTTAACTTCCGAACCAATCTGCGTTCGTCCGTTTAGCATTCTTCGGAAAACGTTCGCAGTTTGACCTCTATTTTGTCGATGATCACAAAGTGATGCAGAAAATCTTTCAAAATACACTTAAACAGTATTTTATCTTACTCATGCCCAAACCGACATCGGTAAAATGCGCTCGTGAAGTTTTATTACATAAAAGTTCATCGTAGCCCTTTACGAAGCATCTGAGTTTATCAAAAACAACGTACGATGATAGTTTGTTAGATGTCATCCATCGAAATAGAGAGACAAGAATGACCTCTAGATTGGCTGAATGTCAGGCACTCGAAAAGCATTGGAGAGACATTGGAGAGACAATGTAGAAGATAAAAATAATTCAGTTGGAATCGACTGGAATATTGCTTTTCGAGTGCCTGATATTCAGCCAATCTAGAGATCATTCTTGGGACTTAATTGGATTTGGAAGTAACCATGGTTACTAGGGTTGTGATTGTCCCGCACTTTAACCCATCAGCGATTCTTTTTAAAAATATCAAAAAAAGTACTGAGAGATTAGGCTAGATGATTGGCATACGCTCCCACTTGACAATTTAACAGTTCCTCAATTGCCTACTTAAACTCGACAAAATGCTTAGTATCAATCACGGTAGCGGGGCTGAGTTTCTTGTGTTTTGATCCCGTAAAATCAGGTTAGTTAGGGGCAAAATACCAAGATGATTCCATCTCGTCAACCTACATGCAGCAAAGTCTAATGTGGTCTCACACGTTCTGGTACTAGCCTGGCATTCGGCAAACTGACGAAGGATTTATCTGTCCAGGAAAAAATAACAAGTGGCTAGAGGGCCTTTCATTCGTCAGATCCAGGGCACTAATATCTTCAGCTTTGCATTTACCAGCGAATACGCTGTGATCCTGCCTTCTATAATTGTAGGATAAAGGAGGGTGGATCTGGCAAGTAAGTGAAGTGTTGATATTACATGCTGACTGGCGAACGCAATTATAAAAATTAGTTGTTTTTATAACTTTTTAGGCAGATGCACCGGTACATTTGTACGTACATTTAGAACCGGTCAGATCGAATAACATAGATTAGAGATTTTTGGCCATAATTCCGTCAAAAAAAGCATCTAAGGGCGTGTAACACATGTAAATTCAAGATAATATTTACCGAGGAAATCATTTAAATCCGAAGACCACACCATCCATTTATCCCTGAAACTGGTATGGTATTAGATATTCAAGTTAGATAATTTCAAGAAGGTTTGCGAAAGACCGGGCCTATAAGTCGGATGAGACAAACAACTATAAAGAATAATGATGCTTAGACGGATTAGGTTCAGACTCAGCCAATATTAACATCAAATGAAGAAACATCAACTTGCTGCTAACCTTTTTGATATAAAAAAATTGTTTATTCTCAAAATTGGAAACTTTACTTCAAACTAAGCTGACAAGCTTGTACAGGAAGTAAATATAAGTAAGATCTTGCAAGTAAATTTACACCTTATTCTAGTTAACAGCTCGTCTCACAATGCATCGTCTTCTGATTTCGATGTAGTGTTGTAGTATGCCTCTTAAAATTGCACCCACATGCTACTTAGGATAACAAACTTTTGCATAAATAAGCCGCAGACACACCGGCTATGTATAAAGGATAATGATAAATATGTGAAAACAAAGAGTGAATAGCATACTCAAAATTATCCCACTCGAGTGTTATAATAAGCTTGTAAAAATTTATACTTTGCAAGCCTACTAATAAGCGCAAATACATACATATACTTTTAAGTACTTTTAAGCATGTAGTTATACCACGTATAAATATATACAAGAGATATGTGGGTTTGCTGTTATGGGTATTCATACTAACGAGAGTCTACGTGTAAGTGAGTAGAAAGTCCATACATGCGACATGCTTATTCGTGCCACTTTCCTTATCAACCATACATCAGTTTCATCTACGAATCGACAACGAAACGTCATGCTGCTGCCCACACACAAGCACATATCGTCCCAGCTTTTTCCCCCACACCCTTGAATATGCTAATGGCCGCTACATTAAGCAGCTGCTGATGGCGATGAGTATGATAATGATAATGAACGATAATGCTATAATGTTGATGAGGATAATAGTGTAGCTGTTGTTTCTCCATCGTATGCTAATGCGATTTGAATCATAATAATCATAATAATTGCGCTATAAAGTCGACAGCAAGTCGTTCAAACAAGCAAAGCTTGCCACTTAAATAGCAACTCGAGGTCTCGACCAAAGACTCAACCCAACTCGACTGCCGACGCACACCCATTCATAGTCTCAAGTAGAAATTAAACACGTTATGGTTTTCCTGTATCGAACGTGTGCATCACAAAGGCACACACACACACGCATATCGAATATGTTACATACATGTGAATGTATGACTGTATGTAGTTGCGAGCACTTTGATACTTATGAAGGAGGCAAAGTCCAGAGTATTATATGTATGTATGTGCAATGAATGGTTGCATTTTGCCTTATGATCTTTTCTAGTCTACACTACATTCACTCGCAATTGTGTGCATTACATTCACTTACAATGCAGGCATATACTCGTATTTCCTTACATACTTATATGCGCACATACATATAAACATCAATGGTGAGGAGGAGCTGCTTTATTGCCAGCAGTGTCAAGTTCATATAATCTTTGAATTTATGACCTGCAAAATCAGCAATATTTCTTAATGATCAATATGTGTTCAACTACATTATGTATTCCAATACATTATATACACACATACTAAATGATTGGTAATAATGTTATAAAAATGAGATAAGATACGATCCAATATATATGTAACTATTAATTCCGATCACATTGCTTTTGGATGGCATAATGTCTTTATTTTCTCGAATTTAAAGAAAAAACTACAAGCAAAAGCAAGTATAAAAAAAATTTGTAGCCGCGATCTAGTTAGGGATTTTGTATTGCTATCCATTGCCAAAACTAAACTATTTGTCTCCCCTACGTGCAGTTTCGTGGCTACCTGTCCAGAAACCTCAGATTATATAATAAATGCTAATTTCTCATACTTTAGACCGAAATTTGTAGACGAAAATAAGTCGTGAATATCTCAAATTGTTTGTAAAATGTGATATGAATACCTGAGTGAGCTGCATAGTGGTAAAGGAACTCGTATGAAGTTAGAGGTGATTATTCAAAGGATAGAACACAAAAATCACTTTTATGACTTTTACATCTGATATGTCAATTTTCGTGGTGTAAATGCTAGAAAAAAATATGTATTCAAACCTAAAATCGGCTAGAAGACCTTTATTACTTTTTTATAAAGTGAACCAGTGAATCATAATTTTAAAAAAACCTATAATTTAAAAAAAAAACTATAATGAAGTGTCTGGTGATAGTGAAATCGAAGAAATTTACAGAAGCAAAGCCTTTTATCCAAATAGAATTAAACGTTTTAATAAGGGATCTTGAACTACCTAAAGAATCTGCGGAGTTACTTTTATGTAGATCTAAAGATGGTTAATTTCCTGTTAGGACAAAAAAGTGGATATCCCAAATACCCATGTTTTTATTGTCCAGTGCATAATCGTGCCAAGCATATGCATTGAAAAAAAAGATGTTGGCCTGCCTGTGAGATGTTGGAAGAGGGAAAAGAAACCCACTTTTAGTTACGAAATATAAAATTATATAACCCCCTTTGCACAATAATCTAGGTTTAATGAAGCAATTTGTGCAGGCGTGAGATAAAAAGGCAAATTTTTCTTTAATTAACGAGAAAATTCTTAAGTTTAAGCAAAGAGAAGATAAAACCTGATTTTTTTGGTGACACAGATAAGAATATTGATAAGATATACTTATTCTGTGTCAAGTTCAATGACCAGTCTGAAACTATTTTCGTGGTTGAAATTGTTAAAAACTCTCTGGGGAATCATAAATCAAGTAATTACTTTGAAATTATTAACAATACGCTGGAGAATTTCAAAAGCTTAGTATGTAAAATGTTCATCTACCTTTTTCCAGTACGCTAGGAGCAATATTTGAAGAATATGAAAGGTTAGAGGCAATCAATGGAGACGGCCTCGCCAGACGTGCCAACATCCTTATGAAGAGGAACTCAAATGTTTCCGTACCTGTCATTTGCCTCTCTATCTATTCACACACATTTGAGCTTTAATTGCTATTTAGCTGTCCACTAGCACTGTCCAATAGTCTTCCCTTTCTTATTTAAAACCTTCAGTAAGGCGCATAACATCAGCTTTGAAGACGTTTGAATCTACCTTCGCTGTCTAGGCTGTCTAAAGTGAACTTTCCCCACTTTTTCTGTTTCGCCTCTACAGAGCATGGATATAAATTAATAAAAAAAGATTTAGTATCACCATTTGTTAGGAAAGCATTAAGATCGTTAAGACATGGTCATACAGATAGCTTTGAAGATATGAGTCGTAGCTAGTAGATAAAGAACTCCTGCACTGCTTTCACATCACATAATAAATTTCCTCACTCGTCACTGCTATTTCGTAATTAGTTTTGTCCAAAACAATACCGTTGTTCAATCTCGGGCACCGCTTTTGCTAAATTTAATCCACTCTGAATTTTTTCTATTACCAAGATAAAAGAAACGAATTAGGCGATAATTTTCAATATTTCGATGATTTTCAATACCAATAAATAGTTAACCTATAAAAAACCTGATATCTGAACTAATGAGCATATGGAGCTATATATGTGATAGCAGTGTGATTTCGATGATTTTCATGATTATAATATATGACTAGAATACAAAATCTAACGCTCCTTAAGGATTTTCGACAGATTTATAACTCAAAATTTTAAATCTGAAAAATTAATCGTATATACATATGCTATAGTGGTCCGATCTGGCCGATTCAGACGAATAATCGTTAAAATGTAAAAATTCTCTGCCTGCCAAGTTTATTTGAAATATCTCAAAAACTGATGGACTTGTTTGTATTCAAAAAAAAAAAAAAAAAAAAAAAGGCCGGACAAACGGACAAGCGGACAGACGGACATCGCTAAATCAACACAGCTCATCATTCTTATACAATCGTATACATTTTGGTGGGCATATCTCTTCTCCTTCTGGTACTTATGTACATATATACTTCGGAACAAAGTTATTATATTTCATGTATGTACATGATAGGTAGTATAAAAACTTAAAAAAAAAATAATGATTTATTGCTCGTGTAAAAATTAATAGTAATTATTGAGTTCAAATAACATTACATCTGAAACAAAAATAATTTCGTTGAGAGTCGAATGATATTATTAGATGAACTTTTCGTGTTCATTAAATTTTGCGGTTTCCAGATCTTTATTCTGTGCCTCGTAATTACCACTCTGTAATTACCACAAATTTTCTGACTAGAAGTACATCAACAAATTTCCCATTAAAATAGCTTTCAAAACAATTTCAATGCATTTTAGAACATCTCTAAGGAAAACTTCTTAACATCAGCGGAAATGTTCGTTCGCACAGTGAAATAATAAAAGATTTCGAATACAATAAATTCAATAAATTTGGCTGTCAAAGTCACACTAGATTTTAGAAAACCACAGCTGACTAAAATGAAAGCAGATTTGACAGTTCTCAGCTACTTTTGCCACTGCCATGTCAAAATCTGACAGACATAAATAAACCAAAACACAAATATGTATGTAAGTACAAAGCAAATCTATAAGGCAAACACGCACACACACAAATAAAAGTACAATAGTAAATTGTGGTAAGATAAATTAGCATTGTATACGCGTGCCAAGTGTCCAATTCGCCTGCCAGTCGGAAAGTTAGCCGTCGAGCCATCGGCACAAATTATAAAAGTTTGCCTTTTTACAATGGTAATCAAATTTGTATGCGCAGCCAAACACAGACGCACACATATATGCACATACGTTGAGACAGGTGTGTGAGTGTATTGTTGCAAGTTTCTAATACCAAAAAGGAAAAGTATTTATTTCGCTGGCTGTTTGCCACCAGCTGTTGGCCAATTTTGTGAAAAGTGATGCCGTTGCTAGTACCTGTTGTTATTGTTGTTGTTATTTTAATATTTTTTTGTCGTTGTTGCCGACGGTTAGCGTGTTTATTGTTGCTGTCACTGTTGCTGTGTGTGTGTGTGTGTGTGTGTGTGTGCCAGTGTGACCGGCTGTTTGATTTGTTGCACACTGGCCGAATTTTGTTTACATAACGAATATTGAAATTGCTCGCAATTTGCCATTTAACGATTGGCTTTTGAATTCATTTGGAATTTTAAATAACGAATTATGGATATTTTCATTTGATTTAATGGTAGAGAGATTGTACATCAAAACGATTTGCATATTCTTCCGTTTGCCGTTGCCTTATAAATTTCGGGATTAGAGTGCAAAAACAAATATTAATAATCGAAAATTGCTTTAACGTTTTTTCAAAATAGTCTACATTCTCCATTAGGATCTATATACTTTTGCATGCGTTTGCACCAATTGTTGAAGCATTTGTGCCACCCAGATTGAGGTATCTCCAAAACATGCGTTCTGAACACATCAACTGCCTCTCAGGCATCGAAAACTTTGACTTCTTAGTTCTTAGTTGTTAGTTTCTTGGTCATCAAATCGCCGTCTTGAGTGCTCAAAAATTCAGTTGTTTCAGTCGATGCATGAGATCTCGCTTTTTCGATTGGTTTTCCTGATTTCTTGAAAGACAACTGGCAAACAAATGGTTGTGTACTACTCAGAATTTACTGTTCTGCGTAGTTCTAGTAGTATGACTGCGACTGTCCAGTTTCTTCAAAAAGCAGGCAACCTCTTGTTTGGAAAAACTTTTGTTGTAATCGACTCATCTCAAAATACTCATACAGTCGACTGCTGTCTACTTTCGGCCTCATACCCGTAAATTTACAATTCACCACCTGTCACGATGTTATAGACGAGTTTCGAAGCATCGCGTATTTTTTAACGTTTCTCTCAACTAATCGACAAGAACCTTTTTTTGTTCTATTGTCAAATTATGTGGTATGCAACGTCAACAATTTTTTACAATCAAATGTTCATGCAATATTGAATGTATGTTGGTCTCACTAATGCCTATAATTGTCTCAATCTCACTATAGGTCACATTACGTTCATGCAATATCAGTTTGCGCACAGCATCAATAGTTACCAGTACAACAACTCCTTATGGACGGAGCTTCGAGAAATACGTTTTAGACTGATCGAAGATCTCGATTAAATTCACCACACCATCGATAAACACTGGTATGATGAAGCTGCATCGCCTTAAATTGAATTAAGTTCATCGATGTTCCGTTGCTGAGTTAATCCACATTGAAAGTTGTAAAAAATAATCGCGCGAAAATGTTAGCTATTCATTCCTTATTTTGGCCGAGAGAAATATTTTAAGTTACTATAAACAGCACAAATGTCACTTATATGTCAAACGCTCTGAGTTTGTATAACATCGAAAATGTCAAACTTTACGATAAAGTTGTCAGTTGCCAGATTGCAAGACAAGGGTTACCAAATCCCGATATAAATAAGGCAACCTCCGTATTATGAAATAATCTCTTTCGTCCTTTGTTTGATTAATAAGCGAATTTGTTGGAAAATTAGCATAAAATATTAAATATACACAAACACCCTGTATATCGTAACTGAAGTGGAGGGGCGCCGTAGATGATGCACACCGTTATTATGTCGTCATTTATGTTTTCAAAAACTTTTTCAATAGCAAGTGATTATAAATGTAAATATAATTTTTGGTTCTCTTTTGACACAAAAGTAAAAAGTTGCCAAAATTGCAAATGCAAATCGCTAAACTCACCATACAAATAAATCCATTGTGTATTTCGCAAAGTAAAAGGTATTTATTTAAAACATACTTTACGAGTATAACAAGAACTCAATGATTTGGCAGAAAATTGAATTTATTTAAATTTTTTTTTTGCAATTTTATTTACATTTTTGAATTTTGAATTGTATAATGTGATAATGAATATCAGAAGCGATTAAATTTATCATATTTTACTTGTTATGTTAAATTTTGTGTGAAAGAGATTTAAAGTGTTGTTGCAGAGAACATGGAATGTATGTATATACGTACATACGTATAAAGATTTTATGAGTCAAAAGCATACATATGACTTTGTGAAAAACCATAAAATGCATTTGTTTGGAAATTTTACTAATTTGTTAGATTATGAAGTTATATTTTATTGTAAACTGATTTTCAAGCACTCACATATACCAACACAAGTCTTATTCACTTAAAAAATTTATATTACGTTTCCTGTATGTATTATATTAGATATGTATTATGTATTGTTATTTACAAATGTACATTATTTATTGCATATAAATTTTTGGCAAATGCATGCACACTTGAACAAATATAATAGATAATTTAATTGCTGCGATGCTTTTTCGCAGTTCAATGCGCTGCTCATCTCTTTTCAGCTTATCAAAATAATTTATTGGTACTGATACATATATTGATTCGTTTAATATATTATTAACAAGTGATATACATATATGTATGTGATGATATAAATTTCCATATAGTCAATGGCTCTAAAAAAAATACATTTCTGTATGAAAATAATTGATAGTGAAATTGATGCTTGCTGGTTGGAAATGAAATAAAATATAACCGGAAATTTGAGACTTCTTTACAGGAAATTGAAAAGTTGTTCAGTGTGAGTTTTCAATAAATTCAGCAATTTTACAAGTAAGTTACATATACGCACTGTTCACTAAATGTGGGTTGATTGTGAAAAAATCTCAGAAATTTATTTTTACCAGAATATAATTTGAAAGAATGGAACATACAATTATAATTGCTTAAAAGTTTCCAGCAAAAAAATATTGAAGTGCTTCTAAAGGGTGATCCAAGTAAAGGTACTTTTTTCAACAGGCTTCTTTGGACAGATCACGCGTGAGTCGTGTTAAGCTGTCATGTTATTTTTGTTCAGAATTCTTTGGCATTTCATCATGAAAAGACTTACGCCTGAACAACTTTTACAAATCATTCAAATATATTGCGAAAATTCACGTTCTGTAAAGAATGTGTTTCGCGCGCTTCACTCAACTTATCGTCAACATAATCAGCCTACTGAGCGTACACTACGCAGCATCATTACCCATCTAGACACCCAGCATTCATTCTTGGATAATAGTCGACCGAATAGACCACGTCCAGCCCACAGTGAAGAAAATATAGCGGCCATAGCTGACAGTGTACACGAAAACCGTGGACAGTCGATTCGGCGCCGTTCGTAGTAACTCGGACTGACGTATGGTAGGACTTGGCGTATTTTACATCGAGATCTTAAATTGAAAGAACTGAAGCTGCTCGACCTTCCCAAGCGACATCGCTTCGCTCTATGGGCTTTTGAAAAGTTCCAAGAAGATCCGACGTTTTCGAACCATATTTTGTCGTAAACAAGCAAAATTGCCGCATCTGGGACGAAGAACAACCTGAGGAGATTCAAGAGCTGTCATTTCATCCAGAAAAAACAATGGTTTGGTGTGGTTTGTGGGCCGGTGGAATCATCGGTCCATATTTCTTCAAAAATGATGCCGATGAGAACGTAACCGTCAATGGCGATCGTAATCTCGCCATGATAATCGACTATTTGATGCCTGATGTTGAAGCTCGTGATCTCCGCGACATTTGGTTTCAACAAGACGGCGCCACCGCCACTTCCCACACATCGCATCAATCAATGGGTGTGGACTAGCCACCAAGATCGTGTGATATCACTCCGTTAAACTTTTTCCTGTGAGGATATATATAGTCTGAAGTCGACGCGGACAATCCCGCTTCGATTCAGGCCTTGCAGCAAAACATCATGCGTGTTATTCGCCAGTTACCAGCCGAAATGCTCGAAAGAGTCATCGAAAATTGGACTCAACGGATGAATCATCTGAGACGCAGCCGCGGCCAACATTAAGTAAAAAAGCGGCTGAATATTGGGGCACTTCATAGTTTTCGGTTGGTAATGGATGGAATATTACAGGAATAGATTACATGGGTGATGTTGGCTCAGTGGTAGAGCACTCGCCTGTGAGATTAGGATCCGTTGGTTCGATCTAAAAGAAGTCTGAAGAGGAGATGGGGTGATATCCAAAATAGCTGCCACTTCCACCATTTTTCTTTGTGTATGACAAAATATTCAATTCAAAATACTAGCAAAGAGGCCTTTCGAATATAGTTCATTCACTTATAACCACAAAATCAACTTTTATTTAATATGTAAAGATAAAAGCTAATTTAGGCTCCATCGTAACCTCCAAATTGACAAAGTAAGTTATAAGATATACTACAAATATTCTTAAATCTTTCTTATTCTTGCGTTTTTGCCTTTATGGCGTACTTAAGATGTTATATAGGGTTTTCCAATAAGAATGATAAGATTTCTTAAAAAAAAAACACACTAATTATTAAGGAAATTCAAATGTTCTCACTAAATCGAGTCATATGTAATGAATATCACGTTCAATATTGACTTTTAAAGCTTGAAGAGGGTCTGCTTTATTACTAAAGACCAATGACTTCAAATAACCCAACAAGAAGTAGTCTAATGGTGTTAAGTCACAACTTATTGGAGACCATTCAATGTCACAATTTCTTGAAATAATCGAATCTCCAAACCTTTCTCGCAATAATTCGGTTGTTGTACGTGCTGTATGACACGTACCCCCTTTTTGTTGGAACCAGATGTTGCTTAGATCAACGTCTTCCGATTGTGGCCATAAAAAGTTGTTTATCATCGATCTATACCGCTCTCCATTGACAGTAACGTTGCTACCAGCTGCATTTCGAAAGAAGTACGGACCGATGATTCCACCAGACCAAAAACCACGCCAAACTGTCAATTAAGGTGAATGAAATGGTTGTTCATGAATAATTTGTGGATTTTCTTCGCACCAGCATAGACAGTTTTGTTTATTTACTGCACCACTCAGATGAAAGTGAGCCTCATCGTAGAAGATGATTTTCTTAAAAAAATTGAGTTCATCGAATTCGTTCCTGCAAAAGAATTCGTGGAGGCCATTTGAATGATGTTATATTCAGAACTTAATTATATCGATTGTACTTCACACTAAATTTAAAAAAAATTGAATTTCCTTAACAATTAGTGTGTTTTTTTAAGAAATCGTATCATTGTTATTGTAACCCCGTATATATTCTTTGCAATAATGAGTCATTTTACTAAGTAGCTCTCAAACTAATATCCGAACCACCCAAAAACATAGTGACCAAAGGTGAGTAGATATGCAACTTTTTATTTCTTGAGAGCGCTCAGAGCCCCACATTTTTGATAATATTTCAGAACAGTGCCACTGTAGTAGAAAATTAACGTTTTTTATAGGAATTTCGGATATTGTATTACGCACAGGATATACAATATCCATCATTAATTGCAATTTCCGTACAATATTTTATTTAAAAGATAATCAAATATTTAATTGTCTCAAGTTTTAACATTAAAACTGCAATAATTTTTTTTAATATTTCTTGTGAAGCAAATTTCATTTGACTTTAAAGTACTAGATTTTTTTACATAGAGGTACTAGTGCCTTTTGCATATCAGCTGTTGACTGTTCCCCGATCTGACACTGCTGCTAATATTGGAATGTGAGATGGGGGAACGCTCTCAGCTGCAATATTAGGGAATTTGAGTAAATTTCGCTTCTAGTCATCTTTGATCGTGACTCAGCTGATACAATCTAGTAGAAACCAGCGGCGATATTTTTCCAAAAAAAAAATTTCCTCAGCTGATGATTTGCTGTTATACAAGGTTGCATTGTAAATAAACAACATACATATTTTTCATGATTTTATTTATTTACATATTATGCGCCTTCAATGCATATCTTTTAATAGAAACACACCCCACAGCTTTCTAAACAATTCAATTAGTATTAATGTGTAATATATTAAGTGTAAACAAAATAAATAATTGAATAAAATTTTTCACGCTTTGTTTTTGTAAAAATATATTTATAATACATATGCTCGTGCATGTCTATCCATACATGCAGAGTGTATATATTGGAAGTTTTATATTTACATTCAATTATGCCAAGCTACGCAAAATTTTGTGAAAATTTTCTTTATTGCCTGCATAATATACATTATATATTTTAAATTTAGCATTTAATTAGCAATTAATTGGAAAAAAAAAATTATAATAAATATAAACACAAAAAAAAAGTAAATGAAATAGCAAAGAGTTAGCATTCCGTGGCTAAGTGTTTATATTGTATGCAAATAAAAATTAGGAAGTCTGACCAGACATAAAATAATACAAATAATTGCTCTAAGGTGGTAAAGGGTGTTTTTTATAGAGGTATAGAACTTTAACTTGGTATTACTTTTCAAGATGGCGACCGATTTAACAACTGTCAAGTGATTTATTCTCAGTTTGGTTTGGCAATTCATCATGAATAGACTCACGCCTGAACAACGCTTGCAAATAGTGCAATTTTATTTCGAAAATAATGGTTCTGTGCGGAAAACGTATCGCACTACGTCCAAGCGAATTTTTTTTAGCGATTCTGGTTGAATGGCTACGTCAACAAACAAAACTGCCGCATTTGGGGTGAAGGTAATCCTCAAGTGTTTGTTGAAACACCGTTACATCCAGAAAAATTGACTTTTTGGTGCGCTTTATGGGCTGGTGGAATCATTGGTCCGTACTTTTTCAAAAACGATGGTGGCCAGAACGTTGCAGTCAATGGTGATCGGTATAGAGCCATGATTACTAACTTTCTCATTCCTGAATTGAATAACCATGATTTCCAGGAGATGTGGTTTCAACAAGACGGCGCAACATGTCGCACAGCTCGTGCCACAATAGATTTATTGAAAGACACGTTTGGTGACCGCCTAATTTCACGTTTTGGACCTGTGAATTGGCATCCAAGATCTTGTGATTTAGCACCGCTAGACTAATTTCTGTGGGGCTATGTAAAGTCATTGGTCTATGCGGATAAGCCACAAACGCTTGACCATTTGGAAGACAACATTCGCCGTGTTATTGCCGATATACGGCCACAAATGTTGGAAAAAGTCGTCGAAAATTGGACGTCCAGATTGGACTACATCCGCGCCAGCCGTGGCGGTCATATGCCAGAAATCATATTTAAAATGTAATGCCACAAGATTATCTTTCGGATAAATAAAATTCATGTTAATCGAATAATCCATCGTTGTTTTATTGCAACTTAAAGTTCTATACCTCTATAAAAAAAACACCCTTTATAAGTAGATGATTTTAAAGCAGAATAATTGTATGTGAGAATATGACAAAATACAAAATAAATTTTAAATTAAATTTTATTTATTTATTTCATTTATAGTATTTTGGCAATTTTTCTAGTTGTAAAGTATGCGGTGGCGATTAGATTTCTCATTTGAAATTCGGTTTAATAAATGATAGATAGTTTATATAGTATTTTGAAAACTTCTACGCTTCAACACTGTTCACACAGGCACTAAATTAGCTAAATAAGAGCCTATTAAAAATTAAATCCCTAATTGCAACAAAATCAATGTTATAAAAACTCAAACAATTATGTATACAAACTGCTCGTGCAACCCAGTGAAGTGTCTTTTATGTGAGCAGTCGTAAATAGAATTTCTTGAAAAAAAATATTACAAAAATTAAATTCTTAATAAAAAAATACTTAAATGGATGGTATAACAGGCGCTATGAGAGATATCTCAGGAAAGGCCTCAAAGTCATTCTCGACATCAGCCTGATCAATTTACAATCTCCCAATTGTGAAGGAAATGACAGCTTGACAGGAACTCGAGCTTAACGAACAATGTGTCCAGGAACGGAAACCTTTTGTCGGGCGCAAAACACCTACATTTTCCCTGGCAGAGAAGAGTGTGTGGTCCTGTCTTCAGCCGACTTAGACATCACATCTTTCACGATGCTTCAGCCTTACGGAGGTAGACACGCATGGTTGGAAGAAACTAAGATAGTTCATAAATTCGGGCGAGCTGTTCCCAAACTCATACTTAGGGTAAGCGATTGCAGTCTATACTATCAGTATAGTCGGTACGAAATATATTTTAGAGATATATTCTTCTCTTATGAGTTCCATCAATGCATAAAAGGTTCTCTCTTTAACTTCTGTCGTAATTTTGGAGACGAAAATATTTTGTCTTATTCACTAGGCTCAGTTTGTAAATCCGACATTTAAATAGAATTATTATGCTAAGATATCGATATCTTCTGCTTTATTACTCTTTAATTTTCATAATTCAATTTCCAACATAGTTTTCTCGATAAAAGGTAGATAGAAATGGAGAGGTGAATACATTCGGTCCATGATGTTATCTTCATGTGAATAGAATGGTAGGTCAGTAGGGGTGTCATCACCTCTTCAACTTCATGATATAGCCACAGAAGTCTCTGGATTTTTTGAACGATGTGAATGTCGCCGTATATCTCGTATAGCTCATCGTTCCATCGGCTGCAGCATTCAGAAAGGACCATAAATCAGAATGGGAATGGTGAGGGACTTTTACAGTCGTTTAAAGGTTTGTTAGCTGAAAGAGGACTTTATTTTTCAATTGTCTACTCAAATTAATAATTTAAAGTAGCAAGAGTAATTCTGTGTTGGGTTTCAAGGCTGATATCATTGAATGCGTTAATGTTTATTCCAAGATAGACGAAATTATTTACAACTTCATGTTATGACTCTCAACAGTGACGTGGATCCGAGTCGCAAATGACTGTTTATTTGATGGCAGAAGATATTTTGTCTTGTCCTTGGATCTTATATGCGATATTCAGAAGGCTTATCTTCTGGTAATTGGCGCAAACTCTGGGGCCAACTTCTTACGGTTTGGGCAGAGCACGCTTAGTTTTCGATCGTCGGGCAGGCGTTCGTTCGACCACATTTTGCAAAGAAGATGATGCACCTCATCAGTTCTATACCGCCGTACTTTAATAAATCGGCAGGTAATGAGATTCGCACTCCGAGGTCTGTAAAATATGTATATTAATATGTTCTCATTGGAGTCAACCGCGAAAATTCATTTGCATTGCTGCTTCCTTCAATCTAACTGTGGTCAAGTTAAGAGAGTTCTTCTGCTGCTATCAGACAGCTAAAGTAGTTCGCAAAAAGTCATTTTTCGGAGGTAAGTGCCTACCGCATCTCTGGAGCAACAAGTATTTTCAGTCTGTTTTCAGTGATTTATATTTTCGCCTCCGCTTTTACATCTCTAAGTCAGCAAATATATGCCTCATTTCTAAGAAAACTATACCTTAGAAAGGTGTAGATATACGCATAGCCCTAATTTCGATGAGAAAATACACTTTCCATAAAAGTTCAAAATCAAATCAAATAAGATTTTCCTCATCACCAAAGGTCAATACCTAATCCTTGCAAAATAGAATTTATTGCGAAAGAAATCAAATTCAAAGAACAAATTCATACAATTCAAACTTGTGAAATTAATACAATGTGTGAATAGATGAGATTGAATGGAAGAGAATTGAAATCAATGAGTTAATCAAATGATACTTAAACAGATTTCAAACGCTACACTGATATATTGTGTCACAGCTCAAAACTCATAAGGTGAATGCCACATCCCAAAGGTGTTACGAGAGAAAGAGTTCACACAACCTCACACAAGCACTTATACATATAAATATTGATTTAAAGTTTTAATAAAAACGGCATTCTGTCGTTGTCCCAGTTAGATGTAGGTATGGCTGAGGCATGTGTTGGTTGGGAGAAAGAGGATGTGGGTATGCAAGCGTGTGAATATGCGACCGCGTTGGCCCATGAAATGAAAATCATGCAGCACATACTCACATAGTTACACAAGTAATACAGGGAGAAAACCATTTAGCTGAAGAAATGAAGGGGATGCAAGGAGGTCCACACAGGCGGACAGCTGTTGCGCATTTCCAACAAGGATGAAGCAGCACACAAAGGGAAGTAAATACAAGCAGACAAAGCGAGGAGAGGGTGTCACTAAAGTCATGGCTAAAGATAAAGCACAAGAGCTCATACGAGCATCCGCTTCTGGAGCAGAGTTAAATATTTATATAGACTTTTGTATATAGGGAAAACTCAGCAATGGGATATAAGTATAGAGAAACAGTTATATAAAATCAATTAATATTTAATTAAAAATAAATTACTCACAGTAAAAGTTCCTTAAAAACTATGTGCTCGGTGAGTCGCCCTCCTCAGCTGGTGATGCTATATTGCTGTCCGATGTTGAGAGTGGTCGACAAATGCCCAGTTTAGTTCTCCCCACTGGCATACCCTTGAGTATCTCCACTGCCTTATCCAAATCGATGTCTTGTAAGGTGTACTCACCGACGCTGACCAGCCGATCACCGGGGAATATTTCATTAGTTGCTTCAGCGGCACCACCTCGTATCAGGCCACGTATCACAATCACCGTACCTTCAGCATCCAACGGATCTTGGTAGTCCAGCACTGAAAAACCGAAACCTAATTCGGTTTTTTCAATTTCTATTGTAGTGATATCGCTGCTCCAAAGCGCCAAACCCGAAACGTTTTCCAATGATTTGGATCGTTGCTGGTCGGTCAGCGTGGCAGTGCTCGATGTGTAGAGTGAGCTTTCCGATTGCGCTTTTGTCGTCAGCAAATTCTGTAGACTCTGATGGCCGCCGGGTAGTAGTGAACGTGTTTCGAATGCCTCGGGATTTTGTGATGTATTTATAACGGACGGTGCGGTGGGACCACGCGCACATATCAGTTTCACATGTGTTGGCAGTTCTTTGAGTATTTTAACGACTTCGGTGTGCTTGAGTCCTTGTAATTTATACTCGTTCACTTGCAATAGTTCGTCACCCGGTTTGAGTATGCCTTGACGGCCGACAGGCCCATCTTCCAATATGGCACGTATATAGTGATGTGGGCGCTTTTCAATGCCGCCTTCGACATCCACGGTGCCCTCCAGGCTGATTCCTAGACCTGAAAGTTTATTTATTTCGGCTACAATAATTTCACTTTCAGGAAACTCACTTTTCCAGGTCAGCTTCAGCGTTTCCATACTTTTTGGGGGGACTTGAGTTGTTGAGGCGGGTTTGCCGGATGTCTTTGTAGACGCAGTTGCAGTAGCCACTATCGTAGTTGCTGCCGTTTTTTCCGCGGGCACCGTTGTCACTGTGGTGGTCACCGTCATCGCCGTTTTAGATGTGGACGCGCCAGCTGTCGTTACCGTTGCAGCCACTGATATGACCGACTTCTTGCGGTTGCCATTTAGCTGACTGCCAACGTGTTGCGCTGTTTTAGACGTTTGTGACTCTTTCGCTGGTGTTTGGTCCTCTAGCGTTGCCGAATCGTGATCATCGCTGTCATCATTTCCATCGACGTTAGCACCATTGATATGCGTTGATTTACCGTTAGTGATGTGCTTTTTGTCAGGTGTTGTTGGTGTCTTCTGAATTTTGGAACTACTAATGCCACTGTGATCGCTGCGATCCAACATGTAGGACATGTTTGAGTCGACTGTCTCGCGTGATGGAAAGTCAGTAAACTCCATCATAATAATGCCACCTTCAGTGGCCACGGAATCGGCATCCGAACGCGGTGGCAACCATGAAAGTGTGGCAATCGAAGGTGATGCGGGCAGTGAACTCTGTGACTGCGTGTCGCCCTTCAATTCCGTGAGTGCATTTTGCAGGTGCTCATATTTACGTCCACGCAGAAAACGTTCGAGCGTGAGGTGGACTTCGATGTCGGTGTTGCGTAGTATCTCTACCGCTTGATGATTGGTAACACCCGCCAGGGAACGTCCATCCACCGCCACAATGCGATCGTTAATCTGTATGCACGCACTCAATTCGGCGGCACTACCTTCGATGATACTCTTCACGAATATGCCCGAAAGGTCTTCCTCCTCACAAACATAACCGGCTACAGTTATGCCAAGGCCATAGACATTTTTATGCAACTCCACCACGTAAGTCTCCGTTTCAGGCGAATCGATGTATGTCGATGAAGCCGTTGAGCAGCGATCGGCGTCAATGTTCGCTGCACACGGCGCTATTGTTGAGGTGCCGGCATCGGCGCCTGCTATCACAGTCTCAGTATATTCCAACTGAATGGTTTTTAAGTTATTAATGATGGTGGTGTTGTTGGTGGTGGTGGTAGAGGTGGCAGTGGTGATGAGCCCGAGCTGCTGTATTGAGCTCGGTACCACCGACATACTAGCGCTCATTGCTGTTGCGTTCGTGGGGGACATCGAGGGCAGTAGAGGCGGCGGTGACGGTGACACAATCGAAAATGGTACAATATCTAAATCTTTGGGACACATGCGCGCCGCTGCAGCTGACGCAGACAACTGTAAATCACTTGGTATAGGTGGCAGTGGCAAATCGGCTAGTTCAGTATCCGGCGTTGGCAGGAAGCAGCCACCGACGCTGTCGCCGACGTTTACGTTGACGGTGCTGCCGTCGCCGCCACCGCCAACGCTTGTAGCACTAGTAGCAAAGCTGGGATTTTGAAAAAGATGCCGTGACAGTTCTTCTGGGTCGGAGAGGAGCTTAGTTGGAATAATTGGCGCATGACTGGCCAACGTTTCTAAATCGATGGCGGTCGGCTCCACCGGCCTCGCAACAATCAATCGAACCTGAGCTCCAGTCTGACGAAGAACCGTTGCTACTTGCTCGGAACTGAAGCCACGCAAGTTCACATCGCCAATTTGCAACAAATGATCGCCGCATTGCAGACGACCATCACGTTCGGCAACCCCGCCTGGAGTTAAAGCTTTAATTACAACACCAGTACTGCGTCCACCCACCAATATAAAGCCCAAGCCATTGCCATCGTTAACCAAATCGATTACTTCTACCTGAGACCATTCGGTACTTAAGACCATTATGCCAATGTTAGAACTGCTGGCTCTCCTTGCGTTTTCCTCGTCTTCCTCTGCTTCTTCGGCACTGTCTTCGTCTTCGTTGTTGTTGTCGTCTTCCTCGCTATCGTTGCTTTTATTGCACAAAATGCAATATCTGTAACTACCAACCTGCTCACGGCTGCTGTAAGACGCCGTCGCGAAAGTCGATTGTGTGTAAGCTTTTGCCGTGCCTGCTGTCTGAGTCGTTGCGAGCCGTGGGCAACTACGACTGTTGCTAACATGACTTGCGACTGGCGACACCGACAGCGTCAGTGAGATGGCGCGCGGATATGACTGCCACTGTACTGACGACGACGACGACACCGACAAAGGACAACAGTGCGATAATGATGATGAACGTATTGGTGGCACTGGCGGTGGCGATGTCGGCGATGAAGCGCGTTTGTTTTTCAACGATGTTGTTGTGTACGGCAATGGCGGTAGTGCCTTAAAGACGATAGTGCATCGACTGCAGGATGTTGAAGAGGAATTGTGGGATTTGGAAGAGGATGAAGAGAGGCTGGATGTTAGGTTCTCGGGCGAAATGGGTGTTAAAGATGGCAATCGATGTGGTTGCTCTTGCTGTTGTTCTATATGTTTACGCCAATTGGAGCTCGCCGCGTCGTCGTTTACGCTGTCCGGTTTGTGCCAGCTATCGGTTATGTGTCGCGTGCGTCAAATATAGCTGCTGCTGTCTACTGCGTCGACGTCGTCAAATTGATGCCTTTCTAGATTGTCAATCGAAAAGTGTGGATGGTTGTCGTTCCGCCGACGTTGGTGTATGTGACAGCAGCTGTGACGTAAAATGCCCGTTAGTTGCTGTTGTTGTGCACTGTAGCTGTCACTGCTCGTCCTCTTGCAGGCTTGTGCGATGTTGGTGCACACTTTGTTGTTATTGTACGTACTATTTTTACTACAATTGGCGTCGTTGTTGCTTGGCTTCGACTGAAGGCTAATGGCTGTTGGTTTGTTGGAGCTCTGATTGTAGACGAACTGTACGCTTTGACAGTTTTCCTGCTCGTCGTTGACGTTGTTGCTGCTATTATTTTTACTTAAAGTTTGACACCCATCCCGTGCAGCATGTGTAACGTGCATAGTAACCACAACAGCAAATAAGCAAATAACTATAGTTCCACGTACGCACGCACGCTAGTCAGCGTGTGACAAAACACTTTGCTTTGGGACGTTATGCGTGGGTTGGTGGGACATTGCGCGCGACACGAGTTTTGAGGTTAAGTTATACACTGTATGTATGTTTTTTTTACTCTCTATTGTTGTTTCTTATTCTTACTCGGTGCGCGTATTTACTAAATTGCGGCACTTTATCTCATTTCAATCATAAAAAAATTTACTCTCATTGACTCCCCTACATGGCGATGCGTTGTTGCCTGTGGAATAAATATGTTGTTGGCTTTATTGAATTATATTCGTGGTTCGGTAAATGGTGGCGCAGGAGCTGGTGACTGGTTGGCTGACTGAATACTTGCTCGTTGTGTGTGTGCGTCTCGCTTCTCCTATGCTCCTAAGAACTACGTGCTACACACGCATACAAATACCAATGCGCTTCTGTTAACGGTATTGTGAGAAGGAAATTTCGCAACACTTCGCTCACGAACGCCGTTAACCTAATGTCAGGATGTTTTTTATATCAAATAACAGAACCTGTGTGTATGTGAGGTATTTAGAAAAAAATGGCTTGGCGGCATAGCAAAGCTCTACGGCTCTAATGGCACACGTATTCGCAACATTTAATGACAATAGCTAACATAAAACCATATAAGAATTGCGACACATACGGTGGGGAGCTCTACGCGAACAACTTTTGTTCAACGTTGCAAGCTGACACTGCTAGTGTTGAAGTTATCCATGTAAATGAGTGTGTAAATATATAATCGAATCATTCTCCCTTATCATCTTGGTTTTTGCAATTTATACTGCCTTCATGGTGCCGCAATCTACTAGCTGTGAACTGCCTCTCTCTCTCTCTATCACTCTATGTGTATGTGTGGGTGTGGTTTTGTTTGTTAAACTAATTTTTTTTCAACTCATTTAATCATTATACCGCTTTAATGATGTGGTTAACAACCACAACTGTTTGCCTCACTACCTCTCTGGCTCTCTTAGCTACTTAGCGTGCTGGCGGGCTGAAGTTTTTTGCCGCGATTCCGCTGGCAATGTGTTGGAAAATATACAAGATGCCTCAACATAGTCAACTGTATTGTGTAGTTTGTAAAATCAAATAAATTATAATTTTTATGAAGAAAAAAAAGTGCATAATTTTCCATACAGAATGAGACAATTGAATTTAGAGAGAAAATCATAAAAAGGGTGTCTTGTGAAGCATGTCAAATGGATTTAATGGGCACGGAAATGAAACTTGTTGTAGAAATAGTATTCTTACTGCACTCTTCGTAGTTAGGTTAGGTGGAAGTGGCTGATCTCACATATATACTTGTATATAAGACACGTCCGTTCTGATGCTACAAAGAGTAATTATGTCCTGAATGCTAGACAACTTTTCATTCAGTGAAGCACTTGGAGCGTATCACCAACCTACAAATTCGCCTGATGTGTGCCTAATGTGTGCTTAGTCCTTCGGATTGGTATATGCTACATATTCGCTCCGAGAATTTTCAGTCACAGTTTCACAATTACTGGCAAATTCCGAGTCTTATCGCGTGTATGCCCATCGGACAATGACCGGTCAAAACTCTCACTAAGTGCGACAGTTGTGTTCACCAGATTGATTGCATATTGAAGTGCTGACCTAGCGCTCGCTTAGTTGGTTCAATGCCCACCTCCCCAGAAGCAGAACACATGTTAACAGAGGTGCGCCCATTTCCGCTTTTTCCGGTGTTAACGAAATGGCAGTACCCATACATGCAAGCTCGTCGGCATTGCAGTTCCCAGATTTTCCGCTGTAACCCGGTACTCATATAATTCTGAAATAAGTCGACATCATACACAGAGATGATAAGTTTTTAGAGTTCACCATGTGTGAGCCCAACGCCTAAATAGCGGAGGAGAATTTTCAGTGACTCTTCACCACTCATAGTCCAATTTCCCATCTCATCCATTAGATATCCTAGGGGAGTTGGGTTTCTGGCTTACAATTTTCAAAATCTATAAGACTCGTGACATCCTCTTACACTTCGAGGTTCTCCATGGCGTTCTTTTTGCTATCCTGACCTTGGGCTTCCTTTTGGAGAGCAAGGCATTGCACTTCTTCGAGTTTTGTTAAAAATAAGTCTGTCCGTGGACTGTAGCATGTATTTCCTAGACTAAGAGAATACCCCTATTGAGTATACTCATTGTGCTCTCTCGCATATCCCAACTAAGTGTTTGGGCAGGAGTTGGCAGGGTATGACGATTTAAAATAGGTTTTTTTTCTTCACCTTATTAAGTTGTAGAACAACTCATGTAAATAATGCACGAAATTTTTATGTGAATTAAAGCCTTGGAAAGCTGCTCGGCCAGGCCTAGTTTTATTCTCCCTCAAAACTTCGAAACCATTATTAGCGTTAATTTTTTTCAAAATTACTAAATCTATTTCTATCCAAATTTGAGTTATTTTAATGCTATTTCAAAAGAAATTCTAAAGCAATTTTAACCGTTTTTTTTAATTTTGGTAAATATTCTTTCGAAAATCTAAGATTTCACTATTTGTGTTCGGTAGTTATTGGAACGTTTGAAGTCCAAAATTGAAAAAACAACAACAACCTCATATGACAAAGAAAAATATTTGCTGCATCACAAAGCAATCAAAACAAACCCACATCACCGTATTCATCAGATTTGACTCCCAGCGACTACCGGGTCGTTCCGGTATAAAGACCCGACCGTCGGGGAAACTATGGATTTTAGTCGGTTCTTACGACAGGGATGCCTTACCGCGGGTAAATTCTTGAACCCCTAACCCGCAGGGGGTAATGCTCGCCGGTAAGAAATTTCGTTTGAAATGAGATCTCATCTTTGAAACTGGGGTCTATTTTAAGGCAAAAGATAAATAGTTCCACAAAAATAGTTTTGAATATTAGAGCGGCGATTCAAATATATTTCGCATTTCAAAATTATTATTTGTGAGAAAGATATTGTGACGGAAATCCCAAATACGAAGGACAGACAAAAGGAGTAGCAGTGTGATGAGATTTCCAAATAAAAAGACAGACAAAAGGAGCGACAATGTAAATGAAATTCCCCGTACTAAGGACAAACAAAAGGGTCGACAGTGTAAAGGAAATTCCCCTTTAAGGATAAACGAAGCGGCTGCAGCTATCGCAGGCAAACGAATAATCAGCCTATTCTTGAGCGCGTGAATAGAATGTTTGGATCATCTTCAGGTATACTTATAAAAAGAGCCGCAGCCACCATCACAAAAACAGACGAGTAGGAAACGCAGTGTGAAGCAGAAAATAATTTTGTGTCACATAGAATTGTAAAAAAATCCATTGTGTATAGTAAAGAATTGCAATTATACGTTGAGTAAATTCCTGATGGTTAAGAGGCCAAACTAACAAATCTTGGACTATTATTTAGCAATCTAGTGATCGGACTCGAAGGATTTGGTTAGCTACGAAAAACCTTACAATTGGTGTCAAAAGTGAGGTTGCTAAATTAATTACGGAAAAAAATTGGAAAGTGGTCAAGACTTAAGATTTGACGATACCGCACCTCAAAAAGGAATTGGCTAAGCGAGGATTATCTTCAACCGGAAATAAGGCTGAGGTAAAATCACAGCTGCGAGAAGCTATGAAGGCAGAACGCATAGATTTGAGCCAATATGAATTTCGTCGTGAGGACAAAGAGGTATCCACGAAAGATATGGAGTAGGAATAGGCTGTTGACGTCGGAAAAGAGTCAGAGCAGTCAGCAACCAAGGTTGAAGAAAAGGCTTCTACGAGTATGGGCATGAACATGTTATTGGCTGCAATTTCACAAAAGTTGTATGCTAACATGTCACAAATGAATGCCAACATTTCAGAGAAGTTGGATGAACAGGATGCCAAAATGCTACAGAAGTTGGATTAACAGGATGCCAACATGTCACAAATGAATGTCCACATTTCATCGCAAATGCAAGACCAAAAACCGCGTATTTCATCCAGGCTCATACAGCTTCAGGAGAGTGTTATCAGAGAATGCGCAGAACTCAAAGAGAGACAGGACAAACCCGAGGAGCGGCAAGAAACAGAGAAGCTAATTGAGACCAAAGTCAACGAATTGGAAGGTCGGCAAAGCAAAATAGAGGAGCTAATTGCGACCAAAGTTAGAGAATTGGAAGGTCATGTCCGCGATTTGCTTTTGAATCGTTCAAGCATTTCGAGGAGCACCACTAGCATAAAAGCACCATCCCTTTCCAGGGAAGGGACCTGCAGCGGAAATTTTGCAGATAATTCCTGCATATGAGAGAGATGACTACGACGCATATTTAGCAATCTAGTGAACGGACTCCAAGTATTTGGGAAACATCGAAGGTAGCCACGAAAAACGTTACAATATGATGGAACTAACATTGAAACTTCTAAAAAGGTCCAAACGTTTAAGCTTTAATTTTTTCTACTCCTAGTTTAACAAGAAAAAAAAACATTTTAGCCTTGTGCTCAGCAGACAGAGCTTACGCTCAAAATGTACTTAAGAATTTATACTACATCTTCAATTTTCTACTTTTTTTCTGAGTTTATTCTCCACGCTATTCTATTCCATTTCACTCTACTTAAAAATAAAGAAAAATATAAATATATATTTTTTCTAACAACAAATTGTGGCTAATTTAACGCTGCACTTTTACACTCTGTCATATCACTTTGCTCTTTTCCCATGCATTCCAATTTAAACTTTAAATGAAAAAGGCTTTATGCCTTCCTTTCCCTGACCAGCGCACCGACAAACGCGCAAACATACTTTTGTGTAACGCATTTGTTATACGCCATTGAGCACACAGATTGACTGCCTGCCTGCCTGCCTGCTTACTGTCCCCATACAGGATTAAGGTCATCTGCCACACGAGCCGAGCACAAAGTTGCATAAATGTGCACAGAAACTAAAAAAAACCTACATTGATATTTTTAGCCAAGTCATTATTATTATTCAAATATAATAAAATATGATGGAGAAGCCGTGATGTTGAGAAGATAAATTGAAATTTAAAAAATTCCATAAATAAATGAAATTACTTAGTAACAATAGTCTCGACGAAGCAAAATCAAACTCTACAAGTCGTCCATCATTCCCGTTCTGATGTATGGTGCAGAAGCTTGGACGATTTCGATATCCGATGAGCCGGCTTTAGGGGTTTTCGAGAGAAAAGTTTTGCGGAAGATTTGTCTTCTTTGCGCGTAGGCTACGACGAATGTACGAGTACCCGCTGATGGAAGCAGAGGAAAAGGAAATCTTCCACTCTATTGAAAGGATCAGGTAGAGAGCGATCTGGTTTCACTTGGTATTTCTAACTGGCGCCGAAGAGCGACGAGCGAGCTATTTGATTTAATGCGGCTATAATCACGTAAGCGTTGCCTACGACACCGATGAAAAAGAAGAATAGTTTGAAAATTTTTTGTTATGTGAGTTGTTAAATATCCATTTCACAGATTAAGCAATTCATATCTCGGTTTAAGCAACAAGACCTTTTGTTATATGATTAGGAGTAGACAGATTTCAATCAAAACTTCCAGAAAAAGGTTTATGTATTAAGGAATTTGATTAAGTATATTTTGAAAATTGAGCAGCTTCATGGAATAAGAAAAAGGTGTACTTAAAAAATTCATGCTTAACTTTGTTTAAAAAATAATTCAAGCCTTTGCCCCCATTGCCATTTTCACCGTAATCAAAAACAATATCAAAAACTTAAGATTGACTCACATATAATTTTTTGCCTTGCGTGGCGCTTTGAAAGAGAAATTTTGACCACAAATTATTATTATTATTATTATTACAAAAACAATTTTTTATAAGACTAACGAAACATGGACTCACTAATACGACATTGAAACTAAAGCACAATCATCGTAGTGAAGATATTCCGGTTCGCCAAGACCGAGAAAGGCTCGATACTGTGTCGAACGCGGAGGTATGCTGTGTTCTACGGTTTTAATTGCATAATGCATCAGAAATTCCTGTCACCTGTTCAAACGGTCAATAAAGAGTACTACCTACAAACTCAATGCCATTCACTTGAAGCAATCCGAGAACCCCGAATTTGTGAAAAACAACTCACGACTTTTATATCACAATAATTCAATGTGAGTTTTTGCCCAAACCCAATTTTTTAACGAAGCCCAAACCTCCATACAAGTCCCTAAATGACTTTTAAATATTTTCAAAAAATAAATATAACCTTAAAAAGCCGTCGTGTGTAGAATCTCTAATGGGGAAGGCGAAAACATCAATGATTTATGGAATTTGCCGTATTAATAGAGGAGAATATGGCAGATGATGGAACATAATGTTGGCTAAACCATGTTGTCCGACTAACCACGCAATCTTTAGATACTCGTAACTTGTTGAAAGAATTTATCGAATGGATACTTCTGTTCACTTGGGTTTTCCTATAAAGTGTTAAATTACCAAAAAGGCCAAAAGTAAAGAAAAGGTAGCCTGAAACTCGCCGCTGAATGTATCAAAAGAGCAAGAAAATAAGCGGTAAATTTATTCTTGCTAGAAACCTTTTTTACGCATTACGAATAGCGAGATAAGGGAGACAATACAAACACGCTGGCTGGGCTGTGAACGGAGCTTCAAAATAATCTCAACAAAAAAAAAAAAAATTTTAAACTAATATTAAATTGTTCTCTTAATCGCCTTAAATTATAATGAATAGTGAAAAAGGGGACTAGACAATTTTTGTGTGACCATTCGGAAGGCAAGGGTTCAATTCCTCGTCCGGCCAGCATCAAAAATTGTAGAATATTAATTTTTATACTTTTCATACAAAAGACAAGGTAAATTATCTTTGGTCCGAAGTATGTAAGTATCAGAAGGAGAAGAGATAGACCCACAAAAATTCATACGGCCTCCACACAATCGATTCGTTCAGATATGCGTTTTTGGGCCAAAAATATGCGAAAAAAGCATTTAAGGGTGTGAAATTTCGTATACATGCTGTTCACCTAAATTAAAATAAATATTTATACTGAAAATCATAAAAATAGAATTTTGCATTAATTTTGATGAGCTCATGAAAGTTATAAAGACTTTGGTATGGCCGAAGAAAGCAATCTTTCTTATTGTAATTGCGGTCGCTCCTTAGAAGGGAAAGTCAAAGCCTCCGAGTGTATTTCGGACATGAAAGAAATCTTTTCACCACAATTGGAAAAATTTTTGTTTTCTACAATTTTGGATGTTGTTCGAACATAGATAGAGCAAATAAAATCTGATATTTTTGATACTTGATACTACTTTCATGGTTTAAATTGCAAAAAATTCTGGGAAATCACAAATGCAATAACTACTCTAAAATTATTAATATCACTCTGGAGTATTTCAAAACCTTGGGATGCAACATGTTCATCAACGAGTTTCCAGAGAATCTAGGTTCCAATAGCGAACTATGGAAAAGAGGTACCAAGGCCGGATGGGAGCAGCCAATGGTGGCTGAATATTGCTGGAAATTGTTCTGCTACGCGTCATTCGCATAATAGAAAGTTTTTATGCACTTAAGAATTTAATAAATGTTGCGTTTTGGTGTAAATGGTTTTTCTGTTCATAAATTCAGAATTATGAAAAACTTCACGTAGAAAACCAATATTATTGCCATTATTGTAACTAAACAAATATAACAGCTTCTTGACACTAAAATCACTGTTGACCTTAACTGGCTTCTTGTTTTTCATATTCCGAAAATTCGAATAATTCAGATGGCCCAAACTGAGTAGAAATCAAATGACAGCTGTCAAAAAGACCAACTGCCAAAAAAGTATTGCCTCATTGAAAACCACACATCTAAAAAAGCACCCTGTATTTCCTGTATTTGCTCTAATTGTCTTAAGGTTTTTTAGAAGATCAAACAATTTCTACTTCATATAGGGTCTGAATGAAAAAATTTAAATTTGAGCGTACTCTAGTTGATGTCTAATATAGGTTTTATTTGATATTTAAACGCGTTTATGCGAACTACATTAATTCTAGTAAAAGTTTCAAACTAATACTTATTAAGCAGTTGATTTAATTACAAATTCATTAGCAGATTATTTATTCCAAAAAGGAAAGTGTTCAAGCTGTGTGGTAGTAGAAAATCGATAGGCATCATAAGCAACAGCAGTGTTAGCATACAGCTCAAACCAAAGCAGCAACAGTTCATATATATATATATATATATATACATATGTATGTAGTAAGAAGCCAGAATAATTGTCATACGGCCAGAGCTGCGGACATTTTCAGGCGAGGTACGAGCTTATTTCCAAAAAATGTTCTTCTTTTGAATTAAATTTTGAACTGATTAAAATTCTATAAAAAAAAAATATAAATTCAATCAGAGATTGACATAATAAAATAACGACGACTAACTCAAAATAATATATATTGTTTCATGTTTTATCGTGTTTGCAGAAATTTTGTGAACCTTTGAGAAGCTTTAATCCTTTCAATTTTATTTGTACTAATTTCTATGTTATTAGGCCTGCATGAGCCACATTCCTTCTGTTGCCAGCAGGAAGTCTTAGCCTAAAGGCGTATGTGTGCTGAGTTGTGGCTTTTATGTGGTTATATGCGTGTTAGAGTATGTGTGCCTGCTTATGCCATGCTTAGCCTGCGACTTTTTTTTTGTATACAATCTTCTAGTAGTCAGTCGTCGGCACTGACTTTCGCTGACTCTCACTTTGGCCTTAAAATACATTTTTATGTGTGCACATATACACATCATCGTTCGGTCGTCGCTCATACGCCATGGTGTGCCAAATTATATAAATACATATATATGTTTATGCTGGCATTATAGTATTTCCTCTTCATTATAACCTAAACTTGTTTTATGTTTTATCGTGTTTGCATGTTTTTATTGCTTTGTTGTTGTCACACTACTTTTCCCACAGTTTTTGTGTACACAAATTTCGTAGTATATTTGTTTGTACGTTTTCATCCTTTCTCATGCAACTTTTGCATTACTTCGAATGCTTTGTTTTGGGTGTGCTCTACTTGTTTGCATACCCGTTTCCCTGGCAGCTATTTGCTCACTTATTTATTTTCTCTAAAATTATTCAAAACTTGTGTAGGGTTTTGTGAAGTGTTATTTGTGGTATTTTCAATTTTCGTTTTCATTATTTCCTGACATTTTTCTTGATAACAATGTCTACATATATACATATACACACATATTTACATGTAATGGCTTTTGTCGCTGCCATTGACCTAGTACACACTACTATTCAAACATATTTATAACACATTCAGTCGCATATATTTGCATACAAACATATATATATGTATGTATATACATGCCAGACATTTGTAAATATAAACATATAGAAAATAACGCGTTTGTTGCTTCACATTTGCATTTTTTTGTTGCTTTTCATGCGACAACTTATACTCGTTTACATTTTCAGCCTAGCACAGCATAGCACATAGTCATCGCACCTCCAGTACACAGCTCAACACGCACCGCTTCTATTGATTTAACAATTTATGATTTTTTGTTTGTTTCCTTTTCCGTCACCAAAGCCATTTTTCATTTGCACAATTTATGCGTAAAGTAGCAAAACAGCTCAATATTTTCATTAATTTTTTGCTTCTTTTGCAATTTTCCTAGCTACTTTTGCCAAAATAATGTAAAACCTTTCACATTGTAACACCTTTTTCTTCACAAATTTACATTAATTTTTCCGCCACTAATTTCCATTATAAACACTCTTTCGTTTTATTAGCCTCAAGCCACTTGAGTTTTAGTGTTTGTGCTTGTGTGCGTGTAGCAAGTATGCTTCTTTCCTTTTCAACAAAAAAAAAAATTATATATTTTCTTGTCTTTATTCTTATTTTAGTTGGTGATTTCGTTCGCGTTTTTACCAACAGCACCCGCACGCAACGAGACTACTTGGCCGATTGAAAGCAGTGCGCTCGCTTCATTTCAGTTGACTAGTAGGCGCTGTCGGCGTTCTCATTTTTTGGTTACACATACGCTCTGGTGCCCGCATAGCTCTTAAAAACCTTAAGGATTTGTTGTTTTACTGTGTCAAACCACATGTCGCTCTCATATATGTCAAAAGTTACTGTTACTTTATATTTGCGCATACTCTAATCCATGCTGTGAGCGAAGACTGCCTCTCTCCGCTTTCAAACATTTATTTTCTGTTCTCTAAATATAATATTTACATTTGAAGTTGGCTGCGATTGTGAACGAAATTAATGGCGCGCATATTCTTTCTTTTTGAAAAGAACATTCTTTAGTACTTTTGCTCACATTTAAATCATAAACACAATTTTGCTTGTTTCAGGAAAAACTGCTTTCTTGTAAAAATTCAAAAATAAAATCGGATAAGAACTACCTAGGAGTGATTTCCGCTTACTTTAGTTGCTAGTGAAGACCTTAGATATAAACATCTCTTAAACATAAGCATACATATGTTGAAATAGACATAATTAATTGGTTTTAAAAATACTTTAGAAGCTGGTACAAAAAATATACCAAAAACGAGTTTTGCGTTAAGTATAATTAATTAATTTAATTTATTTTTATTTTTATTTAGACATTGTTTTAATTTTTTATTCAATTTTACTTTACTTTATTTTCTGAATTAATTAAATATAATTTTACTTTATTTTATTTAGTTTATTTTATCTTAATTTATTTTATTTCATGTAATATAATTTAATTTAATTTAATTTAAATTTAATTATTTTTGTTTTACCTTATTTTACTTCATTTTTATTTCTTTTATTTTATTTTATTTTAATTCATTTGATTTAACTTAGTTTAATTTAATTTTAGTTTATTGTAATTTATTTTATTTTATTTTATTTTATTTTATTTTATTTTATTTTATTTTTTCCTAATTTTTTATTTTAATTTGATTTTATTTTATTTAATATTATTTTATTTCATTTTACTTTATTTTATTTTTACTTGTTAATTTTTTTTAATTTTTTTTAATTTTTTTTTTTTACATTATTTTATTTTATTTCATTTTATTTTATTTCATTTTTGTTTATTTTATTTTATTTTATTTTATTTTATTTTTTTACTATATTTTCATTTTAATTTATTTTATTTTAATTGATTTTACTTTACTTCACTTTATTTTATTTCATTTTACTTTATTTTGTTTTCTTTTATTTTACTTTTGTTATTTTATTTCATTTTATTTTGTTTTATTTTTTTTGCTATTTTTTTATTTTAATTTATTTTATTTTATTTTATTTTATTTTATATTATTTTAGTTCATTTTACTTTATTTTATTTTATTTTATTTCATTTTACTCTATTTTATTTTATTTTTTTTGTTTTATTTTTATTTTATTTTTTTTTTATTTTATATTATTATTTTTATTTTATTTTATTTTCTTTTATTTAATTTTTCTTTATTTTATTTTATTTTATTTTATTTTATTTTATCTTATTTCTTTACTATATTTTTATTTTTATTTATTTTATTTTATTTGATTTTGCTTTACTTTATTTTATTTTATTTCATTTTACTTTATTTTATTTTCTTTTATTTTACTTTTGTTATTTTATTTTATTTGATTTTATTTTCTTTTATTTATTTTTATTTTGATTTGATTTTATTTTATTTCATTTTACTTTATATTATTTTATTTCATTTAACTTTGTTTTATTTTATTTTATTTCATTTTCCTTTAATTTATTTTCTTTTATTCTACTTTCTTTATTTTATTTTATTTCATTTTATTCAATTTTATTTTTTTACTATTTTTTATTTTGATTTATTTTATTTTATTTTATTTTATATTATTTTATTTCATTTTACTTTAGTTTTTTATTTTATTTTACTTTTTTTATTTTATTTTATTTTAATTTATTTTTTTACTATTTTTTATTTTGATTTATTTTATTTTATTTTATTTTATTTTATTTCATTTTACTTTAGTTTTTTATTTTATTTTACTTTTTTTATTTTATTTTATTTTAATTTATTTTTTTACTATTTTTTATTTTATATTTTTAATTTTATTTTATTTGATTTTACTTTATATTATATTATTTTATTTTACTTTACTTTATTTAATTTAATTTTAATTAACTCTATTTTATTTGAATTATATTTGTTTTTATTTCATTTTATTTATTTTATATTACTTCATTTTATTTTATTTATTTTATATAATTTTCTTTTATTTTATTTTATTTCATTTTATTTTGCTTCATATATTTTTTTTCTGTTCTGTTTTATTTAATTTAATTTTTTTATATATTTTTTATTTATTTTTTTTTTTTTTTGTAATTTTAATTTTTTCAATTAAAGTGATATTTTTTTAATTGTATTATATTTTAATTTAATCTGTTTTATTTTAATTCATTTTATTTTGTTTTACTCTATGTAATTTTTCTTATTTTATCTTCTTTTTATTTATTTATTTTATTTTATTTTGTTTTATTATATTTTATATTAATGAATTAACTTCATTTTATTTTAAATCGTATATTACTTCATTTTATTTTACACTATTTTAGCTTCTTTTATTTGATTCTATTTTATATTCGTGCATTGAATTTTTTTTTGCTACTCTATTTGTTGTTTTTTACATTATTTTATTTTTTCTTACATAATTTTTTCCATTTTTTTTGTCATATTTTATTTTAATTATATTATTTTGTTTTAATTTATTTTTTTAATGAATTACATTGTTTACTCTCCAAAGCGCATGAGCGAAGCGTTGCCTGGGTAACATGGGGTTTAGTAGCTTACCCAGCTAAATAAATTTTGAAGCTTCTCTTATTAATTGACTATGTAGATAAGCCATATAGGTTACGTTTAATATTTTTGCTAAATAAGTCGGACTCACAGCCAACGTCTCCTTATTTCGTTTCCGAAAGATAACGATGAAAAATGTATGGAGGGCTAATGGATACTTCAAAACTGGAAGATATACAAAAAAACCGAAGTAATCAGGAAATTGTCTTTTCTTCATACAAACTGCAAGTATTTTTAACACGGTGATGTGTTACGAAAGAGTAGTTATTGGGTTTCAATGTACTGTTTTCGAACTAGTTAAAGAAATGAAATAAAAAAGGGAAATGAAATGAATTGTAAAGGTAATAAAGTAAGTAAATATTAAATTTATATAAATAAAATTAAATTAATTTTAAATATTTGTAAATGATATCAAAAAAATTGACTAGTAGAAGTTTAGTTCTATCGGACCAGTTAAATCTAGCACTACAGGACCCATCTAAATGAATGTATGTATGTATATACGTATTTAGACATGTACATAGCTCAATATTTTGTCAAACATTACTTTACCAAATATTGATATAT
Organism: Neoceratitis asiatica; assembly: GCA_030068015.2. Classification (NCBI taxonomy): domain Eukaryota; kingdom Metazoa; phylum Arthropoda; class Insecta; order Diptera; family Tephritidae; genus Neoceratitis; species Neoceratitis asiatica. The sequence continues at coordinate 37,537,695 of CM061528.1, forward strand.
TTCACATATGTGAACGAGAAGAATACATATCGATAAAATGGGTCGTTTTCCACACAATATAGATTGTAAGCATACGTCATATATGTATATATATGTACTATGTATGTATATGATGAGCGTTTACTCGTTTTGTTTATGTTATTACTAATAACAATTTTTATCAATAAAGACCAAAAATAATAATAGTTTTTGAAGTCATTTGTTTCATCTTCACATTGTTCGAAAGTTTTTGTTTACAAAAGTGCATTGACACATACGAGTTTTTATATATGTACATATATTGATATATATGTATGTGTATGTACCGTGAAATGCAAGTTCAAAGTTTAGAAGTGAGCGTAACAGCCCTTCTAAATAAAACGAACAAAAACACCTGCCAAAAAACCACCACCAAATAACTCATAGCCACATGGGTGATTATTATTTATAATAAATGCTAACCTACATTCATATATTCGATAGTAACACCTTCATTTACTCAGTCAATCAGGTAATACTGAGTTGTGCATATTATAAACTTAATGTACTTACTGGTCGATAAAATAAATAAAATAACAAATTTTATTGGCTTATACATCACCAAAATTGTCAAAAGTATTTTTCAGAACTTCAAAAAAGTTTAATTTGAATTTGAGTTATCACTCACCCACACGCACGCATCAATTTGCGCTAACTGAAAGCCAACTTTATCGGTTTCTACAATTTAATTTTATTAAAACTAAGCATCGAGAATACTAACAAAAGTAAAAGGAAAAATATATTTTCAATAGAGTTGAAATTTATTAGCAATGTCTAGCGAATTTTATTCGGATGAAGAAAAATATGCGAATGAGTCCTTTGAAAATGACACAGATGAAATACCGGAAATATCAGAAACGGAAAGTGAAAGTGGCAATGAGCCGGCTTTAGTAACGTCAAACAGTACCGTAAGCATATAAACATACATACATATGTTCTCCAGATTGTTCTATACATAAATTTCCACTATATTTCTATGCAGCTCTATGCCTATGCCCACAGCCGCTTTAATGGACGAAAGAGCTCCTTACAAAATAAAAATTATGTGCCTTATGATAGTTCCTCCGAAGATGATCAGGATGTGGTGATAAGTGAAACAATAGCCGAAATCAATACAGAGCCAATGTGCATGGATGACGCTATGAAGATACCGAAAATAATTTTAAAATCATCATTAACACGACGCGGCAGCTCGGCACGTATGAGCGAGAGGAAAAGAAAATTATCATTAGAGCCATTATCCATTGTGGAAATACCCAATAGCGCTTCAAATGCCAGTGACAATGTCGAAGGGAATGTGGACGAAGTCTCGGACAATAATAATGATAATGATGTTGAAGAAGAAGAAGAAGAAGAAGAAGAAGAAGAAGAAGAAGAAGAAGAAGAAGTGTCAAAGGCCGTTGTTGAACAAGAAAATGATAACGAGCTCCTAAAGATATTCAATAATTTGACTTGTGTTCAAAGTGATAAACCATTGACGACGCTACCAAGCCCAGAGCGTGAAGAAAGAGTAATACCAACTAATCTGAACCAACAACCTGTGCCGACAATTCACGAGGATGAGCCCTATGAAGAGTTGCAAATGAAAAAAAATGATCTAAATAATTCATCAACAGAGAAACATCCAAGAATTGAAGTACACTTTTCCAATTCCAACATTGGCAGTGAATGTGCAACGGATGACATTGAGCAAGAACTCGTCGAATATGAGCCCAGTATTGATGTAAATATCACCAGTGAAACGCCAACCAGTTTTAATTCAGATGATTATGCGTTTCATTTGAATTTCCTGCGCGGAAATAGTTCGAGTGAGAGATTTAAGTGAGTTAAAATAAATTGATTATAGTATTTATTTATGAAATTTATATCGAGTTTATCCCATATTTTTGTAGAATTCGTTCAAACCAACGTAAAAGTTGGAGTTTCTCTAATGACCGAATGCGTGAAATTGAGCGCCACAATCATATATTGCTACGAAAAATACTCTCACAGAAGCCTACCTACCATTTGACCACACAAAAGCCAACAAAGGTGAGGTAAAAGTTTAGTTAAGCTTACATGGGTTGTAATCATTGCATCTATTGCGAAATTCTGATATTTCAATTATTTCATGCCAAAAACACAGTTTGCTACATTACCTTCAACCTCACGTATCACTAGTGCCGCTATCAACCGTAAAAAGAAGCAACGACAGATTGATCTTGATAACCAAGGGCTTAAGCGACGCATCGAGGCTATAACACTTCGCCGACCAACTCTACAACATTTAAATTAATTTGAAAATTTTTAATTACGTATACATATATTTTCTATTATTATTTGAAACTAAATGTCGAACAGTATAAAAAATACATATGTATATCTTTTGGTCATTTAAACATTGCTGGTAAAGTACCAATTTTCTTTTGATTTCATTCGTAATATACATATAATTAGTTTTTAAAATAACATTCCCGAGCATTAGATAAAAAATAACTAGACAAAATAACTATTTTCTTAATGAATTAAAGTTTTATATAAATATATATTTAAATTATTCGGAATATCTTATCTAGTCTAACCACAAAAAAATATTACTCGATTGTTTTAGCATCTTCCGTTGCATTTTGCGATTTGGTCAACTCTTCCGATTTATTTAAAAAAGTTTCGCCAAGAGCTTTAATGGCTTTGAGAGCTGCTTCACCATTTCTTTCTTTAAATTCTATTTCATTTTTTATTTTAATCTGTTCACGTTTCTCCAACTCACGGTAAATGACTTGTCCAATCTAATAATTAATAAAGGAATAATATAATATAACGGTGATAAAAGGAAAATATTTGACTACAATTTTGTATGTATGTACTTACATAAACATCAATGGCTGCGTACAATAACTGATTTTCATCGAGTGGAATAACATGCCATTTACTCATACGAACTTTTTTGTTCTTATCCACAGCGTGTTCAACCTAGGTAAGATTTCTTAAACACAAAATTTAGAGTTAAAGTAATGGTCACTTACAATGAAATTAGCTAGGCGCTCCAAGCTCCAACGACCACCTGTTTGACACACCTGATTACACCAAACACCCAAGTCAACGCACTTTTCAATAAGATGCTCAGCATTCACTTCTGGAAAATCTCGAGCCAGTTTGCGAAAATCACTTAAATTAGAAAGAAATACATTTGATTTGCGCCGTAAGAATTGAGCAAGAATATTTCATTTCATACCTTTTTATATTTACGCCATGTAATCGAACTTTGCGATGCTTTAGCAAAGCCATCAGCGCAGCTGGGAGGCGTTTTAAATTGGTTAATTGGAATATATAACAACAATGTTCCTCCACGCAAATTTGTATGACAGCAGATTTGCCAGGTCCAGTTTGAAATGAGAAAGGCCATTCCATATCAAAAGCCATAGGCACTAACTCCATGTGTTCCTGTTTTTCTACCCATTGCCTGTGGTAAATAATGAGAGACAATATTAAATTTTAAGATTAAATTTTGTTACCATAATCAATAGTGCTTATATTTAGCAACTACTAACATAATCAAATCACACGTTTCAGCTATTTCATGACCTTGTGTATAATATTTGATAGCGCCTTTGTATTTTATAAATGGTAGTTTTCTTTTAATTTCTATTTCTTCAGGAATAGCAATCTCATCCTCGGCCATCGAGCGTGTGTTACGTGTCAAGCGTGCGCTCCGGCGTTTTGGTGGATTGTCATCTTGTACTATATTTTCTTTATCCTTGGGCACAACTACAGCATCCTGAGAGTGTGAAATTTACTTGTAAGCAAATAAGACCCAGTTAGGAAGCGATCATATTTACCTTATCTTGACTTCGTTTTCTGCGTTGAGTACTCATTGTGTAATTATTTGCGAGTTTATAAATTAGCGGCGTTAAGTTAAAATGTAGCAAACAACCTATTCAAAGAAAACAAATAAGCATAGTTGTTTTCTCAAAAGCAGCTGCCTCCATAAAAGTTTTTGGCGCCAAGAAATTCAGTGTTGGCAAACGGTAATGAGTCCTTTAACTGAACTGTCCTCAAAAGCATAAAAAGTTTCTATTTTTAAAACCTCGTATGCAAATTATTTGCAAGTAAATGCGCATATATATATATATATATCGTTTTAAAGATTAGTATTTTTGATAAATATTTAAATTAAATACACCTGATTTTCAGCGAAACTAGTATTTATAACTAAATTTCCAATAACAGCTAAATTTGTCACAAAATAATTGGGACCAGTTTTTAAAGATATCAACCCTGTTGGATAAACAGCTGTCTATGCTTGTCTAACCTCAAATAAACAAATAACCGGCTGCAAATTCAACCAATTCGATTTGTTTTTAAAATTAATTTTTAGAAAATATTTAAAGAAGGAAATTTTTTTTTAACATGGATACAAGTGTAAATACGTTCTTCATATCGGAGAAAATATCAAAAATACGATGGTTGCCGGGTGATTTACAAGCCAGCGAACGTTTTTTAACTGGCACCTGGGACATGCCAGCAAACTATGTACGTCTTTGGCGTTTGCAGCAGAATCGATATGCTGATGACTATAATGAGTTTGTACCGCGCTGTAGCGACAAACAAGAGTTCAATAGTGATATAACTGGTCTAGAGTTCGTTGACAAGGATTTGGCCGCTGTCAGTTGTGCCGATGGTTTGTAGCTGTAAATTTTTTTATGTTTACTTTAAAGTCTAAACAAATAATACTTTGGTAGGTCGTCTAACAATTCTTCAAGTTAAACGTGCTGTGGACGATGATAGCTTCGAGCAAATAGCTCAAAGTGATATTTTACACAAGTATAACGCCAGTGGGGACTCAGCTCCCTGCACCGGTATCTCAGTGTATGAAAGAGATATTGCTACAGTCGGTGAAGATGGCTATTTGAATGTTGTCGACGTTAATGATGTACATAAAGTACGACGAAGCATCGAGGCAGATAGTATAGCGCTCACCGCAGTAAAATATGTAAATCCACATGAGGTACTTACAGCTAATCGAATGGGCGTTATACGTATGTTTGATATACGTGCCGCTGTTGATGAAGTAGCCGTCACTGCATTCATGACTTCATGTGAAGAAGAGAAACGTTCAAATTATGTATCGGCACTCACATCGCATCCTACCCAACCACACATTATATTGGCCGGTTCAGAAGAAGGCTCCATAACAGTATGGGACCTACGACAACCTGGTTTTCCAGCATCTTATCTAAGTGCACACAACAGCGCTATTACTGAAATTGGTTTTCATCATAGAGAACCTTCAAAGCTTTACACAGCGTCTGAATGTGGTGAACTATGGCTGTGGATGCAACAATCGGATATGAATATAACAACTATGGAGAATCAAACAAATGAAAATGTAAATCCTTGGTTAAATGGAGAGCGCGCAAAGAATCGCATTAATGTCACATGCCTAATTTCCAATTTGCGTAAATCTATTAATTCATTTGATGCGAGCGGTTCGAAGATCATATGCGGTAGCGATAGTGAAGCCATTTATGTCATCGATAGTATGTATTAATTGTACTCTTAGTGTTAGTAGTTGGAATAAATTATATTTATTTTTCTAATTAAAGTGTTTTATTGTGTAAAGGTTTTGCATGCAGATGCACATATTTATACAAAAGGTGGTGAAATGAAAATACTTGTTTTCGCCTAGTACAGACATGAACCCTGGAAATGGATACGGGAAGTAAAAACAGTTCGCGACTACCGGAAACTGCAACTATTTCCAATTGACCACAGGGTGTCTAAGTTCTTTTTTCTTTCGCAAATTTACTCGAAATGGAAATTATATATGTATGTATATATTTGCTGATCTTTGTCTCGATGGAACGATATAAGTTATTGAACTGCTTTTATAACTGCTTTTAACCATATTTTTCTAATGTCTTAATTTGCTGGTAAGGTAACTTTTGTAGTAAAGTTTCTTCCAATCACACAAAAAACTTCATGCTCGCACACCGTAATATAGCAAATATTGTTGTAGCGAGTTGTTCATTCGTACGTCCACCTGGATCGTTTATTATTACAGAGATTAGTCTGACAGCTGATACTGGTAGTTTATTCATACGTTGTCGCAAATTTCTTTGAATATTGCTCTGCCACTTTTTTGGTTTTATTCATACCCGTCAAGAGATATTCTTGAAATTCTTTAGTATTATTTGTTATAGAACCAAACAAAATTAAGTGGAATTTCATAAATAACACAAAAAAAACCCTAAAATATGTGACCAAATTTTATTCCACTTAATTTACAAAAAGGACGTAAATATTTTGTGGCTGGCGCATCAATTTTCATGTAGGCGTGTCATATTGCAACTCATCTACGCCTTTCAAGCTATGAGCACATATATGTATGTACATATGTATATTTACATTCATGTGTTCATTTTCCACGCAACAATGCTTTTATCATTGTCCATGAATTGTCTTCTCGTCCTTGCCATGCTACAGGTTGAACAATGAAAAGCTTTACTGTCATACAATCTGCAATTTGTGGTCAATACGGGCAATGTGAATTAAAAGAAATCAACAAACGTGAATTACGGATGCCAACCAGCTTTTGGTCATCGAAGCTACAATTTTGTTATGTGTAATTAAATTATCCATACATTTACGAAGTATCATTAAAAAAATGCGCGAAAAAAATTATAATCCAGCAGGAGATAGAAAAATGTCACAATACTGTTTACTTGTGCGCTGAAAGAATGACGAGAAACATTTATTTCCATTATACATATGTATGTACATAGGAGTGAAAGCGTTAAGTTTTGAAGGGTTATAAATAGGCTGTGCAAAAGTTATCAGATAATGGGGGTGGGAGGCGGTCTCAAAAGTGAACGAAAACTTTTTGTGTAAATTTCCCAATGGAATTTTTTTTTGCTTCAGTGTTTTGAAACCAAGCATGGAAAATACCTTAAGTGAATGCATAATTGAGCAGGTTTAAAATTATAAAATTAATTAAAAATTATTATGCTCTATTTTTATATATGAATAATAAATATAGTACATATTCTAATAAACATTCCACGTACAATTAATTAAGAGAAAATCATGAATTTTCTTGATTGAGAACATTAAAGTTAAAAGATTGTCCTTGTTAATCGTTAATATTCATGGCGATTGAAAGACAATTCGTAAGTTGAAGTCATTTAAACTGAAAATTTGAATTTTCCTGTAAATAGCGCTGTGATGGACGAGGCGCTTATAAATTCCAAGTCAATAGGATAGTTGGTGGTGGAGAACTATCCCTCCGTGTGTGCTTGTGAAACGAAATAAGCATGACTATAGATTTTTTTCAACTTAATTATACAGAAAATTTAATGTAAAATTAACCAGAAATGCGACTCTTTTTTAGAAAATATCGGTTCCAGATCCAATTCCAAGAAAATATTTTATATCATCCCTTTTCCAACAAACCAGTAATTAGAAAAATCGGTTCAATATTTGTTGAGTTATAAATTGTAATTAATTGTAATTAGTACGTCTTTATTATGTAAATATAAAAATGATAGGTTTAAGCAACGATGACGGTTTAACTATACTATCTTTGACTTTGACAGACAGTTACATCGTACAGGCCTACAAGTAACAAAACTCCTAATTTTCACACATACACTCTCACTTTTTTACACATACATGTTTAACAGAACGCTGTGTGAAGAACAGAAATTGGAATAAGAATAGAATGGAATGAAAAAGCGAATTTGGGAATAGGCACCAACCGCAGGCATGAGCCGCGTGTTGCCTATCAACTATTTTTGCTACGTTTCCATGAATTTTGAGCAAAAACCGCTAGTTTTAGTAGAAAGTGTTGCCGTGCTAAATATATTTGCTATGAAAGTTTTAAATTAGTTTTCAGAGTTCATTTTAAATTTAAGAAGATTTAAAAAAAACTAAAGGTGGAGATTACACTTAATTGATGGTAATGTATTATATATATAAACTTTATTATTATGGGGGGCTTAAATTCAAAAATTTTAAAATTTAAGTCTCTTATTAAAACCTAAATTTTCATAATAATTTAACATTGATTACATCCCTGTGAGACATTACTTCAATTTTAATAGCGATGAAAACGGAAAGTTTAAATTTCGGGAAATAGTGATAGTATTATATTATTACATTTTCCTTTGATATTTCATTGCTGTGCATATAATAATTTGTTATTCCAACTGAAAAATTTTAAATTTATTTGAATTCAAATTATATACATTCAGAATATTTTTACTCCTGTTAGGGACTTAGTAAACTTTTATTGTACATATGTCTATAGTGAGATATGATTCAGTTTTGGACTAAATCATTCAAATTTTTATGCAATTTTTCTACAATTGTACATGCCTGTGTGTGTATATGTATGTGTGAATATATTATATTCATAACCCTGCCAACTAGCACTGGGTAAAAAACTAGATAATTGATGGTGTGGAAAAGCAATACTTAAAAACTTAACAAAGGATAATTAAAAAGAAATTTAATATTTTGTATATATGTTTTTAGTTTTGTATAAACTAATAAGTAAAAACTTGATGCTTTTTCAATATTTGCTACTAAAAAATGCGTTAGTACTATTACTTCTCTTGATATTTATTTCGTCCCTGGGTCAAAAAGTGGATTATTTCGATCAGGTGATCTCAGCTGTTTTTTGATCACATGGCAGTTTTTCTACTTGTAGGCCTGTACGATGGACAGTTACTCACTGGGTTATTTCCATCGTATGGTCAAAAAACTGCTGAGATCACCTGATCGAAATAGTCCACTTTTTCACTCAGGGATGTATTACATATGACTAAAGTGAATGATAAATTTAGAACGTAAACTAAATTACATGACTCAAAAAATAACAAAAGAAAACAATTCCCAAAAAAGTGAAATAAGTAAAAAAAACTCAATAAAAACCAAACTGTTTTGAAATACATCATATAATTCAGGTCCACTCGTTCAACACAGACTACTAAGTCATATATAAATATATAAAACGTTCACAAATATTTAATTTATACCCGCCTTAATAATAAATTTATTATATACATTAGATTTCCATCAATAAATTCGTTTTTTTTAATCTTCTAAAACTTACGGTAAGCTCTGTAAGCAAATTTAGAACCTTTCTCGAAGACATATTTAGCACGGCAACACACTCAACTAAAAACTAGCGGTTTTGCTTAAAATTCGGGGAATTATAGCAAAAATAGGCAACCCGCGGCTCGTGCCTGTGGTCGCAAATTTTCTCCTCGCACTTTATGTGAAAAAAAAGGGAACACATCGACAAAAGAAATCAGCTGTCAAAAACTAAAGCCGATGACAGACAAGACTATTTCGTCACGTTGCGTGACAGATTGACTTTGAAGTCTAAGATGAATACATGCAACAACAAAATTACCCTCAAATGCGACGAAAATCATGGCTCATACGTATTTCTTGCGCACAGGTCTCGATATGTATATATTTAATTGTCGCTTTAAATCACTTTTCACGATTTTTTGTTGAGCTCCTCCACTGATTTGTGGTGTGCGCTTGGATGTTTTTCAAACTAATAGACCATTAGTTTATTTGAAGCTCCCTCCGAACGGAACAAGAGTTTTGTGAATTGTCATCCCTTTTTTTGTGTGATACGCTTACGCTCTTAGATGCTTTTTAGACAGATTTATGGTCCAAAACTTCAAACCTAAAAAATCGGCCTGGCTTCCAAGTTTGAATGAAATATCTCAAAAATCTGCATTCAAACAGACGGACGGACATGGCTAAGTCAACTCAGCTCGTGATTCTGATACGATCGGCATAATTTTCCGAAGGTTTATCTTTTCTTCTTTTAGTACTTATGTATATTAATATTCGGGCCTAAGTTAATATGCCATTTAATGTATAAAAATCGCGTGATTTTTGAAATTATTTTAACCATTTGTCTGAAAATTTTTTTGTCCGTATTGTGTCAAGCCTAGATTATGTTTTTTTTTCGCTCCTTAAGGTCTTCCTAGGAAGTTTGAATATGAATATCTGGAAGTAAGACGAACGGCACTACTCTAATCTAAAATATACTTCCACAAAATAACTTAAACATATATGTACATATACATATAAGTATGGCCTTCAACCGCTATGGATACAACAACTCCGTAAAACTCAAAACCATCTGCATCCTCTGCATATTAACACCTTATCAATTTTGATCAAACTCTTGATCTGGGATTTCTTTTTATTTTTCTTAAAAAGGGATCGTTATATGGTTCTGGAAAAAAAATAGTCTCAATTAAATTGAATAACAAGTACGACTTCGCATAAGCAAAAAGTCACTTACATACTAAATTTAAGGTAAATTAAACGGTATATTTGACTTTTTGGAATACATCGGTATCAGATCCACTCCTATATTAATTTAGGCAAACCAATAATACGATTTTTTCGACAAGGTCTAGCCCTGATCCATTGCCCTTATTTTGCTCTAGGATTTCTCTTGTTTGGCCAGAGACCAATCCAAATTGGTGCGAATTATCGAAATCGGACCAGGCGTTCTTGAGTTATACGAGGGTTGCTTGATATATTTCGGGATTAGAGAACAAAAACAAATATTAACTATCTTACTTCGCTCAATATTCTCAATCAATATCTATACATTTTTCCATGAGTTTGAATCAATTGTCGAAGCATTTTTGCCACTCTGATCGTTTCATCTGAAAAACAGGCGTTCTGAGCGCATCTTCAGGTGTCAAAAAACTTTGGCCTCTCAGTTAATTTTTTACGTATGGGAGTAAAAAAGGAGTCATTCGGCGGATGACCCATCAAATCAATGTTTTGAGTGCTCAAAAATCCAGATTCGTCTTCGGCGGTTGGTTTTCCTGATTTCGTGAAAGACAACTGGCAAACAAATAGTTTTGTACCACTCAGAATTTACTATTCTGTGTTTCTTTAGTGGTACATTTGCATAATATGCAGTTAAAAAAAAAGTCAACCGTTTGCTGGAAAGTGCTTCGTGCGCGAACAACTTTTGTAGTATATTCGGCTCATCTTGAAACACACATACAGTGGACTGATGTTAACTTTCGGACTCATACGCGTAAATACACGATTCATATTCTTATCATGGTATAATATTTTTAACATTTCTCTCAACCATTTGACACGAGACTTTTTTGAGAGATTGACGAATTGTGTGGGTTCCAACGTGAACACATTTTCTTTATAATCAAATGTTCATGCAATGTTGAATGTTGGCTAGTCCCTCTTGTGCTTTTAAATCACATGACGTTCTTGCAATATCAGTTTGCGCACAGCATCAATAGTTTCCGGAATTAACAACTGTTTTTGGACGACTTTCACGTAATTCGCTTGGGAGTGATTTACGACCTTGATTGAATTCACCATACCATCGATAAGCTCGAGTCCTTGATGGGGCGTCATCGGCAAAAATTGAATTTAATTCAGCGATGCACTGTCGCTGAGTTAATCCACGTCGAAAGTTGTAAAAAAATAATCGCGCTAAAATGTTCGCGATTCGATTCAACAGTATTTTTTCTCCAGGAAGTGTACCAGGAGCCAACCTAACCAAAAAAGTCGTATTTAAAGCATCTAGAAATATTAAAATTGGTACTTGCACATATATAGTGACTGCGTATTGGTACTGAAAATCATTGAATAAAATATTAAATAATAACCCATTTGTTCAGATATATATAAAAACAAGAAATATTGTTTCGGTAAGTGGTCTTTTTAGGTATTAGCCGACATATTTTAACTGCGCATTAAGAATTGCTTGAATTATTTTTGCATCTCTTGTGTGGACGCAGACAATTATTTGGTACAATATAGAATAAAAAAGCTCTATTGAGCGGACTTGAATCTCTTTTCAATGAACAAAGGGATTAGTTTTCCATTACAAATCCGCGGTAAGATTATCTTCAGCAGGGAGTATTAACAAGACTGATATTTTAAGTTACAGTAAACAACACAAATAGCGCTCGTATGTCCGAACGTTCTGAGTTTGTATAACTTCGAAAATGTCCAACTTTACGATAAATTTTTCAGTTGCCAGATCGCAACATTAGGGTTTGCCAAATCCCGATATATACAAGGCAAGCCTCGTAAGCATAATAACTAACCTCACTTATTTGTATATATATAGATTTATTTTTTTTTAATAAAAATTATTATTTAAGTATATAAAAACTATACATATAAAATGTAATTAAAATATATATATACAATATATACATATACATACATACATAGTATATACTTGTAAATATATTCACACAAATTAATATACATACTGAATACATATGTTTATATACGTTATCGGTCGATAGATGGATTGTTAACAACTCAAGCTATTTGTGGTATTTGTTAAATCGTGATAAACTCAAATATTTTCATACTACAATGCAACTCTGAAATAAATATATGTTTAACAGTATATTATTTATATGTGATATTCCTTCAGCCGTTGCCGCTCATTATTATTATTATTTTAAGCAAAATCATTTTTGTTTGGATAATTGAATTGGAAATACGACCAAATGAGATTAACATATGTAGTCATTTAAATAATGAATCAAAAAGTTGTATAAATAACCCTGTTAGCTTAAATACACTAATTTAAAATAAGAATTATACTATTGTTGCATAAGGCTTCGAAATCTCATCATCTTTATATAGTAAGCATGGGCGCGTAAAAGGCTGTGTTATATCGTTGATCCAGATATTCGCGACTAAATAATTAAATGAAACAAAATTTAAAAAAAATAATTTTAATCAAAATAAATTATTATTATCTATTATTATTATTATCTGAAATTTGTCAACATATAGTCAACATAATAATGTGCTTTTAATGTACTCACTCCACTTGGAACCCTTCAACACCGGACACGCGGCATGTCTCGTACGATAATCGGCCTGCAATGACCGGTGTAAATTGTACCAGAAGAGTACATTGCCCTTTTTGGGTTTAATGGCGAATTTTAGGTTTGGAAAGGCGGTAGCACCACCCTGTTCGACTTCCGATAGCTGAAAAGCGAAACAGAAGAATGCATAAAAACTGCTTTTAAAACTCAAACACACACACTTACATAAAAAATAGCAGTCGCAATGCGATTACCCAATCCTTCGGGTATACGTTCAGTGTCCTAAAAGCATACAAATAAAACATAAAACCAACAGTAACTAATTTCATTGTAACACTCATGCAATGTTACTCTAACCACACTATTCAACTTTACAATTGCGAAACCATCATTACTTACCAAATAGAAGTCCCAATGCGGTTCATAGTGTCCGCCCAGTCCATAATTGGCTACCTGCAGTTTTTCGCAGCGTGTCACATCGAGCCCGGTAATATCGTGTAAATCACGCAACATGCCTAACATATAATCATGCTCCTGATAGCCCAGCCATGCATTCTTGCTGATACGGAAGTTGGTAGCCTTTGACATAGTGACCACATCACGTACAGTGGAGCGTTGCATGCGTGGTTCGGCCATATATTTGATGGTAGCAATCTTAGTGTCGTCAATAAAATCGTGAATTGTCACCACTAACGGATCCAGACTGTGTTCCTCCAGTTTGAATGGTGCGATAAGACGATAAGGATGTTGATTGCTTTCGTAGCGACAACGTAATGGACGTAATTGTGTTGGAGAGGCGGTGATTTCGCCACGACATACCTTCTTATACGTTTCAAATTCCTCGGTTTGCTGCGTATGTATGTATGTATGTATGTGTGAAATGAAAGTGTAAATGAGTTGATGCGTTAAGCTTTGGCGTACATAAGTGGATGGCGAGTCTCGACTTACGTGGTAGGTAGAGGGATTTGTGGTTAATGTTGGTTTTCTTTCACCGACTGGTGTGAGTATTGTGTTTTTCACATATTTTGCTGTTGGTCGCGTGGGATCGCGACTTAAGATATCATCGGACAGTTTGAGTGCAGTTTCCAGGTCACCTGTCAAATTTTTATTACTAAATTCATTCGCTTCAAAAACTTATATATCCGACTCACCTAAGTTAAGTAGATTTTTCGCCACGTCCTCCACATAATCGAAGGTGTGTGGTTCTCTGTAATAGGGCTCGCGACTAAGACGTTGCATAGACTCTTTCAGCCACATTTTTGTATGGTTATACTCTTCTAAATAGAACAATTGTTTGCCCAATACGAAACAATCTTGCCAAGTCATGCTGGTGCTGAAGTGTTTTGAAAATAAAAACTTTCAAATTAAAGACAATTTCAACCTTAGATATCCGTAAAGTATTGTTTTTGTATAAATCCATAAAAAGAGTAAGTAATTTGAATATAAGTGAGAATATTTTCGTTGCTCTCTAAAAGAGATGACTTAGAACTTTAGAAAAAGTACCCATAGGTTTGGCCAGGAAGAACTTTTTCCAAAGATCTTCAAAAGTTGAGTTTGACTTTTTTGTTGTATAGTTCTGTTCAATGTATAGGATACTATTTGGAAAGTGATTTAAAATAAGTTGCTTGTGGCGTTGACCGGATATCTTTTCAGGCGGAAACTGTATTTAGCTTTAGTGTTTTTTTTTCTAACGAATGGAACACTTATGATGAGGTAAAATCTCTTTTGTTTCGTGAGTCGTGTCAAGCTGTTATGTTTTTTTGTTTGTTCAGTATTGTTTGGCACTTCATCATGGAAAGACTTACGCCTGAACAACGTTTACAAACATTCAACTTAATTACCAAAATTCACATTCTGTAAAGAATGTGTTTCGCGCGCTTCGCTCAACTTATGGTCAACATAATCGACCTACTGAGCGTACTAGTCGCAACACCATCACCCATCTTGAGACCCAGCATTTATTATTGGATAATATTCAACCGAAAGATGCCGGTGAGAACGTAACCGTCAATGGCGACCGTTATCGCGCCATGATAACCGACTATTTGATGCATGAAATTTAAGCTCGTCATCTCCGCGACATTTAATTTCAACAAGACTACGCCACTTCTCACACATCGCATCAATCAATGTGGGGATATGTAAAGTCTAAAGTCTATGCGGACAATCTCGCTTCGATTTCCGCCTTGGAGCAAAACATTACGCGTGTCATTCGCCAGTTACAAGTCGAAATGCTCGAACGAGTCATCGAAAATTGGACTAAACGGATGGACCATCTGAGGCGCAGCCGCGCCCAACATTTGAAAGAGATAATCTTCAAAAAATTAAATCCAAAAAATGTTCTTTCGAATGATAATAAACATTCCCCGATAAATTTGAGCTTTCTGTGTTTTCTTATTTAAAAAAGTAGGGAACCTCAAAATGGATCATCCTTCATATATAAACTTAATAATTTTCTACCTTCCATACCCATATTTAACACCATTCAAGAAACCGCCAGCAATTTGTGCCGTATCCAAATGATAAGTTTCCTGTAGACGCACCAAAGCAGCTGCGGATGCTTTAAAATCTTCTGTGCTGGGGAAGCTTAATGTTTCCCGATAGTCGTTCATTTGTCGCAGGAAGGCTAAAATATTTAATATAGTATGTATGTTTAGTCGAACATTGTTCGTAGAACTTTATTAATCTTTTTTTTTCTACTCACTTTGAGCCGCCTCATCGGACTGCACTCGCTCTTCGTATATCGTCCAATCGTTGGTGAGACGTTTCATCAGTCGATACACATTAACTGGATTTGTTAAGTAATTTTCGGCATTGCGCGCAGCCTGTGCATATTCCATCTCAATACGATGCAATTCACTGAAATGAAGAAAATTTTAAAAATTAGTTACTACGGAAAAATTCTTCTTTAACTTATTGTCTGCCGATTGTACTGGTTTTCACAGATTCAGTTTGGCGGACGTCAAGAGATCTCTTAGCCTACGCTTAACTCAACTTAACCTACTACTACTACTACTGCTACTACTACTACTACTACTACTACTACTACTACTACTACTACTACTACTACTACTACTACTACTACTACTACTACTACTACTACTACTACTACTACTACTACTACTACTACTACTACTACTACTACTACTACTACTACTACTACTACTACTACTACTACTACTACTACTACTACTCTTACTACTGTTACTCTTACTACTACTACTACTACTACTACTACTACTACTACAACTACTCTTACTACTACTACTACTACTACTCTTACTATTACTACTATTACTACTACTACTACTACTACTACTACTACTACTACTACTCTTACCACTATTACTCTTACTACTACTACTACTACTACTACTACTACTACTACTATTACTACTACTACTACTACTACTACTACTACTACTACTACTACTACTACTACTACTACTACTACTACTACTACTCTACTACTACTACTACTACTACTACTACTACTACTACTACTACTACTACTACTACTACTACTACTACTACTACTACTACTACTACTACTACTACTACTACTACTACTACTACTGCGTTGTATTTAAAGGCTGACATTGTTGGTGTTGTTGATGCTGGTTACAAGATAGACGAAATTATTTACAATTTCAATGATATGACTCTGAATAGTGACGTAGGAGCCAAAATGCGAATGCTCTGACAGTTTTTTTCTCTTTTTTGATGAAAGAAAATATTTCGTACCGTTGTTGTTCACCACCTCACCACCAGCCCTATTCGCTTCGCTTCTTTGTCGAACCCGGAGAAAGCAGAACTTATGGTGGCAATGATACTTGTAAAATATTGTACCTTGTATGTTTACTTTGCGGCTCTTATCATTTTCACCGGCATCAGGTTCAACAAATCACAGGATAAGGATTCACCTTTCTAAAAACTCGCTTGGTACTGAACGCCTTGGAGAGGTCCTTCGGTATTCTGACTACGCTTGTGACATAGCCGTATAAGATTGGTAGGGATACCAAACTCAGACATAGAGGCAGATCCTTTTCATGGTATCGAAGGCAGCTTTAAAATCGATGAAAAGGTGATGTGTAACGATTCTTTTTTCTCGGATCTTCTCCATGATTTGAAGCCACATTGAAAGGTTTAATCAGTGTGTGGACGGTGGGCTTTAATCTCTGATGCAATGCGCTCGGAAGGACCTTATATGCGATATTGAGGTGGCTCATACTATGATAATTGGTGCATACTGTGGCATCGAGCACAATTTTCGTCAGACCATATTTTGCAAAGAAGCTAATGCTTGCATCTTGTCAGTTCTTCGCCGCCGTATTTGAATAACTCGGCCGGTAAGACATCGGGTACTGCCCCTTTGCCATTTTTTTAACGGGCAATCGCTATTTACACTTCATCATAGTTGGGTATTGAAATGTCTATTCTATCATCATTAATTGGGTATTCGGGTTCACCATATCCGAATTTTGCCCTTTCCGTGCCATTCAGCAGATTGAAGAAATGTTCCCTCCATAAGCTCAGTATGTCCTGAACGTCAGTAACCAGATCATTTTCTTGGTTCCTACTGGGGTTTGCTTCGGGGTTTGAAACCTTCTGTAAGTCGCTGCACCTTTTCATAGATTTTTCGAGCATTACCCACTCCTGCGAGCTTCTCTATACCTACTGATACTCACATGTATACTTTGGACGTAAATTAAGAATATTTTTGAAAATCAAAATACAGCAAGGTGAGAATGGTGCCAGTTCCAAAGGAACATAAGTGGTGGACATGCAAAGACTTCTAGTTTCATTATTACTACTATATTAATTATATAATTATATATAATTAAATTTACTAGCCATATTCTCCGGGTAAGTTGGATAGAGCAACGATTTAGACAGCTGCTACCTATTGGTAAGTTTTTCAATTGAATATTAATATCATTGATTCAAATCTCACTATAACCTCAAAATATTTGGTTTTCCAATAAGAGCGATATGATTTCTTTAAAAAAAATATACACTAATTGTTGAGGAAATTCAAATGTTTTTTTTTTGATATGAAGTACAATCGATACAATTAAGTTCTGAATATAACATCATTCTAATGGCCTCCACGAATTCTTTTGCAGGAACGAATTTGATGAACCCAATTTTTGAGCATTTTTTCCACTAAATCAAGTCGAATGTCACGAATAGCACGTTGAATATTGACTTTTAAAGCTTGAAGAGAGTCTGGTTTATTGCTATAGACCAATGACTTTATATAACCTCACAAGAAGTAGCCTGATGGTATTAAATCACAACTTCTTGGAGGCCATTCAGATCTGTTTCAGAAGGCTAATCACTCAAAGCTTTCACACCAATCATTTAGTCAATGGACTACTTGAACAATACAATGCTTTTCATTGGCTCTCATTACGCTATAACTCTTCTCTATATAACATATGTTACATACGTATGTATGTATGTATGTACTACAACTTGAACTTTTCAGCTGCAGTCAGCAAAATTTGCTTTGTTTTGGTTTTGTTTTATTTTGGCTTCTGTCTTATCAATTAACTTAAACTTGTTCTATAAATAAATCTATAAATTTTTCAACACGCCAACGATCAATTTTTCAGCACCTCATACGGTGTATCCGCCGCACCCCTTCAGCAGCTATGGCTCTTAACAAGATTTTAGGCTTTTAAGATATTCGCAAACGGTGCCGACCTACCAAAAGTTAAACAGCAACGGCGGCCAACATATTAAAGATTCAAATTTTACTATTCAAACGTAATGATTGTTTATGTTTAACGTCAATGTTACCGGTTTTAAGAAGGCTTCAAATCAAAATTTAAACATTTCTCTGTTATTAACTTATGGTTTTTTTCGCCTGTTTTTGTATTTGTTGGGCGAGTTTTATTATGCGGTTGATCACTTAGCCGGTTTATCGTTTGGTGTTTATCATTGCGAATTTGATTAATAAAGGGTGTTTTTTATAGAGGTATAGAACTTTAAGTTGCAATAAAACAACGATGGATTATTCGATTCACATGAATTTTATTTATCCGAAAGATAATCTTGTGGCATTACATTTTAAATATGATTTCTGGCATATGACCGCCACGGCTGGCGCGGATGTAGTCCAATCTGGACGTCCAATTTTCGATGACTTTTTCCAACATTTGTGGCCGTATATCGGCAATAACACGGCGAATGCTGTCTTCCAAATGGTCAAGCGTTTGTGGCTTATCCGCATAGACCAATGACTTTACATAGCCCCACAGAAAGTAGTCTAGCGGTGTTAAATCACAAGATCTTGGAGGCCAATTCACAGGTCCAAAACGTGAAATTAGGCGGTCACCAAACGTGTCTTTCAATAAATCTATTATGGCACGAGCTGTGTGACATGTTGCGCCGTCTTGTTGAAACCACATCTCCTTGACATCATGGTTATTCAATTCAGGAATGAAAAAGTTAGTAATCATGGCTCTATACCGATCACCATTGACTGTAACGTTCTGGCCACCATCGCTTTTGAAAAAGTACGGACCAATGATTCCACCAGCCCATAAAGCACACCAAACAGTTTTTCTGGATGTAACGGCCCATAAAGCGCACCAAACAGTCAGTTTTTCTGGATGTAACGGTGTTGATACGTTTTCCGCACAGAACCATTATTTTCGAAATAAAATTGCACTATTTGCAAGCGTTGTTCAGGCGTGAGTCTATTCATGATGAATTGCCAAACAAAACTGAGAATAAATCACTCGACAGCTGTTAAATCGGTCGTCATCTTGAAAAGTAATGCCAACTTAAAGTTCTATACCTCTATAAAAAACACCCTTTACATACATACATATGTATATAGGTGTGGCAGATGTGCGTAAAGGGATGGTGTGATATAGGCGAAAGAGTTTTTTAGGCTTCAAGAATCACAAGTGGAAATATTTTGAATATAATAGAATTTAGAATAGATGCTCTACATCACACATGATAACTAACCATCTTCGAAAACTAATTTCTTATTCAACACTGTGTCTCCTAAACAATTCAACATTTGTACATTTGTTTGGTCAGAGACAGCATTTTTGGCTCAGTACATACCGTAACCGATGGTACTTCGAGAAGTGTGGCACAGTGGAGTGAGAATAAAATATTTTCCGTACGAGCACCTCTGACACGTTCACTTCTAAGAATCAGAAGATTACATACATATTTGAAGAAAAAAGAAGCTTGAAACTTTAAAATGTTGTTGCAAAATAAACAGCGAAAGATAATTAGATGACATGATGTCGCGCTCAAGCCACATGCTGACGATTAGTAAATCCAGAGAACGTAAGGAAGAGCTTAGAGAAATTCCTAACGCAGCTGGTGACCTCGGGCTGAACTATTTAAATTAGACGTAAAGACAATGATTAGTTCACGGGCCAGCTCTTACGTAAAGGCTAGTATGGCTGTTGACTAAAAATTAAATCATAAAAATTAGTTAATCTTTAGCTGATATAAGGAAAATAAGACTTGATGCTTTTATTTCGGACAACACAAATTTGATTGTGTCCCACACGTGTTTGAAAGTTGACATTTCAAGCAATGTTTTCTGTGCAGACAGTTCTGTAAATCATCATTCGTGTGAAAAATTAATTTGATTTGAAAATTAGTGAAACTTCCGTGGGAAAACGTTATGTAATGCTTTTTTTATAGTAAAAAAAGCGCTACAAAAACGTGCCGAAACATTCTTATGGTTCATTGTGTGTAAGTGCTGGGCTCAAGAGTGGCATGCTCGATTTCGTCCAGGAAATTTTGATGTCGAAGATGCACCTCGTTCTGTTCGGCCAGTCACTCAAAAGGCCGATGGCGAGTGGTGTAGCAAGACCGGCATGTTATTTGTCAGGAGATGGAATTTGGCTCCACTCTCGGGGCAGCTTGGAATGATTTTAAAATGGTTGGCTACTCAAGAAAGCACGATTTTTGTCTGCCTAGTGAATTATCGCCAAAAAATTTGATTGAACGAATTATCAACCATGACACGCTTTAGAAACACGTTTTCACGCCCTGTGAATAATAATTTCAATACAAGAATATAAGGCGAAACGTAATCATAATCAAAGGCCTGTGACCCTCCACAAACGACTTCAGAGCCTGAATTGACGGCAAACAGAGTGATGTTGAGTGTATCGTGGTGAGATTGGAAGTGAATTGCTTACAACCAACTCTTCAAAAAACAAACTTTCAGAATTGTTGAATTGAATAATAAATTGTGTTTCATCATCAGAACACTATGTGTATGTCATATATGACCAGGCTTCACTTGACGGAGCTTGGTTGGGTAAGCTTTGATGCAAACACAACATAGCCTCAACCATCTAGCATTTGAATACCATTTGTTTCAGTCTCTGCAAAACTTTTTTGAAGGTAACAAACTGACCGATGGAAGAGCCGATGGAAAACTTTTCCAGCGATAAGACACATAAGTTCTACACTAATGAAATAATAAAGGTATGCGAAAAAATGGCGTACAATATAACTATATACAATATTATAAAACAAAGTTTTCCTCCGCGTCTGTCTCTTCGCGATAGACTCAAACACTACTTAACGGATTTTCATGCGGATACACCAATATACATACCGATCCTTGAGGAAGGTTTATGTAGACAATTCATATTAATGATTTGTTTTCTTAAAATCATCTTAAAATAGACTGCACTTCTGCAATCTCACTTCACAAAATGCGTTTTGTTAATACTGAATGTAGATTTTGGGGGCTCATATTGCTGGTCAACTATTATTTATGTATATACAACTTTATCATAAACAATATTTTTTTATCACTCGGTATGATTATCTTTTAAATACGGATCGTTTTGTTACCTTTCAGTGAATGTCGCATATGCTCGTAAGGAATCCAAAAAATCTTGCAGTTAAGAGATTTCTCAAATCAACGCTGATACTGGTGTTCAGTGAACATAAGAAGTAATACAACACGACACAACTTTAATAACTATTATTGAATATATATATATAATGAATAACCATGCGGATTGGCACTGAACCTGTTCTTTCAATCAAAAAACCAACCAACAACTATTTTCAATTCCTAATAATAACATTCGAGAAGATTAGGATTTTCTAAAAGATTTTTGGGTAGTAGCATCTAAACTAATAGCAGAGAGACGAGTCTGGCCAGATTATGTCGCACGAATGAACCAAGCGTGTTTTTTTTTAGTTTTCGATAGAAATACGGGACTCGTGGAAATAAGGTAAATAGTATTGTGGCGAAAATGCGAATCGAATGTCAGATGAAAGAGAGAAGCCGATAACTGGCATATTCTAGAGCAAAAATCGAGAACATTTGTTATCGAGAACATTTCGATCATTACAGGCAGTGGTTGTGAACAATCGATTGAGTATATAAGGGTGACACACAACTGCAAAGCTAATCAGTCGTAGAGTGAACGCGTTCGTGATTACACTATTGTGAAGTAAAAATAGAACATTGAATACAAGTGATTTGGCGACTTTTATTTAACAATGCAGTGATCGGACAGTATTTCTCTGATATCTCCCTATTTGTCTGATATATATTAAATCCTTTCTTATAACTTTCATGTACATGAATGGTATATATATTAACTTTGGTTCGAAGTATGTAAGTATCAGAAGGAGAAGAGATAGATTCACCAAAATTTAAAGCGATTGGATCAGAATGACGAGCTGAGTTGATTTAGCTAAGTGCGTCAAACTTGTTTCGCAAATGCTTTTTTAAATTTATATGATCATTTGGAGTCAGACATTTTACTCACATATAATGAGCCGGGTCCTGAAAACCATCGAAAACAAACCTATAACATATAGCTCCCATACACCGATTTGTTTATATGTATGTATGTGAGGCTTTGAGGTCAAAACTCAGTCAAAAAATCATCTAAGAGCTTGAAAATTGGTATTCTGCATAAAAAATTCTAATAAAATCATCGAAATTGGGAGGCTATGTAATATTTCTCCCTACAAACGATTTTTCAGATATGAGAATTAAAATTATTATCCCCAACGGCTTACCCACCTCCCGCCCATCCGCATGAGGGACGTAGACCTCATAACGTACGGAACTTGTTTTGTTTTTCATCAATACCAAGTCACGATGAGCAGGGATTTGTTTAGTGTCGAGAACTAAAAAAGTTCAGCCACAAAACCAAAATGCATCAGCTGAATTTTAGGAATAACTTAATTCAAATATAAAATGTTATTTTATTATTAGTTGAGTGTCGACAAAATAGTTTTCTTTAGATGAAAAAGCGTGTCAGATATGTTAAATGTGATTAAATGAGAGTTCGAATCAAGACACAAACAATGCAAAGGCTCGTGAAAATCAAAATTCGTTTTACAAGTTTTCCGAAACAAGGGGTATAAATGTCTGAACATACTAAACAGAACATTAAATATTATTTCAGAGATAATGAGGGGGCTAGAAATTAAATCTGTTATTTTTTTAACCATGAAAATTACACCAGGCATTTCCCGACGACTGGCGAGAGTAGAGAGATTTATAACTTTCAGACGACTAGCATAAGGAGGAATATTGAACTGACAGGAATTGTTTTTGAATAGATTCTATCCTATCAGAGTAGATTTGATACCTGATTCAATACAAAAGCCAAGATGACTTTGGCTTTGCTGATTATCACAACAATATGATGTGTGAAGTTCAATTTATGGTCCATAGTGTTACCGTGGTCAATAAAATGGTGAACTGTTCCAAATTGTAGTTATCTACAATCCTAAAATGCAATACAATAAATTCGATATGTTCAGGAAAGTTATAAAGTTCTCGGCATGACCAAAGTCAGCACTTTTTTTTTGGTTTTCATAAAATAAATTTTCGATTTCGTTTGAAAACCAGAAAAACACGCCTTAAATTAAAAACACATAAAATAATATTTATAAAAATAATAAATATTACACAAATAGTGGTTATTAGCATATTAACTAAATCTTTTGAATTTATTTAATATTGCTGAAGTGTTGTTGTTATTACGATTATTCTTAGTTTCGCAATATTAATGTAGAATTTTGAAATCAACTTGAAATGCGTTGAACACTTAACGAACTTGTCAAACTTGATGTTATACATATTTTATTATGCTATATTTCATAAAACATGATAAATCAGGATAATAAATTAGCACGTATTCATTCGAAGACTAGATGTAGGTGCTATTGTTGTTGTGGCTGGTGAGGCGTACGCGCGCGCGCATAAAAAGCGCGCAAAGAGACACTGAATGACGAGACGAGAAACGAAGACTTTTTGCATGTGCCAATATGCAAATAGCAATGCAAATTTCGCATATTTTTTCAAAAAAAAAAAAAAAAAAAAAGAAAAGAAACGCTTACCTTTCAAGCGTCTGCAAATGCTGCTTGCTGGCGCGCACATATTCTCGAAAACTTTGCAATAAATATTCTTCAGTTCGCAGTAAATTTTCTAAGCCGGAAATTGATGAAAAGTAATCTATTTGAGCTTGACAGGGCAAGCATAGCAGCAGGTAAGTGCAGGCGGTGACAACCAGATGGATGGTTGGCGATGAGAATTTCCAACGAATTTTACTCATTTTATGTAGTTTTCGTTGTTCTTTGGTTTTAGAAGGGACACTTAGTAAATTTGTTTGTCAACAAAGTAATTATTATTTTTTCTTTTAATTGTAATTTTTAATACTATTTCAATCTTTTATATTTTGATTTTGTTATTTTTTTTTTTAATAATTTTATATATTTACTAAAGATTTTCCTTTGGGTTTCATATAAAGATTACTCTTTTTTATTTCAACATCTTTTAATTTCATAAATCACTTATGTACATATGTATGTTCAAAACTCCAGCGATTGCCACTACTTTTTTCAACATACGATCACAAACACAGTTTATTTTCTCGAATGGTAAAGGAGTTCCGCGCTGATGCTATTTCTATTAATGTGGAGCCAGTGAGCCGCTGATTTTTCGCTGATTTGCCGCTAAGAGCGTTTTATCTGTGAACTTGACGGTGTCGCGTTAGAAATACGACTATTCCATTATTAGTGAGATTTTAGCAAGGCTTTCGACACGCTTCTACTAGTGTCGCGTATTTTTTTTTGAAATATCTTGATTTGCTTATTTTATACATACATACATATATATATTTTGATGATGGTTTTTTTTTTGCTACTAAACAGATTAGCATTTGCCTCATCAGTTGCTCTTGTGGTAAAAATTAAATTATTCTATGATCTCCATCTCAGTTATCCGTTCGCTTGCTTAACCCATAAGGCAAACTTTAGGGCAGCATACATACTTTGCGCTGTTCGTCGTGAACCTGAAAGAAGTGTATTAATTTAAAGAATTTCTGATAACTTACTTATTCCCCTTTTGCTTGTACTTATTTTATACAAAAATTTATACAAACATATATATATATATTTGTGAACATTTACTAGGTCAATGTCGAAACTTAATAGGGGCGTTGTATACAGTACTTCTGGGTGGTTTGTGGTTTTGAAGCAGTGTGGATTTCCGCGTTTGGCTTTTTTTACCCAGCGTGTACGTGCAGAGCGTAATAGGAATTCTGATTTTACATTTTTATTTTACTTTACTTTAATTTTTTAAGTTTTGTACTTTATTTTTCTTTATTTCGGAGTATTTTATTTATCTATACTTTATTTTTTATTTTCTTTCTTTCATTATATATTATTTATTTTATTTTATTTTCATTTAATTATTTTATTTTGCTTTATTTCATTTTATTGTTTAAGTTCCTTTTGATTGTTACTTTTTTAAATTCATTTTAATTATTTTAATTTATTAATTGCTTCGTTTAATTTATGAGATTTATTTTTTTATTGCTTTTTACTTTCCTCATCGCATTTCATCTCAGATTAAATTTTATTTTAATGTAATTTTTTGTCCTTTATTTTATATTTTTATATAATTTAAATAAATTTTATTTTATTCTAAATTTTTATAATTTTTAATTTTTTGATTTAATTATTTTAATTTATTTAATTTTAATTGATTTTAATTATTTTATTTTATTTAATTTTAATTAACTTTATTATATTTTTTTGGTTTTATTTAGCTTAATTTACTCAATTTTGTTTGTTTTATATATTATAATTTAATTGAAAGTCAACTCATTATATTTTATTTTATTTTATTTTATACTATATTTTTATCTTTTTATATTTTTTAATTTTTGGTTTTATTTTATTTTAATTATTAAATAATTTTCTTCATTTCAGGTTTTGTATTAAATTATTTATTTTCCTTTCTTTTCTTTTCTTAATTTAATTTAATTTTATTTAACTTAAGTTCTTTTGTTTATTTTATATTTTTGATTTTATTTTATATGTATTAGTGTATTTTTTTACTTAATTTTATTTTATTATTTTTTGTTTTATTTTATTTTATTTTATATTTTTAATTTTATTTTATTTTGTTTTGTGTTATATTTAAAAATTTTTTTTGTACTTTTATTTAATTCTATTAAATATTATTTTCTTTAGTTTCATATAATTTAATTTCTTTTTATATTAGTTAGTTTTATAGCAATTCCTTTTAATTATTATTTTTAAATTTTTTTCTATTTAATTTAATTTTGTTTTAATTTTATTTTACGTTATTTAATTGATGTTTTAATTGAATTCAATTTTGTATAATATTTGCTTATATTTTTTTTAAATATTTTTTAATATTTTGTTTTATTTTATTTTATTTCATGCTTTTTATTTAATTTAAATTAGAAGATTTATTTTTAAATTCTTTTTTTAATTTTATTTCATTTTGTTTTGTGTTTGGTATATTATTTAAAAAATTATTTTTATTGGTAATTTTATTTAATTCAAACTCATTTTCTTCTGTTTTATATAATTTAGTTTTTTTTTTCACATTATTTTGTTTTATTGTAATTCCTTTTAATTAAAATTTTTTTTATTTCATATAATTTTTTTTTTTCATTTTATTTTACTTTATTTAATTAATTTTTTAATTTAGTGTAATTTTATATAATTTTTTTATATTTTTTTATTTCATGTTTTTTATTTAATTTAAAGTAAATTATTTTATTTTATTTGCTTTTATTTGGTTTGATATAATAAAATTTAATTCAATTTAATTTTATCCTATTTCTTATTTTATTCTATTCTATATATTATTTTATTTCATTAAATTTTCTTTTCTTTGATTTTATGCAATTTAATTTAATTTAATTTTACACCTCTTATTTTTTTTTATTCTATTCCTTTTTAATTTAATTGTTTTGCTTGTTTTATTTTATTTTAAGTTAATTTAATTTTTTTATGTATTTAAATTTTTTATTTATTTATTTTTAATTATATATTTTTCTTTATTTTTTTCATTTTATTTTCTTTTATTTTAACTTTTTGTTTGTTTTATTTTATTATATTTTTTTTTTTTTTTTAATTTTATTTTATTCGATTCTTTTTTTCTATATTATTTTATATTATTTTGCTTGTGTTATTTCATTTTAATTAGATTTATTTTTGTCTATTTTATTTAATGCTTTATTTTATTCATTTTATTTTTTCAAATCATTTCTTTTTATAAATTTTTTAAAATTAATTTTTATTTTTATTTAATTTGATTTAATTTAAGTTAAAAACATTTTAATCATTTCCGTTTATTAAAAAAACATTCTGTGTATATTACAATTAATTTAATTTCGTTTTCTCAAAATGTGCGTTGGTTAGTCTTTATGTAGTTTTTTTTTCGATCTGAGACCCTTCAATAATTATATTTTCTTATATTATTTGTGCTATATATTTACATCGCGTCATACACATACCTTAGAGTCGTGCGCGTAATGCTCACATCGTATTAATACTGCACTGTTAGTTGATAAGAGATTATTTTAAAAACATGGAAAACTGCAAGAAATTTTGTTTTTATTTAGTAAATTATGAGCTTTTAATTAAATGTCAAATGCAATTGAATGCATTGAATTGAGATAAAGCTAGAGTGAAAGTGGCATGTGGAGGGAGTAAGATTGGGGATTCGCGTCGACACGTGTGCATTCATATACATATGCATACATAAATAAGTGTAATGATTGGATTTGTTTAGTGTAATGACTCTTGATGCTATGACTTTAAGTTCAATGGCGAACATATTGACGCTGTGCTTAAACTACATACATACATATGTATGTACACATGAATATATACTCGAAGTTAACCGCACATCTTAGATTGCCTAGCGAAGCAAATGGAGAGGGAGTGTGCCCTCTAGTATACAATGTTATACGAAACTCGAAAATCTCATTCTAAAATACAAACCAACAAAAATCATCTTGCTGGGTCCAAATCATATAAGAGATAAGAGTCTGCCGTTTTGTCTAAAATAATACTAAAAACCAGAATAAGGCCAATATAATTTTTCGATTTGAGGATTTACCAATTTAATAACGATTTTCTGTGAGACAAAAGTTCGGAATAATAGTCTTTACATTTATATTTGGTAAGACACATTTGTCACACCACACCATCATAGGGTTAAAACAATGTTTCAGGTTTCATTCAAGCGTCATTCAGTCTAATGAAAATTCAGAACTAAATTAGCAATATTTGCTTCATATCTTATGTTTGGTTTTGATTTGCTTTCTTAGCATTAGAAGATTAGAAAGAAAAAAATCATTTAAATTCAAACCGGTGGCGGTTCAGTTTGTTACGTGTATTGTATATACATATATACATATGTATGCCTAAGAGTTTAAAATCCACAATAAAAACATACACTTGTAAACACTTTCATGCACTCTATGAAAGAGATTTGATAATATTGTATGGTTGTTTGATGGAAATTGAGGGAATTAAAATTTGACACGAAGTCGATTGATTGCCTATTTGTGTCAGTCTAAGCGCTAGCTAATTATAGAAAGAAGCTTAACGGTTATATGTTATAAAAATTGAAATAAGTTGCGTCTGCGTTTTTGAAAACGACCAACATCGTAAATTGTTTGGATGCCCTACGGCTGAAATGGAATTAAAACAATTATTACAATTCGTGCCTTCTGTAGTCAATTAATTCCTTAGTACAAAAAAAAAAGTGAATTAAAAAAATTAAAATAAAAAATGCAAATAAATCTGAATATTTTTTTTATTTTATCATAACTAGTTTAGCATATTAACATAATTTTATATTAAAAACTCTTATGAGCAAAAAAATATTTATTTTAAATGTTAAAATATCGCAGCTGATATAAGTTTATAAAATATTGCATATCTTAAGCTTCCATTTTGCGTTGCGATATTTGAATCAGTTGAGTGCAGTTAATCGTGTTTCAATAAATAACTGTAAAGAAGTTTTGGAAAAAAATCTGGATTTTGGACAACAATAATATGCATAAATAATTGCTTAAGTGTTCAATATTTGGATCATGACTTTGTCCTATTTTTGTTCAGCACTAAGCGAAAACTTGTTTATTGAACAATAATTTTTTTTTTTTCATTTAAAAAAATAATTCAAAAATTAATTCAAATTTATTAAAATCCCGATTTGCAAGTTTATTTTGGGTTTCAATGCATTAGAAGCTAATAAATTTTGGCTCTTCCAGTAGTGAATATCTGGAAAACATCTGTTGAAGAAGTGGGGTGATGGTGCTATTGAAAACCAGATATTGCGTGAAGTTTCTAGAACAATTTAGAAAATTCAAAGCTTTTTATATACTCTTATATACGAGGGTTTTTTTGCGATAAGTTAATTTCTGAATAAAATATATTTTTTTCCGGCAAATAAGCATTTAATTTCTCAACAATGTTTGCTTTAGCTCTACATTTTTAGTTCAGCGTTTTTCTAATTTTTGTATTCCTACCAAATAAAAGGGTTTTTATGGTCTTAAAAAAAGGAATCTAATCTCTTACCATCCACTTATATAAGCTTGAAAACAAGAAATAGTCGCAAAGGGCTAAATCTGGGGAATATGCTGGATGGGGTAGCAGTTCCTGGCCCAATTTATGAGTTTTTGCGATGGTGACTACACTCGTGTGCCCCCGAGCATTGTCCCGATGTAACAGTACTTTTATTATATTATTATTTGGCGAAAAATTAGTATCGAATCTGTCCAAAAGTTCGGAATAATATTCGCCGGTGATCGTTTTAACCGTGCATAACAGCTGCGGGTTAGAGATTGAAGAATATACCAGTAGTAAGGTACGACTGTCGTAAGAGGCTACTGCAGCCCGATAGTTCCCGCGACAGTCGAGTTTTTATACTGGATTTTTATGCGGCCAAGGCCTCTCACGCCCTGGCGCCCACAATTGCCGGATAGTTAGCATTGCGTACTACAATTCGGAAGGCCTGGGTTCGAATCCATGTTCGAGCAATATTCAGGGAATGTCAAGTCCTCCGAGTGTATTTCTAGCATGAAATAAAAGTAAGGTAAGAAAGTAAAAACATAAAGACGTAAAACCACAAATTGGAGGAGGAGCTCGACCGAAAATTGCTCCAGCGGTTACAAAGCGCCAAATGTATATATATATGTATATATATATAAGGACTCTCACTCCCAGAATAATCCCCGAACGTCATTTTGGTGTATATTTTAGCGGTTACTACAACAACAACAACACATGTCGTGCATTCCGAAAAAACTGTGACCATGACCTTTTACGACGACAGACCTACCTTGGCTTTCTTTGGTGCACGTTCAACCAGAGACACGTACTGTTTTGATTGTTCTTTGGTTTCTGGTGTGGCGTGGTGGATCTATGTTTCGTCTACGGCAACGAAACGTCGGAAAATTTCGTTTAGATTGCGGTTGAAAATCGCCAAACACTACTTTGAAGTGTTTACACGGTTGCGTTTATGGCAATCGCGGCACCCATCGCGCGGATAGAATTTTCTTGTCAAAATATTATTGTAAAATGTGATGTACCCGCTCAGGTCTACAGCCTCAGCCACTTCTTTTATTCTCCGATCGTCCAATAACATTCAAAGGATTTTATCTACAACACTTGTACTGGTACGACAACAACGCAACTCAGTAAACTACTTTAACCATTGAATTTGATGGGGTAGAGTGCCTCACATTTTTCCATTTTCGTTAAAATTCACGAGGTTCTCTGCTATCAATGGTTGTCAAACACAAAGCAAAAGGCGCAGCAGTTGACGGGAGCAGCGTTGTATTTACAGTAACTTCATGGCAATTTCAAAAAGCCACTGACTTATCAAACACATCTCGTATACGCATATAATTGGCGCATTGTTACCGCTGAGGCGATTTTCGGTTAAGTTCCTACTCCGATTCGGCTATCCTTACAAGTATTTATTCTTATTTTGTATGGGTGTGGACCCTGCAGCAGCTCTACCGCTGTTTTTATTGTAAATATCTCGACTTTATAGATATTGCATTTTTTGGCAACTTGAATGGTCTTCTTACATCTAATTGGGCGCAGTAGACTAAAGATCCACTTCCCACGGCAAAAAGTGTTACAAGATCATCCAGGAACCTATTAAAATATACACTTAAAACGAAATAACTGTATAAATAATAGAGCTCCAGATTTTTCTCAAACATTTTCGAGCAGTGCGAGCATTTGAGCAACGAGCACTCGCATTTGAGCAACGAGCACTCGCATTTGAGCAACGAGCACTCGCGCCACTGCTCATTGCTCATTACTCGAAAATTTTACGAGTCGAGCACGAGAATTTTGACTATTTCGACAAACACTTAGAATTTTTTCCTAAAATTTTTTTACTAATTTTAAACTTATTTATGCAAAGTGTGAAAATCATTGAACCGCCCAAGAAGCTTCGACAAACAAAATTAAATTTTTTTTGTTCTGCTGAGCAGTTGAGCAATGAGCGATTATTGAGTGAGCTTCGAGCTGCTCGCAGTGCTCGATACCCGAGTATCTGGAGCTCTAATAAATTCAGGTGTACATGTATGTATATGCATTTATTTTCTAATAAACTTTACCAGTTTTACAACTTTTTGTGAATAAAGTAAATATTTTATTTCCATTATTTTTAATTTATCTGTTGTTCCAAAAAGTCTGGCAATTTTTTCAATACTCAATTAATTATATTTTATGTTAGATCATAAAGTTTTAAATAACTGTACAACTTATAGATATTTTGAATATTCATAATGAAGTATACAAATTCACCAAATTAAAAAGTCGATCATATCATATAATCAATAATACGAAATGCTGCCTAAACCACTACCTATCTAAGTGTGTGATCACGATAACTAATAAGTTGTTAAATTCGAATTAGGTGAATTTTATGGCGCCAATTAGTGGAGCTTAAAATAGAAGAAGAAGTATGAAAAAAATAACAAAAAATAAAAAATAAAAAAAAATTTAATTAAGAATAAAAACAATAAAAAAGAGCAACGTCAAAAAATGTAAGAATATTATAAAGATTTAAATCGCCCACACTCAGCGGAAAGGCCTGAATATTCAAACAAAATTTATTTTTTATTATTTTTTTGTTTTTACCACAGCTGATTATATTGTTTTATGCTAACAAATCATTATTCTTGTTTAGTACATTGATAAAGTTTTCAATTTTGTTAATTAAAAATTCGTTTTGTGTTTGATTTTTTGCCACATTCAAACTTCATGGTTCTCAAGCATGTCAAAATATGGCAAATAATCGTTTCACATTGTTTCACTCACCTTAAATCTTCTCACCTTTTAAGCTTAATGGAAGATTGTGCTATTGAAAATTTACATAAATAAATAATAACAGTATAATTGCTGCCGTGCTTTTATTGTTTTTGATTTATTACAGAAAATATCACAATGAACTAAGTGAAAGTTGAATGAAAATGGTTGGTTGAACATTTAAATGAAATATTTCATAATATAATTTTAAGAAATATTCGTTTACAATTCTTAATTTGTGAACTTGTGAGTTATCAATTTTGCAGTTTCCAAAATGTATTTCAAATTATTTTTTTCATAAAATTCCTTTTATTATTATGAAGTTTGAACTTTGGCATTATATGTGCGAACTTCGATTCATTTGAGGTAGTTTTCGACCATTTTTTGGCACTTTTTGTGCCGTATCGCAGCCATAACTTGTCGAATGTTGGTTTTCAAGTGTTCAAGAGTTAAAGGTTTATCTGCAGAAACACGGGTTTTTGCGTAGCCCCACAAAAAAAACCAACGGTGTCAAACCGCATGATCTCAGTGGCCAATTGACATCGCCAGGACGAGAGATTACGCGGTAGAGAAATTTCTCTCGCAATAAATCCATATCCGGTCCTGTTTTGTGGTGTCGCGTTCTTCTCGTGTTCTTCAATTGTAGGCAAAAAAAAAAAAAAAGTATTGACAGTGACAGTATCATTTTTAAAAAGGTAAGGTCCAATTACACCTCCGGATCAAAGAGCGCACCAGACAGTAAGTTATGTTGGATCCTGTTCAATTATTTGAGGATTCTTGGAGCCTAAAATGCGACAATTTTGCTTACTTACGTATGCACTGAGAGAGGAATATGACTCGTCGCTGAAGAAAATTTTGTTGGAAAAATCGCGGTCCACTGCTTGTTGTTCAAGCGCCCAATTGACGAAACTACGACGTTTTGAATGGTCAGCTGGCTTCAGTGTTATGTGAGCTAGACTTTATTAGTTCAAGTGCAAAATGTGTCATAATGTGCCGTAAGAAAGTTAGAGCTCTAGAGAAAATCGTGAAATAGACACATTCGGATCTTCGCCTATACTTTCACTCACACCAGTTATGTTTGGGATGAAACGAGCGAAACGATGATGCGCAAGCCTTATGTCACTATCTATGTAACAGATCCAGTCTCTTCAAATTTTATTAAAATTTTACCAATTGCTTGAGTAGTTGGGCGATTATATGTACCATACGAAAATTGGCCACGTTTGAATCACCATTTTTGAAGAATGTTTCAACGCGTTGTGCGGTTGTTAAGCGAT
This sequence comes from Neoceratitis asiatica, assembly GCA_030068015.2. Lineage (NCBI taxonomy): Eukaryota > Metazoa > Arthropoda > Insecta > Diptera > Tephritidae > Neoceratitis > Neoceratitis asiatica. The sequence continues at coordinate 37,571,476 of CM061528.1, forward strand.
CCATTTTCATAAATGCCTGAATTTAAACTAAAAAACAAATTGGGTTTGACAGTTAAGTTTGACAGATGTCAAAATACAGTCCTCCATTTCCGAAAGCACTGCACGTACAACCCTTTATATTTATTATTTTAATTTTGTATAATGTTCATTTTGTATATAAATGTTCTTTTCAAATATAACTTTATTGTAAATTTTGTAATTTTTATAATTTAAAAAATAAAAACATTGAATATAGCCTGAAGCAATAATTATATACATATACGAGGTATATTTGGCGCCTTATTACCACTGAAGCGATTTAATTTGTGGTTTTGTGTCTTGATGTTTTTACCAACAAATGGAAGAACCTACAGTTTATTCTTCGCCGCCTCTGAACGGCCATCTGATCTTTTTTCACAAAAAGTGCAAGTTTAAGAGAAAAATCGATATATAAAAGTTTTAATGCTGTACACATGTGAAAGGTTAATAGCAAAATTCGTTTCGCCTTCATATTATTCTTATGCTGAGAGTTACACAAATTGTTGATGAGAAAATTTGAAATTCTAAACTGCTCTCCTCAAGTTCAACTTTTGACAGTGTTATTGTGGAAATTTACGGAAAATATTTTCAAAATCAAACTATTTGAAACACAAGAGTAAGAAATTCGTTACAGTTACAAAATTCAAAATAAATATTTGATTTATCTTTCGAATTAACTATATGCTATATCATGTTACGTCAACGCCAAAACATTAATTTTCTTCTCTTCATCAAATAGCTTACGAAAGGAAATCAAAATTTTCTTTGTTTTAAATTGAAATTGTCATTTGACCTAAGTCCTTTCTTGTTTTATTCCAATTTTGAACAGATTCTTATTTTAATATTTAGTAGATAGAATGAATGAAATGTCGACATCCGATGAGTCGGCTTTAGGAGTTTTCGAGAGAAAGGTTTTGCTTAAGATTAATGGTCCTTTGCGCGTTGGCAACGGCGAATACCGCAGATGATGGAACGATGAGCTGTACGAGCTATACGACGATAGTATAGTTTGGTGTCCGAATGTATGAAAGCGCTCCAGCCTTGAAAGTATTCGATGGAGTACCCGCTGGTGGAAGCAGAGGAAGGGGAAGACCTCCACTCCATTGGAAGGATCAGGTGGAGAGCGATCTGGTTTCATTTTGGTATTTCCCACTGGCGCCCAACAGCAAAGAGAAGGAACGAGTGGCGCGATATTGTTGATACGGCTATAATCGTGTAAGCGGTGCCTACGCCAAAGAAGAAAAAGATAGAATGAATAGTTGACACGGCCTGAAAGTATGCAACTATTTTTCATTATGTATGAATTTCCTTATAATCCACAAGAAGATCTGGCTCACTTTATTGTGGCTTTCTGTATTTTGAATTGAATCAGATTTTATAATTGCTATTGTAATTGAGGAGTCTTATTTAATCTTTATCTTTTGGAAAATATTAAATTAATTATTTATATGTACAAATGTATGTGCATTTAAAATTTGTCTTTTAGTTATTTTTTACCCACTCATAGAGGTGTATATCAGATATAGTCACAGATTAGTTGCTTCTTCGCTTCTCAAGGTCCTCCAAACAAGTTTGAATATGAATACTTTGCAGTATTACGAACGCCACTATTCTAATCTAACATATGTACATACATCTCGGTCTTGCTCCACCAGTTGCAGAATTTCATAGATTTTTCGAGTGGCTGGCCGACCAAAACCAGGAGCACTTTTGACATAAAAATGTCCGAAACGAAAATGTGGAAGCCATTATTGTGTAAAGCGTTCACTAACATCATGCTTACCGTAAGTCATACAAGGTTCACTAATGCATTTCTTTAGTAATCACTCATTTTCAAATCCAAAAAAAAAAAAAAAATCTAACGAATTACGATTTACCGAACTGCTTTCGTGAAAAATATTGCTTGAAATGTCAGCTTTTGAACAAGTGTTAGTTTGACACAGTCGTAATAGTTTTGCCCGAAATAGGAGTATCAGGAGGAGTAAGAGGAGACTTTTTCGTTATCTAATACATTGCCGCAACTGTAAAAACTTTGAGTGAGCATTGCTTGCATATCAACATACTTAATTAAGTATCTTGAAGGAAAAGAAAATTTCGTTTATTAAAAATTTTGTTTGGGAATAAGTGTGAAGGTCATAGCCATGGAATCTCTTCCGGAGTTATTTCCGAACGATAAGTACTGATTTATATTCGATTCACACTGCCCTGATTTCCTTTCGCTGGGCTGCATACCATATAGTTTTTTAAAAACTATTTATTTCACTTTAAAATTTTATTTATTTGAAATTTGTAAGGTTGTTTGTTTGTCATTTAAAAATTATTATAATTGTTTTTTTTTTTAATTTACATTTATAACACATTATGTATGTATATGTATATTTTTATATGTGTGTCAGAAATAAATTATACCTTTTAACAATTAAATTAATGAACTTAGTAGAGTCAAAATACGAGTTTAACGGTTAAATTGGATTAAAATTAAATCTAAAAAAAATGTATCAAAAGCCTGTTTTCAAAACTTGCTGATTAGTATACGAGGTATGTTCAAAGGTAAAGATGAATTTTGATTTTTCGCGGGCTGTGTACATTCGATTATCGATATTTTGTTTTTCTTATAATCGGACACATATGTTTAGCATGTGCTTGCATTAGGAGCCGATTTCGATTAGTAGTTTGTTTTTGCGTTAAAAATGGATTAAAGTGCTCCAAGGCACTTGAAATGTTGACTGTGGCATTCGGTGACTCCGCTTTGTCTCCAAAAACTGTTTATAATTGCTGGAGGTGCGACCACGTCAACTAGCGAATAAAATATCGAAAATCGTCGAATCACTATTAGGGAAGTTGCAGAGGATGTTGACATATAAATCGGCTCATGCCATTAAATTTTCTCGAATGCTTTGTGCATGAAACCTTTGGCAGGGAAGTTTGTTCTGAAAGTGCTAAATTTTGAAAAAAAGCAATGCCGCATTAGTATCGCTCAGAAGTTGTTGAATGACGTGAAAAACGATCCGGGTTTACTCAAATGGGGCACAACTGGTGATGAAACGTGGGTATATGGTTATGACGTCGAAACCAAGTCCCAATCATCCCAAAGGAAGTTGCCAAATCAATCAATGTCAAGACCGAAAAAGGCACGTCAAGTTCGATCAAATGTGAAGGTTTTGCTCACTGTTGTTCACTTCTTTGATTACAATGGTGTGGTGCATCATGAGTTCCTGTCAAAAGGTCGTACCGTTAATAAGGAATACCACAAGGAAATTATGCAACGTTTGCGTGAAACAATACGGCTCAAATGATCGGAATTGTGGAAAACCAAATCGTGGATTCTGCATTACGATAATGCACCAGCCTCACACATCAATGCTTATTCGTGATGTTTTTGGCCAAAAACAAAACCGTTATCATGCCTCAACCACCGTATTCACCAGATTTGGCTCCCCGCGACTTGTTCCAATTCCCAAAACTAAAGAAACCAATGAAGGGAAAGCCAAAATTGATGAGATCAAGTCAGAATCGAAGAAAGAAAGTGCTTCAAGGATTGGAGAAAAGCGTTGGCACAAGTGTATTATATCCGAGGGGGATAACTTTGAAGATATTGATGAATAAATAAGTACTTTTCAAAAAAAAAAAATTCAAAATTCACCTTTCCTTTGAACACACCTCGTATGTATCATGCGCATCAGTATTTATTTTAACAATCGATAGAAATTCCTATTTTGAAAAACAAAAAAAAAATCTTGGTAATCATGCAGAGATGCTACAATTCAAAATCGAATGTACTGGTGACCCATATACATACATATGTATATACATGTTATACTTAACGCCCAACATATGAGCACAAATATACATATGTAAGTAGGCAAGCATGCCTCGTTGCCCTCATGCACGTATGCTGGTATAAGCGGCTGTAAAATATAAACAAACACATAAGTATGTATACAGACGTACATATATGCCACCTACAATACTCGACTGTTATTTCAAATTCACTTACTCAATTGTGCACCCGCAACCACTGGACAGACATGTTGTTTGCTACGATAATCGTATTCATGATACTTATTCAGTTGCGTCCAATATAGCAGAGCATTCGCCGGCAGCATTACACCCATTTCCAATTGTGGAAAGACAATACCGCCACCCAGTTTGGGTGTGTGTAACTGCAAATAACAATTGTAAATGGAATAAAATTGATTTTGTCACATTTAACAAGCACACCCGCTCCCTTTCACATCTTCACCCCCTAGCCCAATACATTTCACTTACATTGAAGAGCACATTCGCCAGAATTTGTGTTGTCATTGACAGCAGCGTCTCTGTGTGTATATCATCTTCGTAGGTCCAGCGCTTCACTTTCCATTCGTTGAAATCCGCCGAAGCATGCCCTGTAGCGAATTGTAAGCGTTTAGCAAGGCTTGTCGAAAGCTTCTTTTGTGCGAGTTTAGTGAAACTGAGTTGTTTAGATGCGGCAGCCAGCTTATCTCCGTCTCTCTCTTCCTTCTGGTCGATAAGTATTTGCAAGTTGTTGATTTCCTGTGTACGCAAGACATTATGGTATACGACGATATAGGGATCCAAACTCAAGAACTCCACTTCAAATGGTTGCAGCGTCAGCTCAGGCAGATTACCGTTAACGAGGCGACAATCTTGTGCGCGGCTGTTGGTTGCCGTATGTGGGCTGTTGGTACTGGCGACGCCAATATTTGCTGTCTCACGACAAATCTGCTCAATCAACAATTCTTCAACGGATTTCTCACTTCGCTAGAATGTGCACAAAAGTAAATTTGAGCATCATTGTGGATTTTCTATACGTTTTTATTTTATTTTTGTAAGCCCAAGCATTTCTATGGAAAGATATCATAACAGAAATGGAAGAGTGCGAGTGTAAGGAAGGTAAAGGGTATCTTTTATAGAGGTATAGAACTTTAAGTTGCAATAAAACAACGATGGATTATTCGATTGACATGAATTTTATTTATCCGAAAGATAATCTTGTGGCATTACATTTTAAATATGATTTCTGGCATATGACCGATACGGCTGGCGCGGATGCAGTCCAATCTGGACGTCCAATTTTCGATGACTTTTTCCAACATTTGTGGCCGTATATCGGCAATAACACGGCGAATGTTGTCTTCCAAATGGTCAAGCTTATCCGCATGGACCAATGACTTTACATAGCCCCACAGAAAGTAGTCTAGCGGCGTTAAATCACAAGATCTTGGAGGCCAATTCACAGGTCCAAAACGTGAAATTAGGCGGTCACCAAATGTGTCTTTCAATAAATCTATTGTGGCACGAGCTGTGTGACATGTTGCGCCGTCTTGTTGAAACCACATCTCCTGGACATCATGGTTATTCAATTCAGGAATGAAAAAGTTAGTAATCATGGCTCTATACCGATCACCATTGACTGTAACGTTCTGGCCACCATCGTTTTTGAAAAAGTACGGACCAATGATTCCACCAGCCCATAAAGCGCACCAAACAGTCAGTTTTTCTGGATGTAACGGTGTTTCAACATACACTTGGGGATTACCTTCACTCAAAATGCGACAGTTTTGTTTGTTGACGTAGCCATTCACCCAGAAGTGCGTTCATCGCTAAACAAAATTCGCTTATGAAAATCGGGAACAACGGTAATCTCGTTTTGGGTCCATTCGTTTTGGGCCTTACTTGATGATCGTTTGGCTTCAATTCTTGCACGAGTTGGATTTTGTAAGCACGCAAACCAAGATCCTTCCGCAAAATCTTCCATAAAGTGGATGGACACAGATCCAATTCCTGTGCTCGATGGCGGATGGACTCATTCGGGTCTTCCTCAATGTTACGCTCTACAGCAGCAATAGCTTCTTCTGTACGCACTATATGGCGTCTCTGGGGATGCGAGTTATCAATAAGAGTAAACGTGGTGCAAAAACGTTCCATGGTTAATCGAATTAACTGCTCTGATGGACGATTTTGTCGACGATAAAATGGACGTAGTGCGCGATACGTTTTCCGCACAGAACCATTATTTTCGAAATAAAATTGCACTATTTGCAAGCGTTGATCAGGCGTGAGTCTATTCATGATGAATTGCCAAACCAAACTGAGAATAAATCACTTGACAGCTGTTAAATCGGTCGCCATCTTGAAAAATAATGCCAACTTAAAGTTCTATACCTCTATAAAAAACACCCTTTATATTTGACTGCTTTGTAAGCAATTTTCTGTAGAAATATAAGAGAAATTATCGTACTCAAATGCAGCTTGTATGTCTGAACTTGGCTTAACTAAAGGTTGATTATTGTCGGCAAAAGAACTCAGCTAGAGAAAACATATTTTAGCAGAGTTGGCAAAGTTCGTCGTATGTATTTTGAATTCATGCAAGAACGACGGAAAGTCAGAAGATGTGACGAAATATTTGAATCGCTCTTTAGCGTGTTAGCTAGTTCCTGTGGTTGATATTTCACGACTCTGTTACATAGAGCACTAATACCAGTATTGAGCCTAAATATGTGCTCCCCACAAAAAAGGCTATAAAGTGCTAAAGGTAACAGCCTACCGGCTCCTCTTTATATATGTCATTGCAGCTATGATGGAAATTATTAGAGAAGTGACCCATACAAGATCAGTATGGAAACCAACGGCATGTTTGGCACCACAGCTCGAAATGTGGTTGTATGTGGAGCTTCGATATCACTTTACCAATATCACAAAGAGGAAATGACACGCCCCCATCTACATAGGACCAAAAAAACTTAAGCCAAATAGAAAATAGTGTTATTAAACGTAAAACCAGTTTCGAATCTTCAGTGCATGGGTCTTAGATTGACTCGGACCACTTGCTTGTTGCATTCATTATGATGTCATATCTGAGTAGCAAAGAATGGCTATTTGCGAAGGCGAAGGAAGTTCGCCGCTAGCAGGTTGTAATCCCAATACTCAACCGATTGCTTTTATAAATGAGGCGATTCGCTCTCTGAGAAAGTCGTCAATTACTCAGTGAGTGAGTGAAATATGGAACAGCCAACAACAATCGCTCACTGACATTTGAATCGAGTTGATATGGATGCCAACTTTTAGCCGATAAACTTATGTAGGTCTTTTCGCCAATTGTGATACCATTTTCTCCTGCTCCTTCCCAAATGCTCGCGCCAATTAGTACGTCTTATAAAAGCTGTAAAATTTTCAATGATCGCCGTGGTTAGCTCACCGAGGCAGTGAGAATAGTATTTTCTGAGAAAATGGGGTCGCGTGGTGCTGGACAGTGACAGAGGTAGAGTTTTACGTACTCTTGCTCCTCTACGTCCCCGCAACGCGAGAAATGTTATTTGAGAAGCAACCCATTTTTACCATGAGTTTCCATTGAAAAATGTACTGTTATTAATCCAGTAGTGATGCTGTTTAAGAACGGATACAGATAAGTAAATTTCTAGGCCATTTTAGTGTCAAGCGGTGACCTAATCTCTGCCTTGTCACGTTGAACTTGGTCTCATTACTCCATTCATCGCAAGCTCGTTCGCCGTGCTGTTGCCTGGCATATCTCTGTCCGGACGTGCTGCATTTCGTTGAGGGTATATTCTGCCACTTTAGCAAAATTTCGTTGAAGAGATCTTATGGTAGCTTGACTGACAGCGTATATAGAAATAGATTATTTTGTGATTGTACATTTCATCGGCCATTTAGTGGCTCTTTTGACTGCAGTAAGTTCAGCTTGGAAGACGCTGCAGTGGTGTGTGCATCTCGCACGATGATTTACTCTATGCAGTTTTTGACCTTTCTTGTAGTACTTCTATAATACGAAATGCAGTGCTTAATTGAAAAGTTAAACCCATGAGAAGGTAAAGCATTACATTGGCATAGAAATTGAGAGATCTGCACTTTATGACAGGGATCGACTTGAGTGAGTGTTTTTCAACACTCATTGGCATGTATACAGCTTTTGTGACTTTGGGCAAATGGTTTGATCTCAACCATCCTGGGAACATACCAAAAAATTATTATCTTACCATTTTGTCCTTTTTCTTCTGCTCTGCCTTTGCCTTAGCGCTTTTGCGTTGCGTCTTTTGCAATTTCTTTTCAATTTTTGCTTTGGCTTTATGGAGATTTTTATTTTTCGGGTAAATTTGCAACATTTTATTAACAATATCGAGTGCCACATCAAGGTTACCTAAAAAATTAAATATATATATAATTATATGTATAGTATAGTGAATAGAATCTCATTTGTGTCATATATGTATTTATGTAAAACATGAAATTCCATTCAAATATATTACAATCACTTTGGATTCACTATGCAAATTTACATGGATTAAATTTACGTGAATTGAAGTAAATATGTAAATGTATGACATAGGCACATTTGCCACATCATTGACGAGCTCTGATCATTATATAAATACATATCTATGCACTTACCCATATTCATTTCGGTTGCCATCAACTCCTCCATTATCTCAAAACGCGCATTCTCCACTATAGTATTACTCTCTCCGCTTGGCTCCTGCGACACGACTTCTGTGTCATTCGTCATCATGAGCGTTTTCATAATCTCTGCTGCAGGCAGCTTGCCCAATGCTAGATTCATCCAAAATTTCGCAATCATAAAATCACCATTTTGTACGGATTTACGACCAATTTCCAAACAATCGCTCCACGACATGGCAGAGCTGTTAGGCATAGAGGAGAAAAAGAATTTACACATGCTAGTCGTACATGTACATATGTATATGTCGGATGGCAAAAATCACATTCAAATATTTCACATTACATTACAAGTGGAGCAATTTCTTTTTGTGCATTCTGACTTACCCTAACTTCACGCCATTCACTTCACCCTCCGCCAAATGCTCTGGTTTCAGCTGGTATATGTCTTGTATGCGCAGCACATTGTCGGCTGCCTCGTCGAAATCACTTTCGCTTGGGAATTTTAATGATTTCCTGCTATTCGTAAGATTTTGTACGATTTCTATTGGAAAAGAAAACAACAACATTTTTAGAATTTCATAAACTTCAAAGTGTGTGTATGCCCTTAAGAATTTTCAATAGCGCATGGGGAGTGCCATCGAGAGTGGAACTTTCGTTTCGCATTAACATTGGCATTGACAATCAATAAAGTTCATCGGTATGGCTAACTTTAGTCGCTCTTGTCGACATGTCGACATGCCAAAGTGTCCATCAAACAGTATGTGTGTGTGTGTGTGTGTGTGTGTAGGTGTTTGTGTGCATGTACTCACCTGCTGTACTATCAACATTCTCAGCATATTGATGTAGATTGTGCCAATCGGTTGTAAAACGTTTGAGGATGGTCAATGCGTTCAAGGGATTACTCACATATTTATGAACATCGCTGAGTGCGATATCATTGATGACTTTGATTTCATTTGTTTTGCTGGAATGTTGAAGAGAGTGTGAATAAGTTGATTTTATATTTAGTGATGCATGAAAAATTATAAACTTGAACTTCTTGAGCGTGTCTCGTCCATCATAAGGTGAAGCAAGGATGCGAGGAATACAAGGTGGCTGGCGAATTATGGCGAGATCGACCAGTTTTAGTGGCTAGCGGTTGGGTACGCAGGCTCCAGCTGTAAGATAGTCTTACCTTTATTAAATGAAGGTAATTAAAAGCACTAAAACCGAAGCGCAGATGACTTCTCTAATATTATTGCGTTACTCAAACAGTTGCCAGGCAATAATACCTGCCGCACTGATCTAATATAAATTTTCAGATAAAGGAAAATAAAATCAAAAGACTCCAGCCATATAAAAAAATTCACAATTTTTGCACAAAGATACAAATAATAAGAGAAGGTAAGTAAGACCCTTCCTTCATATTCTTATTCTAAATTGTAAACAACCATAAGGTGAGGGAAGAGATAGACTGATTTTCTAATGTTTAGAACGATTGACAGAAATAGATAGGAAGAACATCCGAATTTTGATGACCATGGTAATACGCAAGTCCATCGACCCTACCGAATATGTTTCTTTCAGGAATTAAAAGACCTTCATAAACTATAACTCGGTCTTTCATATCGTTGAAAAAAACACCAAAAAGCACCCCACAAATTTGATGAGAAGCTCGACCAAAAAAGTCTCCACGGTTTTCGTTAGTAAATGGTGTTCATATTCTCATTTCGGGCAATATAATCCGATTGTATCAAACTAACCGTGTTTGAAAGCTGACTTTTCAAGCAATATTTTTCTGTGGAAAAGTTATTCTGATTTGAAAACGAAAAAAATATGTTGTGTGATGTTTTTCTACTATGAAAAAGGGGGAAAAACTGCAAAATTGCTCCGTAGTGGCTTGCACGTTTTCATTTCGGAATTTTTAAAGTCAAAGATACACCTCGTTCAGGTCGGTAAGGCGCTCGAAATGTTTATGAAATTCTGCAAATGGTGGAACAAGACCGGTATACAAGCTATCCGCAGGCATCATCCACGTGAAAGTTTGGAAACACTTAAAGAAGGAGGGCTACTCAAAGAATCTCGATGTTTGGGTGTCAAACGCATTAAAGCAAAAATATTTGATTGACCTAAGTAGCTTCAAGCGACTAACATCAGGCGATGAAAATGTGTTAAATAGAAGAGTAAAAAATGAAACAAAATTTTCTCTAGCAACAAAAAGGGCATTGCCTTAGAATATTTATTAGTAGATTATCATAAAAACAACTACATCGCGACAAGTTTACAGCAACAGAAATTCACTCAGAATCACTTGATTGTGAATATGGAGAAAGAGGGAGAAGCGAAAAACAACAATAACTTAAACCGCCGCACACACACGTAACTCATTGGTTTAACCATTGGTTGGTGGTGTGAATATCCCAGGTTCGGATCCACTCCCAAGGATGTCTAGAAAGAAGTCTGACGACTACCGCTCAAACTATTGTTGTAATTTTCTTAAAAATAAAATATTGTCTGATATAACTCAAAAACCCTCTACAAACGACTTAAAAATACTGAATTGATGGCAAACAAGGTGATTTCTGAGTATATGGTGGAATTGTAAGGGAATTGTCCATTATGAGTTGCTACAATCCGACCAATTCTAAGCTCTGTAGCCGGTAGGAAGAAATTGATGCACTTTGGGTGGAAAGCTTTAATGCGCTCATCATATCGTTCGGACTTTGCACCATCCAGCTATTATGTTGTTTCGGCCTCTGTGAAACTCTCTTGATTGTAAAAAAATGATCGATCGAACAGAAGTTCTACACTGATGGAATTATGAAGCTACCCGAAGAATGGCAAAAGGTCATAGATAATAGTAGTGAAAATATACTTGATGAAAAATAAATTTCAGTAAAGGAAAATGAACATACATATATGGGAAGAATAGGAAGAATTTAAGAAAATTGGCCATCCAAAGCAGTTCCATATAATATTTGTATTATCAATTTCTTTAAAACCCTTAATTCTTTTAACAACTGGAGCTTTTTTCTGTTGAGCTCTAACTCCGTTTTGTGGTGCGCGTCCCTGCATATCAGACACAGCTCGAGAACTGGAAACTCTGGTGGTCCACTTCTACGATGTTTTACTTAGCTACTCTAGGAAAAATTATTTACCAATGGGTAAGCAGATTTTATAATGCTGAAATAATTGGCTCAACAAACAAGTGCTACTCTGTACTAGAGCTTTAGATACCCGGACACAGAGCAGTGTTCATGTGCTCAGCAGAATAAAAATTTTATATTTTGCTTTTCAAAATATCTTTGGCATTTCAATGTATAAATAAACTATCATAAAAAAAACTCCGAGAAAAAAGTCAAAGTTTTTGTCAAAATGCTCGTGCTCTTGTAGTGCTCAAACTACTCAAAAATGTTGAAAATAAGCTCTACTCTATACTGAGTACCTTATCACACTTGTCATGTACGAAGCATATTATGCCACTGATATAGTTCAGCGAATAAAGGGACACCAGTTACACTGGCCAGCTCAAACCGTCTGGATGTATGAAAACACTCACAGCTTTGAAATTATTCGATGCAGTACTCGGTGGTGGAAGCAAAGGAAGAAGAAAACTCCTAAACAGTTGCAAAGATCATCAAGTTTCTGAATTCAGAACCCAAGAAAGTTCTCACTAACCATAGTTCTGACTTAGGTCAAACAAAAGGCAATATCTTAGTTCTTATACCGGATTTAAAGAGACGAAGATTAGTTCGAATTAACAAAAGAGACTTTTTTTTAACGATTGTTCAGCTTGGCCGGTCTAAAGTTAAAACACTTTGGATTCCATCATTTAAATACCCATTAATATACCTTTCATGTGCATGAAATTATATATTCACTTTGATCCGAAGTATGTAAGTACCAGAAGGAGTAGAGGTAGACCCACCGAAATTTATACCGATCGTATCAAAATGACGAGCTGTGTTGATTTAGCTATGTTCGTATTTCCGTCTGTCTGGCTGTGTGTTTGAACACAAACTAGTCACTCAATTGGTCCCAAACTTGGTAAGAAGATGCATCTATACGTTTAAACGGTTATTTGCGGGAACCAGCCAGATCGGGCCACTATAACATATGTACGACCAAATTTTGTTTCAGATTTGAAATTTTTGGTCATAAATCCATCAAAAAAGTACCTAAGAATGTGAAATTCGGTACACCACACATCCGTAATGACTTGCATATGGGTTTTAAAAATTGTTCGAATCGCACAACTATATCATATAGCTACCGCTTTGTTCAGATATGAGGTTTTGGGTAAAAAATCTGCCAAAAAAGCACCTAAGGCGTGAATTTTAGTACTCTACAGACGTAAATTCAAGTTTACGTTGACACTGAAAATCATCGAAATCGAATTTTGCAATTTGCAATAAATTTGACATCTTCATGAAAGGTATAAAGACTTCGGCACGGTCGAAGACAGCCCTTCTTTCTTGTGAAAATTAACTTCGAACTCACATTTAAAGTATTCTTAGATCGCTCGCTGGTTAACATAGAACTAGAAAAAGAGTTTTACACTAAAAAACAAGTGAATGACTCTGATTTTTGTATTTTCCTTATCCTTGTCTCTTCAACATACCTCTTTATAACTGCAATTTTTTGTTGCAATTCTTTGATATAATCGCGCAGTGTTTCAATGAGCACCGCCTGTGTCTCCAAATACTGATCCAAATCGTGTTGATTATTTGTTGCTGTAATTGTTTCTAGTGCTTCTTCTCTTTCTTCTGTTAGTGCCGCTGTTGAGCCAAACGCGATTATCGACAAAGTTATTAGCATAAATAACAAATATGTAAGCCATGTTGTTGTTGTTTTTGTTGTATTTCTTGTTTTTGTTAGTCTGAGTTTGGATGAATTCGATTGTTTATCCAAGTTCAATGACATTATGTTGTTTTTGTAAGCGTTGAAGTCTGACAGTTGGCGATTGGAAGTGCTGAATATGCTGTTGTTGTTTCATGTAACTTTTCTGCTTTGTCTACTCTATTCAAGTTCAAGGTCCCTATTGATTAATTACTCTATCTGTTTATATGTATATAGTTTTAGCTAATTTCTTCTTTACATACGTTAAATGATTCTCGCTTGAAAGCTTCTAACAAACTAAATTGTGATATTGTAAGAAATGTTAGCTTAACTAAGATTGGTTCTCTTTGATTTTAAAAGCTTTCCCCAAAAGTCAGTGACCAAGAAAGCTTTTTTTTAACATATTTTTTATTAATTAACATAATTAGCTATTTAAAAAATAAAAACAATTATGTAAATTGAATAAAAATTTATTTGGCACGTCGAAAGATTTCAATTTAGATCCAATCAGTGGCAAGTAAAATTAAGTTCAAGTACGAGAAATGGATTTAGACTGGTTTGTGAGTTTTCTAAATGAAACTGTAGAAAACGATGTATAGATCACGAGCATAATTGTGCTTTTATTAAAAAAAAAAACAATTTCTTATAAAGGAGAGTGAAAATCGCAACAAAAAAAAATACGAAAAGATTTGATCCAACAAGGGGACCAAATGACCGAAATGGTATGCTTGCCGGGAAGGTACATATCTTTACCGAGTTCAAGTACCTAGCGAAAATCTCGGATAGCAAACACTATTCGTTTGTGAAGCGGCTACTGGAAAAATATGATACTTAATAATGAATTTCAATCACAATATATACATATTCAGCTGCAGTTAGATCTAAGCTGTAATACGGTTTCAATGCCTGGTTAAACGCGGCATCTTTTCATAGAAATTTTGAGTAGCCAGCTTCTCAAGCTCCTCGAGCTCCTCAAGCTCTTCAAACTCACGCATTTGGACGATTGCTTTACCTCGAACTATTTTCAATCTCCATCAGCAACTACAAACCATTAGATATATATCGAAGGACAGTACCGAAACTGTGCCGAGGGCTTTTACTTCACAGTTCCACATCCCCAACGACTTAGTCCATCCAAGAGAGAGGATGGCGAATAACCTATTGAGAGTAAATTCTAGGATGAAGTGTTTTTATGGTTTGAATGTGATCTAACGCGCTTGACCTCGAAATGATCAAGGATCACAGTTTTCTCAACGATAGATTTTCTAGGGAAATTTTTTGATGCATAGATAGCGGTAGTACAACGAGCAATGACTGCTTTTTGGAATTTTTGTGTGAAGACCATAAAGATGTCTTGACAAATAAATGCCGAAAATTGACTAGGGAGCTGGAAATTTGGTGCGTTGCTAGGTTTTTGTCTGCATTAACATATACAATACTTTCTTTCACGGAAGTGAATCACAGAGCAAGAGAAGAACAAAATAGGCATTATTCGAATAAAATTTAGATCGTCATGTTTGCATACAGTCTGTACGGACATACATACTTACGAATGTGTCGTCCAATGTATGTATGTTTATTTTGAACGTTTCCATCTTTGAACTCTCCGCAAATACAATGAACGTTAAATTCAGAAAAAATTGATTGAAATTAACAAATAAAGACACGTGACATTCAACCACAGATGTAAATACATAAAGAAGCGATGACAAATACACGTACATACATGCATATAAGATAGATATGCATTACATACTATGGAGACACTGAGCGACAATAAAAGTTTATAAATTTTTATTATAATTTTTATGAATTTTATATATTAATCATCAGTTTCAAGCTTGCATAAAATTTTGTTGGGATTTTTTTATATATTATTATTGCTCTCTAGTCAGCTAAGGCTGCTTTTTACAGTTTTTCTTCTATCTGTTATAATAAATTCGGCATTAATTTGGGGCGTTTGAAATCTGGTGGTCTTTGCGAAAGGATGAAAATCAATAAGAGAGCAATAATCAAGTACTCCAGGTAAATTCTTCACGTTATGTCTCTTATTTTGACTTCACATGCATATATGTATGTACATAGGTTTATAACATCTCAGTTGTGAAACTTTGATTGCCATAAAGTGTATATATAAGTAAATATGTGTATGCACATGAAGTCTATATGCACTTCTGTATATGAAAGTCTGTTTGCATGTCAGTATGTCGGCATCTTAAACATTTATATTTCACCTGAATTAATTTGTGACAGTAACTGAATTTTCATGCCATTCATTCTACGATATCTGACTGATTGTGTTTCATTTTTCGTTTTTCTTTTTTCTTTCTTCTTGTTTTGTATACGTGACTACGAGTAAGAATTATTTACATATATTTTTCGATTTTATTGCTCATTTATGTTCAAGTTGCTCTGCTATAAAATATACATTCTTTAAATGACTGAAACTGGCATGCATAATATAACTGTATGTACATATGTATGCTTTTTTAGTTGTAAAAAATTTAAATTTCATGTAATTTATATATATACTCGAATGTGTGTGTGCGAGAGAGTGTGTGTTTGGTTTGTGGTTAGATGCCGGTAAATCGAGATGCACTGAGCTCGTAAATATTGAAATTTGGATAGCCGAAAAAATTATGGTCAAGTCTTTGTGCTGCATATGGATACATAAGCGTATACCCTGCAAACATTTGTGGACTATATGTTCCATTGGAGTACCTACATATATACTCCTCTGTGAGAACTATTGGATCAACTCATGTTTCTAAACCAGTTTAGCGCGGCACGACTATGCTTCGTGTTTACCGATCGCTATTACTACACGAATTTACAATTGCGGAATAAGTTTTATTCTCGCATATAGAAAATGTGTGAAAATGAAACTGAGTCAGGTTCGTTTCGCTGTTGAGCTGCGCTGGTACGCAAGAGTCGTGCGAAATTTATTATTATATCAATGAAAATGCGTAGAACAAATACGCAAACTAATAGATATTATAAATTTATTAAGAATAAATTATTAATTTTAATATAAATTTATACAAAAAAATTGTGTTTTACTAACTTTTCACTAATGCACATGCTATTCGAAATTAAGAAGTATGTTCGAATGTAATTTTTCGCAGTTACTCCATTATATGATCCCCTGTAGGTACTCCATGGAGTATTTGGGCGTTATGCAAAAGTGGATTATATGGTACAGGCTTAGGACATCACAATGTTAATTAGACCATATTTTTTGTATGGATTGTAGCAGGTTTTGGATTACTCTATCGTCCGCGTGGAGTATATATTTCATGCGTGCATAGAGTACTCGCGTTGTTTGCAGGGTAAATGTACTTACATTGTAAGTGATACATATGCATGTACGTATGCATATGGGTGTTATTATTTGAAACAACTGTGTAAATACAAAATGTATAAAATAAAGCATGAGCATATGTAGATATATATATATACACACACACACACACACACATATATATATATATATATATATATATAAGAATCTTCGTTATTCAGCACAGAAAAGAGAAGAAATTGTATGGTAAAATTTTCAAAAATATTAAACTTAAGTCCACCAAAAGTTCAGACCATTGTAAAATACTTTGAAAAAAAATGGATCCACCGAAAAAAAGCCGCATGTTAGCCGCCCGAAGAAACTAACTCGAAGAGATCTCAGCTTTATTATGAAGGAAGTGAATGATGATCGTAAAGTTACTGCTCCAAAATTAGCCGAAAACTTCGCAAGCTCAGCAAGAATGTGCGTCCAGGCAACAACAATTCGAAGAGCTCTGAACGATAACGGATTTCACAATAGAACGCCACGTAAAAAGCTTCTTATTTCTGAAAAAAATCGTAAACTTCGCTTGGCGTTCGCTAAAGCACATGTAGACAAGGTAATGGATTTTTGGCACAAAGTCTTGTTTACAGACAAATCGAAGTTCAATATATTCGGCAGCGATGGAAGAGCTAAAATTTGGAGAAAAGAAAACACTGTACAGCGAAGTATGACAGCGGCAACGTATTGGTTTGTGGAGCGGTTGCGGCATTCGGAGCTGGAAAGCTTGTCTGTATTGAGGGTGCGGTTCAATTGTAAATCATTGTTGGAAGCTAATCTGAAGCCTCCGTTGGACAGTTAGGAGCTTGGCGCAGGCTGGATCTTTGAGCAGGATAACGATTCAAAGCACACGGTCATTGAAGCTGGGGCAGTATTACTCCATCAGGATGGACAAATTTTGTAGCTTTGATGCCACGATGGCTTCAAGCTGTTATTGATGGGAACGGTGGACCAACTAAATACTAAAAAGAACATGTTACCTGATATTAACCAAAGTTTTTGCGCTAAGATAAGTTATTTATGTACTGTATGTAGACCTTTGTCAATGTTGACTTACGTTTTTTTTGTCATAGCTTTACTAGTTCATGTTAAAAAATGATTTTTGTTTTGTTTTTCATGATAAAGGAAAATAGTTGAAATAAACTGTATCTTTACATTTTCCAATAAACTTTTTGGACTTTCAATTCAGTTAAAATAGGGTGTATATGTAGAGTTTTGTCCGCCACTGTATATATATATATATATATATATATATATATATATATATATATACCAGTTACATACGTATGAGCATTCTGGTATCAAACTAACTTGTTAATAGATACTCTGCAAATTTTCTATGTACATTTATTTTGCATATAATCTCAAAAATTAAATAATTTTTATTTTTAATTTTATTTTTTATTTTTTGCTAAATTGTTTTCCGAAATTGGTTTTCCGAAATTCGTATACAAATCTTTAGCTAATTTACATACTTTAATCTCTTACAAGTTTTGATTTTCACTTCAATGCAAATCTTTCCATGGTAGGGACTTGTAGCCATCCTGCTCTAGGCCACATGGTCGATTGAACTCTTGGCCGACGACATGGAACCATTCGTTGCAAACTGAAAATAGATGGAAAACGGATTTGAACATACATATATAAAAAGTTTTATAAATTAATCTGTTTATATTTTTATGCGTTTGCTACGGAGAGCTGACATAATTTTTTATTATCACACAGCTAAAAGCTTAATTAAGTTAGTAAAGAAGATGATAGAGAAATTCTCTCATCAAAATAGACCCCATTAGAGATTTTCAGCTTTATACGGAGCTTCTTTCAATCCCTAAAACACTTTTCGAATTCGATCTTTGAGATAATCTTTACCTTCTACTTATTTTTTGGAAATAGGAAAAAGTCACAAAGAGCCATGATTATTAGCAAATATCGAGGCTGAGGTGTTGTTAGAGCATTGCTTTTGGCCAAAAATTCACAAACAGGTAATGCCGCGTGAACACGTGCGTGGCGGTAGTAATTCCTGATGGGTTATGCCATTAAAATCGAAGATCATCATCGTAGCATAACCTTCATATAAGACGAATATCTTTCGGCCTTGGAGAGTCAGAATATCCGCAAATCAATGCTTCTTCACTTGTTATATATAGTATATTTCAGTAATTCTACATCGTCGTTGACCCACCCCCCCTGTATTTGTTAAAAATTCAAAAAATTTTGAACAAATTTTGTTGCCACGCATTTCACACCCGAAACATTTGAAAAACTGTCATAACATGATCTAATCGATATGTCAAAATCATCAGCGACATCTCTAATGGTGATTATGCTATTCGTTCTCTCACTAGTTTCCAATTTCTCATTGTTTTTTGATGTGCTGGATCGTCCAGAGCGTTCTCACCTTCCACTTCTTGAAGGCTTCTACTAATTAATGCTTTTACAACTCGTGGGCTCTTACTTTACTCATAGAAAACTCACCCTTTATCACACCTCATTCCGTTTTTTACGCAAAATTTGTTACAAAGTCTTTGGTCCACTAAATCTTTTAACAAACGAAAATCGTCGAGCTCATCACAACACGTCTAACCGTTGTAGCTGTCACAGACGAAGTCTACAATGAAAACATTGGAAATTTGTTTCATACTTTAGGCGCATGTATGCCAATATAATAAAAAAAATGTTTGACAATCGAACTCCCCTAGCCCGTGAAATTAAAAATTTTGAGCACACTTAGTATAAACGCAATAACTAGATAATTAGAAAACCTGAGGAATGAAAAATACTTTGAATATTTCAGTAAAGTAAAGATTTCGACTGAAAACTTCCGTTCAATATTTCGAATAAATGAGAACAAGAAAAGATTTTCACTTACTCCATTTCGAGCCCACCAACACGGGGCAGCCGCCGTGTTTGGTACGATAATCCAGTTCCAGTGATTTATGTAAATTGTACCACACAATCATGCTGCCTTTAACGGGAGGCGCCAACAAGCGCAAGTAGGGGAAGGCGGTACTCCCGCCAAGTTCCACTTCGTTGATCTACGCGAAGGCAGACGATTTTTCAATGTAATTTCAATGTTAAATAGATCTCAAAATGTATTTGAAAAAAAATTAAACTTACATAAAACAAAGCGGTCAAAATGCGATTATTTCGCCTTTCCTCTGCAGTTTCTACATCCTATATGTTAAGAAACATTTTTTAATATAAACTAAACAAGAATTGAATAAGCAATTTTACCTCAGAGAAATCATAGTGCGCGCCATAGTGACCACCAATACCGTAATTGGCCACTTGCAAAGATTCGGCCGACTCCAGCGACAAACCTGTTACATCACGCAAACGTTGTGCGATATTTTTCAAGAAAGCGTGTTCTGCGAAATTAAGCCAAGTATTTTGACTTGTGCGTACATCTGAATAATATGATTGATTCCAATTACCAACCCTGGATCGCTCCACTTTATGTTCAGTGGTATTTAGTATATACTCGATTTCATTGTCATAAATAGTTTGGTGATAATAGGCGATTGGTGGATCGTGATTGAGTTCTTCCTTCTTGAATGGCGCTAGCCGGCAGAAGGGTACGTTGTTATGTACATAACGACAGCGTAAATTGCGTTGTTCGCGTGGTGTTCGCTTCCGATTGCCATTGCAAGTCTGATCGAAAAGTTCGTCGAGTTCGGTGCGCTGTGTAGAAAAAAAAAGCTATAAAAGTAAGCGGTGTGAAGTGGAGAATTTTGTGTGCATACCAGCAAATACTTCTTCGACCCATCCTCTACGGTAGCGGCATGACGCTCTTCAAGCGCTTTGTTCGAGTAAAACTTCACATAATTCAAAGCAATTGCATTTGTCGGATCTTGAGCCAAAATTTCATCATTGAAGAATAACGCCAAATTAGATTTACCTAGAATTTCATTAAACATATAAAAATATTATAAAAAAATATAAAATATTATTGGACCCTCATTAATCAACCCACCTTTGTAGTACATTGCAGCGGCGAGCTGCTCCAACACTTGCACATCAGAAATCTGTACTTTAAACTCCTGTGTGCCATTGGACGCTTGCAACTCTTGAGCTAAACGTACACGCGCTTGTATGAGCCATTCGATGGTATAATTAAGATCACCAGCTTCATACAAACTACGTCCCAACCAATAACATTCGCTTGCTGTGAAATTTGTTGAAAAATTCATTTCCATTAGATTACCCTCAGCCACATCGACGGTCTTGAGACCATAGGTGCGCTGAAGACGTGCCAAACCTTTGCTTGCGCCCCTCAGATCTTCTAATGTTGGTGAAATGAAGCCTTCTTTATTCTCCAGCTCGGTGAGATTCGTCGTGTAGGCTGATTTGAGTGAAGATTTTATAATTTTCTAACACTTCGCCATCACTACACTCTCACTTACCTGCAGCGGGTGTTTCATCGAATATCGTTTTATTCAACTGCTGCCAATCGATGACGAAACGACTTATAATCCTATATGCATTTAACGGGTTTTCATAATAATCCTCCGGATCTTTATCTGCTTCTTGCGAATCTTGCGCCAATCGGGTGAGCACTCTTTGAAGGAACTCATTACACAAAATGCACTTTCACTAATTTTTGCCACGTTTTCTACTTACTCATTCACTTGTTGACTAATTTTCTCCATTTCTTCCATGTATTTTTCTAGAAAGGTAACTACATGAATTTCTGCCTCCATTAGATCGAATAAACTTACAACGGATGTGTAATAATCACCGCGAACATTTTGGCTAAACACGATTAGCAGCGTTACAAATACGAAATGCGTGAACTTCATTGTGTTGGAGAAGTTGTATTTTTTTATTTTGCCCCGTTGGCTTTAGAAACTTAACTGAAATGAAATTTATCCCAATTCTTGTATTTTACACTGTGTGGACAAAACTATTTAGAACAACTCAAACTGAAATTCAATGTTTATACAAGTGTTCTTTAAAAAATGTCAGTTTAATGGGTTCGACAGAGAATGATGAGAAAATGCGTTTGAGCTTATTAATGGACATAAATATATACAAACTCTTAACTATATTTTCTGGAATGCTCGTACAACTTCGTTTCCTCCTAATTTTACACACCCGCATTTAGGAAAGCTTCATCGCTTATTTTATGTTCCGGAACGTTATGAATAAGGTGAGATTACAAAAGTTATACAGAAATTTTCGGCCATATGCCGTTAGTTTTTTAAACTACGGTTTATTTCAACTTTCACATTTTCAACAACATTTTCGATCTATCATATATTCAGTACAAGGTTTGCGGTTTGACGAAATGGTTCCGTTTACGCTCGAAGGAAATTGGGAAATATTGAAAACTTACTTGCAAAATGGTGGGGCTTCAATCACTACTGCAAGAAAATTACGAACGATATTCGGACGATGCAATTTGCCTTTCAGGCAGTTTGTTGATCAATTTGAGCTGCGAGCTAATCACAATTGCTGCTGTAAAGTGTGCCTGAACAGCCATCAACATTAACTCTGCTGGTAGGAGTTAAATATTTTGCGTTGGCTTTTGCATAAAGTCCTCGGTATGAAGGTTTATAAAGTCTATCCAATAATTGAAGAATGTGCTGAAGAACACTTGGCAGAAGATGAGAATTTTTATCAAAAAATCATATTTTCTGAGAGAAATTATTCTCATCGCGGTGGCTATGTTAACAAACAAGACTGACGAATTTGGGGCTCGGAAGACCTACATGTAGCCATCGAATGGCTAGAGCATGATTGTTGAAAACGAGAAAACAGCTGCCGTTACTATTCTCCTCGGCAGGGCATGTCAAGACCTCCGAATGTATTTCTAACATGAAATAAAGATCTCCTAATAAAAATACATCGGCCATTGGGAGACGCACACCACAAATTTAAAGGGGAATGTTTTCGAAAGAGCATTCTTTGGCATTTATTCTTTGAAGAATATCTCCTTCAAATATTGGCCGTGACTACGTCTCAGATCGTCCATCCATTGATTCCAATTTTCGATGGCTCGTTCAAGCATTTCGACAGGTAACTGACGAAAGACACTCGTGATGTTTTGCTCCAAGGCCTGAATCGAAGCGGGATTGTCCCCATAGAGTTTACACTTTATATATCCCAAGGGAAAAGGTCAAATGGTGTGATATCACACGATCTTGGAGGCCAATCGATCGGCCCAAAACGTGAAATTATCTGCTCACGGAAGTGTTCTCTCAATAAATCCATTTTATTGATGTGGGGAAAGTGGCGTCTTCTTTTTGAAACCAATTGTCGCGGAAATCACGAGCTTCAATTTCAGGCATCAAATAGTCATCATTTTTTGAAGAAATATGGACTGATAATTTCACCGGCTCACAAACCACACCAAACCGTTGTTATTTCTGGATGAAATGGCAGCTCTTGCATCTCTTCAGATTGCTCGAAAACGTCGGATCTTCTTGGAACTTTTCAAGAGCCCATAGAGCAAAGCGATGTCGCTTGGGAAGGTCGAGCAGTTTCAGTTCATGCACAAGCTGTATTTTGTCCGCTCTCAATTTAAGATCTCGACGTAAAATGCGCCAAGTCGTTCCATACGTCAGTCCGACTGCGGCGCCAAATCGACCCTCCACGGTCTTCGTGTACACTCTCAGCTACGACCGCTATATTTTCTTCGCTGCGTGCTGGACGTGGTCTATTCGATCCAATATAATCCAATAATAAATGCTGGGCCTCAAGATGATGTTGCGAATAGTACGCTCAGTAGGCCGATTATGTTGACCATAAGTTGAGCAAAGCGCGTGAAACACATTCTTTACAGAACGTGACTTTTCGTAATAAAGTTGAATTACTTGTAAACGTTGTTCAGGCGTAAGTCTTTCCATAATGAAATGCCAAACAATACTGAACAAAAATAACATGACAGCATGACACGACTCACACGTGATCTGTCAGAAAAAGGGCTATTGAAAAAGTACGACTAATTGGATCACCCTTTATACCAAAATTATGGTCATGCTTATATCGATTATTTTATGGCGTTACACACAACCGTTAGCTGAACAAACTGAATATACTCAGTCGCCAACTAATTAATACACTATCGGAATATATATATGCATATATTCACAACAACAGCAACACTAATATCGGTTATTATGTGTAACTGGGACATCGAAGGGTTATCAGGTGCCATTTAATTTTTATTTATTTATTAAATATTAAATTGAAAGCATTATTGCATTAGGATATAAGCATAATGATACAAACATAAAACAAAATAAATACAATATAAATTACAATTAATAATTAATTTCATAATATTGATAAATTGAATGTACATGATAAACTACAAATAATATATTCTTTAAAAAAAGGTAAGTAACCACTATTGCGGATCACCCTCGGACGAAAAATACTTAAATCTAAGTTTTGGAAAATGCAACGCGTTATTAAAAAATAGACTAGATGTGTATATAAATTGTTAAATCTCAGAACCATAATATAAATAAAAGAATTTACATCATCCAAAGTCATACATATTTATGTCTTTGTAATTACGCCTATCACTTCCCAGTGTTATTAAACCTAGACGAAATGCAAGGTATCGCTGCCAGTTGTTAATCTTAATTTGCCGTACCGCTACTTACGGCATTTTAACTATCTTTTCTGCTCAACCAACTAAAAATTAATTGGACCCTCCACTACAGACATATTGACAACAATTTGATTATTGTATTTTAATATCTCTGTCACAGTAACAACAACATTTTGTGATAAACTATCGAAGAAAGATCACATGCAAGGTGAAAAAAAGAAACGAACGAAGAAGCAGTTTCATTATCTACAATAGATAGTAGGCATTCGCTGGTATGTTCTGTAAATTGCCAGCCTTTTATCATTTCATACGCTATGCTATGCCTGAGTGTACGTGCTGAATTTAACCATAAATATGTTTAGTTCTAAATGTTTGGCCAATAACTGTCGCTTTCATTTAGTTGCTAACAATCGTGTGTGGCACACTTTAGATTTTTTACTTACGGTCAGATTCTGTGTAACGGTAATATGCACATAGTTCGACTATTGTTGTTTTTGCTATTCGTCGTCAGTTTTGGTGCGTCACAAAATGTGGAAAATTTCAGTAGTCTAACAACATCCATTGCCGGTTTGGAACAGTTAATCGAAACGGAAAATTTTCTTATACAAAATTTGGAAAATTACGCCAATGAATTGCAAGAGAAGTTGAATGCTATTCGCAGGTGAATTGGGTTTTGTGAATTTGTCTGAAATTAAAAAATATTAAAAAATATTTTTGTTTTGAGTATGGTGCTAAAATCATTGAAGTCTAAATCAAAATAAAAAGACTTCTAATTTCTTATCAGTAAAATATGTTTTTTAATTATTCCTCGATCAACCAGTTCGTAGTTAAAGCTCACTGTAGTATGATTTTCATCACTTGAAAAATGGTTGGCACCTAGCCTTTTGAATCACCATTTCTAGGCTTTTAATTCGATAAGCTGGACTCGAAACTAGTAAAAAATCAGCACTTAACAGCAATGTCATGTGTGTCCTGAATTTAACTTTGAAACAAATATGCTCTGCAGTGGTGTTATGTTGTTGTTGTTGTTGTTGTTGTAGCGGCTCAACCCCGCCTAGGAGAAAGAAAAGTTGGTATGTGTCGTCGTGGTAATTTAAAGGCAGGTCCAGTAATATTTCGACTGATTCAGACCAGAGGAAGTGGAGTGATGTATTAGACGGTTTTAGTGGACTTACAAAGAGGAGGTTAGTGTCGAGCGCAGACTCATCATCTGCAGGGCATACGTTAAGTATGTCGCGGTCAAATCTGGTTCAGTAGGAGATGAGTCTACTTCAATATATAGACCTTAACATAATAGTGTCATTATTACTCGGATCACGCGAGGCAGCTCGTGCTCTTCGTTTGCTATGGGTGGTGGTTAGATTTCAAGCACATTATTCATGGGACGAAAGTTTCTAAAGGTGTTGACGGACACCACTTGCGAACGACGATTTGAGTACCTTGTTAGTGTTTTGTATTTTAGTGGCAATCGCAGTCGTATGCAGAGTGAAGGGTTATAGGCTATCGAGTGTGATTTCCAGTATCTTGGGGGTTATTTAATGTCGGGAACTCGACGTTTTTGACTTTCACATTCAATTCGTGCCGATACTCCTTCGCATAGCTAGTGAAGATGGTGGCCGAGAATTCCACAGGTTGTGAATGTAATTGTCATGCAGTGAAGAAGTTGGCGAAATAGCCGTAAGGAAGCGCTCCCTGTTGTTGGAGGGAGCCTCGAAATATAGAAATTAAGCAACAGTGGGGAAAGACCATCATCTTGCGAAACCAATTGCTTAATTTTTCAGACCTTTGAATTTTGGCCTCGAAATTCTACCGGTGACTGCCGATTGCTCGGGTAATTCATGGTCCACCTCTTAAACACTAACGGTAATGAGGATCACTGCGCGATTAATGAGTCAATAGCTTTTGAAAAATTCACGGCTACCAGGACAATTCGCGCGTAGGGTAGATTTTGGTTCAGGCCATGGATTGGCTGGTTTTTTATGGGTTTGATTGCAGTTGTGGTGCAATGAACTTTGAGAAATCCAAGCTGATTGTGCTGCTGGGGAGCAGCAAGGTCTCAGGTGGCTTCGTTACTGGGAAAGGAGAAATATCGGCCGATTCTGCTTTGCTGGAAGATTTCCTCGGGTTTAGTAGCGGGACCACACGTTCGGTATAGTTAGAGTGGTCAAAATAGACTGAGGCCGTTGGTGAGAATTTCTGCTCCGCTGAACTCAAATGTTTTAGTGTCAGCATGCTTATTCCGTCAGTGCCTATTGATTTGGAGTCTTTTGCCTTCCCGATAACCCCCTTCACCTCCATCATGGAGAAATCAATCGACACGATGGTGTTTGGTAGTTTGAACATTTTATTAAACGAAGGATGATTTAAAGGTGATCGGTGATCGGTGGTGAGCTTTTGGCAATGTATCTTCTTAGCTTGAATTATAAAAGCCCGCAGCATAACCTGCATTTATTCGGAAGGGTTTTTTTTTGAGTTCGATGCGGAATAAAACGTGCCAAAGTGTAAAATTTGTAAACAAATGTTCTCGGGGAACTATAATTGCAACCTTGAAGGCCATTTGAAAACACATCATAAAGAAACGTATTCGTCTGAGTTGGCCCACAGGGGGATGAAATTCCTGAAAAAATATTAAGTTTTCCTTCACAATAAGGAGGCATTTGTGATTCTAGTCATGACGAAAAAAAATGCTATTTTCCGTTCTAGACTCGGCTGTTGATGAAGGCTGTTGAGTTCTTCAGCAAGTGGTGCGACAACGAAGAAAACGATGACGTCGAAGGCGATCTATTTAATTATGATTTTGAAGAGCTTGAGATGACCACTGTCTAGGTCGAATGTGCTGCGCCTACATTGCAACTCTCCATAAAAGATTATTGAAATCAATGGAAATTATTTCCAAGGCACGAAAGGTTGTAAAGAATTTACGAACTCGAACGTATAGGTAGTTAATTTGTGAGAAATCTTTGGTACCACCACAATTAGATGCCCCTACTCGCTGGAACTTGATATTTTTGATTATCAAGAAATTAATAATTTTTAAGCAGTTTTGCGAAGAGCAGTCTGAAAATAATTTTAAACGGGCTATAAGCGAATGGGAAGAACTTAAAGCCTTTGTTGAAATTCCGGGGCCCCAGCCACATATGGCTGACTTGCATAAGCTGTAGTTAGAGCTAAACTTCACAGTTTGGGCTTTAAACAATCGCAATACCATACTACTGAAGA
Source organism: Neoceratitis asiatica (assembly GCA_030068015.2). Taxonomy (NCBI): domain Eukaryota; kingdom Metazoa; phylum Arthropoda; class Insecta; order Diptera; family Tephritidae; genus Neoceratitis; species Neoceratitis asiatica. The sequence continues at coordinate 37,598,850 of CM061528.1, forward strand.
AGTGCACCGAAAGTGGAGTAGAGGCGCTTTTGAGCAGCAATGTTTTCTTCTGAAGTGTCTATTTGGACCCCCGTATAAAAAGAATTTTATTGCAAAACCTAATAAATTTAATGCTAGCTAAAGCACTACTTAAGATTTTAATAACTGAAACTGAAGCTTAAATCAAGACTGGGCCAGAGTTAATATTTTCAATTCTCTCCTCGCCTCATTCAGGGAATAAATTATGTCTCTTGTTTCTACCGATTTGAGAAGTGACGTGAGATCGTAAATTAGAGTAAATATTGGCCGAGTTATTTTTGATCCATTCTATTGTCGCAATGCAACTAGTGCCGCGCAGATTCAAGTTAATAGGAATGAAGAACCCTAGAGAGGGAGAATTATATCAGTAAGCTATAAAATGGAGATTATGTGGCTTTAGAGAGATAGAGGCTATATTTATCTTGGCTTATAATTTTTTCATTACTAGCATTTCTTATGATATAAACCTGAACAAGCAATATACTATATTTTTCTATTTCAAGAAGTATTGTATTTTAATTTCCAAACTTCACTTCATTATTCATACATTTTAATTTATGCTTCCCACATAGTTTGGTAACACGTCTACGTGAGGAGAACAATAAGGCTCGCCAAAATCCGGGATATTATGTCTCCATTCCAACAAATGTGTTTTCGCTGGTACGTCGATTGCAAAAGGATTGGGTATACTTGGATATTTATATGAAACAAAGTGTTGGCGAAAGTGAGTATTTGAAAGGAACTTTTCAATTTACTAAAACATGTACATTTCTACTCTTATGTTTATCAAGAGCAAATCAAAGCATTGCATGAACATTGGTCCCAATTGCCACAAGCGGAGGATCTGGATGAAGCAGTGCAAGCAATTAGTCGTCTGCAAGATACCTATGATCTTCAAGCAGCAGATCTAGCGAGCGGTGTAATAAATGGCAAGAAATATGAGTAAGTGCTAATGTCTCAGAGAAAAGAAAATATTTTCTGGAAGCACATACAAGTATCAACCTCAAAAACTAGATAATTAGGTTTTCAGCTTTGACTTCATTGTTTGGATTGAGAATGTCTTTATTTTAAACTGAGCTTTTCGAAATAATTGGTAGATCATATTTGTATGTTTGAATATTATTATACTTTTTTTTTAGATAACTATCTATTATTTTTTATCCAAATTGTTGTTCGACACTTAAATTTTATCATAATTTGGGTAGAATTTTGAAAATAAATTTCTCAGACCTTTAGAAAAAAAATGCCGATACAGTAGTCGAGTAGTAGGCAATGCGCGGACTAGATTAATATCCAAAATTGTATAAAAGTTCGGATGGAACCGAGCATTAGATACTCGAATGGACTAGGCGGAAGCACCAGGCTGTTTATCAGACTTTCACAGAACGACTAAAGTCCTGTTAGACGGTGGATGGGCTTGTTTTTGCAACCCTATAACTATAGTATTCACTAAATAAGACAAAGATGTCTCGATAAATTAATTAAATCTTCGATTCTAGGTGCACAGTTCGGTCGAAAATAGTAGGGTCATACCGGAGATAGTTCTATTTCCGAACTTATGTCAGCCACTTTTCGTAGGGCTTAAAAAGTCCGCATTAAAATTACCATATTTATCAAGTTTGCTTAAGGTCTGTTGTCTAAAACTTTATTTGACCTTGAGTTAAGCATTGGCAATATTTGTAATTTCACTGTTATAATGAAGGTGAGCGGTTTCACACTTCTACAATAGCGTACGTATTTGCGGCTCAAGAATGGTGGGAATTGAGTTTCATAAAAATATCTCAAACCCTATTCATCTTGTCGTTCCATGAAGTTTGATATAACTCTGCATGCACTTATGTCTATATCTATCTAGGTTATTTTATGGCATATGTACCTAGTATAACCAAGTATAAAAGCTTGCGGTTAGCCCTCGGCAGAGAATGTCAATTAATCTGGATACATTTCTGTGACAAAATATTAATATAAAATCCATTAGGCGTTAGGATGTGGTTTAGAAAAAGTTGTAGGTCTCACCTTTTGTTGGAACAACAGCAAAAGCACATCAAAAATTGGAAAATCGCGCCAGCGGTTATAAATACATGAGAAAAAAGAATGGGAATATCAAAAACCTTCTTCTTCTTCTTTCTTGACGTAGGCAACACTTAACACTTCGATTATTGTAATAAATTGCCAATATTGAGACCCCATCCCAAAATAAAAACAAAAAGTAACTTACTTTCTTAATTGTATGTATGTACTTTCCCAAGCTAGGTGATGGGAATTCATGTTGCTTTCAATAATTGATGGTCTCTTATCATCTACAGGGCAGTCGGTATTGTCTTTGACTTGCGCTCAGCTTCCGCCTTAACTTCGTTCTCACAGTTGGTTTCCCTGACCGTGATCTCAAATTTCATTTTCCCTCAAGTTCTTTCCAGGGCTGTTAGTGATTTAATATTGAGCATCAGCATTGCTTCGCATTGGTTATTGGCTTCACTTTTAGTATATTTCTTTTCAGGATGGGCAAGTCTGGATTGAAAAGCCGGATCGTTTTAGGTATTGAAGCCAGATTCGATTCAGAAAGCCAATTTAAAATCGACCGCTTTGCCGAGTATACCCACCGGTATCTTATGTAGGGTAGTTCATCTCTCGTCGTTGCACGCTCCAATCTTGATGTTTTCCTGGAACCAGACCGCACTCCTTCAGGATGGTGATGTTCTAGAGTTGTCTAGAATAACTTGGATGGCAACTGAAACCTATTATAAGTCTTGCACATAGATTATTAATTATAAAACAATATGTACCAGACCATTTCGTTTAAATATAGGTGGTACTACTTAGTTTCGACTTGAAATTAGTATCAACTGTACTTCTCAAACTATCAGATTGTGTTCCTCCAACAATGCTGTTGGTCTCCGTCCACTAGTTTTAATACAACCATAGTCAATTGCTGTAGTTGACAAATAGCTAGCTTTAATTCCCGTTTTTTATAAAGTTTCTTCATAATAATGTTGGTATAGGTCCCAGCTTTTTTTTACTTTTTTGGTCAGCGGTAGTGTAAAGTAAGAAACTTCTTTGGTGATCTTCAATCTCAATGTGTTAGATATTGAATTATTATTAATTTCTTTCTTTTTTTTAGCACAAAACTAACCTCACTCGACTGCTATACAATGGGCTATGAACTCTTTAGCCGTAAGGATTATATAAAGGCAGGATATTGGCTTTATATGGCAATGCAATTGTATGTAGAAGACATGATGCTAAAATTGCATGATTTGAGTGATGCAAAAATTATGGAACTCTATGCCGAAACGTTGTTAAGACAAAGTAATTGCAGCTGGATATTATGAAAATAACTAAAACATTAACTTGCTCCATTTTCAGTGCGCTATGAAGATGCTCTCTCAGCTATGAAGTTGGTGTTGACTTTACACACAACAACACCGCCGAATTCGCTACTGCTGAGAAAAATAAACGATGTGGACTTGTTCATTAAAACCAACAATCCAAAACCAGTACAAGTAAGTTGCATGCAACATTAATTTCTGTGAACAAGTATGAGGATGATGCTCATTTACTATTCTCTAGCATCCGAAAAAGGTACCAACCGATTATGAACGTGGTTGTCGTGGCGAGTTCGCTACTCAGAGCACTAAATTTTATTGTATTTATAATAAAACAACGACAGACTTTATAAAATTGGCGCCCCTCAAAATGGAAATCATTAGTTTCGATCCATATTTAGTGATTTTCCATGATGTCATGAGTGATGGTGAAATTAGAGCACTACAGGAAATGGCTCAACCGATATTAAAACGTGCAACTGTATATAATGAGGAGAGGAAGAGAAGCGAAGTTGTTTCTGGACGTACTTCCAAATTCGCTTGGTTCTATGATCACACAAACGAGGTTACGGAACGTATAAACAAGCGCATTGAAGACATGACTGGTTTCGATCTCGATGGTTCGGAAATGTTGCAAGTGATGAATTACGGTCTCGGTGGACATTATAGCATGCATTTTGACTTCTTCAATGTGTCGATGGTAGAACATAAAATTACTGAAGTGTTAAGATGTAATTCGTGCAAAATAATCAATAACTTTACTTTATTTTCAGGACGCGGGTATTGTATCGATGCAAGGTGATCGTAAGGCCACCGTGCTCTTTTATGTAAGCAAATAAGTTTTTAATACTCATATTTCCATTATTAACTTTATTAATTGTTTTCCTATAGATGACTGATGTGGAGCAGGGTGGCGCGACGGTCTTTCCCAATATAAAAACTGCTGTTTTTCCTAAAAAAGGCACAGCTGTGATGTGGTATAATCTCAATAACCGTTTCGAGGGCGACTATAAGACTCTGCATGCCGGTTGTCCAGTAATAGTCGGTTCTAAATGGGGTTAGCTTTAAATTTTCCTTCAAAATGTACTAACGACCAGCCTAATTCTGGTTTATTTCTTTACAGTAACAAACAAATGGTTACGCGAAAGAAACCAAATGTTCCGGTTACCCTGTTACAAGGAAAAATTATGATTAATAAATAAATTACTATTTAGTGTACTTTTTTTTTATTGGCGTAGAATAAGTTCGAAAATGTTTTCGCTTTTAATATGGAGAATTATATGATAAAAATTATAAAGACGAATAAAATTAATATTAAAAAGATTAAAATCGAATCGAAGTAGTAATGCAAAGATCAAATGAAGGCAATATATATCACAGTCAGACGTTCTATAATTGTTGGAGAAATTGTGAAGCGTTTAATGCAGGTTTTAGGAAATATTAGTAGCTTCTAGAAAATATTTTTTATTTTTTATTTGAAATCATGTTAGATAGGACGGACTACTGCATAACCAACACTGACTTAACGAATGACCACAAAATGGTTATTCCGCACGGGAAGAAATGGTACAGCATAGCTCCAGTATAAGCAGACTTGATCCTTTTAACAAGTATACTGATGGTTCAAAAAATAAAGGGAGCTTGGGATTTGCAATTATGATTATAGCGACCCTTCAACTATTCGATACCATTTTTGTAGTATGATTTGTCCTTTGCTTCAAAATAAGTCTCAGTTTGAGCGATCAGCTCTTCATTCGACGAAAATTTCTTCCCAATGAGCATTCTTTTGTGGATCTGAGTACAGGAAATAGTTGCTGGGGGCCAGATCTGGAGAATTTCAAGCACAATTAATGAATTTTTGCCATGGATTTCACTGACTTGTGGCACAATGAATTGTCTTGGTGACTTCATTTTTCTTCTAATGCGGCCATTTTTCGGCGATTTCGTCCTGTCCAACAACGCTATGTTATAGTCGATGTTGATGGTCCTTCCTTTTTCAAGGTAGTCAATGTGAATTATTCCATGCGCATCCCAAGACTCAGACGCCATAACCTTGCTCGGATTGTGATCGATTGGACTTTACAGTGAAATGATGGAGCCATGTTTCATCCGTTGTCACATATTGATGCAAAATCTTTGGTTTACTGCGCTTTAACATCTCCAAACACTGCATCGAATCATCAACTCGTCGTTGTTTTTGGTCAAAAGTGAGCTCGCGCGGCACCCACTTCGCATAGAACTTTCTCATACTCAAATATTCGTGAATGATATTATGTACACATTCAGTTGATATCCTTAGAGTGTCTGCTATCAATTTCATATCAATTTCACTTTACGGTCATTCAAACTCATTTTGCGGTTTTTTGTTTTCGTCGATAACAACCTCTTTTGGGCGGCACCCCGTTCACCGTCTTCGGTGCTTATTTCACCACGTCTAAGCCTAACATATCAATCTTTGATAGTTGATTTTCCTGGGACAATGTCCGGAAACTCGACATCAAGCCAAATTTTTGCTTCAACTATATTTGACTGGCGAGGAGGGTTATCCTCAGTGGTATCACAATGGGTTCATTTGGTGGCCTAAGTAAATTGATGTCCAGGAACTGATTTTTCAGTACATTACCATATTAGTGAAAACAAGATGAAACAACAAGAAACATTAGAAACGCTAATTTAAAAACAATTAAAAATTAGGAAGAAGTGCTGTTTTTGGCCTTCATGGTTATGTATTTGAAAATTCAATATTAATTCCCATATCTGAAAACCGTCTTCCGAATTTCGATGATTTTCAGTACTAATATTTATTTGATTTTACATGTGTAGAATATAATAATAATAGCAACCGATGAGCAACAAATCGCCTGGATCCAACTGCATACCTGTTGAAGTGCTAAATGTAATAGCCATCAGTAGTCTTAAAGTATTCCTAGATATGTTTAGCGATTGTCTAAAAGCCGTTTTATTCGCAAAAATTTGGAAGAGGCAACAGCAAGTAATAATTAACAAGGGAATGAGAAACCCCGACAGCAAACCAGATTATCGGCCTCTCTGCATGCTGGCCACCAGCAGCAGCTATAGCAAGTGCGCGTGATCTATCACCAAAACGGACTAAGATCCAGAAAATCGACACTAAGTGGCATTGACAATGTCACGAGGAGAGCGCAATTATGTCCGAAATGCCTTTAACAGCAAAGAAGGGTTAATATGCGTAAAAGATCAAATTTGTAAATTGTCGTTTAGCTCTGAAAAGCGGGGTTGAGATCGCCAAAGAGTTCTTGACACAATATATAATAATAATATTTCCTTAGGTTTTAGTTAGTAGTGGTCGAATTAACTGATAATCGTGTGTCTCGTAACAGAAATGCTTCGAATTTATTCAAAATGTTTCGGAGATACATATTTGTAATATTGTATGTCACATATTCTGCTTAAATAATAATATTCTCATATAAATATTATGCATACATACTTACACACATACACATCATTATAATCACATTGTTTTGCACTACAGCCGGGTAGGCTCATTGACCCGAAAGCTCTTCAGCATCCCAATGAACTACAGAATGCTTAGGCACATATACACAAGTATGTATGTACATGCATATATGTATATATACAAATGTTAATTAGAAACCGGTTAACTAGTTAATTGATTCGTATAATCAACAGTCGACAGCCGTCGCTGATTATAGCACAATCACTGTTATGGCCCTTCTTTAACCTCTTTTCTCGCATATTGAAAGAACTTTTTCGCAAAGCTATTTTTTTCTTTTGCCGATTTGGCATTGGAGCGCTAGGCTTTGCGTAACTTTTGGTGAATTTCAGTTAGAATTTCGCGCTTAGTTGGTACGGTTAAATAACTTGGTGTAAAAGTTTTTCATAATTTTCTCTTGAAAAAATAGTGAAATTCAATGACTGTGTACTAAAAATGCATTTTAAAATCAATTTCGGTTGTTTGATAAACTACTTGCTGCTAATTGTTTGTGTTGGCGTTCGTAATGTGTTTGCAGACAATACAGAATTCTATTCCTCCGTGCATCAAATGTCCAAATTGGTGCAATTGGAAAGTGTTTTATTGAAATATATGCAAAAATATATAAAAATTAATGAAAATAAATTGGATTTTCTGAAAGAGTAAGTGAGTGATAAGTGAAGGTACAAGATTAATTATTTCATTCAATACAACATGATTTAATTATTTTTTATGGATTTTAATTTAATTTAAATCTTCATTTATTTACTTCATTTTATTTATATTTTATTTATTTTCCCTGATTTTATTTAATTTAATTAATTTTTTTTTTGTATCATTTTATTTTATTTTATTTTATTTCAGTTTGTTTAATTTTATTTTACTTGACTTTATTTTATTTTATTTTATTTATTTTTTCAATTTATATATCACATTTTTATTTATTTATTAACTCCTTTTCTTAAATTAAACCAAATTAAATTATTTGAATTTATTTAATTTATTTACTTAATTTAACTCAAAATAAACTCCTTTATTCTGTTAATTTTAATTTTTTTAATTTATTTATTTTAATTAATTTATTTATTTCATTTTATTGTAAATTATCAATATTATTATATTTTATGATATTTTTTGAAATTTATTTTGTGCTATTATATTTTCTTCGATTTAATTTTATTTTAATTTAAGTTATTTAATTTAAATTTTTTATATCATTTTATTTATTTTAATTTTTGTTTAAATTTAATTGGTTTTAATTTATTCAATTTTCTTTATTTAAATTAATTTAATTTATTTTAACTTTTGTTTAAATTTAATTAGTTTTAATTTATTCAATTTTCTTTATTTAAGATAATTTAATTTATTTTTATAGTTTAATCTGTTAAATTTTATATTTGATAAAATTTGTTATGTTATTTCTTTTTATTTTAATTTATATTTATGGGTATTTTTAATGCGGCCTGTAATTGTTTTTGGTTATAAGTAATGAGCTGTATTCAAAGGCCTATTTTCGTTAGAAACATTATTTTTTCATTGAATATTTTGTTATACTTTATTTATTTATATTTTATGATATTATTTTATTTTAGTTTTATTTTATTCTATTTGGTTTTATTTTAATTTTTTTTTGGTTCATATATCATCATCTTATATTTATTTGTTTATTATTTTAATTAATTATTATTATTACTCCCAACGATTTCCCACCTCCTGCCCATACGCACGAGGGACGCAGTCCACATGACGTTCGGAACCTTTTTCTTTGTTTTCAACGCCGAGTCAGAGCGTCGAGAGCGTCGAGAACTAAAAATGTTCAGCTATAGAAAAAAGATTTCATCAACTGATTTTAAATAAGAAACTTAAATCAATTTATTCAAATAGAAATGTTATTAATAATTAGTTGAGAGCGGACAAAATTATTTTCTTAATAAAACTAAAAAAAAAATTTCAGATATTCAAATGCGCATTGAAATCAAGACACAAACAATGTAAAGGCTCGTGAACGGGCAAAAATGTCTTGACTCTCGAAAGTGTATATTAATTTGATTTCAGAAAGAAGAATGAGACTGGATATTGAGCCCGTTATTATTTTCGTCATGAAAATTACACCAATTTTCTTCCTACGACTGACAAGAGGAAGGAGATTGATAACTTTCAAACGAATAGTATAAGAAGCGTGATTATACTGAGAGTCCCAATGCGAACTTCTTAAGGTAAAATGAAGAAATTGTTTTTGAATAGATTCTATTCAGTCACAGTAGATTTTTGATACCTCGGATTCCAAATTACCAAGCCTTATTCTAGAATAGGTCTTACTAATGTTTTAAATAAAATTTTAGTAAACGATAAGGGTTCTTTAAATTCCTTTGACCACCATTTAAAAATGCCAAAATACTTTTGCCTTTGTTGACTGTCATACCAATGTTAAAGATGAAGTTCAGTTTAGGATTCATAGTGGTGTCGAGCTCAACAAAACGGTAAACACGTTCCAAATGAGAATGATCTATCGTGTAAGTGGCAGTCTGCATAGCTCCTAGGGAGAAGCGCATCCGATTTATTTTACAACATTCAACCATGCTGTTTAAGTGTGATTGTAACAAGACGCCTTCATTTGCCGAAGTGTAAGATTTATGAAATTTTACATAATTTAAAAAAAATATTGTTGTTTCTATATAATATATAATTTTATCATATTCAGTTTAATTTTTTTTACTTACTTCATTTGAATATATTTTATTTCTGTTATTTTCATTTGTTTTATTTTATTTTATTTTATTATCCATTATATGTTATTTTGTTTTGTTCTGTTTCATTATTTTTCTTTAACCTAGTTTATTTGCCTTTATTCATTTGCTTATTTTATTATTTTTGTTTTATTACCTTTAATTGAATTAATTTTTGATTCAATTTATTTTACTTTTAATTTAATTTTATTTTGCTCGGTTTCTTCTTATCACTTTTAATAGCCGCCTAGCTATATTGGAAAAAGATAACAGAGAGGCACTACAAGAAGGACAGGACTACTTTGATAGTCCTTTGAACAAGTACTATCTCACGAAGCGTTTAACCGTGGATTGGGCGCGTATTGAGAATATAATGCAACATGATTCGGGAAAAAGTAATGTACATAATAAGTCTATAGCTAAGTGTAGATTTCAAATTAAGTTCTAGCAAAAAAAAAGGTTGATATGTAAATGATGTGAATCTCGGGATCTTTTTTTTGAATGGAGTTCGAACTCATATTCAGATTTGTAGTACAAAATTGGGATTTAATCTTTAGCTGTATCTGCAGAAAGTGCACCTGATGGAATTATATTTGAAAAGGTGATCATAGCAGAGTAGGGCACAGGATATAACGAATTTTCTGCAGTATTATAAGGTTTTGTTGGAACTCCGGTGACAGTCATTTCAAGAGCTTTAAGATGTCATTAGCATAATTTCCGTTTTATTATTTCATGAAATATATATGGCAACACTCATCGAAGTATTTCTCACTTCATTACCAACAGAAACGCTTAATCGAATCGTACAATACAAGAAAACGCACCGTTATCCAGAAAATTCCGAACTAGATGGTGCCATCGCCGGCCTTTTGCTTATTCAAGATGTATATCGGTTGAAGGCCATGGATATGGCGCAAGGCGTACTGAATGGGGTAATGTATAAGTGAGTATGAAGTGAAATGAAGTGAAGGAGATGTAAAGAAATTGAAATACTTTCAAAATAACAGTGTTTCTTTGGATGCACGTCTTTGCTTTGACATCGCCAAATACGCAGCCAAAGAAAACAATACGAGATTTGCACATGCTTGGGCTTTGGAAGCGCTACGACGTTTAAAGGGCGCGGCGGAGGTATCCAGCAATCTCATTGCGGTATTGGCGGAGAGAAATGAAGAGGTCGAAATTTTGGAATTTTTGGCTAAAAGCAAAAAGCATTTGGGTGATATAAATGGTGCCAATCAAACGTATGCTGAGCTAGTGCAATTACGTCCCGACATCGAGAACTATACAAATAATTATTTGGATTTTCTAAAGGAGAATATACAGGAAGAATATGCCAGTGTTGATCTCAGTGATGAGCATGAGGTGAGTTTATACTAATTTTCTTTTAAATACATCTTTTATAAAAATTCATACAGCCCCTGCCAGCGGATCTACACTCCACCGATCAATTCACCCGCTATAAACACACGTGCAGCGGTTTGCTCCAACAAAGTCCGAGCGAAGAACGTGAACTGCATTGTGGTTACCTCACCGAAACACATCCATTCCTATTGCTTGCGCCGATTAAAGCCGAAGAACTCAATCACGATCCTTTACTCGTGTTGTACCACGACGTCGTGTCGGATGCTGAAATCGAAATCATGAAACGTTTAACTGATAATCGCATTGAGCGTTCAACAGTGATTGGTATTAATGAGAGTATCGTCTCACCGGTACGCACAAGCCAGTTCGCTTTTATGCCGAAAACTACCCACAAGCTACTCGAAGCGATTGATGTGCGCGCTGGGTATATGACGGATTTGAATATGGACTTCTCAGAGGATCATCAATTTCAGAACTACGGCATTGGCGGTCATTATGGTCAGCATTATGATTGGTTTCCGTCAGAGGAGGTGAAGATAAAAACTGTTAAATTTTACTCATGTTCCCGACGAAATTTCTAGGCAGTGTAAATTTTCTTATAGGTTCTTATATCTAGTAGAGAAATGGGCAATAGAATTGCAACACTATTGTTTTATGTGAGCAAAAGGGATTTTTAATATATATATATTTATATGTAAGTATCAATTTTCCAGTTAACCGATGTTGAACAAGGTGGCGGCACCGCCTTCCCCTTTCTCAAACGCTTACTGATGCCGAAAAAGGGCGCCGCCGCATTCTGGTACAATCTGCATGCTAACGGCATAGGCGATCGACGCACTCTCCACGGTGGCTGTCCGATTATTGTGGGCTCTAAGTGGGGTAAGTTCAAGCATGTAGCGTATTTTTTTCTTTCAATATAATGTTTTTTTTTCTTCAACACAATTATAGTTCTTAATCGTTGGATCCGCGAGAATTTCCAAAGTGACCGTCGACCATGTGAATTGTGGTCCGATAGTTATAGTGAATGTGTTTAGTCATTGTCCAAGTATTAAATAATTAAAATATTTAAATTAAATTATATATTATGATACTTAAGAAAGATTTGGAAATTTTTTTAATAAGATGTGTGACGTATTTAAATTTATTACGCCAGGACTCGGAGACGGAGTTGCATCCACCACCAAATTTGAGCTACTTTATACGACCGCTCTAGTAGATTTCACAAGAACCCCCCCTCTCCGCCCTTTTCGCATTCATTGCACTTAATTCCCAATTAGGAAAGCGTACATTCCAAGTGCATACTCTCCAATCTTGAACCTTAATTTGGGTCGCCATAAAAGGAACAGATTTTTGCTGTGGTATCTCGCCTCCAAATGGATGTTTGTTGCCTACCCAGAGCATACTTTATGTAAGACCCGAAGTCCTTAGCTGCTCACAAAATACTTATCGTAAGGATACGTAGTATCCTTTCTATTTATTCTCAGGTGAATGACAGTCAAACCCTTTCCATACTTGCGTGGACTTCTACAAATGATCTGTTCGCCATAGAATAGAGTTCCTTCCGAACATGATCTATCCAACGGAGTGGAGGTCTTAGTCTTTCCTCTATGTGCGGGCACTGCATCGATAACTTTCAAGGCTGGTGTGCTTTCCTCCATTAGGATGACACGACCTAGCCAGCGTAGCCGCTGTCTTCTTATTCGCTGAACTATTTCAATGTCACACAATACGTTCAATAGAACCTTGTATGCGACCGTGCGGTCCCCTATTCTATGGATTGGGCATATCACATTGAGGTTCCAATCGTCGGACCTACTTTCGTCCGACCATATTCTGTAAAGAAGCTGAGGCATGTAGTTTGTCAGTTCTTCGCCACCGCATTTGAATAGCTCGGCCGGTAAGCTTCCCGTCTCTGCCGATTTGCTATTTTTAAAACGGGTAAGCGCTATTCGAACTTCATCTTAGTCAGGTGCTGGAACGTCTATTTCATCGTCATCAATTGGGTATTCGGATAAATGGGCATGCTTCGATCATGAAAACTTCTGTAACTTCTGACACTTTTTTTTTCGTCTGCATGTGCACGGAAATCCGTACAAATCAAGTTCTTTCTTTCTTTCGTACAAATTCTTTCTTTGGCCTTGCCGAAACTCAACGGCTTCTGCAGCAGTGGTACGTAGTGAGCTAGAGATGCCGTTTAGATGTCGTGCTTATTGATGGGTGTTCTTAACTGCACTTCGCTGCTATAAGATAGTGATCCGATATTTAGCCCTCGGAACCAACGCACTTTAGAACACTGAAGACGTGTTTTTCGTCAATTATAGCCATGTCTCTTCATGCATTTTCTAGAGACAGCCAGACATATTCGAGCTCCAGCGAAGTCAATCAGAGTCAGCACGTTTGGGAATGTTTCGTCATGGTGGCTCATAGAAAGCATTTTCGGCCACATTGTTCTTCTCTTACGTTGTGGCGTGGGCGCAAATTAATCATGGAAATTATAAGAGGACTTTGCAGAAATCAACTTACTTCAAACAGCTTAATGGTGAAAATCCATTTTATAAATAAACAAAAGCAATGCCAATGATTTTTGAAGTGTTTATTTGAGTTTTTTAGGTGTCTTCTGAAGAAACTTCAGCAATAAAATATAGTAGATTTCACTTAAAACTAAGTTCATGTGGTTCGTTTTACCAAACAAATTCTTTTAGGTTTTTTAATAATAATTGTTTTTGTTTTTGTTGTTGTTGTTGTTGTAGACAGCTAAGAAAATCGTTTGTGTTTGTTTTTTATTTAATAATTTTTAATTAAAATAACATTCATTCCATTTGCAAATTTTTATTTTTATTTTTTCATTTTTTTCCATTTTTTTTTTTACTGTGATGCTGCACTTTCATCATATCCAATGCTTACTATGTTTGTATATGTATAGACATTTAAGATTTAGCCCATATGCGATTTGTTTTTTTTTCTTTCTTTTTTTGGTTTATTTTGCCATCAATTATCATGGAGTTTAAAACGAACATCGAATTTAAACATTTATATGTAAAATATTTGCATTTGATTTTCTTTATTATTATTTGCGTGTGTGTACGTGAATTCGTGAGATTTTCGCTTGTACTAGGTTTACAGAGATTTTGTTTTTGTTTTTCTTTTCAAGGGGTTTTTATCTTTTTTTTATAAGTTGCAAATTATTTGTGTTTAAATCTAACAAATAATTGTGTTGATATACATATATGCTTTTTTTGGTAACTATTTCTTTGCTTTAGTTTTGCATATTTAAATATTCTTAGGTGGTTCATTTTACGTTTGTAATCATAAGCGCAATTTAAATATGTGTCTTATAATATTATTTTCCCAATTCAAAGCAACAGTTTGTTGCCGCCTAAATTTTTGAATTTTTAGATAATTTTTTTTAATTCAATTTATTTTTATTTTTTGTATTTGTGTGTTTTTTGTTTTAGGTTTTATCGTGCGGCAATCATACTTCAGCATATTTTGCTTATGCAATTTTTAGATGAAATAATTTTTTTTTGGAAATTATGTTTTTTTTAGCTCATAATTGTTCTTTTTTTGCTGTTATTACATTATTAATTTTTTATTCTTTTTTTGATTTCACTTTGTGTTTTTGACTGCTGCTTTATTGTGCGGTACAATCAAATACAATTTAGGCAACGGAAGTTAATTTTTTTCCTAATTTTTTTTTAAATTTTTTTTGCGGCTACTAAAAAGTTAAATATTTTTTTATAAATAATTTTTGAAGTTTTCTTCATTTATTAATTTATAGTTTTTTGTGCTTTAAATTCGCTTCAGATTTGATTTTAGTTTATCGCATTTTATTTCATCAATTTAAACTCGCAGTCGCCTGCCTCATGGTAAGTAGAATTTTTGGTTCAGCTGTTTGCTACCCTTTTTTATTTATATAAATTTTATGAATTCTATAGATATTTTTTTATTTTTTTATTTTTTTTCAATCTTTTTTTTATAGTTTTGCTTCACACATTGGATGTTTGGTAAAGTTTTCAAAAACAGGGATTGTCATAAGGGTCACACGTGTAACATCAATAGTGATATTTGTTTGCTTCAATGCAGTTCTTAGCTTAATACATGTTATAATATACATATATGTATGTAGTTCTCATAAATTCAATTTCAAAAATTTTTCATAAATATACATTACATAAATACATTAATTTAAAACAGTGGTTTTTCCATTTGCTTATTTAATATATTTAGTAGTTTTGCTGTTTATAATTTTACTTAAAGTAAATTTATGTATTCTGCAATATTTGCTTTTTATTTATTATAAATATATGTTTTTTATTCATTTAATTATTCATTTAAACTTTTGGTTTTTTTCTACAACTTTTTTCATGAAAGTTTCTTCTTCTTGTTCTTTAGGCGTTTATTGAAATTACAGTTTCTCAGTTTCGTATTTTTTTATAAATTTTTCTTGCGCTTTTAAACATATACGTTTATACACACATATATAAATATTTATATATGTAATTGTATGTGTGCTATATATTAATAATAATAATTTCACTAAATACAATATCTTTAAAAAGTAACAACAATACATATATGTGTATTTGGTCCAAAACATTCAGTGTATACATTGAGATAATAAGTTTTGAAATTTTATTTGGATATGATAAAATTCATCTAAATTTATTTATTAGCTCTACCAACGCGCGGGCCATGGGGACTGAGACCGACAGTTTTACTTTCCATTATGCAAGTAGTTGTGCAATTACAGGGTATGAAGGAAAGTCCTTTCGAGAATTTATTTTATTTGATTTTCTATTTTTTTATTTATTTTTTGTTAAGTTTGTTTTGTAATTGTAACTGCTTATTCCGGTATCTCATATGTGTGTGTTTGTCGGAGTATTAAATTTTTTATTTATTTATTGGTTTAATTTTCAGCTCTTCATATGCGCTTCATCTCCTCTCTTATACCACCATTTTTACTGTTTTTATTATATTTTTGAAATTTTTATTTTTTGTTATTTATTGTTTGCTGGTTATGCTTCTACTTTCATTACTCCTCCCACTTTAAATTTCATAATTACGAAATTTATTGGCCACATCGGAATTCTCTGCGCCCCATTCCGTCTTTCTATTGCCATAGTAGAGAGCAGCACCACCCTCGGAGGCACGACGATGTGCCGGGTTGGGTGAGGCCGCCGATAGACCACCGCTACTGCCAGCGCCAGTGGCGGCACCAGATTCGGGCAACATACGATCTTTAGTCTTCGGTGTGGCCCAATGCATAGACTGCGGAGTTGTGTAAAGAAATATAATAAAATTATTAAGAAAATATTAAAGAAGTGAGTTAATTTTTAACATGCTACTGACATACATATATTCAAAAGTTAAAGCAAATCATTTTGAAATTAATTCTTTATTAAACTAATCATTTTATTTTATTTATTTCTGCGTTCTTTGAATTTTCTAAATAATTTGCTCTAACTTATGTATTTCGATTTATTAAAATATATAGCTCAAGAGAAACATACATACATACATAAATGGATATGGAGTGGGGCAAATGCACAACATCAAGATTTTTCAGCAGAAATCCATTAAAAATTTTCTATTAGCTAATAAGTAATAAACGTCAAAAATTGTGTATGAAAGACTCTCGGGATGTTTTCTCAAATACAAGTAAAGATGTCCCGAAAAATAAAAAAAGTAAATATAATTTTCGTAATTATTTTAATTATTTTTGAATGCATTAACTTCGGTACTTAATTTCACAATGAAAAAAACAAGAAAGAAGAGCAGTTCTTCGGCCATGCCGAAATTTTTATACCTTCCATGAACATATCAAATTTATGGCAAATTGCAAAATTTGATTCCGATGATTGTCAGTTTCAATAAACCGGAATTTACGTCTGTATAATAGTAAAATTCAAGCTCTTAGATGATTTCTTGACAGATTTTTTGAAGCAAAATCTTATATCTGAGCAAATTGGTTTTAACGGTGCTATAGGTTATAGTCCTCCGATTTCGATGAATTTTTTACGAAAGTCCTCATATCTGAACAAATCGATTGTATGAAAGCTGTAAGATATTGCTGTCCGATTTCGATGATTTTCAGAACTAGTGTGCAATTTATTACGTATGTGTAGAATACTAAATTTCACGGTCTTTGATACCTCTTTTGACGGATTATTACGTATGTGTAGAATACTAAATTTCACGGTCTTTGACGGATTTATGATACAACATTTCAAATCTGAAAAATCGGTCGTATATATGCTTTAGTGGTTCGATCTGGCCGGTTCCGACAAATGATCGGTTAAACATTAAGGTACATCTTCCTACCAATTTGATTTAAATATCTCAAAAACTGAGGCACTGGTTTCTGCTAAAGCAGACAGTCGGACAGAAGGACAAGGCTAAATCAAATCAGCTCGCCTTTCTGATATCGGACCTTAGTTAATATACAATTTTATGTACATGTATTATAAAATTACAAATATGTAAGAGTATTAGAAGAAATCCTTGTACAACGTTCGTTAAGTTTAGCTGAAATGAAAAATAAATAAATTCAACTCAAGCTTAAATAAGATATCAAGGCACTAATAAATCATTTTAGGGGCAGAATCAAGCTAAATCTGTCTTTAATAGTCAAATATTGGAAGCGAAAGCTCTGTATATTTAATAAAGATTTCTGAATAATACATTCTTAACTGGGTATGGGTTCATCTAAGTTGAAATAAAAGGATACAGAGTAGGCTGATTTTGGCTATCTGATATTCGGATTTTCGTTTGCATTTTGTTAGTGAACACTTATAGTAGTAGTTTTTGTAATACAAATGATTACAATTTATTAGGATATCTCCAAAAATAAGCTATAAACAAGTGGTTGAGGTCGTTAAGTCTCATTTTGAATGATTTTACCTCTTTGAATACAACTGCTGGATTTTGATTGCACCAATTAGACCATTATATATTTCTATTTGTATATTGTATGGTTCAAGGATTTTCACCGACACGTAATAATATAATAATGTATCTTTTAGACTACATACTAGACGCAACTAACTGACCGGAAGACAACTCGAAAGGTGGCAGAAAAGCTCGAAATATCGAATTCAAACATTTAATTACACTAAACTATAATAGAGTGACTTGGAATTATTGGGTTTTTAAACGAATTAAAGTAACCGTTTCTATAAGGAATCATTGATCTAAGTGAAAAGTGTAAAATTTACAATAACGTAGAAGAAAGCAATCATGGAACAAGAAAATGAGCCCATTAGATCGACATCCAAAACTAGTATTTACCAAAAGAAAATTATGCTAGGAAGTCTAACCTATGAATTCGTCGTCCACAATAAAAATTGAATGAAGAAATAGAAAGGCCTGAGCTCATCAATTGAAAAGGCTTGGTGTTTCATCATGGTAAGACCAGACCACACAACTCTTTAATTTATTAAAACTTAAAAGAAAGTTATGAAACTGTCGAGAAGTTAAAAAGCAAAAACCTCTTTTTTATTTAACCTTGATAAATAAATTCTTAAACTAATGTAAGTAGACAACAATTTCATTAATTAATTATTTTAAGCATAATTTTTCGCTTCACCTGAAAATGTCGAACATTCACAAAGTTTAGCGAGACAGCAACCGGAAGGAGCACATGTGAATATGGTGGACATTCGCCCTGAGAGCTCTAGGTCTTATAAGTTACTTATACTCGTATACCGTAAGAAATATTGTTTTTGACATAAATGTAATTCACAAATTCTATTTCGGATCATTCAGAAAGAAGTCATATAAATATTTTACCACCAAATGCAAGTTGTAATTTTAGTAGCATTTTTAATGCCATTTAACGACAAACTTTGATTCCGAAATACATTAACTACAGATTTGATTTACAAAACTATTTTAGCCTTCCAAACCACCAGAAGAGTCATTGCTGGATTCGATTTTGCGAGAGGAAACACGCGGTTGAGTGTGGTGAAATTGCATTTATTGATATTTTTAAGTGGATGGCCTTATGTTAGCTGGCTTTATTTACTTTGCTGTGAGAAATTTCAGAATAGATTATGGAACGTGTGAAAATATAAAAAATATAAATTTGACTTAAGCACTTAAAGCGTTGCAAAATTCTTGGCAGACTATTGGATATTGAATTGAATACTATCATAACAGATTAAATGTTTGATATTGGCTCAGTGGTAGAGCTCTACCCTTTCAAATCAGGTTCCGTTTGGTTCGTTCTCAGCCACAAGAAGTCTGATAAAGAGATGCGGTGGTGATCTCCGAAACAGTTGTCCCTTCCACAATTTTTCTTGTTTTATAACAAAATATACAATTCAAAATTAACATATAGGCCTTTCCAATAAAGCTCATTAATTTATAACCAAAAGTAATTACAGACAGCAATCTTGGCACAAAAAAAATGTTTTTTCTTTTGTTGAGGTGTTTTATCTCAAAGTCCTCTTCAGATTGTGAAACCTTGCCACATTTAGTAGCGCATTTATAGGAATTAAAATATTATGGACCAATAGTGTTTTTATCGACACTGTGTTTTGGGTAAATAAGTTTATTAAATGTGGTTGTTGTTTTGAGAATTTAAATATTTTGCCACTCAATTTTTTTACAATACTTCATGAGACCACTGTTTTTCGACCACTAAAGCAAGAAATTTTTTTAATGGAAAATACATATGAATATTTTTAGAAAAATTTAATTTTTAAAATTTTTTTCTATATACAAACGTGGACGCGCTTCCTCTTGCATATTGGCTTAATAGAATTTTGGTTATAAGAAAATGAAAAAATTACAATATTTCATATGTGGAATTCAATTGCTAGTAGGGGGGCCACTATGAATTGGACAAATGCATATCAATTACACCAAAAACAAATATGTACATACATATATTTATATTCACACACAAGTACATAAGGTCCTGAGCCAATGTATACACTGCAAAATTTGCAGAAAAAAATTATACAAATACAAACAAACACACGTAAAAGCAAGTTGTTGGGGGTAGAGTTGAGGATATGCCACTCAGGGATATGAACACAGTTGAAAATAATTTTATAAAAGAGGTAGAGGAAACTAGTTAAGCAAATAGTAAAAAGACAAAATGACCAACTATGGAAGTGCTACTACCCACAAGAAGGGAGGAAGGTGAGAGAAACGAAATGAATATTTTTTTTTATTACGAAGATGGGTGGGTGACTGCAAAGGTGCAGTAGCCATTTTTTAGTGTTGTAACTTTTTTCACTTAACATTTTTAATATTTAATTCTAGCGGAGCGGGTCGTATGCACATTAAACATACTTTGTCATTGTGTGTGGAGTATAGGGAATTGAAAGCGTTTAGTTACATTCATATGTACATATATACATCTATTTCGAGTAGTTTATGACACACCACAATTTTAATGAATTTTTCCATTAAAACGCATTAATTGTTAGAAGTTAGGCGGGGGGTTAGTGTAGGACACACTAAATATTTTTAGGTTGTGCACGACAAGTATATATACTTGTTTTTTTTTTTTTAATTTCTTTTCATTCTCTTCATTTTATACTCGCTGCGTTCGATTTGCCACCCGTACCTCCTTATCCACTTTCTCAGCGATTGTGTATCTTCTCACCTGTCCGACATGCTCCTTCATACCCAACCAATTCTTATAGCTCATAGCAATGCCGCTATTACGCCACTTATCATAGTTAGCACGCTTCTCCGGATCGCAGAGTGTCTCCTTGGCCTCCTGTAAGTATAACAATAGAAAAGTTCGTGATTTGTTTGTAAATTTACATATAAATTGTGTTTAAGTTTAAATTATAAGTAAGTGCAGTCAGCCATTTTGTATAATGGATTAGCAAATACACTTATTCAGTATATACTTG
This sequence comes from Neoceratitis asiatica, assembly GCA_030068015.2. Classification (NCBI taxonomy): domain Eukaryota; kingdom Metazoa; phylum Arthropoda; class Insecta; order Diptera; family Tephritidae; genus Neoceratitis; species Neoceratitis asiatica. The sequence continues at coordinate 37,619,626 of CM061528.1, forward strand.
TATAGTGTAGAAACTGAACCGATTGTAATCAGTTGATTGGAATTGGAATTTATATCCCGTTTGTTTTTCTAACAAAAATTATATATAGAAGTTACATAGATATGTATTTTCAATGTGCTAACAAACTAACCTAGAACGAATTGCCACCTGAAACTTTTTTCTTATAATCCATGTAAGACGTTCCTTTCGGAGGTGGCTGAGTAGAAATTATAGGTCAATTTATTTGAAAAACATCAACATCACACCTCAAATTATAAGAGGAGCTCGGCAAAAAATCGCTTCAGTGGTTATAAAGTATACATATTTCTTTTTTCTGTGGAAGAGGAAACTCTAATGAGTACTGCTATATCGACATAACAGTATGCACGCCTTGCAACCTCACAGCTGCACCTATGTACTAAACGCCTCTCGACTCTCTTCGTTTCTCCCCGTGGAACTACCAATAAAGTATTACCTCGTGGGACTGGTAAATATATTGGCTGTTACACGCTTCATTCACAACGAGCTGTGATACACAAGCTACCTGAATAGCTGCAGAGGCCTAGTCTTCAGTCTACTACATTCTACTGTGGGTGGAAAGTCCAAGTTTTCTCTCCTTTCTCTCTTACCACATATAGTGTCATAGTCGGAAAGATCTTGTTTCACCCCATATTCCCGTTACCCATATTCCCGTGGTCAGAAAGGAGGAGTTCCGATTCAAACTAACATGGCATCTTAACATATTTGCCATATTTTGCGAATGGTACTCCATTGAAAATTCTTTATTAAAATTTGTCTATAACTTGCATATATGACTTTTGAAATCATACATGTCCTTCACCAATTCTCAGTGGAAGGTAACATGTAATTTCATAAATCGGACATCGGACCCGCATCTTCTTCACACTCTGGATATATTGGACAAGACGCCGAATTGTCATGACCAAATATGTTGAGGTATTTCCTGAAAACTCCACGCCCTGTATGGAATTGCGTCAGAAAGAAGTCGATGTTCCCCTATCTTCTTTTCATCTACCGACTTAAGCAAGGAATGATCTCATAAGTCCATATGCCTATCGCAGAGTTATTTTGGCGCTCTTAACAGTAATTTAGACGCCTTTCTTCGTCAGCAATTTGCCTCCGTTTAACGGCCACATTTCGAACTAACAGCTTAAATTCCTCCTTTTCATTTCCTCAGTGAGGATGTCAACTGGGATTTGACGAGCTTAAACAAATGATGATTCATCCTATATCATTCGGAATTCACAAATAACTCTATTGGGCTCAATTGATATAGAGGAGCAGTCAACCTTATTTTTTGCAAGCTGATGAACAATGCTTCGAGATGTGATCAACTCAGACCCAACTCGAATATTGATCACGTCTACAAACTTTCCGCTGCTAATTAATACAGCCGCTGTTTTATGTGCATCCCTTTGCAGTTTCCTTGTTAAGAGCCAATCTATAATCTTTTTTTTTTATTCGTTGGCCTTGTTTTCAACCTCGGATATAATTTTTGTAACTGTGACCACGGCGATATCGTCGGCACAACCTATTACATTGGTTCTATTTGGAAGTTATAACCTTAATATGCCATCATACATCAAATACCAAAAGAGCGGACCAAGAACAGATCCTTGGCGGATGACTAACCAAAGACCAACTCCGAAGGAAGGACTGCTTCAAAACTGTTGTTAATGCCCAAAATTTGATGAATACTCCATAAAAACTCCTGATGCCGTCTCGTTGGATGTTGTCGTCGTACATGCTTCCGTACCACATATCAGAAGGGGAATGATGAGCGACTTGTAGAGTTTGATTTTGGTTCGTGGAGATAGGACTATACTTTTTAATTGTCTACTCAGTCATAAATGGGATTTGTTGGGAAGAGCGATTCAGCGTTTGATTTCAAGGCTGACTTAGTTAGTGGCGTTGATGCTGACTTCTATATAGGCGCTAAGCGATGTCTGACTTCATGATTATGACTGTCAAGAGTTATATGGGAGCCAAGATGCGAATGCGATTACTTTTTGTTTAACGATAGGATAAATAAATGTCTTGTTCTCCTTCCATTACCAGATCCATTCGCTACGCTTCTTTGTTGTTGCTTTGGAGAAAGCAGAACTATCGGTGCGGTTGTTATGGCCGCGCCGGGATACGCCAGAAATTGTAGTCTGTTGTAAAAGATTTTACCAGGTATATTTCACTCTGCAGCTCATATTATTTTCTGCAGCATCAAATTGAAGAAAATCTTATTTGATGCCTAACAGGTCGGGTAGGTCTTTGACAAATCTGGCGCTTCTGGTATTGGCCAACAGCAGTTTACTCAGTCCTTTGATATTTGCGGGAATAACAAATTTAGAAATAGTGGCGCTAGCTTTTTTGTCTACCAAAATACTCGATTACATGATGAAGTAATATATGTAATACAATTGATGGACGTATTCTGGTTAAGGGGCTCGCTTTTAATCAGCAAAGTCAAAACACATTACCAGAAGTCTATGAGCGTACATAACAACAACCATGAAAAAATCCTACGGCGTATGGTTCTTATATTTCAAAAGGCCGATGTCTTGATGACATTCATCATCTGTTGCATAAAATATTACATACACATGGCTGAAAAGGTACTTAAGTTAGTTGAGCAGAAAAAGTGTGCGTCACTTTAAAAAACGATGGTTTGTTGCATTGAAAATATAAATTATTTGTGTTTAATTTAATTTTAAATCATACACGACAGTAATCGCGATTACAAAGAAGCTAAGGCGTATATAAATATAGGAGAAACTCATTATTTTTTTGACTATGGACCAAAAGCGAAAAGAAATAGAAATTGGCGAAAGGAAAATCATTGTTGGCTTGTGGCAGAATGGTAAAACTTATCGGGAAAACAGCACTCTTCTGTCCAGAGAGTAATAAACAACTTAAAAAACAAACTAAATTTTATGAGTCTAAGCCACGTTCTGGTCGTCCAAGGAAACTGACGGAAAAAGCAGAGCGCAACCCAATCATTCTTTTGAAGTCTAACCCACTTCTAAAAGCAATTCAACTTCATAAAAAAAACAGTGCATTAAAGTACCAAAAGAAATTATGTCCAGATACGGTACGAAAAGTCCTGAAAAGAAGCGGATTCCATGACAGAGTCGCACGAAGAAAGCCCTTCATATTGAGAGTAAATCATCTCAAGCGGATGACCTTTGCGAAGTAGCACTTAAACAAGCCTCCAGAGTTTTGGAATAAAGTTATTTTTTTCGGATGAGAGTAAGTATTGCATTTTTGGGATAAAACGCCGTAAGATTATTTGGAAGAAAAGCTATGATGTGGGTGTACGTGGCAAGTTCGAGTGTAGGAAAATTTCAGTTTATTGAGTCGATCATGAACGAGCATGATTATCTTAATATTTTGAAACAAAAATTTAAGAGAAAGTGCAGTAATGCTGGGACTCAGTGAGCAATATATTTTCCGAAGCACACAGCAGAAATTGTTAAGCTTTGGTTGCTGTACAATATTCCTAAATAACTGCGTACACCCCCGCAATCGCCTGATCTTAACCCTATTGAGCACTTATGGGACGTACTAGATATAAAAATTAGGCAGCGTACTATAACCAGCATTGGAAATGCTTAGGAGCACGCTTGAAGAGGAATGGGAAGCTGTAAGTCCAGAAGTAACAACCAAACTTGTAGGGTCAATGAAAAACCGCCTTGTAGAAGTCATTAAAAGACGTGGATATCTAATAAGTTATTGATTTAATATATTTTTTTTTAATTTTTTTTTCGTTATTCTTGAAGTTTCGTTATTCTTGAAGTGAACGCAGACAATGAGCTCACATATAAACAAAAAGCTCACACAAACCAAACAGAAAAAGGTTTGTGTGAGCTTTTTGTTTATATGTGAGCTCATTTTAAATTTATATTAATTATTGGTACCAAAGTTTGTATACATTTACTTTTTATTGAACTAAAATAAATAATGTAAAAAAAGTTGTAATGTATTAGTTTCAACTTTTCGTAGTGCAAACAAAATATACTTAGATGAACGCAGAATTTTTCTGCCATGTGTACATACATACATAATTTTTGTTGAAAAAAGTTATTTCAAATAAAATTGAGCATTTATTGCAGCATGGTAATGGAGAAAATTGGCAACAGTGCGCTAATTATTTAAAATAATCTAAAACGCCGAGGTCACAGCCCTTTTGAAAACAAATCCTCGTTCAATTTACACACAACATGTATAAATATATATATACATAATATATACAAAATTTAAATAAAAAAATAAAAGTAATATTATTTTATGAAAAATATACCAGAAAAATAGCAATCGCATCCGATTACAAAATAAACAGAGCAACAACGTCAGTCTCTCTCCTCCTCACAAGCAATTAATTTGACTACAAATTTCGCTAGCATACTTATAGGCGTTGTGTAAACAATCGTACAAACATTTTTATGCATTTGTATGGGGACAATCTCAGGCATCACGTACCAGTAAGCTGCCGCAAGTTCGATTCAACAGGCTGTGAAAACATACATATGGACAAAGGAATATATTTACATATATAGTAGAAGACATTCTTGGGCAACAACAAGTGGTTAATGGAGCACAATGGGCGTCAAGCAACAGTCAAGTTGTTTCAACTCCAATAACACTCGGTAAGTGAGTGTGCTATTTTTAGAAATATGCATGTATATGTACAAGTATATTATGCGTATATGTGTTGATATTGTGAGCATTGTAAATGTAAGACAAAGCCAAACCATACTTTGAGTGACCGACCGTCCGACCACTCACCCACTAAGCCACTAACCACTCAATCGGAAACTCAACAAATGTGAGAAGAGCGCAGATATGCTTATTTAATGGCAAGTGGAGTTGAGAGTGTGGAGTTGGAAAACAAGTAAGTGAAGGGCCACAAGGTGGACGTTATGTGGTGAGCAAAGTCGTTGGTGCAAATTAAAGCTGCTGCTGCTGAGTACCGATGAGTACTTTAATGAAATCCAGGAACTAGTAGAACTTAAAGTTTACTACGTTTCAACGTTAAATTAGCGTTGACATACGTAAGCTGAATCGTACTAACTTTAATTTGATAAATTTATTCGAATATTATACAACTCTGGACTAATACATTTACTGAAAAGTATCTTTTAGTACTTTTATAAGCAGTAATTAAATTTCATTGTTCTTGGTGCGGAATATAATAGTACACATATGCAATTGTATATACTGAATGTCTATTCTAAATCATCTCTTAAGAGAAGAAGCGGATGCCTAAGTAGTGCTCATTACCCTTGTAAGACGATGTTAGGTTCTACGTGAGACCTATCGCCTCACACAGCGGTGATCAAACTATTATTACTTTGGTGTGGGGAATATCTGTCAGCAAACCATTGGGGTGAATACAGCGGCTCATTGCACTCTTTATAACCGGGGGGCCAAGAACCACTCCAACTGCTGTACTCGATAGCTACTCAATCTACCACCAATCGGCATTGCCGTGGTAAGTATTGCAGAGAAATCAGCTCTGATATTGGTGGCGTAAGTTGAACTTTTCCGAAGAACAAGCTGCAGGCATAGTTCGAGTTTGGTGGACAACAAGGTTTCAAGTCACATTGAAAGAGGGGGATGGCGCTAAAAGATGCGGGTTGTCAGCGCAACTTGCAACATTAACAGCCTTGAAACTTCCAGAGTACTGCAGTACTTTGCAGACGGAAGCCTTCGCGGTAAAGAAAGCTGATGAGATAACAAGCAATGCAGGAAATTACAAACAAAAAAAAACATCAGTATAAGTCGATATCAAAGCGGCAGGCAAAAATCTCACATCATATTACGTCAGAAATGGCCTTGGAAGCAGCGAGGCAGCACTACATAGGGGTATTGTGGGAAACGAAATACTGAATGAGATTGCCAAAAGTGCCATCCGCTTGGCAACCGAACAGGTACGAATGTCGCTGAAACTACACAACGAAATTACAAACGGATTGAAAGCCGGATGAGAGTGAGATCAAATGGCTTAATGGTTTGCAACGGAGAATCACAATCTATTGGCAGTACACACGCGTATAATGAGTATTAGTAACAACAACACATGTAGGAAGTGCAGGGAGGAAGGACACCTGCTCTGCTACTGTACGGCTTTAGATGCTTTGCGGTTCAAAGGACTAGTTGAAGTATTAAAATTGGATATCAAGGCTCTCTTATACTTCGTAAAAAGCGTTGGCGTCCTACACTACGATTACTTTAACTTGAATTAAACTTAACCTTCATCAGGCACTATAAAGGACGAGCGGGTCTATGTAAGATGTAACCGCCAACCTGTATAATCCAACATAATATAACCTATATAAAGGGGTTTTCAATAGGGATGATATGATTTCTAAGTATCTTTTTTTAATATGTCATGATCTGCCATTTTTTTCATTATATTCAGTAATGTCTACAATTTCATCATGTAAAGATATATGCAAGAACGTTTACAAAAAAAAAAAAACAACAACATCTTGAAAACAATAACGATTTAAAAAAAAACATCATCTCCGATGAGGCTCACTTTCATCTGAGTGGTGCGGTAAATACACCAAGAAAGAAACCAACAAATTATTCATGAACAACCATTACATTCACCTAAATTGACAGTTTGGTGTGGTTTTTGGTCTGGTGGGAATCGTCGGTCCGTACTCCTTTCGAAATGAAGCTGGTAGCATCGTTACTGTCAATGGAGAGCGGTACAGATCGATGATAACCAACTTTTCATGGCCACAATTGGAAGAAGTTGATCTTAACAACATCTGATTCCAACAAGACGGGGCTACGTGTCACACAGCACGTGCAATAACCGAATTATTGCGAGAAAGGTTTGGTGATTCGATTATTTCAAGAAATTGTGACATTGAATGGCCTCCAATAAGTTGGGATCTAACACCGTTAGACTACTTCTTGTGGGGTTATTTGAAGTCATTGGTCTTTAGCAATAAATCAGACTCTCTTCAAGCTTTAACGGTCAATATTGAACGTGCTATTCAAGACATACAACTTGATTTAGTGGAAAAAGTGCTCAAAAATTGGTTCAAACGAATTCGTTCCTGTAAATATTTGAAAATATAGAGCATTCTTTATCACTTCAATAACAACATTTGCCCGAATATTTTCTGCCTATTCATAAGGATCAGATGTTCCTCACAAAATTTCTCCGAAAATCGACTTTTTTATTTTTATTTTTTTTGGAAAATTTAAATTATAGAACTCGTTACAAGCCACGTTTTGTGCCTTCCATTTAATCGATAGCGATTTTCTTTGCCCAAACTACATACGTACATACGCTCAATAAGGCCTAATAAATTAACATACACACACAAATGTATGTATCATGTAGCTATCGCCATCATTGGTCTACCTTTATTACAAAGAGTAAGGATGTAAGAGCAAAGCATGGGCATAGCTACATACAAATGAATGAACAAGTTTGTGCTGCTGTGTGTGTCTGTGGTAGCGCTTTGGAGTTGCCATTTGTTACTGACAGTAGGTAATAATCGATTAGCGCTGTTCTCACTGAATATTTAGGTCAGCGTTGGCCAAAGAGTAACTATAAGTATTCGCCTATGCTTCGTATACTCGCACACACTCGTATGTTTAATGTTGGTGCCAACGCCGTTCCATTTGTTCATACGATGCTACAATTTCTATCTCAAATTTAGGTCTTTTTATTTTTGGTATTTTTCTTCTTCCTCTACACTTTCAATAAATTTCCGATATAATTTCCATACAAACGGACATTGCATTTATAAGTGAATGCACATGAACACACATAGAATATATGAAACAGGAGTGGCAAAAATAAATTTCCTAAACCAAAAAATAAAAATGAGCAATTATTTTGTCCGGGCGTTCGACTTTAAATAACTGGAAGTGGACTGTGTTTATATTTCCTATGGTCTGTCGTTGATGCTATGTGCAAGTACATATGTAGCCAGGATTAATTTTTAGGGGAGTTTATAAATTTTTTTCAGGATAAAAAAGTAAAACAAAATAAAACCAGATAAATTACAAAAGAGCGTTTGTGGATGGATGTTTAAGTGAATGTCGAGCCACAACTCCGTCGTAGTTACTCTTTTTTGAGCACAGACCGTTCAAAGTCAAAAATAATCGTCTTAATTTCAGAAGATTCACTGGCGAAAAGATCGCCATGCAGTACACGTACTGATATGAATGCTATCAATTGTTTAACAAACAAAAGATGTTTTGATATCCACATAGAGGTTCGAGTGCAGTTGTTGGGTAATTAACACATGAACGGACGATTGAAATATTGCCTCAAAAGGCTTCAATTTCAACGATGACTTTTTGACACAGTGAATTTCTTTTCGATCATTCAAAACGATTTTGTGGATTTTGTGATTTTTTTTGATATGTTCAGTTTCTGTTACCGCCTCGTCCACTGCGTTTTGCACCATCGGTAGCTCTACGACCGCGTTTTAAATCAGTAAAACCAACGTGTGCTATTGTAAAACTAGCGCTATATATGCGTTAGGCTAGCGACTTTTCACCCAAAGTTAGGAAAGGGCTTAGTTAAAGGAATAAATTGTAGGTTCCTTCATTTTTTGTTAAAGAGATGAAGACGCTAAACAACAAATTGGAGGAGGAGCAATCAGACTGGATCGGTTACATATATTGAAAGGCCTGTGCATGATTGTTTTGCTCATTCGACCTTAAATATCGCTGCTGTAAGTGAAAGTGGAGCCGTAGACCCGAACCTGTCTATTTCTCGATGTTCTCAAGAGCAGGGGACTTTTTTACGGCACATTATGGCATATTTGTACTCAGACTTACATTCCACATTCATATAAATTCCATTCACAACGCCGTAGTTTCGTCAATTGGGTCTTGAACATCAAGCATTCCGACATCATGGTTTTGCCAACAAAATTTTCTTCAGCGGCGAGGCACATTTTGCACTCGGTGGATACGTCAATAATAAAAAATTGTCGCATTTGGGACTCGGAGAATCCTAAAATAATTGAAGAGAGGATATGACATCCAGAAAAAACGTACTTTCTGGTGTACGCTTTGGTGCGGAGATGCGATTGGACCTTACTTCTTTGAAAACGATAACGGCGAGACTTTTTTTTGGCTTCCAAGTGATAAACACGAGTGACTATGGATTTATTGCGAGAGAAATTTCACGGCCGCGTAATGTCTCGTCTTTGCGATGTGAATTGGCTACAGAGATTGTACGATTTGACACAGTTGGACTTTTTTTTTGTGGGTCTACGCAAAAGATCGTGCTTATGCGGATAAACCTTTAATTCTTGAGCACTTCAAAACCAACATTCGTCAAGTTATATCTGAGAGACTGGTCAATATGTGCCAAAAAGTAGTTGAAAATTACCTCAAACGGATTGAAGTCTGCAAGAATTCAAGAGGTGGTCATTTGAACGATGTAGTGTTTCACATACAATGCCAAGGTTCAAACTTTATAATAAAAATGGAATTTCATGAAAAAAATATTTTTAAAGCATTTTAAAATGGTTAACACTGCAATACAAATATCTTTGTGGCAGTTGTTCATGTATCAAAACTTTTATAAATATTTAATACGCGGACATTAGAGTCGCCGAGTTTTCTATCGAAAATATTCAGGGAAGAAAACAGAACAACTTTGAGATAGTTTCTATGATGGCAAACTTTTTATGAGAATTGTACGAAAAATTAATCAATCAAGGTCACCGTATTGTCGATCTTCTAGTAAGCTCTTGGATACCATTTGTTTCATCCAGTTCAGAAAAGCGATGTGCTTATTTCTCCACTAACAGACTTTATAAATTCAGTCGCTGTATGGAGAACAGTGGAAAATTTGCTCCCGATATTTGCGCGAAAGTGTTTTATAGCTTATAAATACTTAATACTTAATAATTATAATTGAATACTTAATACTTATACTTAACAGCATCTGTTAAGCCTAACTAAGGTGACTATAGAATTTTTAACCTAGGTCATGTGCATTTCCACCTCTGAATGCGGCCCTGCATGTACATATGTAATGCATATAAATTCCAGTTTATTATGATATATATATGAAACATATATATGTAAGTATGTAAGTCGTGCTGACAATGTTGATATTTTCTATTTCATAAATGTCAAATAATAAATTATGTTGAAAAATGCAATGCCATAAAGTAATATTGCCATTATTTCTATGTATATGTATGTGCATATATAAAATTCTCATCAATTAATTACAGTATTTTTCATCAATAAGTTTAATTAAAAAAACGTTTGTGGTTTTGTACTTAATTAAGTTGTTGAATTGACATGAAATGCATTTTGTAGAAATAAATAAAATTAATTGAAAATAATAAAATTTTACTGCTAATTTAGTGCAAATTGTTTGGCAAATTCCTTGCCGTTGAGAGCTAGCTTCCGACTCTCCTTCCAGTTACCAGTTATTATAATTAAATTTGTTTTATTAAACTTACTGTTATTTTCATGTTTGAAATTGGAGGTATTGATATTTCCAACGAGTATAACTATCAGTAAATGTATACCCAGAAGAGTGAAGTGAAATAAAAATCCACCATTTTACTTAATGCGAAATAGGGAAGGATTGAGCAGCATTTTTTGTTGTTAAACTACTTTCGGCCAAATTAACATACAAAATCTGATATTTTTATTTAAATATTATATTAAGTTTTCTTTTATTTGTCTCCGACCGATCGCGACCAAAAATCCGTTCTTGTTTTGAACTCTAAACTTATCGCAACCTTTTTAGTGCCTAAAAGTGTAAAGATAATCTTAAAGGGATAATAAAGCTAAGTCCGCTAAAATAGGGTCTTGCAATAAGAATGATACGATTTCTTTAAAAAGAAAACATATTAATTATTAAGAAAATACAAATGATTTTTATTTAACTTGAAGTACAATCGATACAATTAAGTTCCGAATATAACATCATTCAACTGGCCACCACGACCGCTTTTGGAGGAACGAATTCGTTGAACTCAAATTTTGAGCACTTTTTCCACTAAATCAAGTCGTATGTCATGAATAGCACGTTCAATATTGACTTTTAAAGCTTGAGGAGAGTCTGGTTTGTTTCTAAAGACCAATGACTTCAAATAACCCCACAAGAAGTGGTATAGTGGAGTTAAATCACAACTTATTGGAGGCCATTCAATATCACAATTTCTTGAGTTAATCGAATCTCCAAACCTTTCTCAATAATTCAGTTGTTGCACATGCTGCGTGCTACGTAGCCCCGTCCTGTTGGAACCAGCTGTGGTTAAGATCAACTTCTTCCAACTGTGGCCATAAAAGTTGGTTATTAACGATCTATACCGCTCTCCATTGACAGTAACGGTGCTACCAGCTTCATTTCGAAAGAAGTACGGACCGCTGATTCCACCAGACCAAAAAACGCACCAAACTGTCAATTTAGATGAATGCAATAATGGTTGTTCATGAATAATTTGTGGATTTTCTTCGCACCAGAATCGACAGTTTTGTTTATTTACCGCACCACTCACCTCATCGGAGAAGATGATTTTCTTAAAAAAAATTTGGTTCATCGAATTCGTTCCTGCCAAACATTTGAATTTCCTTAACAATTAGTGGATGTTTTTTTGAAGAAATCATATCACTCTTATTGGAAAACCATATATTTATTGGCTTCGTAGTGTAAATAACTTAAAGCGGAAAAAATGAATTGCTCTTGTACAAAATTTCAATTCATCACTCTACAATTGAAAAAATAAATTTCGTAAAACGGCGCTATATTCCAAAATGGGCCTTAAAAAAGGTTAAAAAAAAAACAAAAAAAAAACAAGCAAGACACACACCAAAATTTTGAAGAGGAGCTCGGCCGAAAATAGCTTCAGCGGTTACAGAGCGCCAATTATATTTAATCCAACAGGCGCTCTTCAGCTGTAATCGCGTAGGCGGTGCTCACGCCAATTAAGAAGAAAAAGAAGAAACCGAATTAAAAGTTTTACTACTGAAGAGAGGAACAGTTAATGGTAATCTAATAGTGCTAAGTCAGTGATAAGGATGAGAAATTTTTTCCCAATTGAACTATGTTAAGTTAAGAGTTGGACGAGTTATCAATGGGTAATAAGGTCTAGGTGGCATCTATGTTTGATTAGTTCAGGGCTTTTTCCATTTCTTCGTTACTCAATTTCGATAGTTTATAACAGTAGACATTCGAAACAATATTTTGTTTTCTTTGGAGCAGCTGAGCGCAGCTTGCAATCTCACCACACAGACACTTTTGGGACATATTTACTTTGGAAAGCGTTTATGGTGAGTGGCTCATTTGGTTAGTTCATGACATTTTCAAACGTGGATTGGTGACGGTGGATCGTTATATTTTCTCTCTGTTACAGAAAATATTGGAAACTTATGCTTTGAATTACATCGCTGAATCTAGTACATTCAGTCCATTAACTAATACAATTAGTGTTCAAAACCATAAAGCCAGTTTTCGCTTGGTCTTTAAATAGCTCTTTCAATTCTAATTAAAGTGTTATTGAAAGAATTAAAATTTTCAAATAATATAATTAAATTTTTATAAATCTCTTTTAGGAAAAGGAGCAAATAAGTATAAACAAATTCCAAACACACGAATTCTCTCGAGTTTAGCCCACAAAACTTCCATATCTACATATTAGCATATTTTAGTTCTGTTTTGCCATTTCGCTTGTATTTTTTTAAGAGATTTGAATGCGTTTAATTTTCTTTCCTAGCGGCTAGTGAATAAATTTTTTTACCATTCGTTGCCACATTTAAACAGCCCTCAATTAGCAAATTGAGCGAATGTGTGAACAAACTCTATTTTCTAATTTCAGTCATTAAATATTTATTAAGATAACAATGCCTGTAGCTAAGTTTTAAAGTTAATAAGCAAGCTGTCACACCACGTTTCCAGTTGAGTATATATAAATGTATATATATTTGACGCGTTATAACCGCTGAAGCTATTTTCGGCCGCAGAGTGTATTACTTAACTTAAAGGAGTGATGAAAATAATCAAATTAAGAACTTTAAAGCTTCTTCAATTTGTTTGTCAAAAGTTCCTAGAAGAATTGTGCATCTATTGAGCTGAAATTCAAATAATTACGGCTAATACGCAACACACAAAAAACAAGAAATTAAAACAAACAAAAAAATCTCAATTTGCAGTCAGATGCGGTCAAAGAAGATCGAATTATTTTGAACCTTTTGGGTTGATGTGAATACATATTTAAATACAAGTATTTGCTGGTAGTAATGTTACCTATGAACATAACAACATATTCATTATATTTTATAAATACATATAAGATCATGTAAAACTTGTGACCAAAGTTTATGTCATTAAATCCGTTTAACATATATAAGTAATATGTAATAGGATACTCGTCTACTCAAAAAGTCAAAACAATGTGAAGTTACTTAGTTATCAAAATGCAGAGTATTAGAAGAAAAAGTTAATTAAGATGTTGTAAAGGAGATGCCCACTAGGAAAAATATATGTTTTACCAAGCATATTGTACAAATTCTAAAAACAAAACCAAAAAAATATAGCAGATATTTTCATCACAGTAATAGCACCAAAACCAGAATCAAAATGTTGCCAAATTCTTTTTAGGTAAAGGGTTATTAATTTAGTGATTTCGAAAAAGCAGGGTTGTATTTTGACATATTCCATACTTAATTGTGAATTCAAACATATCTTATTTTAGTAAAAGTCAGGCATTTATGAAAATGCTTTAAGAGGAGCTTATGGTGCTCATAATCGTTTAACTACTCAAGCAATTTGTAAAATTTTAAAGAAATTTGATGAGACTGGATGGGTTACAGTTATTGTAAGGCTTGTGCATCATCGTATTGCTAGCTCTACCTCAAATATCGCTGCTGTAAGTGGAAGTGTAGCCAAAGACCCGAATGTGTCTATTTCTCGACATTATAAAGAGCCGGGACTTTCTCACGGCACATTATGGTGTGTTTTGCACTTGGACTTACACCTTCATCCAGGCAAGAAGTGAAGTCAGCTGACCATTCACCTTGCCGTAGTTAAGTCGATTATATGCTTGAACAACAAGCGGTGGACGGTGATTTTTCCAACAAAATTTTCTTCATCGACGAGGCACAGTTCACATAAAGTAAATATGTGAATAAGCAAAATCGTCACTTCTGAGGCACCGAGAATGCTCAAATAATTGAAGAGAGGCCATTACACCCAAAAAACTTACTGTCTGGTGCATTTTTTGGTCCGGAGGTGTGATTGGATCTTAATTCTTTGAAAACGAATACGGCGAGACCGTCACTGTCAATTCAGAGCGTTATGATCATATGATAATCGATTTTTTTGGAGCACAATAGAAGAACACAACTTGGACAATAAGCGGTCTCAACAACATGGTGCCACATGCCACACCACATATGGCTTTATTGCGAGAGAAATTTTCCCGGCCGTGTAATCTCCCATCCTGGCGTTGTCATTTGGCCACCATTTCTTTGTGGGGCTACGCGAAAGATCGTGTTTATGCGGATAAATCTTTAACTCTTGAGCACTTGGAAACCAACATTCGACAAGTTACGTATGGGAGACCGTCAAATACGTGCCAAAAAGTGGTCGAAAATTACCTCAAATGGATCGAAGTTTGCAAAAATTCACGAGGCGGTCATTTGAATGATGTAGTGTTTCACATGCAATGCCAAGGTTCAAACTTTATAATAAAAATGGAATTTCATGAAAAAATTGTAAAATGTACAACCCTCTACAACCAAGTAATTATTGAATCATTATAGAACATTGAATCATAAAAGTCTCCTAAAAATTTCGTTGTCAGCCAGAAATTGTAAAAACTTCCTTTCAGTAAATTTAATTTAAATTTTTTTTTCGAATGCATTATTATTTTCCCTACAGTGTATCATTATATATGTGTCCTAGACACTCAACCACATCAAAACTAGATGCCTAAACCTATATAACAGAAAATATACAGAAAATGTTGCATGGATGACAACCCAAGAGATTACAAGTACAATTAATTAGTGAGTGATGACAACTGGTTGCGAGAAGTCTCTTAAGGACTTTCATCATGCGCACGTATATACATACGGAAACGAGTACAGGTCAGTTTTTTGTTTTCATCGATGTTTGTATAAGTATCTGAATTATGCTGTATGTATGTTATATCGATGCTGCCTATTTGTTGTGAATTTTCAGTCTATTTTATGAGTTGCCGGAAAACCACTAAATTCCACATCACTAAGCATGCAAGTTAGTGAGTTCAGTTGCAAATGCTTACAATTTTTTTGTTGCAATTTTTTATTACGAAAATAGCAAGTTATTGCTTTCAGTATGAGCGACGAAATAGTTTGATGTGAAGTGAAAATTGGAAGTGAGGTGAAGTGTGTGTGTTATTAATATGCAAAAAATTCATATGAATATGTACATACGCTTGCATGGAGTGTTGCATTGCGATGGAGAACTCTTCTGGGCATAAATTATAATTTTAAGTTTTGTTTATATTTGCATGCCTGTATTGACTTCAAATACATTTTTGTCAGTCAAATTAAAAATATGTACATTAGAGCGGTTCAATTTGTAAAGATCAAAACTTTACAGCAAAGCGTATGGTAAAAACGTATTCTATGGATAATTTTAAGTAATTTTAATGAAGTGACTAAGTGAAAGCTATGAGTCTAAAATGAATTTCGAGGCGCCAACTTTTCCTTGATCACCTGTGACCTGCAAAATCATTTTCGATGAGTTAGTTTAGGGTTAAATCTTGTATTTGCTTGGTAACCGGCTTTAAATTCTATTAAAATTTTCACCTATGAAGTATTCAAAAGGTTCACATACAAGCAAATTATGATGATAAATTAAAGTTTTCTCTGCTTCACTACAAAAAAAAGAGTAAAATAATCCAATATATAAATACGGTAACATGGATTCTCGCTCATCTCGGTGCGAGTATTTATATTTTTATACCTTTCATGTACATGAAATGGTATATGAACTTTGATCCGAAGTATGTAAGTACCTAAACTAGAAGAGATAAAACCGCCAAAATTTATACCGATTGTATAAGAGAAGCTGAGCTGATTTAGCCATATCCGTCTGTCCTTCTGTCCGTCTGTTTGTTTGAACAAAAACTAGTCTCTCCGTTTTTGAAATATTTCAACCAAAATTGGTAGGGGGTTAAATTTATATGTTTAAACTAAAGGGTGTTTTTTATAGAGGTATGTAACTTTAAGTTGGCATTACTTTTCAAGATGGCGACCGATTTAACAGCTGTCAAGTGATTTATTCTCAGTTTGGTTTGGCAATTCATCATGAATAGACTCACGCCTGAACAACGCTTGCAAATAGTGCAATTTTATTTCGAAAATAATGGTTCTGTACGGAAAACGTATCGCGCACTACGTCCATTTCATCGTCGACAAAATCGTCCATCAGAGCAGTTAATTCGATTAACCGTGGAACATTTTCGCATCACGTTTACTCTTATTGATAACTCGCATCCCCAGAGACGCCGTACGGTACGTACAGAAGAAGCTATTGCTGCTGTAGGGCGTAGCATTGAGGAAGACCCGAATGAGTCCATCCGCCATCGAGCACAGGAATTTGATTTGTGTCCATCCACTTTATGGAAGATTTTGCGGAAGGATCTTGGTTTGCGTGCTTACAAAATCCAACTCGTGCAAGAATTGAAGCCAAACGATCATCAAGTAAGGCGTTGATTCGTCGAATGGGCCCAAAACGAGATTACCGTTGTTCCCGATTTTCATAAGCGAATTTTGTTTAGCCATGAAGCGCACTTCTAGTTGAATGGCTACGTCAACAAACAAAACTGCCGCATTTGGAGTGAAGGTAATCCTCAAGTGTATGTTGAAACACCGTTACATCCAGAAAAACTGACTGCTTGGTGCGCTTTATGGGCTGGTGGAATCATTGGTCCGTACTTTTTCAAAAACGATGGTGGCCAGAACGTTACAGTCAATGGTGATCAGTATAGAGTCATGATTACTAACTTTTTCATTCCTGAATTGAATAACCATGATGTCCAAGAGAAGTGGTTTCAACAAGACGGCACAACATGTCACACAGCTCGTGCCACAATAGATTTATTGAAAGACACGTTTGGTGACCGCCTAATTTCACGTTTTGAACCTGTGAATTGGCTTCCAAGATCTTGTTATTTAACACCGCTAGACTACTTTCTGTGGGGCTATGTAAAGTCATTGGTCTATGCGGATAAGCCACAAACGCTTGACCATTTGGAAGACAACATTCGCCGTGTTATTGCCGATATACGGCCACAAATGTTGGAAAACGTCACCATTTATTATTTGACTTATATGCCACTTAATTTTCAGTGTAATTTTTGATCATAAATCCGTCAAAAAGTCCTTAAAAACATGAAATTCTGTATACTACACATACATAACGAATTGCGATTTATTCAGATGTATGGCTCTCGTGAAAACTCAGTCAATTAAGTAGCTAGCGTAAAATTTAGAAAAGCTATTTTAAAAAAAATCAGCTCCTCGAATTCATTTTACACCTTTAGTATATTCAGAAAAATTGCTTAAAGTGATCTGTAGAACAAAGTTTTACTCCACGCTTTGCTCTACAAATTTACCCGCTGTACATATGTAATAGTTGAAAGAGGACATTTTTTTTAAATTAATAAATTAACAAATTGCCGCTCAAATCGATTTTACTCACTGTAATGCTGGTATATATTATAATGCCAAGGCTTCCATCATCGAGTATCCCACCTCATATTCAACTAGCTTCAACTTTAAGATCTTTTGCATAAGGCTCATTTCTTCAAGGTGTTGCAAAGGATAGACATGTAGCCTTAGGCCAAGCAAAAAGCTCTGCAAAATTTTAAATTTTGTCCTTACTATTTTTGAACGATACGTTTGCTATAGGTAGATTACACTAAGAAGGTCCAAAACAGAAAGCAGCCTATCTAAGCGCTATTTTATGGATAACTTCGGAATACCTGGAGTTATTTGCGGTTTTTGCGTTTTGATGTTTTTTTTTCAACAAATGGAGAGACCTACAGCTTATTCTAAGCCACCTCCGAGTGGTCGATGGATTTTTATGAGGAACTTTTATTTCATGTCAGATATATACTCCGAGGACTTGATCTTCCCTGTCGGTCTGGCGTGGGCGAGCGCAATTAGAAAAATTAATTTTTTATAATTTTGGATGTTGGTCGAATCTGAGGTCGAACCCTGGCCTTCCGAATGGCAATACGCAATGCTATTTCACTAAAAAGTTGAATTTAGAATATGGCTGATTTTTTAAAATTTCTCTTTCGTTCCAAAGTTGTCAAGCGGTTTTTGGTTTTCTTTTCTAGTGGTGCCAGATGTAAAAATCATATCAGAAAAAAAAATATTTTAGTTCAATTTTTTTTTCTGTATATAAAAAAGCCGAAATTTTTTAATTTTTTGGATATTGTATAAAAGAAAAAATTCAAGTTTTTAAATAATTTTTTATTTATTTGATCTTAGGATGTGGTGTATATATATATATATATATATATAATTTTTGTAATTTTAAGTATTTCTTGGCATATTGCATTAAAATATATATATATATATATATATTTATAAATATATATATATATATATATATATATATATATATATATATATATATATATTAATACTGAATTTATTGTATGTCAAATATGCCGCTGCTTAGTCCTATGTGCTGTTTTTAATGGCATGCAATATATATTTTCTACTCTCATCTATATTTATACATTTGAAAGTGTTGCGTATACGCCCGGGAGTAGCAACTTCGAGACACCCACACCACCACGAATGCGTAACACGTTGAATTAATGGTACACTTTTTCACCATTATATAAAGAAAACCATATGCTCAGCAAGGAAAATACATACAAAAAAATGTGCATATTTACCATTTTTCTTTGCAAGCCAACGCATATAGCGGTAGGTGTAGGCAACGTACATACATATACACACCTACTCGTAACACCCACAAGTGTTGGCGTCTATGTATTTACACGTGTATGCACTTAGGTGTGCAGTTGCATGACGTGACCTACAGCAAGTACATTTTAAGGTAGATTTTTAAAATCTCCCAGCAACCAAATGTTCACAATTGAAAAATAAAAATAAAAAATCAGCATGAAAATGAAGAAAATTCGAAAACAAGTTGAAGTATAATTTTTAAGCTTTAACTTCACTTTTGAACACTGCGTTGCTGTGCGTGCAGCATCACATATGTACGTATGTGTATGTGTTTGAGCATATGTGACAACCGCTCCTTTCGTTATTATTAAGCTACTTTTACTCGCTTGCTTTTTTATTAAAAAAAATTTTTTGTTGTTGTAAAGTTCTACTTTGTGGAATTTTTGGTTTCATGTTGCATGCAGGCGTTGCAATAAATGAAATAACAGTATATGGCTTAAACGTGTATGTGCGCACTTAATACGCTTTTATACCGACCAAGCAAAAGTACACACGCATATATGTATATATATATATATATATATATATATATACCATATAATACGTAAATATGTATATGCATATGGATGCGGTGTGCACAGGCATATATGCCAATCAGCCTTCAGTGGTGCTTTGTGCTCGAAGTTTTAAACGAGTTAGTGCCATGTCAACCAACAGCTGCTACATTCTGCAACATTTCGCATTCGCTGCCGATCCATCTGTCCACTGCATATACATACATGCATGCTTGCATGCGAGCTGCTTGCGTGATTGACGTTCATATATATTTGTTGTACTTTATTTTTGGTGTTAGCCAGTATGAGAAATGAGTGGTGGGTGGACATGCATATGTGTAGTTTGTGAATGGTTTGTGGGTGGTACTTTGTGGTGGTATTTTTCACTTTCACATAAAAAATAATATTAAGCGCCTGACACAATTTCAATGAAAAAATTTAAAAAATGAATTGTCAAATACTAAGAATTTTGTTTAGCCCAGTGTTAACTAAGAGCTTTTAATACAAGTATAGTGATTTTAGTAAAATAGTGTTGTTGTTCGGATAATCCATATAAGAGTAAAATAATATTTTAAAATAATGTTACACATATAAAACAAGCAGTTCAATGAACTCAAGAAAATGAGCCCAAGTAATACAATTTACCTACTGAATGCACAGAAACGTGCTGAAAATACTTAATGAAACTAGAGTTTCTGCATTATTACTTTTGCCACGTTAGCTGCCGTCCGGGTTTTATGATCACATACATTTGTTGGCTCAAAGTCGATTTTGAGCAATTTTTCGATAGTTTCTCACAACTATATTTCACTTGACCGTAAATAATATTGTTTTGGTGTATTCAGCCAGGTTGTAGATATTGAATGGGAGAAGAAAAATGCCAAACCAACTTTCCCGGAAAATATGCATCTAATTTTTGTTGACTTGTGAGAGTTCTCAAAATCCAATTTCTACAACCATATTAGTTAACTTTGCATCGTGAATCCCAACTACAAAGAAAATAAAAGTATTTCGGAAAACTTTTAGATCACAACAGATCTTCCATTACGTTCTTCAAATTTTATTTTCTTAATTATATCGTACAATGTTTTATATTCCTTCCTATTTATGCCGTATCCAACTAGAATGGATGGCTTTTTGTTTGTTATGTGCAACAGCACAGCCTTCAAGCTTGAAACTGAAACTGAAACTGAAAAATTCGACAGTCATGTGCGTTATAATCCTTTCTCAAATTGGTCTCTAATTCTGGAATATCATGGCAGTAAGTAAACGTATTTGCAGCTTCAACGGCATAAAATTTCTGAAAATCGCCTTAGTGCTTCCGTAATGAACAGGCGCTAACATTTTGTTCTGTAAGTTTTCTGCGCCTTGAAAATGAGATCAACATTTTTGAATTCCGTTGTGATAAACCCAACTTTGTGCGGCATTCGGAAGATCGGGTGTCCAATCTGCCTCATAAAAATCAGTCGGATTAGTGAAAGCAATTGTTGCTGCCTGTGAATCTTTATCCGCACTCGTTGTTCTAGGTGGTTTGGTACCTTGAGGGCGTGGTACTGTAAGTGGGGCAGTAAAGGCAAGAATATATACTTTCGTTCGCGATTTTTTTCTGTTCAGTCCAACATCAGAATTAATGCATGTCTAACACCTGGTTTCATCATGTCCGGTTGGGACTTTAATCCAAATTAATGGCTTCTGTTTTGAAATCCTCACTAAACCAACTTTGAACCAACAAATGTATATGATTAAAATCCGAGCTACTGTTTAACTGGCAAAAGTACTGATGCAAGCACTCTAATTTTGGTTAGTACTTTCAAAAACAATTGCCAAAACTTTGGCGTGAGAGTGTGTGTTACGCAGTGTAACACCTTTTATCAGTTGAAGCAATTTTCGGTCGAGCTTAGGTGCTTTTATTTCAAGTCAGAGACACATACGAAATTCCCAATAGTATAAAACACCGTTCGATTTGCCGATTTCAGTGTTAATATTAACAAGTCACCCACGGCCACCTTTTTCAATAGGAATATAGAAAAAAATCACTGATTCTACGTCTTATTTTGGAATAGATTACACAGCGCCACAAACAAATTACGTCAGAAGAGGGACTCAACGGAAGAAGAGTGAAGGTAGGAGTACATATATGCAGCCGATTTCGGGTTAATGGTATCAGCCCTACTTTCCTCTTCAATCAGTATCAGATGGCATGAATAGAGCCTTAAGAAGATTACATTTGTGGACAGCAAGCAACGAACTAGATGTTAATCTCAATAAGACACAGCTGCAGATATTCACTAATAAGACGAAATTAAACACAATTTCAGCTTCCTTCACTCAACGGTACTACAATCCATTTATATATGCTAAGATGATAGGGGTTGAGATTGATATCAAACTGAACTGGAATATGGATATTGGAAAAAAATAAACATTAAAGAATAAAAGAATTAAATCACTGCAAGAGCACACTTAGCAGAAACTGGAGCTTTAAACCAAATATAGTCTTGTGGATAGGATTCAGGTGCGCTTAAAAAGCTCTTTTATCAGCTGCCTGTAGGCTTATTCATTCGTCCGCGAAATTCAGCTAACATCTTCCAAGCGGAAGTTATAGGTATAGAAAAGACCTGTATAACTCTAATGAAAAAACTACGGAAGCTTAGCAAGAAGGTAGCTGTGTAAAGTCGGGGGCATTCAATTATCGAATCGGAAGCAGATACAATATCGTGACCGCTTGGGTGGATCTGAAGAATGCTTCACTTGCAATTGGAACAATTAACATTGAACAAATGGTAATCCTTATCCAACTGTAAGATAACAAGTATGACATGACCACCAAAATAATGCGACCTACTAACTTGGTTGAGGAAAAGAATATATTGACTTAAGCTACAATAACGGGTCACTTATCCTTCGGAGATCATGTAACAAAGATGGGTTTGCCTTATAATAAACGGTGGCGCAGCTGCAAATTGGAAGGGAATAAGTAAACAGTTTTCCATTTTCTCTATGAGTGCTCCGCCCTCACACATACTCGATGTGGAATATGTGGTACCCATCAGGTACCAAATCTAGAACGGTTGTTCTCAAAAAAACATATCGGACATAAGCAGTTACGCAGAGAACACTCAACACAGGTTCGAAAGTAACAAGTTTTAAGGGACAAAGGGGAACAAAAAAAAAGTCAGTGAACCAAGAAATAGTAAACAGAGAACAAAAATACTGCACATTTCTTTCTTCATAACTTTGTTAGGGTTAAGGTCATATTCCTAAATAATTTTGTATTTTAATACGTAGAGGGTAGTTCACAGAAATTTTTAGAACATGATATTTACCTTTAGTTTCTGGAACTTGGCTTCTGCTTCCTTATCTCCCTCATTTTTATCCGGATGAAATTGTAAAGCCAAAATTTTAAACTCAGCTTGAATTTGCTCGATCTGAAAATGAAAGTAGTTAAATGTAAATTTAAAAAGTAAATAAATAAATAAATTTATAAACAAGTTATAGTGAATCGGCCCCAGAATGGCAAGGGATCATTGTTTCAAGAAATGTTGGTACCAAAGAGATACTTTAATGCTCAAAATTCAAAACCGCTGTCTTTTTTGGTTCTAAATTAATCACAAAATACTGCATATAAGAAAGAAGTAAGAGCTTAGTATATCGGTTCATAAGGTCTTGCAAAAACGAAAAGTTTATGGGAATTTTTTTTTAATTCTAAACGTGTTACGTTTACGATTACAAAATACATTATTTTATCGAAACTTTTATGAGCTATTCAAAAATTGATTTTATAACTCTGACCTTAAAACAGATCCCTCATAAAAATATGTAGTTTCCAATTACTTCAAAATTGCTTTGTGTATTTATCAAAAGAGAGCTCAAAAGGATTAGTACAAAAGCAATAACTTTTAATTCGCAAATATACAGGGTTATCCATTTGGCCGTTTACAAAATAAACGTGAATAAAATGCATTTTAAATATTTTATTTTTTCAAAAAAATTCCTTTTTCAATTCTTGCGAACTTCGTTTCGTTTGAGGTAATTTTCAACCACTTTGGTTCGTATAGGGCGATATCTCATAACTAGACGAATATTGGTTTTCATGTGCCCCAGAATTAAGAAGATTTATCCTCATAAAAACGGATTTTCGCGTAGCCCCACAAAGAAAAGGTGGTCAAATGGTATCGCCAGGATGAGAGATTAAACGGCCGGGAAAAAAACCATATGTGGTGTGGAATGTGGCACTATATTGTTGGAACCGCTTATTGTCCAAGTTCTGTTCTTCAATTGCAGGCCAAACAAAGTCGGTTGTCATACGACCATAATGCTCCAAATTGACAGCGACAGTCTTGCTGTTATCCTTTTCGAAGAAAAAACGTCCAGTCACACCTTCGGACCAAAGAGCGCAACAGACTTTTTAGGATGTAATAGCCTCTCTTCAATTATTTGAGAATTCTCCGAGTCTCAAATGTGACAATTTTGCTTATTTACTATGCACCGTGTGAGAAATGCGCCTCGTCGCTGAAGAATATTTTTTTTGGAAAATTCGGGGTCCACTTCTTGTTGTTCTAGACCCAATCGACGAAACTACGGCATTGTGAATGGTCAGCTGGCTTCAGTTTTTGTGTGAACTGGACTTTATATGGATGAAGGTGTAATTCCAAGTGCAAAATATGTTATAGTGTGCCGTTAGAGTCCCAGCTCTTGGGCACTTTCACTTATAAATAATTAAATATGTATACATATGGCTCTTTGAAACCACTGAAGCGATTTTTGGTCGAGCTCCTCCTCCAATTTATGGTTTTGCGTCTTGTTGTTTTTTGCCAACAAAGGGACCTACAGTTTATGCTAAGCCGCCTCCGAGCGGCCGATGGATTTTTATGAGGAGCTTTTATTTCATGTCAGAACTACACTCCGGGGGCTTGACATTCCCTGGCGAAGGGCGACTGCAATTGGAATTTTTTTTTTCCTTAATTTTGGATGTTGCTCGAACCTGAGCTCAAACCCAGGCGTTTCAACTTGTAGTACGCAATGCTAAACACTCGGCTATTGCGACCGATGTTTACAATAATGACCCAAGAACACTACCTTGCAGAGCACTTGGTGTGATTGTACACTCCTTTTTTATATACATTTAATTTTACAGTTAATCGCTAGTTGAATTAGTAGGATTGAAGGATTTTATGAAATGTTTTGGGTAATAATTATTTAATTTTATATTTATATGCCCATAATGCTACACTTTATTAAATGTTTAAGTCAAAGATTGCATCGTAACGATAAAATTTAGGTTAATCAAAAACCTTCAATAGTTTCGGTTGAAACATTTAGAAATGTTATCGTTAAGGCAGCTATCAAAATAAATCTTATTTCATTTTTACCCGCAACGAAATACTATAGTTAGTGTTAAATTGTTGACAGAGCAAAACTCTTTGAATTCGAAAGCTTTTTAATTTCATTAGCACACGCCATATACTGGGTGCTGTTTTCGTTTAATTGTTTGAGAATGCCAATCAGTTTGCTTCTCATTTTAATATTGTCTAGCAGCTAAAGGTTTATCTCGTTGTTATGTTGCGTTTCTACAATAAAAAAGCGCGGCTAATAGTATGCCGCTGCTAAAGTAAGGTCAACTCCGATCCTTTAAAAATGTGATTGCAGTTGATTGCAATCAGTTTGTTGTACGGAATGTGAAAGTTGGATTTAAAATATCCGACATAAATCAGGAAATATCCAAATTGATTTGGCCAGACTATTAAGGTAATATCGAGCAAAGTGTTCTTCATTTTATTGGTAAAGTTTTAAAATTGTTTTTAAATTTTTTACCAAAACGTGGTTGTGCTTTATCTAAATGAACCAATTTATGGTTCACGAAGAATTTAGATTTGTTAAAAAACGAAAGTCTCGCGCTTTAAAAAAAGACTAGCTTACCTATAGACTATAAGAAATACTCAAAGATACGTCGTAACTACTTTGAACTTAACTAAATGTTACACCGATTACTTAATAAGGTTAAAAGAAACATTGTACGCAATCTTAAGATGTTTTATGATTTCATTACCACCAAGTGCAGAGTCTTTTCGTTTCAATCCGCCATGACATACAAAACTACTACATAAAATGACTTCCATCATATCTCTAATGTGTTTGCACAATTTTTCAACTCTAATTACTCTATCAATTCATATGGAAATAATTTTGTCCGCCAAGAGAATTTTTATCCTCAAACCTCAATTAAAATCCCAACTATTTCTCCCGCAGATTTGTTATGCCAATTAAAAGCTTTAAAGAGTTCTTTTAGTTACGGTACTGACATGATTCCAACATGCTTTCTTAAATATTGTGCTGAAAATTTGTACCGGCCTTTGACAAACCTCTTTAATGCATCCCTAAAACAAGGCATATTCGCTTTGAGATGGAAAAACTTATTTATAATACCCTTGCATAAGAATGGTAGTAGATCTTCGATTGAAAATTATAGAGGGATAGCAAAGATATCTATCTATCTATACCTAAACTTTTTGAAGCCATAATTACTGCCCAATTAACTTTTTCCATATTTCCTTTAATTTCCATTTCCCAGCATGGGTTTTGCATCTACTATTACTAATTGCTGGAATTTGTTACTCACGTTTCAAATGGATTTAGGGAAAACAATAATACTGACGTGATATATACTGATTTCAGTAAAGCGTTCGACAGAGTAAGTCATATAATACGTATTAAAAAACTAGATTTTCTTGGATTTTAACCAAGCCTTCCCCAATGGATATCTTCCTATCTCTGTAACAGGACTCCTCCTCCAATTTATGGTTTTGCTATACTAACTTCTCTTAACAAGTATCTAAATAAATTTCTATGGAAGTATAAATAATCTTATATTTCAGCTGATGAATTTGTTTTCTCTAGCCAAGCAGTTTTAAATCTCGACGCCTAACAAACTCTTGCTTTTATAATGTGGCAAACCCTGTACGTTATGCCTGTTTGTGTTCATCAAAAAAAAAAAAAAAAACAAGAAAGAGTGGCGTCGACGGCCATGCCGGAAGTCCTTATAAAGGGTTTTCCAATAGGGATGCCACGAATTCTAAGTGTCGTTTTGGCCATTTTTAATATCTAATGATCTGCCCTTTTTTTCACTGTATTCAGTAATGTTTACAAATTCATCCATGGACCACCATATACGTCGTGAATTTGCCGATTTTGCCTTGGGACAACTTGAAAACGATAGCGAGTTTTTTTTAGGAAAATCACCTTCTCCGTTGAGGCTCACTTTCATCCGAGTGGTGCGGTAAATAAACAAAACTGTCGATTCTGGTACGAAGAAAATCCACAAATCATTAATGAACAACCATTACATTCACCTAATTTGACAGTTCGGTGTGGTTTTTGGTCTGGTGGAACAACGGTCTGTACTTGTTTCGAAATGAAGCTGGTAGCACCGTTACTGTCAATGAAGAGCGGTACAGATCGATGATAACCAACTTTTTATGGCCACGATTGGAAGAAGTTGATCTTAACAATATATGGTTCCAAAAAGACGGGGCTACGTATCACACCGCACGTGCGTCAATCGAATTATTGCGAGAAAGGTTTGGAGATTCGATTATTTCAAGATTTTTTGACATTGAATGGCCTCCAAGGCGTTTTGATTTAACACCATTAGACTACTTCTTGTGGGGTTGTTTGAAATCATTAGTCTTTAGCAATAAACCAGACTCTCTCCAAGTTTTAAAAGTCAATATTGAACGTGTTATTCATGACTTATGACTTGATTTAGTGGAAAAAATGCTCAAAAATTGGGTTCATAGAATTCGTTCTTGAAAAAGAAGTCGTGGAGGCTATTTGAATGATGTTATATTCAGAACTTAATTATATCGATTGTACTTCACATTAAATAAAAAAACATTTGAATTTCCTTAACAATTAGTGCGAGTTTTTTTTAATGAAATCGTATCAGTCTTATAGGAAAACTCTATACCTTTCATGAACATATCAAATTTAGTGCATAATGATAAATTCCATTTCGTTTATTTGCTGTGCGAATATGTATATAAATTTACGTGGGTAGTATACCAAATGTCGCACTGCTATATACTCTTTGCGGATTTTTGACCCAAAATCTCATATTCGAAGGAATCAGTTAGATGAGGGCTATATGATATAGTGTTTCGACTTCAAAGATTTTCAGTACCAGGATTCACTACATTATGTGTGTATATAAATCAAAATTTTATGTTCTCAGATGCTTTATTAAAGTATTTATGCCCCAAAATCATATATTTGAAAAAAAAAAATGTTTGTGTAGGAGCTATAGTATGTTATAGTAGACCAATATGGCCGGTTCCGAACAATGTTCAATAGGGGGAAATGCATACTATGCAAATATTTTCTATGGAATTGTGCTAGAGATCGAGAGCACCACCGTTTCAAAATTGTGACATATTCAAGATTGCACAGGGTTGCTTTTCCTTCTTCTATTTGTGGGAAATAAATATGCATAGGTTTTAATATAGGATATTTTTCCTATTGTAGAATATTTCTTTTGCATATATTTTGTTGTTGTGCCATTGCACGGATAGGAAAACTTTGCCATTCGTGCACCGTAGCACGCATTTCCTAGCCATAGAGAATCCCCCTAATATATTGCACCGCACATTAAGATTCGGTGAAATATCTCAAAAACTAATGTTTTGATTGAGACTTAATATATTCGAAAATATATAAATGACCGTTACTCTTTTGTATTAGGATTACTCTCACGAAAAAATATAGATTTTTAGTCCAATATTTATGATTTAGTCACATAGCACGAGATTTTATACATTGACTAAAGGTATAAATTGTTACTACAATATAAGCACAGAGCGCTCGGAAAGCTACAAAATTTAAAGCGAACCAAAAAAAAATAAATATCTTTAAAACATCTTCTATGATTGCCACTAATGCTGTTTCCATATTCCATTATCTAAGGAATTTTTTTTTTTATGTCGAAGACATTCCATTTAGCTTGCAGTCTAAGCGACAACTCGGCTTAATCATGAAGTAATTGTGTGCAAAAATCGCAAATCAAACGAGTCAAGCGAGTTTGTACTTACTTCTACTCCCAGTTTTATTTATGTGCCATACTTGTTTGTCTGTGTTTGTTTGTGTTAATACAATGTTTACGTAGAGTATGTTTGTAAGTATATTTGCTGTAAGCACATAATTGAGCTGCAATAACATGCAATGCCGCTTTCAAGTAATAACGCACATATGCAAGCCATACTTATAGTCCATTTCACAAAACACTTATTGACATACATACGTATATATATATCGCTTTATATGTATATACTGATATCCTTGAACTGCACATCACATTAGAAGAAGCAAGCAGTCAGGCGCATTTTATGATAAACTTAAGGCTTAAGTGCAAAAAAACTTTTTCTTGTTTTCCTGTTTTACTTTCGAATTTCCACAGATGTGTGTGGGTATGTGTGTTTGTGTGTTTTGGTAGGCAGTGCGTGCGAATATGTGGCGGTGGTCCATGGATAACCTACTTTGTTGGCTGCCAAACAAATAATGAAGAAATGGTGTGGGCAACAAACAAGCTGAAGTTTTTTTCCCCAAAGACGGCGGTAGGCAGGCAGGTAGGGAGACAGGGTGGCGTTGCTCGTTTGGAAATTGTGAACGGTATTATGTGTGCTTTTATTTTTTTTTTTGATTTATTCTTTGCAATAAAAGCGCTTTAGGCATCTACAATTGTTGTTGTTTTGCTTTCACGTTCCAAACACTTGTCGGCAATGTAAATTTGTATTGTTTTCTCGATTCGAATTCTTCTAAAGAGCTGACTTTATTGTGGTTACGTTTTTATTGTTTTTATTTTTTTATATTTTTTCTTTTGGTCAGTATTGTTAGCATGCGCTTGTGTACTCTACTTGCATCTACCGACTGACTTTGTTGATTGTTTGTTCTTCTTTGATTTTGTTGTTGTCTTTTTATGCCTGTCTGACACTCACTCGCGCCTATACTTTTATAATTAAGTTTGGATTTGTTGAACTTATATTATAATTGTTGTTGCTGTATTGTCTTGTAAATTTCATTGACATACACTTTAGTTGTGTCTGACACTCAGTTAAATTGACTTCAACGCAGAAAATTTGTTGCTGTATTTCTCTCTTGAATTTAGGCGTGTGTAAATCTATGACATGCTTGTGTTCTTCGATTTAGTCTCCTAGACCAAGTAGCAGCAGCAGCAACAAAGCAGAGTTTGCTATTTTATCAGGTCTTAAGAACACATTTTACAGCAATCGCGTTAGTCTCTGTGGGGATAACGTAATAACTTGCATGTTTTCTTAACTTTCGCAACCGAACATTTCAAATCAATTCAAAGGTCTCTATAGAGTCATCGAATTCGTTATGCAAAGCGGTATACATATCAACTTCTGACAAAATGGAAAGGGCGGCAAGTGACAAATTTGGTGTTGGATTTGTGGTGGGAGAGAAACTCCGTCATCGAGATCTGGCATTCACCCCTGTGGATGAACATCTAGCTACTATTCGGGTCTTTATTATAGCACTTTATGGCGTATTCAGCCCTTGGACTTATACCTGAAGCCAACTAACCATTCACAACACCGTAGTTACGCTAATTGAGTGCTTGAACAACAAGCAGTGGACCGCGTTATTTCTAACAAAATTTTCTTCAGCAGCATATTTCTCACTCGGTGTATACTTAAACAAGCAAAATTGTCGCATTTGGTGCCCCGAGAGCTCCCAAGTAATTGAAGAGAGGCTATTACACAAAAAAAAAAAAAAAATTGGGTGGAGCGGTTTTTAATCCGGAAGTGTGATTGGACCTTACTTCTTTGAAAATATTTAACGGCGAGACTATCACTGTCGATTCCGATCCGAGCGTTATGGTCGTATTATAACCGACTTTTCTTGACCTGAAATTGGAGAACACAGCTTTGACAATATGTGGTTCCAACAAGATGGTGCCACATGCCACCGAACCAGAGCGCATTTGTCTTTATTGCGAGAAAAATTTCTCGGCCGCATAAGCTTTCGTCTTGGCGATGTCAATTGGCCACCGAGACCGTGTTTATGCGGATGAACCTTTTCTTGAGCACTTGAAAATCAACACAACGTCAAGTTATGGCTGCGATATGGCCCAATATGTGGCAAAAAGTGGTCGAAAATTACCTCAAATGGATCGAAGTTTGCCAAAATCCACGAGGCGATTATTTGAATGATGTAGTGTTTCATATATAATGCCAAGGTGCAAACTTTATAATAAAAAAGAGATTTCATGGAAAAAATTATTTTAAACGCATTTTATTTACGTTTATTTTGGAAATCACGAAGAGGATAACCATAGGCATAATTGGACTGCCAAAGCGTACGAAATTTAAAAATAATCATTACTTTTTGAATTTTTCACCAAAAATAGCGTACCGATATGATTTAAAATATTGCTATAAATTTTAAGTTTTAGTATATTATCTTAGCTTTCTATTGAATTTTTAAATTCTCATGTGTCTGTCTATTAATTTGTTTGTCAGCGCTTTGTGTCTATTACAATGATAAATATAAAATTTACATAAAATAGTGACAGCAAATCTGTCGGAGAAATCCATGTTGAGGCGTCTATCAAAAAGGAAGACGTAGAGGAGGAAATTTCAAAATTATTGCTTCCCCAGAGATTTGTACGAATCCACTTTACGTCTGTTCAATTTGTAAAGACGACGTTGCTGTGTACTAGATTTGATGTACGTATCTACATACATATGTCTGTTAAGCCTTAAAATACCCAACAAGAGAAATCATAAGAAAAACATGGCGTGTGAAATAAGCAAAAGAAATAAAATGATAATAAAATGAAAATAAGAAAACAAAAATATTATTTGAGTGGGTGTTTTTATTGTGTTCAAGCAGTTTGTTTTTCTACTTTTTACTTGTTTACTCCACCTTAAAAATAACCATTAATAAGCATATGTATATTGTTGAACAAGGTTCAACTGGCCATCTGTCTGGCTAGCCATAAAAGGAGGCACCTGTGTATAAAATATTTTTATTATCCTTAACCGATTATGGACGAATGTGTGTACATATATTTGCTTTATGTGTACAATGTTGATGGCATGGAGTACACACAGTAGTTATGCACTCAAGTATGTGTGTCGTTTTATTTTTTTAGTTTCTTAACGGTAGGCACATTCATATTGTACTCATATGTGTTGTATATCATCGGATTTTTATAGCATATTCTACCCACTTGAGTCATGTTGATGACGACTTTGAAGTTGTTGGTGCTTTGTGTATGCTTCAGGGCGTGCACATACATATATTTGGTCTTTTACAAGCGGAAATCTTTGATTTTTGCCTTTAACTTTTCTAGATCTTCTTGCGTTGATTTACAAAATTTTATCCTCATAGAGTTTTTCCTTTAATATACACTTGCTAGCAAAAGTATTCATACGCCACAGTTTTCTCTATCTATGAACAGAAGATAATAAAAAGCTTGGTTTTTGTTTGAGCATCAAGTTTTTTTTTTTTTCGAGAGATCAAAAGCTAAAAGAATATGTTAATACTTGTGTTCAGTAAATTAAATTTAAATTCAGGAGTTATTCGATTTTATACATCAAAGGGGATCAAAAAGGTGTGCACACGTTATAAATATAAATAAAAAATAATTAATTCTAATGGCCTCCTTTGACTTGTTTCACAGCAGACAGTAGAGATGACATTGAAAGAATCAAAGCTTTAGGGGTTTCTTCCGATATTTTACCCAATAACTCAAATAAACCATGGTCGAAGTGCGAATATTGAAGTAACGTTCCGAAGTTTAACCTTTTTTTTTTAAGGTGATCCCACTCCATATCGTTTCTGGTGACTACGCAAGATGTTCTAAGCTTTGTTTAACATTATATAGTAACTATTCTCGCCATCGTAGTATACCAACGCCATTCCATGCAGTGCCATACCAACATTGATCCTCCACCGTGTTTTACGGTTGAAACCATATTTTTGGGATCAAGTGCTGTGTTCCATTTACGCCAAACTTTAGTCCATTACCTGCAAAAATTTTAATTTTACCTTCATCCGTGAAAAATACGCGTACCCAAAATGTGGGATCATTCAAATGGACGTTTCCATATTTTTCTGCGTAGACCAATTGTTTTGTTCTGTTTGCATCCCTCAATAAGGGTTTTTTTTCTAGCTACTCTGCAGAACAAGTCATTTTGTTTTAGAAAGCGGCGTATAGTTTCTATACTGACTGATTTTCCATTATCATTATCTATATCTTTTGCTATTTTTACAGCAGTCTGTTGGGGATCATCATCTATTTTTCGAACTATTCTCTGCCGCATTCATTCGTCTAACTTAGTTGGGCGTCCTGTTTGGCTGCTTGCTTGGGTAACAGCCATTTGTTTTATAATTTTTTAGATATTGTTTGAGCCTTAGTTAAATTCATGATTTCCTAAATTTTTCGAAGAGATTTTTCTTTTAATTCCAAATCAATCATGATTTTTCGATCTTCTGAAGAAACTTCAGAACTTTTCGGCGTTTTGTACTCCCCTTACAAAGAGATACAAAAATTACTGCTAAGTTAAATGTGAATCTACACTGAACTAATAACAAGAATAAGTAAACATATTTTTGTTGGAAATATAACGGTAAATCATTACGAAATTAGAATGATTGATATGATTTTTTTTTTAATTTTACCATTTCGTAAATTAATTGAAACATTTTGTGAAAAAAGAAGTGCATTTTTATTTATTTATTTTAACCAACACTGAAAATCCGTATGTATACTTATGTGAGTCAGTGTGTGAGTATATACTCACTTGGTGCATTATTTATATTTCAGTTGTATTTCATCGTGTTGTCGTCTCTCATTTATTTGCTATCTTCCACATTCAAATTTCATTCAATCACTTCTACATTTCCACCCGTCGATATGTATGTTAAGTTATGCGATTGCCTGCCTGTATGCAATATACATACGTAAATCATGTTTGTATGTATTTATAAACACACTGACTTCATATATACTTGTATGTGAGTAAACAACGTGCAAGCAAAATATATAGTACACCGCATGCCCGTTTTCTTACAAAATCGATGCGTTTTAAATTGCTATTACTTGTTTTCCTTCATTATACGCATAAGAAATGGCAAATTACCAAGCTGAATTTTAAAATATATTCCATGTAATCTGTCTACCGCGAATGGAATGTTAATATTGCTCATTCTTCTTATTGTGCCGTATGACTGAAATATTTATTCATGTATATACATATGTATGGTAAGTCAAAGAGCGCTAGTTTCAATATTTGTTATAAGCAACTGGTTACATAATACTTACATAATGGTTACATAATATTTATTTTATTCAGTTTTCGTACAAATAAAACTTTAGCTGCTCAGTGCTTAGCTTTTAGTGAATTAGGAGAATTTCTAAAGAAATATGTAGTTAATTAGTAGTTATTACAGCACTGCTCTCAAACTAGTTAATATTGGAGTATAAAGAAATTGATCAGATGATTCTGACGCTACGGTTCCTTTCTGTCACACAGCAAATGCTTTCCGTGAAGGCGACTCGAATATGTCTCTTTCGCCTGGTCATTCTTTCAGATTCTACATAATTTTTTGCTACATACCATCCTATATGACAATATTGCATCAGGATCATATTTACCTTTGACATATCCTCTATTTTGTAGAGAATATAAGCTATTCAACCTTTTCCGGTCCCGTTTCTGTCGAATTTGCCTCTAGAAGCTACAGGGCAACTTATGTTCCGACATTAAGGCGACCTGTCTGTAAATGCATTCCATGTGTCTAGATACATATTAATGCGTTCTTTTTCTGGTAGAATCTCCTTGGACGCAATTAACCTAGCAAGCTCGTCTGCCATGTAGTTTCGCTGTATGTCTCTGACCAATGACCAACACAATGAATAGTGTATTCTGGTAGTCATCTCTTGAAGAAATCTGCGACAGTCTAGAGACTTTATCGCTGCTTGACTGTCACTGAAGGTGAAAATGTCTCTACCTGCGTATTCGTTTCCTATGTGTTTAACAGATTCCATGACACTAAATAATTCAGCCAAGAACACGCTGGTTGAATGAGAGTTGCAGTGAATAATTACCCGAGATAAGATCTCTTCATTTTCCTTGCTCTTATTATCTCAGTTTTCTGTCTAGAATGATGAATAGAGTGGATTTTGCGGCATCCGATGGCACGTTATTGAAAGCTTCCTCTTTGGCCTAAGAAAACGATGATTAGTTCTTAATAAATACAGGCTTCTTAATGAATTAAATGAGCTTAGATAGTGCGGTTTCCATTGATTTGCCCTTTTGGTATTAACACCTCTAGCCTTGTCTCTCATCAGATCTATCCAGAAAAATAAAGTTGACGGACGAAGTGCAAACATTGCCTACCAACTTTTTAACTGATTGGAATGGGGTGTGAAGCAGGCAGTGGAGAAAAGCTGCCACCGCTCCTCAGCCAGCGAGTTAAAAATCAGCTTTAATATCCTACCGTCTGCAAGTCGTGCGAGCAATATTAATAATAAAAACAACAAACAAAAATTTAAATAGGGAGAACTGAATCGAGTTAGGCTTATTTGTGTTCTGGTAAATACAAGTGTACAACGAAATGAAATAGCACACGAACTTGTAAGGGAAACGGCATCGGTTTCGCTAAAAGATCAGAACCCTACAGGTTACGTAAACACATGCATATACAAGTATACTAGATATTAGCTCTGATGAAACATGTTAATTCAGTTCAACTTATATCCGAGACACACACACATACTGTGGAAGAGCGGAACCATAGCTAGAAAAAGACTGAGACATGTAGGAGCTATGGAATCGGAGTAAAATCACATTAAATTAATTAAGCTCTCTAAATCCTAATACGATTTCTAAGAACGATAGGTTTGAATGAAGTGATGTGTTTTCTTTTTGCAACGATGTTTGCAAGTTTGAATGTCCTTATGTGTATATGCATTCTGTAAATGTAAATACACGTATGTTTCTTCTGAGTTGTGGTGAATAAGCAAAATGTTTAGTAATAATTTATGACATGATTTATGATAGATTGAATTTAAAATTTTCTTAGTATAAATTTTGTGGTTTAGATGTTCGTCATGTGATTATTTAGTGATTTTTGTAGCTTTAAATGTATACATACATATATAGTAATATATTGAATATATATATGGTAATATATTGACTTGCCTTACAGAGATACCTTTAAATATACATACTTTACATACAATAAAAAATTTACATACAAAATTTACAAAAATATCTACGCAATGCTAACCACTCGGCTATTGCGCCCGTATATTTACAACGGGTATAATAGCACAATTACTGACCAACTAAGTATGTTTCAAAAAAAAAAAAAGTTAATTTGAAGTTTTAATTTTCTTTAATTTCAATCGAATTCACAACTTAAATTGTTTATAAAAATTGATTAAATGTCATAGTAGATAATGCCAGATTTAGAAAGTATTAAATGTGTTTAGAGGGAATTCTGTACTACAGCAAATCAACTGTTCCTTCTCCATGTGGGGAAAGAGTTTTGTGCTTCAGCATGTTCATTTCTATTAATAAAATGCTTATTATTTGTAACTAACTAAAACTAATTAAAACCATTACAGTTTATGATTCAATCCATTGTATTATTAACACTCGCCTTCATTAGGCAAGTTTAATGTAGTGAGTTGAAATTGTTGAGCAGTTTTATGGCTCATAACCAAAGCTTTAATGGGTTTCCCTCATAATTTTCATTTTAGCGTTTATTGCATATTAACGTACTTAGAAGATGAGCGTAATATTCGTGTAAAATTTTGAAAGATTTTATTTTTTTCGACGAATGTAACTTTAAAGTTATGGCAATGAAGCTAGAGCTGCTATAGATCTAAGGGAAAATAATATAGAAATAATTAGTTTTAAAAGTGATTGTGGTGTAGTATTAATGGCTAGTTTCGGTCGTGCATACGTTTCTTTTATACTTGTATATACTCGAAAATGTGTATTTTTATGCCAACAATGGCTCACATAGTTCTGAATTTGTCGCATTAGCGCTTTCTCGCTTGCTTTAACCCATTACCACCTAATATCTCCATTCGAGGACACCTCTTCAAATACCGTCATCTGTATGTATATTAAACATCGAGAAATGATGATGTTACCACAATTGAGACATATGTTGTAAATGACACAAGCAGTATATGTAAACAGAAACTTACATATGTTGATTGCGTCAATAAAAAGTATTTTGGGGGCAATGGGCATAACAATTTACTCTCAATAGCATTTAACAGTGGATTGAAATTAGGTTTGAAAACTACAGGAGACCGATGAATATATAATATAAGTTATCCCTCTGGACCTTGGTAATTGTTGAAGTGTAGTTAAATGAAGATGAGCTGGTATGTCTCACCATGCCGATTGATGTGACTGGAAGAATTGAAATTGTTCCACGTCGTCATAACGATTTCGATTTGGATGCCACTTGCATGCTTTGCTAAGTTCAGAAGTGTTGATCAAAGTAATTTGGGGTAGCAGTTTTATCTATATATGGAATGAAATATCACTCAACCGATCGGATGTTCTTAGAATGATTGTTGGTAATATGATTGATATATGGATGATGATCTTGTCGGAAGCACCGTAAATAAAAAACAATTTTTGGAATTTTTCCTGCTAAGTAGTTAGCACCAATCTTCTACGTAAATGGTGGCAAATGTAATATATCGAAATATAATTTTAGAAATCAAAAAACTCTCTACTACTAATAGTCTAACCTCTTGTTCAACTGATAATATGTAACGTTTATCTCAGCTATCCTCGATGATTTCCCAAATCCATCGAGTCCGATCACTAGATTGCTAAATAATAGTCCAAGACATATTAGTTTGCCTCTTAATCGTCAGGAATTTACTCAACGTTTATTTCGTCCTCAATAATTGCAATTTTTACTATACCCAATGGCTTATTTTACAATTCTTTATAACACACATATATTTTCTGCTTCACACATCCGTTTGTAAAACACAAAGCTCACAGAAATGTTAACGACTCTGCGCTGCCGCTCTTTTAATACCTGTAGATGACCCAAACATTCTTTTCATGTGCTCAAGAATAGGCTGATTATTCGTTTGCCTGCGATAGCTGCAGTCTCTCCGTTTATCCTTAACCATAGTCCAAACATTCATTTCATGCGCTAACTTGTCTACCTGCAGTAGTTGCTACCACTCTTTTCGTTTGTCCTTTTTACGACAAATCTGCATCACACTGCTACTCCTTTTGTCTGTCCTTCGAATCTGGGACTTCCGCCACACTGCCCTCCACCTAAGTCTGATCGTCCCGATAAGACGCACTGCAAGGCACTTCCAAATGCTGCCAGCCACTCAAAGTGAACCACTTTTATTTTGGTTCTTGGTTTTCCAACGGTCTGGATTCGATACTCCGTGTTATTTATTCATCCAATTACTTTGTACGGATCTTCCCGCTTGCTGTGCAAGATTTTCTTCCGTGGAGAATCGTACAGCATTACCAAATCTCCTTTTTCAAATTTTTCAGGATTCTTCGCCTTAATACATCCTTCTACCTTGTTACTCATAACCTTAGGGCGCTGCTCAACAGTTTTGCGTACCTCTCTCAACTTTTCCGATAGCGCACGAGACATCTTGCCTTTTCCGTACGTATTTCCCTTCTGCTGTTCGTTCTTTACCAGGGGCACATCACTTCTATTGTACGCAGGATTGTGGCCAATACTTAGCGGTACTCCATATTTCCATACTTCATCACGCGTTTCTTTAGGTTGATCTTCATTCCTTGACCAAGCAGAAAGTCCACACCAATTATGACTTCATCTAAGATTTCCGCTACTATGAACTCATATAACACTGTCATATTCCCGATGGTGACTTCACACGTGGCTTTTCCCAGAACTCCGGCGTCCTCACCAATTACTGTTCTAAACTTAGCTCCATGCAATGGACTTATTTCCTTGGTGATCAAGTCGGATCGAATGATGGAGTTTGACGCGTCCGTGTCCACAGTTATTACTCGCTCATGTCCATTCACATATGCAATGATAGTAACCTTGCTTGCCTTGTTATCGATTTGTCTCGTGGGACCCATATTAAGTCGCGGGCGAAGTGGCCTTCTACAGTTGTAGCAAGTCCTGGTTCTCATCAGTTTGGCGGTTTTTGACGTTTCCCAGATTCCCTTCATCACTTTCCTTTCTAACTTCGCAGTTTGCTTTGTACGCAGGTTTGCACAAGGGCGCGGCCGTTACCTGTGTCTGAGCATACGAGACAGTCTCAACAAATGTTGGCTTTGGATTCGCGTACGCGTCTCGCCTGCTATATTTTCCATTATTCCGCTGATAAATCTCTGAATTTTTATCCTCTCGAGGTATTCTTCAAGACTATCTCCATAACCCAAATGAGCTAGCCTCTCAAACTCACAAACAAATTCCTGCAGCGTCTCGTTGAACTTCTGATAGCGGTTCTCCAATTCCATCGGACAAATTTGTCTTCTATGCTCGCTACCATAGCGTCTTTCCACGGCTCGCATTAGTGCCTCGTAGTCATCTCTCCCATATGCAGGAATTATCTGCAGGAATTGTCTATCCTTCGTATTTGGGAGTTCCGTCACAATGTGTTCAAGGTAAGATCTATATGTAATCTTACTGAGAAAATATTCTAGTCAAAGTACCACATTAGTGATAATAATCAAAGTGCCGTTTTTTTTTTATACAAATACCACATATATTCGGATAATTTTTTTTACCAACTATTATCACCTGTTATGTAATGTAATCTAAGGCATTTGGATTGTAAGCTACTAGCACAGTATTAGATAATAGAATAATTAGTTAAAAAAGGTATATACCTGTACATACATGTAGTAAGAGGCGAATAAACTTCAACAGTTCTC
The DNA here is from genome assembly GCA_030068015.2 of Neoceratitis asiatica. Classification (NCBI taxonomy): domain Eukaryota; kingdom Metazoa; phylum Arthropoda; class Insecta; order Diptera; family Tephritidae; genus Neoceratitis; species Neoceratitis asiatica. The sequence continues at coordinate 37,659,044 of CM061528.1, forward strand.
GCGCCAGTCGGGTCTTTATACCGGAACTACCCTGATTTTTATCCGGCCACGGACTGTCCCTCCCGCAATATTCCCCGAAATCCAAAATGGGGAACAACAACAGCAACATTTGCGAAAGATCTTACTGTCTGTCATCTACCGTGTCATCCTTTCTGTCTGCCCGTCTCTTTGAACGCAAACACATCTCTCAGTTTTTGAGCTATTTGAACGAACGAACGTACTTTTATAATCTATTGATCTTTTGTCTGAACCGGTCAGATCGGAATACTATATCATATAACTGATTTGTTCATACATGAATTGTAAGAGAAAAAAACCATGAATCAAGGGCGTGAAATGTGATTTTCTACATACCTAAGTTGAAATAAATATTTACAATCGAAATTATCAAAATCGAGTATTGCATTAACTAATAAATTTCATATATTCATGAAAGATATAAAAACTGCGACATGGCAGAATACAACACTTCTTTCTTGTTTTAATTCGCTAGCAACCCGTCAGGGAATGTTAACTACCTTGAGTGTATTTGTGAAGTGAAATACGTAAAAGATTCCCATAAAAAGCGGCTTAGTATAAACTGTAGGTCCCTCCATTTGTTGGAAAAACATCAGGATGCACGACATAAACTGGAAGAAGAGCTCATCCGAAAACAGCGTCATTGGTTACCAAGCGCCAATTATATATAATAAGATAAGCTTGACGATTCTTTGGTGATTTGTTTTCTTTGTGGTACTTTGCTCAGCTGTGTTTAAAAAAAATTATTGTTCATATATTTTTAAAAAGGCTCTGTAAGGTAATGAAAATAATTTCAAATGCATTGGTTTGAGATATGCCAGTAATGTTAGGAACGAGCAACATTTATTGTCACACATTTCTAAAAGTCACAAAACTGAGAGTCTTAGAGATAAATAGGCAATACGTTTATATATAATAAGTATTTTGTAACCGCTGAAGTCATTTTCGGCCACTATAGCCAAGTGGTTTGCATTACGTATTACCATTCGGAATCATCGACCGAGCCCAGATGCGAGAATCAACCAAAATTATAGAAAAATAATTTACAATAAATAGTTTCTCTAACTCCGAGCATATCTAGGAGGTTTAAAAAAATCTCCTCATAAAAATCCATTAGACGTTCGGAGGCCGCTTTGAATAAATTGTAGGTCGCTACATTTTTAGTACTAACATTACGACGTACACCACATATTGTAGGAGGGACTCGGTCGAAAAGCGATTACGTATATCATAATAGTGACTCATCAACAGTGCCGCTGGTCAGTTCAACAATTGACCATAGATCGACAAAATCTTCTTTATCCACTTCTTACTGGTTATATTGAAAACCAAAAGCGTATGAATGAAAAATTTCTTCGCTGTCAAACTTGAGTCATGATAAGCTGCCTGCCGTCATTGGCTATGGTTACTATCGTAATTAAGATCATGCTATGCTCTCTTGGAGAAGTTCTTTCTTTGTTGATAGTTTCTACTGGCAGACTAGTTACTTAAAGATAAAAAAAACTAGTTATGGATTCTATAGATTAGCTTTGATTGTATTTGCCTATGAGAATGCGGAGTGTGTGGCCTTCAACTAAGGATAAACGACATTTCCTCGGTTAGTAAAAATGAGAAACAATTGGTTATAAAGAAAATTGATAAAAATTTATTAAAAATTAAAAGGAGAAAATGCTATCAAAAAAAAAAAAAAAATAAATAAATAAATAAATAAAATAAAAGAATTAAAAAATAAGGAAATAAAATAAATATAAAATAAATTAATAAATTTTCACCAGCTGGACGAAGGAGTACCGGCTTGAACTCAATGTGAAGGTCGATGACGTAAAAATTCCGACCACGAAAAACCCAAAGTTACTGGGAGTCACATTTGATAGCCTGCACTCCTTCACTCCGCATACGGCTGCAACTGCCACCAAAGTACAGAGTCGCAACAAAATCTTCAAATCACTAGCCGAGAAAAGACAAAGTAACACTGCTGGCAACGTACAAGGCAATTGGTCGACCGATAGTAAACTATGCTGCACCGATTTGGACGCCGGGGGACTAGCGAGACGCAGTTGAAGAAGCTCCAGATTTGTCAGACTCCGCCCTTCGGACCATGACGGGAAACCTCCTGATGGCGCCGGAGCACCACTTACACTGTGAAACATATATGCTCCCATATAAGGAACATAATGTTATGCTGCGTAAACAATATTTGCTGGGATGCTATCGTAGGGATCATTCGTACTACAGACAAGACCCGTTGGACAGGACGGCGTGCAGACAGGTAATAAATTCCATTCACCGATTGTCCGTTAACACCTTCGTGAACTCTCTTCCCGTGAATGGTGTTCTCGGAGTCCAATCACCACCCATAGCAGAACAAGAGCTCGGGCTGCCTCGAGACATACCCAACACATGTCCCGCATGCAACGAATCCCCGCACGACACTAACCACCTTTTTGCATGCCCACTTAACCCGACTTATCTAACACCTCTCTCCCTCTGGTTCGGACCCGTCAAAACAGCACGTTTCCTGGGCCTCCTGTTAGATAACCTCGATGACTAAAAATAAACTTGCCTGACCCTAGACGGAGTTAGCGCTGACGCTACAACAACAACAAAAAATTTCAATTAAAAAAACCACCTATCAAAACTTAAAATCTCTACGAATTTGTAAGGAAAATTTTTTTTTTAAATTTACTGTGTTTTGTGCTCACAAAAATATAACTGCTGAAAAATTTCCTTTCGGAAGATAGGACTTGATGTACTTTAATTAATAGCTGCCGAGAAGCTTTTCATATATAATAAATTATATTGATTTCAACTTCGGAAAAATTACTATCAAACCACTCTTCTGTCCTTCAAATAGCATCAATGCCGTTCAATCCCTGTTTCTCTAATTAATTTGTTTGGTTTTTGCATTATTTACTTAATGCAAGTAAGAAAAAGTTGTAAGAAAATGTCTGCAGTTGATGAACAGTACAAATACAAAATACTTTTACGTATAATACATTTTCTTTGAAGTTTTTTTATTTTTTAATACCTACAAATGTGCGTAGTATATGCCCACAAGTACATATTTACCTCAAGGCTAGTCATGTTATTAAATGAGAAAGTAGTGAAAATTTAATCTAGAGCATCTGCAACCTTGCCAACCACAGCCACCTACACGTATATACAAGCAAAAATCACGCATACAATATACATACGTTTCTATGTATTGTAAGCAATAATGATGGGGTTGATGATGTTGGTGGGTTAAAGGTATACTAAATCTCTTACAATCTACTCACTAAGATTGAGAGGCTAATAAATATGTATGTACGTGAGTTCATATAGGCATATATGGAAAGACTAAAGAAATTCTTACCCTTCAATGAGTAAAAAATATTACTTCCAAAGACCTTTTTTTCCCTATGTAATGTATAAAACTTGCAAGTCATGCTTTTGATTTTCTCTACTTGCTCTGCTCTTTCTTACTCAGCCTTGTACTATCTCGCTTCGATCAGCATATTTATGCTGTTTTCCATAAACAAAAAAAAAAGAAAAAAAAAAGAAAGACACCAACGTGCATATTTTCTTAATCAGTTAAAAAATTCAATAGTCTAAATAAGTGTACCTTCCTCGGAAAATTTTCAAATTTCAACAAAGCTTTGCAGACACACAAGCCATCCCAGATTAATTGAATGAGAATCTGTGAAGAGGCACCAGAGCGTATGATTAATTAATGCATAAAATAAAGGCAATTAACGGCTGTTGCATGACTGAGCAACTGAACTGTACTGATGGGAAGCGTTAAATAAAAAATGGCAAAAGATGAAAGGAAATTTTTTCTTAACCTTATATCCTGCTCATTTTCACTGCCTATGATTTTCACTAAAAACGAAATTTTTCCATTTTATAATGTAATGTAATAAACGTGTGCGTTTTCAGGTGTGTGTTGTGTATACTTGATGTCTCAAAAAGTCTGCTCTTACTCATGCACACACGCACTTGTATGTCATGAATTTGAAACCACTATTCAAGTTATTTGCCACTATTCTTACTAATGGAATTTAACTGAAGTATGCATTTTGATATGCATAAAAGTTTTCAAGGTGTGCTCCCATATATGCCGTTGCTGGTTTGGGTAGATAAGAGACAAAAATTATTTTGTATGTATATAAAGGGTGTTTTTTATAGAGGTATAGAACTTTAAGTTGCAATAAAACAACGATGGATTATTCGATTGACATGAATTTTATTTATCCGAAAGATAATCTTGTGGCATTACATTTTAAATATGATTTCTGGTATATGACCGCCACGGCTGGCGCGGATGTAGTCCAATCTGGACTTCCAATTTTCAATGACTTTTTCCAACATTTGTGGCCGTATATCGCCAATAACACGGCGAATTTTGTCTTCCAAATGGTCAAACGTTTGTGGCTTATCCGCATAGACCAATGACTTTACATAGCCCCACAGAAAGTAGTCTAGCGGTGTTAAATCACAAGATCTTGGAGGCCAGTTCACAGGTCCAAAACGTGAAATTAGGCGGTCCCCAAACGTGTCTTTAAATAAATCTATTGTGGCACGAGCTGAGTGACATATTGCGCCGTCTTGTTGAAACCACATCTCTTCGGCATCATGGTTGTTTAATTCAGGAATGAAAAAGTTAGTAATCATGGCTCTATACCGATCACCATTGACTATAACGTTCTGGCCACCATCGTTTTTGAAAAAGTACGGACCAATGATTCCACCAGCTCATAAAGCGCACCAAACAGTCTGTTTTTCTGGATGCAACGGTGTTTCAACATACACTTGAGGATTACCTTCACTCCAAATGCGGCAGTTTAGTTTGTTGACGTAGCCATTCAACCAGAAGCATCGCTAAACATCGCTAAAATGGACGTGGTGCGCAATACGTTTTCCGCACATAACCATTATTTTCGAAATAAAATTGCACTATTTGCAAGCGTTGTTCAGGCGTGAGTCTATTCATGATGAATTGCCAAACCAAACTGAGAATAAATCACTTGACAGCTGTTAAATCGGTCGCCATCTTGAAAAGTAATGCCAACTTAAAGTTCTATACCTCTATAAAAAAACACCCTTTAGAAAATATGAAATTGCAGTTCTTAAAAAAAAGGAAACAGAGAAAACACAATTTTTAAATTTTATATAGAATAAAACGTAAAGTATGAAAGCTCGAAGCGTTAAACATTTAAATAAATTATGTTTATCGGAAATGATAACATAAGTTACTGTGGCAACGGAGCGTAGTTAATACTCGTAGTACTAAATTTCATGACTTACTTTGTTAATTTTTCTTCTTCTTTAATAATATAATTACAGCTTACGCGTTTATAGACCAGGTAACAACAGTGCGTCAATCTTTTCTTTTTTTCCCAATTGACGCCAATTGAGGATACCATGTGCAGCCAGGTCCTTCTCTACCTATTCTTTCCAACGTAAAGGTGGTATCCATCCTTCTCTACTTTCACCAGCGGAAATTCAATTAATTTCTTTCAGAGCTGTGGTGTGTTCTCATCCATACGGACAACATTTGTTTCTTGTTCGCTCAGCTATGTCGATATTCACCGTCGCTCAAACGCAGAGGACCATTAATATTTCGCAAAATCTTTCTTTCGTGAACTCTCAACACCGGCTAATCAGATATTATGATCGTCCATGCCCCGTCCCATATATCAGGATGATAATGATTAGCGTATTGTGGAGTTTGGTCTTAGCTCGTCGAGAGAGAACTTTAATTTTCAATTGCTTACTCAGTTCAAAATAGCATCTATTGGCCAGAGTGATTCCGGGTTGGATTTCAAGCCTGACATTATTATAATTGTAAATGCTGGTTGTAAGGTAGACGAAATTATCTACGAGAGTGATGTGAAGCCGAGTCGCGAATGCTTTTGCCGTTGTTCAGTGTTAGAATACACAGCCGGGTAAGTTTTGCCAGTATGCCAATTTCCGACATAGCGGCATAAATGCAGCTCCTTTTCGAGTTGCTATCGAAGGCTGCCATAAAATCGACGAAACGACCCTCTTTTCACGGATCTTCTCCAAGATTTCAGATAGGATGAATATCTGGTGAAATGTAGGTTTTATGGTCACAAGTATTCCACACAGTACTTGCTTGATAGGGTACAGTACAGTTGATAGGGTATTGGTGAAGCTTATCTCATGGTAATTGGCGAAAACTGTGGGGTCGCCTTTTTGTAGAATGAGCAGATCACACTTAGGTTCTATTTGTTGGGCATGTTTTCGTCCGACTATATTCTGCAAACAGGCTGAGGTATGCGCCTTATCAGTTCTTCACTACCGTACTTGAATAGCTCGGCTGACATTCCATCGGTCCCCCCGCCTTGTGTTTTTCAGGCGGGAAATAGCTATTCGAACTTGTTCATTGTCTGGCAATGCAGAGTCTGTTTCATCATTATCGGAAAGTGAGTTCGTCATCTCCTGTTGTTTTCTTTCCACTGCCATTAAGTACGCTAGAGAAATGGTTCCTGCATACACTAAGACATCATCACCAGATTATCTCCTTGGTACCTACAAAATTATGATCCGCTCTTGAAACCTTCTTCGCATCTTTTCGTAGTATTATCCTTGTCAGCCAGCTTCTTAGGCTCTTTATGTTCATCCAGCTCGGCCTCTTTTTTTTGTCAGCATATGCGTCTCGCTTCTACCTTCAGGTATATATCCCACACTCGACATATTGTAATATCAACTGCGACACGGTGATCCACATAACACGAGCTGTTCTTTAGGTTTTTCAGAAAATCAATAGTTTTGCTCGCAGCTATTTGTATGTAGCTTAAAATGCCCCGTCGCAGCTCACTTATACCAAGTAGATAATAAGTGATCTTAGAGAATAAGTGTGTAGATCGAGTAGAAAACTACTTGGTTGTCTGTTGTGATTGCAGATTTTGCACAGATGCGAGTGTGTATCTTTGCTGCTACGACCATAAAATTTCAAAGCATACTTCCCTCTTCTGAAAGGAACTCACCACCGTTAATGTGTCGTTCTCACACCATATCATAGCATACATTATTTTTCAAGAGGAATACATTCGGTTGTAGCTGTGTTAGTATGATAATTCGCTTTTCACTTCCCTTCTAGTTAGAGGAAGTCATGAAAAGATATATTTTAAAAAATGGATTGTTTTATATATACTTCACCACCTATCTTTCATTTTACCCCAACCTATATATAAATAATTTAATTAATTTATAATTTTATGTATTTATTAAATTTGCATACATACGAGCCATACATACAAGTGTGTATGCATGTATATAAAAAACATTAAATGTCTGTTAGCATAAAGAAGATAAATAAAACATAAATGGAATTGTGCCTCGACTATTCAACCCTTAACTCCTACCAAATTAATGGTGACAAAATACAAACTCGTCAAGCTCAAAATTAATAATTAAACAACGAAAAGGTAAAGCCAAATATGAAGATACTAAATAAAAACAAGAAATAACAGCTCTCTTCGGCCATGCTGAAGTCTTTATACCTTTCATGAACACACGAGTTATATTCAAAGGAAATGGTGAAGATTTTGCTCACTCTTTTCTTTGATTACAATGGTGTGGTGCATCATGAGATCCTGCCAAAAGGTCGTACAGTTAATAAGGAAAACAACAAGGAAATTATGCAACGTTTGCGTGAAGCAATACGGCTCAAATGATCGGAATTGTGGAAAAACAAATCGTGGATTCTGCATCACGATAATGCACCAGCTCACACATCAATGCTTATTCGTGATTTTTTGGACAAAAAAAAAACCGCAATCATGCTTCAACTACCGTATTTACCAGATTTGGCTCCCTTTGAAATTTTCCTATTCCCAAAACTAAAGTAACCAATGAAAGGAAAGCGTTTTGCCACAATTGATGAGATCAGAAGTGCTTCGAGGATTGGAAAAAGCATTGTCACCTTTGAAGGGGACAAAACAGATATTGATGAATAAATAAGTACTTTTCCAAAAAGAAAAAAAATAACTTTTTCCTTTGAACACACCTCTTATCAAATTCATTTCAATTCACGCTCCTAAATGCCTTTTTAGCCGTTTTTTTTACCTAAAATCTCATAACTGAACAAATCGGTTGTAGGGAGACTATATGATATAGTATTACGATTTCGATTATTTTCTTTACCAATATGCGATCATAATATTTGTGGATAATATCAAATTTCATGTTTCTAAATGCTTCTTTGATTGATTTTTGATCAAAGTCTCACATCTGAAAATATCGGTGTATGGGAGCCATATTTTATATTCGTCTGATTTCGCTGATACGCAATTCATTATGTATGCGTAGTATACAAAATTTCACGCTCTTAGGTATTGATTTCACAGATTCAAGACCCAATATTTCAAATCTGAAAAATCGGTTGTATCTATGCTATAGTGGTTCGATCCGGCCGGTTCCGACCAATGATAGTTTAATTGTATAACTGCATCTTGTTACCAAGTTTGGTTGAAATATCTCAAAAATTGAGGGACTATTTTGCGTTCAAATAGGCAGACGGACAGACGGAAAGTAATTCAGACACGATCGGTATAAATTTCGGTGGGTCAATCTCTTCTCCTTCTTTTACATACTTCGGACCAAAGTTAATATAGCATTTCGTGTACACAAAAATAAAAATTTCGTAGTTATAATTCAAGAATATTAAAGAGTTATTAAAAATTTTAGTTCTGCAAAGCTTCAGAATATTTATCTGGAATCTTTATCGAAAATAATGATTACAAAATTGTCTATTCTCCATGAAAGTATTCTCCGGCCTCTTATGCAGCAGTAAAAGTTGTCTCGTTTTAAAAAACTCTATATATTTTATATAATAATATTTGTAAAGAAATCAAAAACTTTATCCAGTGGTCCGATGCCTCGACATTTTTTATTCCATTTAAAGCACTCTAAATTTTCTTCTTCTTCCTCTTTGGAGTGAGAACCGCTCACGCGTTTATAGCCGAATTAACAATAAAGCGCCAGTTTTAGCCGTTCAGCGCCAATTGGAGATACAAAGTGAAATCAGTTTTTCCTACAACTGATCTCTCCAACAGAGTGGGGTTAGTTCTCTACCTCTACTTTGACCAGGGGTACTCAATTGAATACTGAAGTGTTTTCAACCGTCCGATGTTATTCACTGAACTATGTAAATATCGCCGTATATCTCAGCTCATAACTCCTTCGTCTGCAGCATTCGCCGTCACAGAGAACAATAAATCTTCCACAAAATGTTTCTCTTGAAGATTTCCCAAGCTGACTCATCGGATGTTGTCAATGCCCATGCTTCTGAACCATACGAGTATAATAGGACGGGAATAATGAGCGACTTGCAGAGTTTGGTCTTTGTTTGTCGAGAGAGTATTTTACTTTTCCATTGCTCGCTCATTTCAAAGTAGCAACTGTTGACAAAAGTAATTCAGCGTTGGATTTCTTCAATTCTGACATTGTCATTGATATTTATGCTGGTGCTAAATAGACGAAATCGTTTACGACATCAATGTTATGACATTCAGCAGTGATGTGGGAGTCAATACACATATACGCTGACTGTTTATTTGATAATAGGAGATATTTCGGCTTGCCTCATTAACTCTACACCCATTCGCCGCGCTTCCTTTTCTAGTGTGGAGAAAGCAGTTGCTTAGACGAATGATATCAATATCATCGGCAGACGGCAGCAGCTGCCCATTCTTATAGAAAATTGTATATTCTCGATTTAGCTCTGCAGCTTGTATTATTTTCTCAAGCAATTAAATTGCTTTCGAGCTTCATCATATTCGGGTGTTGGAACATCAATATTCTTTTCTATTTTCACCGCAGTTAAACAGGCTTGAGATGAGTTCCCTCCATAAACTCAATGTACTCACCTCACTTTTTTTTTGTAAAATTGTCGAGCAATTCCTTGTTTGCCTTCTTCTAAAGTATGTAGTTCGCATGTATGTATATTGAATTAATAGCGACCACGAGTTTTGGCTGAATAGGTGAATGTACTGACCATAAAATATTATGGAATGAATTTTTTATTTCAGTTAAAATGGAAATATGAAACTCATTTAATTATAATTAATCTAATTTGACTTACAATTTTATAATGAAAATATATATATAACAAAAATTATAGCAAAATGTAAGTATTAAAAAAAATTTACATTTCATACGATACTTGAAAGCGAAATAGCAGAACATAATACATTTATATAATTATAAATAACAGTTGATGTAGTACCGACATTTAGCGGCCTTTCATTTTAATTACTTATATTTATCACTCATTCTTAGACTTGTATCAGCCTCACGTATTTGACGTTCATACTGTATCAATTTGAATATAAATTAAATTAATATACACTGAACCATACTAAGTAGTATACTCAATCTAAGTTAGCTTATCTCCTAAAAGATAATACTTTGAAGACTCACCAGAACGTGGTATAGGAAAATGTTCCTAGCTAAGGTTGGTCAGAAATATAGGAGGAGATCTAACGGCTCGCTCATTCCTTCCTAATTGCAATTCCTACATATGTCGCGGACACTAAAGCACATTCTGCTTGCATGGGACGCCATGTAATCAATAAATTTGTGATTCTTTTGCTGCTATTGCACAAGATCTTTGTGATTTTTTATTTATTTCTCACTCTGATTCAACACCCAGCTTTTTCTGACATTTCATAACAGATCGATTTTAGTGACTTTTGTATTTCTTGTGCTGGTTCGCTAGCAAAAGGGATAGCACTTTTGGCAATCTCATCAGGTATTTCATTGCCCATAATGCCCTTGTCGCCTCGAACCCAGTACATATACAGCCGTTTACCCTCGAACGCCTTGTCTACTGCTTCCCTTTCTCTAAGTACATTTTCTAACAAAAAATACGATGTGAAATTATTTCCTTGATTGCCGCCTGGTTATAGACATATAAAATATTGACATTTTTATATGCATATTTTAGCCGCTTTCCTTAAAGCGAAGACTTCTGCCTAGAAAATGTACTCTGGAAGTTTGAATGGTTGCCTGAGGTCCAGCTCAGTGCAATATACTCTGGCGCTCATCAGCCATTTTTGAATCATCCGTGTCAATTTTATATGTCCCACTGGCACATAGTGGCCTTTCTTAAATGTAGCTTGAAACTTTCTTTCTCAAACGGTGGTGGGTCAAGTGCCCCGGTTGGTGTGGCTCCTATTAAGAACAGCGCAGCAAGCCGTTGTACTTGCTCCAATGGTTTTCTACACGAGATCTCTCTATACTATAGAGTAATATTGACAAACCAACCGCTTTGCAACACCAATACAAGAGGCCAGGGGAGCTACTTATGATACCCAATATCTTTTTACATGCGTAACCGCATGCGCACCATCGGTCGGTTTCACCCTTTCCTCTACATATAGCTTCCACATCAATTTGCTGTTCAAAATAACCCCCAGTTTCTGGCTGAGATCCTTAATCGATAGAAAGCTCCACCTCGTTGAACCTCGAGGGCTTCCACGCCGGAATTTTATAACTTCTTTTGAACAGTACTGAGTCCATTTTATCAGCATTTACTTCTAAGTTGGCAGATGTCGCCCATCGATGTACGAACCTTAGAGTGCTTTCTATTAGGTTAATGATGGTCTCCAGGAATTTCCCCATAGCAACCAAAGCGATATCGTCAGCGTAGAAAATTAGTTTGGGTGCTTTCCCATCGAATTTTCCCAGAAGCTCATTTGCTACGAGGAGCCACAGCAGTGATGACAGAAAACCAGCTTGAGGAGTTTCTCTACGCGCTAAGCGGAGCAGTCTGGTTTCATTTCATTCCGCGTAATCTTCCTACAGCCCAGCAGACTTTTTATTTATAGCAGAATGGCAGATTCCACCTGACCTGTTTCCAGATTTTTCACTGTTACTCCGGACATTATTAAATGCTACACTTACGTCCAGACATATATAATTATAACATATTATTTATGTTCGAGACTTCTTTCTATTTTCCCGATTAGTAAGTGAAGTCTCAGTGGATGTATCCTTTGTATACGCGAGCTGCGCCTTAGCTATGCTGGCTGAGACATATCCATAATATAGGAATCTTTTCAAGCGTCTTTAGAAGGAATATGGTTAGCCTTTTTAAACAGAAAGGATCTCCCTTGTCCGCATTCGGTATGATACAACCCTCGCCTTACTCCAAAGCACAGGCATATAGTTAAACCTTAAGCATCTCTAGTATATTGTTTTCAAATATGGTGTTAGCACGGCGGAAATTTTTTGCATCATGGCTAGACAAAAACGGTCTGCTTCTGTGCATTTAAACGGTTCGAAGCCATCTATTGCCCACCGAATTTTTTCTTCCGGAAATACGGCCAAATCATATCGTTAAAAATCTTCTTAAGAGCTAGTTTTTTTTTCTTTTATCGAAAAGGCGAGATAAATACCATCATCAACTTACTTATGCGGTGTACACCAGACGGTGTTTATATTGATTGATATAATTGATATTGATATGTACTTTAGGGAGTATGAAATAAGTCACAGGCAACATTCGAGAAATCCCACAAGCTTCTTTCCGCGAACTTTGTCTATTCTTAAGATCAATTTATGCGTTCAACCATCAATTTTTAAGTTGAGCTCCATATCTACTCATTTGCATTTAATCCGAACACATTCCCACACACAGTGGGTGTACATATGTTTGTATGTAATACATAATGCAATGGCCATGAAAATTGCATAATACAATTTAATTGGCTCAATTAGAACAGTCCTACATACAAAACCATATGGATATATGTGTGTATTCGTATGCACTCTCATTGAGGAGCTCAAAGGCTAGGCAGCGCCGTGTGGTATTTGTTTTAAACTCAATAGACGGCATAGAGGTAATATATATAAATAAATTAAGCTGAAAAGGAGGAAGTGAGGGGAAAGGTTCAAGGGTACATATTGCAATGGCATAAATCTATAGAATTTTGCTTATGCAATTGATTCATGCACCGTTAGTGAAATCGAAATAGAAATCGTTGCTGGTGGGGATTTTGACGGTATTAACATCTCATTCATTTTAATTTATTTATTCCAACGTATAAGTTGCACAGGGAAATACAAAAAAAAATATATATTGCATTGATCATTGTCAATTTGTAATATTTCATTACTATTATTGATGAGTGTAATTTATATGAAAATGCTTACATATACGTATACATGTACATATAGCATCCAATTTTTACCACAAATAACATTAGTTTACAACCACAATTATTAATTTAGGAGCAAGTTAAGGCTAATTTATTTATTTCTCACTTAAACTCCTAATTTCACTACAAACTTATAATTAGCAGCTAATTCATATTTCACTAATAATCTTCCCAGTTTATACTTTTATTTTGTATATCTTTCATGAACATGCAATGGTAGTGAAATAAATTTAAATATTTCAGCGACGGAGTTTTCTTTACTCACTCATGGCGGTGCGTGTCAGATATAATCAGAGATTAGTAGCTTTCTTGCTTCTCAGAGTCCTCCAGGGAAATTTGAATATGAATACCACGAAGTAAGGCGAGCGTCACTCTTACTCTTACTCTGATCTAACGTACGCTTACGCACAACAACGTTAAACACATGTACATATAAGCATAGCTTCCAAACGCTATGGATGCTATAGCTCAGCAAAACTCAAAACAACCCGCAGCTGCATTAACAGCATACCAATTTTCATCAAATTACAGTACTGAGATCTCCTTTTCGGAAAAAAAAAAATTATTCTATATGTTAATCTAGGCATACTTATTGTCAAGAAAATCGAGCCTGGTCGATTCCCGGGAAATAAACGTGCTATATACATTTACCTAGACAAACAAATTAAACCATGAAAATAATTTTAATAATTTCGGGAAAAGTGAACAATAAGTCTGATTTTTATTATTATTATTTTTTTTGGAAGAGATCTGTCACAGACTACCAACTATCCCTAAAAAATTTTGGTCCTCATATTAATTAAGGCAAACAGCTCCCTACGTACGCAATTTGAATAAAATAGGACTAAGGATACAGCTTTCCCATATAGGCCGTCCCTGATCCACTTTTCTGATTTTTTTTTGTATTCTTCTTCTCCAAACGTTCTTGAGATCTAAGCGTAGTAACAACTCACTCTCTCATATGCACATATATAGAGATTAGAAGAATGACACTATACAAGATATTTTTGGAATAGATTGGGCTCAGGTCCACTTCCCGTTAGAAAAGGTAGTCGCTATCTTATTTTAAGCAAAAGAGCCAACTCTCTAACAATTTTCAAGTAAATCGAACCATAGTAAAAAAAATGTTAGAACAGATTTCAGGTCCCAGGTCCATTTCGCGGAAGAACAAGTGGTTCCTATCTTAATTTAGGCAAAAAACTAACAGTGAACCAAATTTCAAGTAAATCGAGTCCACTTCCCGAAAGCAACTACACAGGCACAGCTCTCTGGGTTCTGGTGAAGCCAACCTGAAAGTTTGAACCGAACCGGTTGAGTGGTTTCGGATCTATAAGCTATATATAGATAAACAATCATTTTTATATAAATAGATATAAATTTCAAATTTTCTGCTGGTGATATCACTTTCATGCTTTCGGGAACACGCCTTCAAATGGATTGAATATTTTTAATATTTAAGGACTTGGATAAAGAGGAAAACAATTTTTGGGCTAAGTTTGCAAAGTCAAGTTAATTTTGCAATTTTTCGAAACATAGTATAATTTTCTGGAAGATATTTTTGGCAAATCTAAAACTTGATATTTTTTAAACTAACAATTTCAGCAGTTAAATAAAATATGAAATGTAAAACTATTTACTAAATTTGTAAGCAATTTCATCTTTCAAAATAAGGTAACCATTTTTTTTTATTCTTAGACTCTTTCTTAACTCGATTTTCGTTTTCTCTATATCATACTTTCTATTATGCAGCATTGATCTTAGCTTGGATTTTTTTTTTAACTTTACATTTTAAATATCTAGCAAATTAACGACACATTTACAGACTTATGTAGGTAAGTAAAAAAATAAGACTAAAATACATGCACAGAACCATTATTATTTTATGGTTTTTAATTTGAAATAAAATATTTTTACCTTCATAATCACCTTCAGGAATATTTCATTTTGCTTGGCATAATACTCCACACCTTGACAGTATTGTCCTATCACATATTTACATTTGCTTTTATGCATATTTTACTAAAAAAAAACATTACATTTTTGTCTCCATTTTTCTCTTCCGCTGCTTTTTAACACTAAAATAATAGGAACGTAAATGAGTCCTTGCAGGAAATAACTATTACATTATGACGGTCCTTCGCCCACTCAAACTGCGCACTCTCTCTCTCTTCCTCTTTCTATCTCTCTATATCACCCTCTATTGCTCTATATGTATTACATTTCTGGTTGCTTATCACTTTAGCCGTTATTGTCTCTACTGCTTGCTGCTTGGCTGAAAGCACTAAATATCAAAGCATTAAATTCCATTAATGCCAAAGTTAGTTAACTATATTTATAATGCTGTTACATATTTTATGTAGCAGCGTGGTAAAATGGAAATATGTTGAAAAAATTTATAAAGCTTTTTTTTTAAAGGTATCTTTCTGCACACTTTTTCGCCACTTTCTAATGTGAGTTAGAGGCATTTAGAATATTTAATACGATTATTGTGTAAATTGAATTAAATTTTTTTCAGATATGCAAAACCTGTTTCATTCAATTTATACTTTAAGTGATGTAATTGTCATTGAAGTTTTGAAAATGTGATTTAATTTGTATTTGAGTGTACATGTGCGGGTAATCGCTAGAGCAACTCAACAAACCAGCAAACAACACTTTTTAGATCTTTATTAAAATTTCACTTAGAATTTGATAAAGTAGCAGTACAAGTTTCAAAACTCGATGGCAAAGTGGACTGTGGAGTCTACTCTGAAGCTCTTATAATCGACATGGAAGCCTCTACATGGTTACATAACTCTAATACGGTAATTCAACCGAATAATAATGTGCTGACAGTTAAACTGCTATTATATCTCTTCAATGCAATCACATAACCTCAAGGGTGTAAGACGTACATAAATCTTAAACACACTCTTGTCTGTATGCGAAACGTCCATGGCTCGGTTTCCTGCACAAAGGATATTCCAGGAAATTTAGAGGCAGAGAAGTTGGCTATAAGCGGAGCAGCCCTAACCACGGTAAATTCTGCACATGATGTGGGCACACCTATTTCCTTGGCAAAATATCTGTTAAGACTTGTCTTCACCGGAAGTGTTTACACCTTCCAAACAGGACCTCGTATAAACATAAAAATCGACGTAGTAACCACGACTTATGGTAGAAAGCTGAGCTGCTTCTCTAACGACTTCTGTCGCAGCTACAGGGACATAGATGAGGGGGAATCGCTTGAACAGCATCTCTACCACTGTCTAGCACTCAGTGCTACCCGTTATCGTTGCATCTATAGAACTTACAATTCTCTGAGCTTCCTAAAATATACTAATTGGTTTGAACTTATAGAAAGGTGAGAAGAAACTCATTCACATTTCCACCAAAGGTATCTCAACGGGTTAGCAGGGCGAAGTGCGTTTGATCAGGGTTCCGTCATAGAGCAACCTCATTGGCTAACTACTTACATGGCTTATATGTCTGTGGACTCTATATCAATGAAAAGGCTCCCAAAAGTCAGTGTATCCGTGTCCAAATTCAATGCTGGAATTCAATGAGAATTAAAGAGTTACTAGAAAACCTCCGAACTGATCGAACTGAGACTAAAAAAATGTTGAAATTGATTACTCCTTTTTGCTAAATAGGAAAAAAAAACTAAATTGACACTAAATTCACTCCGAGCGGACAAGGAAAGTACGCAAATATAAATAAAAATACTCCAAGTGTGGTTGGAGTAGTTCTAATGATTTTCGATAGGATTGCTAGCAACATTATTTTTCTTGATTGTCGTATACCCCATTTACGCGATTATAGCTCAGTCAAAAGAACGCATCATTCGTGTCTTCCTTTTCGCACCAATTGGAAATACCTAGTGAAATCTTCCGGTTCTTATTCATCTGATCTTTGCAGCGGAGTGAAAGCCGTCCTCTTCCTCGGTTTCCATCAGCGGTTGTTGAGTTAAAAAATTTCAAAGCTGCAGTGTTTTCGCCTATACAGACGACATAATCAAACCAGAGTAGCTGCTATCACTTAATTCGCTGAACTAAGTTCGTGCCATTGTTTTTGATATACGCCGTTATCAATGTGCAAGGTAGCATAATTCGTCCGTAAAATCGTTCTCTTGAATGTCG
Organism: Neoceratitis asiatica; assembly: GCA_030068015.2. NCBI lineage: Eukaryota > Metazoa > Arthropoda > Insecta > Diptera > Tephritidae > Neoceratitis > Neoceratitis asiatica. The sequence continues at coordinate 37,676,349 of CM061528.1, forward strand.
ACATCGTTTACGTTTCTGTGCGAAATAGCAGGACTTCAGTGAAGAACAACTTGAAGATTTTTTGTTTGTTGGCCTAAAGAGGATTTTACTCTTCAATAGCCTACTCAGACCAAAATATAATTTTTTTTTTGGAAAGGCTGACATTACTAGTTATCTTAAGGCTGATTTCCATATAGACGAAATTATCTACAACTTTAAAGTTATGAGTGGCATCACCAAGATGCGAGTGCGGTCTAAGAGAATAAAAAAGCTCGGCAAAATTTACACACCAAACTTCGCTCTATGATGGGGAAAAAACTCTTTACCTTTCACAAGAAACCTGCTTCTTGATGAATATGCTAATCATTGAGGAATCTGTCAGTGTTTCAGTACTCATCGTAGACTAGATCATTAGAAATCACTGGCTGTGGATGTGATTGAGGATGCATAGTGGCCTCGACAGTAAGTAAGGGTGGGTAAAAACAATTGAAAGGACCTCGACAAATGCCTCTTTTGGTAATGTATTAAATTGATAAAAGATAAGAAGTTAACAGTCTCGATTAAAACTTGCCAAAGAACTATTTGTTTCAGAGTTGCAGGTTTTAGAAACTAATTTTTTTTACTTAAAATATTTTCAGATAAGTTTCCCTCCGTTGTCAGATTTGATTTAAGAAATAAGCGTATTATCATTCACTTAAAAATATATAAAATAATAATAATTCTTACAAGAAGGGCTTGATACTTTGATTTACAAGAATTGTTGAGACAATAAAATACGCGGGGTGTAATAAGGCCTTTTGAGATAAGGCCTTTAAGGCCTTATATCGCAGCCAAAGTGAAATAAAGGCTTTATTTTGTCATTTTCCAAAAAAAAGGTCTTATTTCACATTTAAAACGCAATTAGGTCTTTTTTGAAATGTGCAATAACCCCTTTATTTATTTACGCGAAAACTTATGAGAATTCCAAAGAGCAAATAACTGTTATATTCCTATGTATGTACATATATTGTATATATGTGCATGCTATGCAACTATTAGTTCAGTTAATTTATTCATATTAAGCACGTGTAAACTGGTGGAAAATTAAAAATGCAAAGGGAATGTGATTTTTTGGAATATAAAATAGTTTCAGGATTTCGAAAAAATAGTAATTTATTACAAACACTAAATGAGGATCAATTGTATAAATTTAAATATTCGTAAAATAATATTAAATATTATAACTGTTACCATGTTGGATGTTCAGTCAATGTTGCAGTCGATTTAAACAATGGAATTTATTGCCGAAAAATAAAAAATATATTGAACATAATCATGCAATTCAAACAGAAACAATAAACAAAATGAACTTAGTTAATGCGATAGAAGCCAAGTGCTCTAATACGATGTCATTGAAGAGGTCAACTGTACGTGATATATATGATGACCAGTGTAAAAAAGCAAAAAAAGAAACGGCACAATCATTGGAATTTGGTAAAATGCGAAGACAACTAATTAATATTAGATCTGAGGTATATCCAAAGGCACCTCGAAACTTTGAAGATGTAATACGCATCTATAAAAATATTAATATTCAAAAGAACTTTGCATTTTCAAGATTTGATAACGAATTACCAATGTATAGAAATACGATAATTGAAGCCGAGTTTGGCTATTCCATTTTTGCTTCACCTACAATTTGCAATGATATAATGGCAATGACTGGAAATGAACCACGCAATTATTTAATTGATGGAACTTTCAATACTGTACGTGATATATATGATGTTCCGATACATTCAAACAATTGTTAATAATACATTTTGTAAAAACCATTTCATCCTTTTACATATGTACTGTTTGTTGAGAAGTCTATATTTATTACATACGTGCATTCTAAGTATTTGGTAAAATAATATTTGTAATACAATTATTTTTTTTTTTAGACATTTCCATTCATTTATGTATTGATGTCCAATAAAAGTTCAAAAGCGTATATCCATGTGTTCCAATACATCCAAGCAAATATTTTGGATATGAAGCCCACTTCAGTAACTACGGACTTTGAACAAGCATTGCGAAAAGCATTGGAATATATTTACCCACATGCTCATTTGAAAACATGTTCGTTCCATTTCACGCAAGCTGTGAGAAGAAATGCTTCTAAAATTCCGAACTTTCTTACACAATTAAATAAAAATAATGAAGCTAAAAGTTTTTATAGAAAATTTTTGGTACATCCATTATTGAAACCTTGCGATATAATAACTGCATTTAACATTCTTAAATGTCAGATTATTAACGGCGAATTTAATAACCTATTCGAACAATTCCTTGACTATTTTGAAAGACAATGGCTGAAAAAGGTAATCATATTTATTAACCCCTATACACAAGAATAAACATTGATTAATTCTTTTAAATTTTTTAGGAAGGTGCAGAAAAAATATCTGTATATATGGAACCTATAAAAACAACAAGCTCAGCAGAAGCTTTTAATGGGCAAATGTCAAAGAACTTGCAAAAAATGGAAATTTTTTTAAGTTTCTTGATTTTTAATTGGATACAGATTTCAAAAAATCGACAGATTTTAAAAAGTCATTGAATGGATGCGTTTCAATATATAAAGAACATTCAAACAAGCAAACTAAACGTGAAAAACTTATAAAAACGGTTTTAGAAAATTTAGAAAATCGAAAAATTTGTGTAAACGATTGTATCAAACAGCTAAGCTATAATATGTTGTTTTTAAGTTCAGTTAACTACAATGAAGAATGTATTAATGAAGAAGAAGAAGCAAATAATCGGGTAGAGATTTCTACTCCCAATACATGCGATATTAATATTTTAACGTGCGTTATATGCTTTCAAAATCAAAGAAATATCTTATTATTACCATGCAGTCATTTCAAAATTTGTAGTGATTGCTTTCAAAAAATGGAACATAACCACAAAACCAATTCCACTTCAATTTTATGCCCAATATGTAGAGCAATTGTACAAGAAGGCAAATTAATTTATGTTTAAATTCAACTTATGTTTTCTTTCTTCTTTGAACAGATTTTTTGTATTACATTTACTATAATATTTTTCTGAAATAAAATCAAAATCTTTGAAAGTTCTTATGAGTTAAAAAGAAAAGAGGTTATTTGTCTACATAGTATAGCGATGACAAAGACCAAAAAAGCAGAATTCTCTTTTCTGCAAGCCGGGCTATAATTTTGAATTTAAACAGGGGGTTTTGGGGCGCGAGGATGGCATTGCGCGCTTCCGAGCGCGGCGCGCGATGTGTTGTAATGGCATGTTCAAGGTGGCGTTGTAGATCAAGGTGGTTTAGTAAATTGGTATGGATTATTAGCCTTTTTTGGTCGTTGTTCCCTATACCAGGCAATTGTCACAAAGTGAAATAAAACCTTTAGAACCTTATTTCACATTTCAAGTAAAATAAGACCTTCTTCTTAATAAAGGCTTTATTTCTCAATCGATAGCGATATTTCAAAAGGCCTTATTACACCCCGCCAATAAAATCAGCTTATACATAAAAACAGATCAGGTAAAAAGAATAGGCGAGTGAGTATCTGTTGAGAATCTAAGGCAAAGAAATGATGTATATAAGCGCCAATCCTATTAAACCTATCAGCAGAAGTAGTGGCTAGAGTAGTCGACGACTTGAATTGCACAATTCTTTTAATAATTTTTACATAAATAAAATGCAAACAAATTTCACGGTTATCCTTCTGTTACTTATCTAAATTACATTTTCTTTTCAACATAGTTTTTATTTTGCCTTTTAGTTGATGCTCGAGCTCCAGTTGAAAAGCAGAAACGATTGTATCCTTTTGCCCATTGTAGTAGTGAGTAGCTTCCTAATTTTACTTGCGCATTTCTTCTGACTTATTTATTATTTAAATTGCACTTTCATTTCGAACCAAAACAATAATACAATACAATTGCACAATAGTAAAAGTATATATAACTTCCATTATCAACTTGAATATAAGTAAATACATATAAAAAATATAAATTTCTGAAGAACTTAAAGGAGTTGGAAGTATAAAATTCGAGAAGAGAAAATGCTGCGCTTTCAACTAAAAGTCCGAAAAAAATAATATTACTTTGCTGTCCAGTGGAAATGTTTCCATAGATCCGGCACTTGAGCTTTGTTGTCCTTTCGCCTTCAACGTACGAACGTCCAAATGACCATAGAAATATAATTTATAACAACATACTTATGCAGAGTAGACAAGTAGGTACTTTATAGAATATGCAGTTATTGCCACTCACTACTCATGGAGGCATACTCACAGAGCAATGTTGTCAAATTGCAACCAATTTCACATAACATACATATTTTAGGGATCAACTAAATGACTATTGCGCATTGATCAAATTGATGGTGATAAAATGTAGAATTTGGGAAAGAAGTGTGAGTGGACAGTGGCAGAGAGTAAAAAAGTGGCAATTTTCAATTTATTTATTTATTTTCCCTTAGTGATGGGCACACTAAAAAAGTATCCTACATTTATGTAATGTCCTGCGGAAAGAAAATATTTCACAGTGTTTTTCGCGATATCGATATTCTTCAACACTTAAATTATTATTATTATTATTAATGAATAGAGCGCATAATCAGGCAAAAAAGAGGTGACCGTAGTATATTGTGATTATTAGAACTGAATACTTTGGCTTGATTCAGTGAGTTGCTACAAAAAAAAAAATATTTATAAATATGCATAACAAGGTGCAACATTTTTCAGGTCGTGGTTTCGGTCATTGGTTTAGTCGGATTAAAGAAAACAGTTGATGTAGCCAGTGAAACATTATCTTGATTCAGTGGTTCGGTACCTTGAGGGGCGTGGTACTAGAAATGTGACAGTAAAGGTGGGAACATTTACTTTTTTCCCCAACTTTTTCTGTTCAATCCAACATCAGAATTTATGCTTCTGTATCACCTGGTTTCATAATGTCCGTTTCGGCCTTTCACCCAAATTATTGGCTTCGAAAAATAAAACTGTACTTCTCTTTTATGTATTCAACCCACAAGAGTATTATAACTTATCATTTGACTCATTCAATCTTTTCATTTATATCACATTCCCAACATGGATTTGTTAAAGGAAAATCTACAACCACCAATTTACTTTAGTTCCCTTCTTATATCATCGATGCGTTCAGAAAGAACAACAGAGTTGACGTAATATATACAGACTGTAGCAAAACTTTTGATAAAGTGTGTCACTCGCTGCTGATCAAGAAACTTGACTTACTGGGTTTCCAACCAAAATTTTTACAATAGATCTCCTCATATCTGTATGATCGAACTCAAAGTGTAATGTTTAAAAATTTTATTTCAGATATCGTTAGTGTTTCTTCAGGAGTACCGAGGGGAAGTCATCTAGTCCCAATTCTATTTATACACGGTGTATCTTCTCAGATAAAATTTTCAAAACTTTTAATGTATGCGGATGATGTAAAACTTTATTAATCTTACACTTCGGCAATTGAAGGTATCTTACTGCAAACAGACATAAACAGCATGATTGAATGGTGTAAAATAATTCTGATGCCCCTGAATCTTAAGAAATGTAAAGTTATGTGTTTTTCCCGAAGATCCACATACACAATTGCTTACAGTATAGATACTTAGAGTTTGGAGCAGGTTCACAGTTTTATTGTCCTGGGGATCACTATTTAGGGTCCAAATTGAACTTCACACATTACGTTGGTGTGAGAGTCAACAGAGCCAAAGGCATCTGGGCTTTTGTAAAACGTTGGTCAAAGGAGTTTAATGATTCTTATGTTACTAAAGCTAAAGTGATTTGGAACCCGAGGTATCAAATTTACTCTGGCAGGTTAGAGTCTATTCAAAAACAATTCCTCCTATTTTCCTTAAGAAATTTGTATTGAGACCATCAGTACAATTTTCCCTCTTATACTGGTCGTCTGAAACTTATCAATCTCCCTCCTCTCGCCAGTCGTTGGCAATATGCTTGGCGTAATTTTCATGGTTAAAATAATAATCAATTTCCAGCCTCTTTATTCTCTCTGAAATCAAATTTAATGTTCAGTTCATAATTTCCAGACATTTTTGTTCCTTGTTTCTGAAATTTGTAAAACAAATTTTGAATTTTACGAGAATTTGCACTGTTTGTGTCTTAATTTCAACTCTCATTCAAGTACATTTGACACATCTGATTCGCGTTTTCCTATTAAGAAAACTATTTTGTGGACTCGCAACTAATCGTTACATTACATTTTATATTTCAAATAATTCCTAAAAATTAGCTGATGAATTTTGCTCTGTAGCTGAACTCTTTTAGTTTTCGACACTATACAAACATCTCCCCATCGTGACTCGGCATTGATGAAAAATATAACAAGTTCCGAACGTCTACGGGCAGTGCCCCTCATGCGGATGGGCGGGAGGTAGGTAAACCGTTGAATTATTATTATTAATAAGTTTCGCTCATCGCATTCGGCATAAAATCTGTATCACTTAAATCGGGCCCATCGAAATTATTCTGATATACTACTTTGAAATCCTCATTGAATCTGTTTATTTGTTCTTGTTTGTCCATTTTTGACTTTATATGACCACAAAAATAACAAAAATGATCTATTTTTGGCACTTCTTATTCACCATGTTGAAAATTTTCTTCTTTTGAAATGTTATTCATTCTAAATTAAACAAAAAACGTATCTTTTGCGATTTTGAGGCACTAAACGCACTTTTTCCGAGTAAATTGTTTTTGTATTTTTTTCTTTCATTCAATATCTACAACTTTGCTGAATACATCAAAACAATATTCCCTACGGTTAACCGAGATATAGCCGGATGAACATTTCGATGAAGTGCTCAAAATCAATTTCGAGCTAACAAATGTATGAGACCATACAATCCGAACGGCAGCTAAACTGGCAAGAGTAATGATGCGAAAACTCTAGTTTTGGTAAGTACTGTCAGCAGGAATTGCCCAAACCTTTGCCCAAGAGTATATGTTGCACTCTGTAATGTACTAGGAATAAAAAAAATAATATTGAAAAATAGGTATCGATGTTGCCAGAAAACCGCTAAAGTGCCTTTTGGAGAGGAAAAATTCCATTTTGAATTAAATATATTTTTTGTGCCAGAACTTCGTTAACGGGGATCATAAAAGATGACGATAGTTCATAAGCAGAAAAATAGAAATTCGTACTTCCGCGACCATAATAACCGAATGATTAACAGTATGCACCATGCGGAATGTTTTTGGGATGCATCGGGTGTGCAAATTTCGAAGAGACAAACATACAACCGCTGTGGATACGAAAGTACCTTCAAACTTAAAATAATCCATCATTGATATGATTTATTTTTCGAGACATGAAGTAATCCCATTAGATGTCACTGCCAGGCATTTTCTGGTCGGTAATGATACTTTTATTTCATGTAATGCTAATCCGACTGTGCTGAAATAGCACGTTCTGGAAAGCCGATATTTCAAGTGATATTTGTTGTGAAAATAGTTCTGTAAATAGTTATTTGTGTGAAAATGAATAAGACCATTGCACTATATGTCCACTATTTGTTTCAGCCTCTGAAAAACTCTTTTAATTGTAAAAAATTGACCAACCCAATGACCTCTGAAAATCATTTAGCCAAGCTCTTCGTCGATAAATCTCAGAAGTTTCGATCAGATGGAACTATGAAGGTACTCCAAATATGGCAAAAGGTCGAGCTGAATTGGTTTAGCCATATGCCTGTCTGTCCGGCCGTGTATTTGAACACAAACTAGTCACTCACTTTTTGAGTTATTTGAACAAAACTTAGTATATTTTATTTTCGTAATGCACCGGCCAGATCGGTTTGACTGTATCATATAGCTCCCATACAACCAATTTTTTCAAATATATGGTTTTGGGGCATAAATACTTCAATAAAGCATCTAAGAATATGAAATTCAGTATTCTATACACACATATGACGAATTAAAATTTTGGTACTGTAAATTATCGAAATCGGAAGAGTATATCAGATAGCCCCCATATAATAGACTCGTTCAGATTTGAGATTTTGGTAAAAAAATCCGCCAAAAAAGCAATAAAAAATAATTTGAATTTTTTTTATTCTAACCACTCAAATTCCAATATATATTGACACATAAAACAAAAATAGAAATCGAATTTTGTATTTTGCATTATGAAAGACATGTATAAAGACTTTGGTATGGCCGAGAGCATCACTTTTCTCTTGATTTTCGCCAAATGGATATGGCTAGTAAAGGATTTTACATAAGGATGACTGGTAAAAAGGCTGGGATTCTCTTCTGGGATATCTCTACGCACCTAGAGATATACTAATACTAAACTTAAAATAACATATTTTCCATTCTGTTTATTTATTTATCATTCTGTTTATTTGTTTACCATTTATCACATACCGACTCTCCATATCAGTGGACATTTGAAGATTGACATTTTTGACTTTGAGCCGTCATTGAGCATTTATTTATTTTATATCGCCCAACCCAATCCAACCCAACGACGTCCTTTCAACGAGTAATAAATGGAAATGTGAAAATATAATATTTCTTTGCTAATCAATTTACATAACTCAAACTGACTTAATTTTTATATAATTCTCAATAATTGGAAAGTGTCTATGTCAATTATGTAGCGGCGATGGGCGATAAAAGCAGAAAACAATATTCATACAATTGAATTGGTTGGTGGCCGTAGGCGCAAATGGTGCAAATAGAAATGGGTTTTATCATTGAAACAAGGCATTTATGAGAATATTTTTCTCCGCATTTTTTCCTCTTTTTCCACATTTTTTTATCGTTGGTAATCTAAATTGAAATTGTTGCTGCTGACTATTGACGACACTTTGGTTACAATGTTTAGATATTCATTTAGTATGCGTGTGAAACAATCAAATAGACTTATTTAGTACTAAGTGGTAAAAGCATAGAAGTGCATAGCATATACATATACATCAATAGATATTAGTAAGTATGCATGTATGTTCGGTAAGTACTTGGTAGATATATAGAGCTATGCAATTATCAAAAACTTTTCAAATTCCCCAATAAGGAGCAAGTGCTTCTTGGTATATTGTTTATTAGTAATTTGTAATAAATGGGATTATTACAGCATGATTGAAGAGCTTTGAATTTGATGAAATGCCGCAAATAAAGAATCACTAAAAGTAATTATTTAAAAAATTTCATTTCCATTATTTTAAACAGTCTTATAGGGTGACTAGTCGCATACTAGTTTCAATTAATTCGGTTTTTTTTTTTTAACAGGTATTTCGACACAAATTCTAACTAGTACAACAACGGATTTAGATAAACCTTGAAAAATATTGTATTAAAGAAAATATTAAGATCTCTAGGAAGGTCACTATCGTGAATATCTGAAACAAACATCGAAATTCTCTATAAAAAATCCTTTAAATGCCTAATTACAGTGTATAGAAGTCCAGCCATCCATCTTAGGAGCACTGCGAAGAAAAAATTCATAAAGGAGTATGTGAACTGGTTAAATTTTTCTGAGCAGACGTTGTCTCTAAGAAAAATGACTTTAAGCCAAGTAAGTGTGCTTTAGATTAGCATTTAATGGATTTAAATTTATGAAAAGTAAGGTTGCTTTAGATCTGCAATCCCAAATGTCAAATTTTTCCTACTTTTAACGATTTTTACAATTCACCTCGACTATGCGAGCAGAAGAGCTCCCCAGGAAGCCTTACCATTATTACCACAATAAATTATTGTCAATGAGCGAATATATTTCCTTCCTAGGAGAAGCGAGACTATCACATCAGATCTGACTTTTGTAGACCACTCTCTATAAATAAGTTCTACAATAGCAATGCAAATCGCAAAACAAAAAGCTGCTGCTTAATAGGGAACCCCCCGAGGGAGGATGCATCTGTAGGGAAATAAAAAAGCAGCAACCCCTACAAAATTAACTCCGCCATTGTCCAACCCTTTCTAGAGATCTACGAATGCTTGTAAGCTAGTTTACTGCCTTGCAGAGATATATAAAGCAGGTCCTAGTAACCTTTAGGGCTTCCTACCAAATACTTGGATAATTCAGTTCTCATTGCCTTGGTTCCATAAAATGCAGTTTTTACTTTCTACTCCCGTTGAGTAGGTATGCTACTTTTAATATGAACTAAAGTAGTGGCAAAAGGTTCAGAAATACCTACCTACCTCTCATACAACAAACCTTCCACTTTTGAAAGATCTGTTGACTTGGGATCGAATATTTAAGGAATTTATAGAGAAAACTGGATTTTACTTAAAAGATTTGCTAGTCAGAGTCCACTCCCACTCGAACTCAGTCTTCCTAACTTATTCTACATATTCTTGCAATAATTTGGAGCATCCGATGAGCAATCCTGTTGCTCTTTAATATTTAAGAGCCTAGTTTTATTGCATATTTCAGGTTTGATCTCGTAGTAAATATAGTCCGAGCAGTCACTGATTTCCGATCACCAGTCTATGGAACTTTTCATTGTAATTTAGATAAGCTCTGCGGATCGGTAACTTAAACGGGGTCTCACCGAAAATAAAACACATTCCAAAAGTGGTATCAAATCGTCATAAAATTATGACCAAGCAACTGTCTAAACTCAGCTCGGCTCTACTGTTTCGCATGTTATCTCTAGTAGGTAGCTTTTTATTGAATTACCTTAAGTAAATCAAGACTGCTTTGTTCAGACAAAAAATTCTGTTGTTAGCATTGCATACTGGCATTCGGAAGGCCTGGATTCGAGCCCAGGTTGGACCAACATCCAAAAATTATAGAAAATAAATTTTTCGAATTGCGGTCACCCCTCGGCAGGGAATGTCAGGCCCTCCGAGTGTACTTCGGGCATGAAATAAAGCTCCTCATAAAAATCCATTGGTCGTTCGGAGGCGGCTTAGAATAAACTGTAGATTGGTATTGGATTTGTTGGTAAAAACATCAAGACGCTAAAGCACAAATTGGAGGAGGAGCTCGGCCGAAAATCGCTTCAGTGGCTTAGCGAAATATATATATATATATATATATATATATATAATAAGAGTGCTATGATTTCTTAAAATAAAAAAAAGACACACTAATTGTTAGGAAAATTCAAATGTTTTTATTTAATTTGAAGTACAATCGAAACAATTAAGTTCTGAATATAACATTATTCAAATGGCCTCCACGACTTCTTTTGCAAGATCCCAATTTTTGAGCACTTTTCCCACTAAATCAAGTCGTATGTCATGAATAGCGCGTTCAATATTGTTGACTTTTAAAGCTTGAAGAGAGTCTGGTTTATTGCTAAAGACCAATGACTTCAAATAACCCCACAAGAAGTAGCCTAATGGTGTTAAATCACAACCTCTTGGAGACCATCCAATGTCACAATTTCTTGAAATAATCGAATTCCAAACCTTTCTCGCAATAATTCGGTTGCTGCACGTGCTGTGTGACACGTAGCCCCGTCCTGTTGGAACCAGATGTTGTCAAGATCAACTTCATCCAATTGTGGTCATAAAAAGTTGATTATCATCGATCTATACCATTCTTCATAGACAGTAATGGTGCTACCAGCTTTATTTCGAAAAAAGTAGGGACCGATGACCACACCAAACTGTCAATTTAGGTGAATGTAATGATTTTTCGTGAATAGGATTTTCTTCACACCAGAATCGACAGTTTTGTTTATTTACTGCACCAATTAGGTGAAAGTGAGCCTCATCGGAGAAGATGATTTTCTTCAAAAAATCGTTATCGTTTTGAAGTTGCTCCAAAGGCAAATTCAGCAAATTCACAACGTCTATGGTGATCCATGGATGAAATTGTAAGCATTGCTGAATACAATGAAAAAAAAAATTACAGATCATGACATAATAAAAATGGCCGAAACGACACTTAGAAATCATATCATCTATGTTGGAAAACCTTTCCGCGGAAGAAAGGCCTGCAAAATGAAACTTAATGGAGGAATGCGTACAATATGTATGTACAAGTACATGTCGTTAAATACTGATTTCACTTTTAATCAATAAATCATAAATCACATTTAAGATCTTCAAAATAAGTTTCAAGTTATTAAAAAAAAAACAATGTTATATATGTATGTGAGCAAATAAATTTACAATAAATTTGCGTTAAATACAACAACAGTACATTAAATATAAAAGTTAAATATGAATGAGTACATACATGTATATATATATACATAACATATGTATGTTTATAGACAGCTAAATTAAGTTGCCAATGAAAACCATAAAATTTACAACGAACACGAAATCCGCAAATTCTATTGTTTATTGTTTCTTGCTTTGTTGCTTATGATTTTAATAATTTTTTGTGTTTTATTTTTATTTTCTGACAAGCAAGAGCACTTGCGTACACACCGCTACAATAAATCTACGCTGTACTACTCCTAAGAGAATTTATGAAAATAATATTTTATTTACTTACGTAAATAGTAATAATGTAATGGCGAACATAAACATTAGTATTGAACAAAAAAGAAAAAGGAAAAAAGAAGAAAATTGGAAAAACAAAAACAATTCAAAATAAATTCGTTAAATTGTTTTGTGTTTTATGCGAATAAGCGAACTCATTACTCAGCGTTATTTTAATTATTTTGCATTGACGATGAATTTGTTGTAAACTGATTTTGCTTAAAAAAAGTAGATATAATTATTTGCTTTGTCTGACTGGTTTTCGTCTGAGTTGAAATTTTTATTTTTATTTTTTCAAACTTAAATTTGTCTGTATAAGTACATTCGTATATATGCACTCTGCCTAGTGGTAAAAGCGTTCTTATGTTGTAATTTTTTGTGCGCCATCATAACAAATGATTCGTGTGTCAACCCAAATCAATGTCAACAATTTGTGACAATTTGGTAGTTTTAATTGTATTTCCAACAAGTTTTGGATTATAAAACATAAAAATAAACACGTTGTTTACCTATTTAGGTCTGTATGTAATGTCTGAATGTGTATTTTGGAAAGCGCATTTATTAGGACACTGCGATTTTTGATATTAGATTTATTGCTGAATAATAAAACAAAGAGTCATTGCAGAGAGAGACATTTTTTTCCATTTCACTGCAAATATCTCTTACTCCTAGATCTCCTTCTCTATTCAAAGCTATAACTTCAGGAAACAAAAATCGCAAAGGAATATATTCGTTTAGGTAATAGTTCAGAATACATACATACGGATTTCCTTCTACTATGGCGTTTCATAATAACATTTCTAGTGATGGTCAGACAATTTCCAATTTCCTCGCTACATTTTTTAAATTTGATTATTATCCTAGTATTCAAGTAAACTCATATTACCCTTACAAATTATGTTCTTGTAACTTAGTCTATATAGCTACAATACCGTCCAGTGATGTAAGAGGTGATCCCTTTTCCTACTTTAAAGAAAAAACAGAAAATTTAAATTTAATGGGGAATGTTTATTGTCATTCGAAAGAACATTATTTGGCATTTATTTCTCAAAGATTATCTCTTTCAAATGATGGCCGCGGCTACGTCTCAATTTCAATTTTCGGGATCAAATAATCGGTTATCATGGCGCGATAACGGTCGCCATTGACGGTTACGTTCTCACCGGCATCATTTTTGAAGAAATATAGACCGATGATTCCATCGGCCCACAAACCACATCAAACTGTTATTTTTTTCTGGATGAAATGGCAGAGATTCAATCTTCAGATTGCTCTTCGTCCTAAATGCGTCCACTTTGCTTGTTTACATATTACTTAAGCCAGAAATGGGCCTCGTCGCTGAACAAAATTTGGCTCGAAAATGTCGGATCTTCTTGGAACTTTTCAAGAGCCCATAGAGCGAAGTGATGTCGCTTGGGAAAGTCGAGTGGCTTCAGTTTTAGCACAAGCTCGACGCAAAATGCGCCAAGTCCTTCCATACACCAGTCCGAGTTGCTGCGAACGGCGCCGAATCGACTCTCCACTGTCTTCGTGTACACCCTCAGCTACGGCCGCTATATTTCCTTCACTGCCTGCTGGATGTGGACTATTCGGTCGAATATTATGTGATGGTGTTGCGAATAGTACGCGCGAAACACATCCTTTACAGAACGAGAATTTTCGTAATAAAGTTGAATGATTTGTATACGTTGTTCAAGCGTAAGTCTTTCCATGATAAAATTCCAAACAATACTGAACAAAAATCTCATGACATCTTGACACGACTCACGCGTGATCTGTCAAAAAAAGTACTCTACTTGGATCACCTTTTATTTCTCTATCTAAAGTCCTTAAAATAGTCAGTCACATATGGTCCTGAGAAAATACCTTCTTACTTTCATTTATTCAAATTATCACTTGAAGAGAGTATTTTTCCAAAGAACCAAAGAATTTTTTTTATACCCCTTCATAAAAATGGGAGCAGATGTTTGATAGAAAATTACGTGAAACTTTGGGTATAATAATAATAATAATAGTAATAATAATAATAATAATATATCAGTACTACCTCGGAGCAATGCAGCTTCGACCTCAACTAACTACGTACATAAGTAATGTTCAAGCGAGTTGCAATTATTTCATAATTCTGCGTAGTTTCTAACATAAAATTCCCCAAAAATATTTGTTTTAAATATCAGTTAGCCCTATTTATTATTCCTATTTCGTTATTCAGAATTTTTCTTCTTCTTAATTTATTTATTTATTTTGTTATTTTTCCACCATTTGTCTCAGTTGGAGGCCCAAGTTATTACTGATATTATTGAGGGTCTTCGAGTTAATGAAATGGTCAACCATTTCAAATGTTAAGTCTGCCAACAGACATGTGGGAGCCCAGACGTGAGACTGTTTGATGGCAGAGAGGAGAAGATAGAGGAATTATTTCGGTTTGTCCTTGTTTATTAAGTCAGTAATAGTTGGACATGCCAGCAAATCGAAGAGTTTTGGAATTTACCGTAGTAGTCATCAAAAGGCCGTCTTCATCAGAGGCTTGTATAATCTTTACATTTTTTCATAAGCGCACCTCTGTTGAATAGACAACGTAACAAGAATTAAGTGAACCGTTTCCAGAAGTTTTCAGCAGCATAAAGGTCTGATTTTTCGATTAGTAGTAATTGTGGTAAGGCAGGGTAATTGTGCTAAGAACTTTTTTTGTGTGGTAATTTCTTGCTAGCCTTTTATGAAATACTAGTAATTGACAATTTGGCGGCCGAGTAGTTAGCATTACGTACTACAGTTCGGCAGGCCTAGGTTCGAGTCCAGGTTGGAGCAACATCCCAAATATAGAAACTTAATTTTTCTAATTGCGGTCAACCCTCGGCAGGTAATTTCAAGCCCTCCAAATTTATTTATGACATGAAATAAAAGCTCCTCATAAAAGTCCATCAGCCGTTTGGAGGCGGCTTAGAATAAGTTGCCCATTTGTTGTCAGTATGATTATTAATTGTGTGAGTAATTTGTTGACAAGAGAAATTCAAAAAAAAAAATTAGTAGGTTTATCTTTCTCAACAATTTTGGAAGCACACAAAAATCCTTTTAGATGTTAGTCAATTCGAGTGGAAAAGTGTTTAGAAAACAATTATTATTTAATTCTTTTGTATTTCATCTTTGCCGAAATTTTTAATCTCCCAAACTATATTAAATGTCAGAATCAGCAATATACTCGTATGCCACTCACGAAACTACAACTATACTGACTTGAGCGCTTAAGCTTATAAGTTTTCTTGTTTTAACTGACCTTTCGCCTTCACTTAACTAAATACATATTAACGCAGTTAAAATTAATTTTGCTTAAAATTTCATTGAATTTATAGTCAGTATTGAATTTTGATGCATATGCACATATATATTTATTATTAATGTTGTTTAGTATTATAGAAATTTTCCGCTTGCTTGGGTTAATCAAAACTCAATCATTTCTTCTCTCGGTAATTTCCTTTAAAATGCCTACTCTAACATAAAGGTTAAAATAATAACATTGTATATATATATAATTTATATTGTACAATGCATAAATATGTACTTAAACACTTACCGATGAATTCTCATCACAATTGAGCATTGCATAGAAATCCTCGTCGGGACTTCGTTTGAAACTCAATACTGCATCGACTGCACTCATGTTTTTGCTGCTGTTATGGGTTTTAGTGAGTTTTATTTTCTAAATTTTTACGATATAATAATTTTCATTAAACAACAGTTAAAAAACTGAGTATGTCATCAAAATTAAAAAAAAAAAATTACAAAATTATAATTTATCAATATTCGCTGGAATGAAAATGAAATGAGAAGACAAGCCACGGCAAGTCTAATTGGGATAAGATCATTTTAATGCAATTCTGGTCGCAGTAAATCTATAAGGTCCTGCAACTCCAATGTTATTTCTGGGAGCCAATAACCTCCCAGAAAATTCTCCTACAAAAGTAAATACTAAGTAAATACAAGTAAAAAAATAAAGAAATAAAATAAAATATACCGAAAAATAACTAAAACTTACAAACGTTAAATGAATTAAAAATAAAATAAAATAAAATAAAATAATAAAAAATAAATGAAATAAAATGCAATTATCAAATAAAGTAAAAGAACATAAAGTAAAATAAAATAAGATAAAACAAAATACAAGTAAAAAAATAAAACGAAAAAGAGAAAAAAACACATTGAAATAAATTCAATCAAATGGAATAAAATAAAAAAGAATAAATTAAAATAAAATAAAATAATATACAAATATCTACAAAATACTAACATCACGCATATTCAAAATCCTTTATGAACACATTGAAGCAAACAACTTAATTTCAGAAGAACAGAAAGGGTACATAAGATCGTCACAGGGATGTAAAGAGCTGTTTATTTATAGACCAAGTAGTACTTGGACAATCTGAAAGGCAAAGCAAAAACCTCTATGCAGCGTAGATCGATTGGAAGAAAGCTTTCGGTTCAATGTCCCATTCATGGCTTATCGAGGTGCTGCATTTGTATGAATTCAATCCCAAGATAATACTTTTCCTAGATAAAATTATGAAATATTGGAGAATTCGAATAAAATTGCCAATATCTGCAGCTGCTCAGTACACGAGGGACATAAAAATCAACAACGGAATCTTCCAAGGCGATCCACTGGGTCTACTCTGGTTCATCATCATCATGAACCCTCTCAGTCATATTGTGCGGGATACAAGCTACGGATATGTAGTGAAACCTGGGCAGACTTGATGATACCGATTGAGTCATCTCTTCTACGTAGATGATCTGAAGCTTTATGCCAGCGAACCAAACTATCTTGAAAAGCTCTTGAAATGTGTCGAAACTTTTCTAATGACATTAAAATGCCTGTTGGTCTTGAGAAATGCCGTAAAATAACTATCTTGAAAGGAATGGTGATTCCCAGGAACACTCCCATTGAACCTGTAAACCTAGATATAAAAGAAATGGAACCAGATGAGACATATAAGTATCTTGGAGTTATGCAGAGCAATTGTGTAGAAACCATCCATGTGTATGCGGAAAAAACTAGTGGTGGAGTTTAGGAGACGACTTCATGCTATATGCAAAGCCCAGTTAAGTGGAAGAAACCAGACGCTTGCCATAAATTCGTTTGCTATACCCGTGGTATCGTACAGTTTTGGAGTTATAAAATAGTCAACAACCGAGCTGGAAAATATCCAGCGGATAATACGTACAGTCATGTCAAAATATAAAGCTCATCCCCAAAGGTGGAAGGGGACAGATTGACAACATGGCGTTGCATGACAAAATAATTTTAAATCTCAGAGCGTATTTCCGTCAAAAGTCACCACAGTCTGAAATTCATCAGGCTGTGGAATCCGCTGATGACAACTATACTCCACTGCGAATGAACCAGCCTTATGAAAGCAAAAACATGATATCAACGGATGAAAAACTGCAGAAATGGTAGCCCACGGCGTATATCGGAAAGATTTGCTGAGTCCGCATGTCGACCAAAAATTGTCGCACTTATGGCTCACAAGCCGAGCAATATTCACCGAAACGGAAGGGATTATTTTTGCAATGCAAGATGGAGTTATTCCCACCGAAAATTATGTCAAATATGTAATTCGTGACGTAAATGCTCCTGCATACAGATGCCGTAGATGCAATATCAGAAGCGAAAATTTAAACCATGTGCTTGCTGGATGTGTTACGCTCGCTAATTCCATGTATCTTAAGCGGCATAATGACATCGCGAAAATAATGCATTTGCAACTTACCCACAAGTACAACCTTTACC
The DNA here is from genome assembly GCA_030068015.2 of Neoceratitis asiatica. Taxonomy (NCBI): domain Eukaryota; kingdom Metazoa; phylum Arthropoda; class Insecta; order Diptera; family Tephritidae; genus Neoceratitis; species Neoceratitis asiatica. Next base: position 37,694,538 of record CM061528.1, read on the forward strand.
AAATTAAGACACCGTACTACAAATATAAACCGGAACCAGTGCACGAAGACGCCAGCATACTTCTATATTTCGATCGAACCGTTTTGTGGAATGCCACGAGAGACCACAATATACCAGATATATTTGTGGTTGACAAGGCTAGTAAAATGGCATTTATAATTGATATTGCGGTTCCTCTCAACAAAACCATGCCAAAATCATATCGAAAAAAATCGCAAAGCACTCTGACTTAGGCATTGAAGTGAAACGTCAATGGAAGTTAAGAAAAGTGTATCTACTGTCAATCAACATATCTGCGAACGGCCTGGTGCATATTAATCTTAAGGAAAATATACGAAGACTCCAGTTGCCAGATCACATCATCTTCGACATGCAGAAAGCAGCCTTATTGAATTCATGCGATATTATTCGAATTTTTTTGCAGTAAACGTTTATAGTTAATTTAATGTTAGTTATTACACTGGCCTACAAAAAAAATTTTTTTTTGGTTTGGTGCAGCTCTGTTCACATCTGTAGTCGGTAAGGTAGGTAGTATGAACTACATTGCTGCTACTAGATGTCAGCTGACAGCTCTGGTTTACCTACGATTCTTATTTTAACTTTTTTCCGGTTTTATTCGAAATCAGTCAATGCTACAACGACTTTTATGACATTAATCGTATAAATTTAGTATGGCAAGTAAGTCGAGATGTTGCATCAAAGATACTGATATGTTTTGTTACATACGTGGTGAGTATATAATGAAAGATCAACGGAAACCGATTAATGACACGGTAATTCTGCGTAATTTGGTATTGAAACTAAAAAAAAAAAACAAGAGCGGGTATGATAAATGTGACTAGTTTTCTCGTATCAGCTCACAAAATATACCCAAAATCAGGTCTAAAATCTTAGGCACCAAAATGAGTGTAGGCCAGTGTTATATATTTTTAAGCATATTTATATTTAATGAAATGTACATTATTGGCCTGCAGCTAAGCTGTCGCCAACAAATGAAATTTGAGCCCTAACGGGATGCATTAAAAAAGGGGAATAAAATAAAATAGATGAAAATAAAATAAAATAGATTAAAATAAGACAATATAAAACACAATAAACAAAACTTAAATTAAATAAAATAAAATGATATAAGATAAAGTAAAATGAAGAAAAATGGAATAAATTAAATTAAATTAAAATAAAATAGAATAAAGTAAAATAAAATAAAATAAAATATAATAAAATAATATAACATAATGCAAAATAAAATAGTTTAAAATAGAATAAATTGGATTTAAAATAAAAATATAAAAATAATGAAATATATATTATGAAATGAAGTAGAAAAAGTTAAAAAATAAAATTTAATATAAAAAAGTAATAACAAATTAAATTATATAAAATAGACAGAGTGAAAAGTTACTGTAAAAACTCAAAAACAAAAAATTAAATTTAAAAAAAATTAAATCCAATTAAATAAATTTAAAAAATTAACTACAAAACTAATGAAAAAAAAATAAAAAAAATTGGTAATTAATAATAACAACAATATATGTAAATAAAATAAAGTAAGAAGTTCTTTTTAATTAGTTTAATACTAAACTGGTTAGAAAGGAAATTTGATAATCACTTCATAAACTTTTTTCCGCTTTCTCTGTCACATACTTTTTGACCTTCTATCATACATTTAAAAAAAATCCAAGGCTATGACACGAAGATGCTTTGCGATAAGTCTAAGTTAACGAATTTATCTGTTTACTAGAACAATAATGTGTAAGTGGAAATTATATTTTCCTTTTCTTTACTTTTAATTTCTTTTAAATTTTATTCAGATAATCTGCGCGTCAAACACAATTGTGTGTATTACTTATAAATATATGTACATACATAGCACATTAATATGTTTTCAAATTATTTATTTTTTACACAATAATGTGCGCGCGTTTGAGAGGTTGATGGAAGATAAACCAACTCAAAATAAATACAATATTATGTTAAAAAAAAAAACACTATTGTTTACAACTCAAGTGAGGAGGTCAAATGTGAAAACATTTCCACGGCTTGCTTTAAGTAAGCAGAAAATACGAACAAACAATACTCTTGACCTTCCACTTATGAATATCAGTTTTGTTAAGTTATTGGCAAACAATAGCAACAATGTCAATAGATCGACAAAAATGTTGAAAGGTATTGTTCAAAATTTGTCTTTGTGGGTCTGTGTAAGGAAAAGTTGGCTCAAGTTAGGATATTAAGTCTGAGATAGCAAAGAGGCAACAAAAACATAAACAAGATTTAAAAAAACATTAACAAAACTGCAAGCTGCATTACTCACAACAGTCACTTTCACTTCTCGACACGCGTTGCAACGCTAATAAACACCGCACTATGTATATATGTATGTTTACACAATATATATGTATATAAATCACTATTTAATTTAAACGCACGATTTTTCAACGCTTTTACGTTATTTACGAAAATTATGAAAAGATCGCAATAAATATGACTCTTTGACAGGTTTCTGTTAATATTTTATTAAATAAATGAATAATAAATCTAAAAAATTTATATATATTTTTTTAAATATTCCTTCTATATAAGATATTTTCCCCCGTTTAATATTGCCACACGCGTGCTGAGTTGTTACTGACAGCACGTCGATTTAGTAACTGCAATAGTCGCTCGCCGCTTTGCTCAGTTACTCAGCTGCTGCTATTGGGGATTCGCCTTCACCTTCGCAAGCGCACTCGCAAGCATATTTGTTGTTGTCTTGCTCTTGGCACCGGTAATGGTAATCTGGTTCAACTCGTTCGAAATGGTATTGTGTTGGAGTCAATAACTGGAAGTTGAGAAAAAGCGTAAAAACAACTTTGCTTTGCTCCGCAGCTGAGTAGTACGGTTTGAAGTGTTCTCAGCGCGAAACTGAAAGTTTTGGAGGAAGCGAGCTTTGATTTTTAGCGTATTTTAAGCATTGTAGTTCTGATTTCGAATTTTGATATTACGCTTTCATGAGCTCTACAAAGTTTAGCTGAGCTGAGTTATCTCATATTTGGCGATTGGCAACTGATAAGCGTGCTTTAGTGTTTACTAAATAATAAATATTCGAAATTAATACTTAAAGAGAGAATTTGTTCAACATTCAGCGTTCGATAAAATGTACTGTGCTTTGAGTTGATGTTACATCACTTGATATTCCTGTTAGGTATGGCCATTGAGTCGGAGTTGTCTCTCTTACTGGTTCTGGGTCTCATTTGATAAGTTTTTTTACTTATCAATTCTCTGCAAAGTGGATAGTTGGGAAACCCCTATGAAAGTTGATGCAAATGTGATTCATTTTAAAAAAATACTTGTACAATCTTATACCTACGAGAGTAAAAATAATTTCATTGAATGAGAAAAATTAGTATCGAGTGAACGCCACTTTGAAATTTTAATATTACTGTAAATAATGTAACATATGACATATATGTATGACTTAAGTCGTACTTAGAGGACATAATAAGAATTAGAAAAATAAATAATATTTTATCTTCCCGAAGAGATCCATCAAGTAGCGGAGTATATTAACATATATCCATTTATCAATGTAGCAAATCCCTCTTCTTCTTTCGGTCTGAGGTCCCACGAGTGCTTCAACAATCTTTAACGCATTCTTTTTACTGGATGAAAATTGCCAAGAATGGGAAAAAGTTTCTAAATCATGTTAGTAGCGAAGTACGAGAAATTTTATTTCTTACCTATTATTCCTCTTTAGTGATTAATATAAATTTTACACGAAAAGGCTGGTTGTGATGACAGAAAAATCTTCAGTCTGCAAAAGGGATTTGAAATAAATTGGAAGTATGTATTTGTAGGTCGAAAGACTCCCTCTATCGCTATATGATTTCTTAGCCTGTCATATTAAAATTTCATGTTCTAGTGAAGCATAGAGTCACAATTCCATTGTATCCGTTTTCAAGAAGCATGTTTTAGCTTTTTTTGAGAGCATTTTATTTGTATAAATTTTTATTGAACTCCATTTGATATCACTTATTAGATGGATGGAAATTTTTTTTATTATGATGCTGTGATTACCTAGAACATATCCGGAAATTAGATTTGTTGCATTATTCGTTTAAAAATTTCAGTATTCCAATTATTTTCTTGTTCAAATATTTTATTTTACAGTTGCCTATCCTAATTATTTATGCATAATAATCAATTTCTCTAGTTCTATTCGCGACTTTGAAACTATTATTTTTCAATTTCACTAAATCTGCGATTTATATTTAATTTCTGTAGAAACCAACAATATAATATATGTTCTTTCTTCTGTTTCAAAGTACAGCTAGATACCATCTTTTAGTAATTATTTTCATTGTTGCTTCATATTTGCAAGTGTGTAAGTTTTAGTTTTTTAGTCTGATTTACATTTCAAATTTTTTCATTTAATTTATTAAAATTTATAAATGATTAAAATTAAATAAACGAAACAACTAAAATCAAATTCGTGCATCAATGAAACTCACAGACTTTTCAGTAACGATTCCAAATAAGTAAAAATAGAGATAGACCATGTATAGAAAATTAGCAATCAGATTTAGATTTTTCATTTTGCATGTTTCGCATGACTAAATTTCTTGTATTTGGGGATTTCTTTTCATATGCATATAATAAATTGAACACTGTAGTGGCTTTTACATATAATATACTTACATATTCATAGCTCTTTGTACTTCGAATTCAATATTCGAAAAAGCATGCCACATTTTCCAGCAACTTTTCCAACTGCATCTCTCTCAAAGCTTAGGGTAAAACTTTCTGAACAAACTTCAAATGCCAGCATATATGTAAATTGTACGTATGTATTTAATATATAAACAAATTTCTGAAAAATGTCCAAAAAATTAATTGTATACTTCCATCAAGCTCAAATGTTAAAAAGCTACATTCTAACATTAAAGCTTTGAAAGCTCATACAATAAGTGTTGCCAGGCTGTTAAAAGATTTCCATTTACAATTTGTAAATTTTTAATATTAAAAAAATTAAATATTTTTACGAGTGAAATAATGTAATAAAAAATATTTTCATGAATTTACTTGCAATTATTTATTTGTATCTGTATACAACTTCGATTATATGTAGCTAACGTTAATGGCTACTCTGTGCGCTAACTCTGGCTGTAGGAGGAGTTTGAACTTCATTTATTAATATAGACTTTGATGGGACATTGCACCATAGGGAATTCATGGGGGAATTAGATGGTGTTAGGTGAAGCGAAGAATAAATATAGACTCTCTCCGAGCACAATCGCTCAGTACAGCAGTCTCGATTACATTGCACTACGAGTGCTTTCACTTGTAATCTGATGTCATTATATAATTATTGGTGGAATTATGTATCTATGTTGAACAGCACATCGATAAATTTGGGAGCGAATCCTCAATTAAGCATTCTATAGGTTTATCGTGAGTATTGTTAGCTAGAGCATGAAATACTGGACACTATATTTTAGTGTCACTGAACTTTGAAGTTTGAAGGAAATTTCCCAACGGTTTCACTTTTAGCGAGAATTTTCCTTGGGTTTTTTTCACAGATTCACACCTAATACAGGGTTATCAATTTTGCGGTCTCCAAAATAAGCGTAAAAAAATTCATTTAAATTTTTTTTCCATGAAATTCCTTTTTTATTATAAACCTTGAACCTTGGCATTATATGTGAAACACTACATCATCAAATGACCGCCTCGTGAATTTTTGCAAACTTCGTCCCGTTTGAGGTAATTTTCGACAACCTTTTGGCACATATCTGGCGGTATATCAGCCATAACTTGACGAATGTTGATTTTAAAGTGCTCAAGAGTTAAAGTTTTATTCGCATGAACACGGGTTTTTGCGTAGCCCCACGAAAAAAGTCCAACGGTGTCAAATCGCACAATCTCGGTGGCCAATTGAGAACGCCACGACGAGAGTTTACGCGATTAAAGTAACATTCGCGAGCGCACTAGGCAATAAGTTTTTTTTGGGTGTAATGGCCTCTCTTCAATTATTTGAGGATTCTCGGAGCTCCAGATGTGAAAATTTTGCTTATTTACATATCCACCGAGTGAGTTCGTCTCGACGCTGAAGAACTTTTTGTTGGAAAAGTCGTGGTCCACTGCTTGTTGTTCAAGCGTTGTGAATGGTTAACTGACTTCAGTTGCAGTGTGAGTTGGACTTTATATGTCTAACCCCAATTGCAGCGTTTAGAAATATACACATGCAAGTCTTCGGCTACACTTTCACGAACGAACAAACGAAGACGCATGGGCCTTCCAGTATCTGTAATCGATCTAGTCTCTTCAAATTTTTTTCAAATTTTTCAAATTACTTGCGTTGTGCGGTTCTTAAGCGATCCATTTTCATAAATGACTGGCTTTTAACTAAAACAAAACATGTTTAGTTTGACAGTTAAGTTTGACAGATATCAAAATACAGCCCTTCACTTTCGAAACCACTAAATGAATAATCTATTCGTACAATTAGTTTTCCTTTGCAAAACTATTGGTCAGGTCGGTTACTGCTATTTCAACTCAAAGCTGTTAAATTAGCTCAAGTTGCTGATTTTGTACTGTTGCTTTCCACGTTATTCGATAACCTACCTAAGGTTCTTTTGCAGATCGGGTGCAAAAGGAAACGCCTTTTAATAATATTTGGGTGAACTTAAGTTATAAGCTCATGTAAAGTGGAATCAATTGTACCTTATTCTGTAAGGAGAATTACATTATTACACAGTTTCACAAAATCACCAATTCCTATTTGAAGCAATAGTTCCGAGAACTGTCCGGCGGTAACAACTTCCACATTTACTGCTAAGGAATTTATATTGTAACTTGTTCCTGTTGGGCTTGGTTATTAGACTTAGACCTTTTTTCGAATAGGTTGGTTCTTGGTTCGCTTCCAAAAAAAAAACCATAAAATCTTCTAAGTAGTACCAATTGACTGGCGGTTACGAAATTTGTTCAAAATCGTTTCAGTAATTTCGAAATTCGTCGTGTACAAATATCGTTAAGGGTATAATTTCGGAAAATGCTTTGATATCAATGTCCACGTCAAACACAGATGTGCCCTTTAGGTATCAGGTCTCTACCATAAAAAGATTATGGTAGGATTTTTGCGTCACGTTGCAACACTTTGACTTTGACGTCTTTGCAACTCTACGAAATTACCATCATAAGCAATGATGACGCTGCGTGCATGGACCAATCCCTGATTTTAATTTTAATTTATTTGCATCACATTGCGTGACACATTGACTGTGACGTCTATGATGAATAAATGCAACTCTACGAAATTACCCTCATAAGCAGCGCTGGCGCCAACGCAACGCCAAAAGATGGATATCTTTAATCTTTTTGCATGCTTGATTTAAATTTTAATTTATTTGCTTAATTTTAATACAAATTCATAATAATTAGGAAAAGGAAAACTCAAAAACAATTCAATAACTACTTAATATGACAAATTTTTTAGCTTTTAGAAAAATAATTAAATATAAAAATGGTCATTGTTTCATATCATTGGCTACCATTGGTTATTCGCTCTGCTGGCAAAGTTGGAAATCTTACGCAACGCAGTTAAGTGCAACGCAGTTAAGTAGGTTCGTTGTTCGTCAGTCATTTGGCCGCAATAGCCAAGGACTTAACAGTACTCGATTAACATTTAAAATTATGGAAAATCATTTTAAATAACATAAGTTTTCTTATTATGGTCGCTCCTCCGACTAAAACAAAAAAAAAACTGTTTGAAGTCATTTCGACAATACACTCGCTTAATAAAGTACAGGCTGTGGCCTATGAGCAGACCAAATATCTGCTTGCGAGCGAAAAGGAATAAATGACATGGGTTTCTTACAAGATAGGAATGTTGTTTGCGAAGTCTCTTGAGTTGTTTTAATTTACACCTTTATTTACACTCATTCCGATAAGAATTTATAATTTTGACAACATATGTAGATATTAAAGTCTCTAAATTGTAATCTAAGTACTTCTCTAAAACATTTATACATATTTATTTAATTATTTATTGATTTAGTTATTTATGTAAATATGTATTTATGTTTGTATTGCCATGTCACTTATCAATTTATGTTTACTAAGTACATTTTTGGTGAGTCAGATGTGCTAGAAATGTCATTTTAATGGCAAGACATTTCACGGGCACGCGCTGCTTACACACATACACACACACACACACACACACGCACACACACGCACACACCTGTTCATGTACAATTTATGTCCCGACACTTGCAAAAATATTGTATACCAAGTTTTCAGCACACGCTCCCACAGCTGACTTATTTCAATTCGCACTGCTAGCACAAAAAAATAAAAATAAAATAAAAATATTTATAGACATTCATTCAGCCATATGAATATACATATGTACGTATGTATATATTTATACAATCAAAATACAAATAACAATAAAAAATATGTAAAAATGGCTTAATTGACTGGCAAGGAAAGACTGGAAAAGTTGAATGAAATTTAAAGTTTCTTCACACTTCCAAGCATATACATATGTACGTACGTATGCATTAATAAAAAATAGTTCCCCTGCAGTAAAACGCGAGTATGTAAAAATTTTAGTTGTGGTCTGGTATTTAAGTAACGGAATCATACGAACTCGCTATGAACTAGATTTATACCAGTCCTTTGTGCTAAAAAGGTAAGAATTTTAGTATATCACTGTTATTTACTCCCAAATTCGTAGCAACTGGAACTAGTACGTCAATAGTGCTTTCTATTGTTTAATCGCCATACCAAATAATGTTCAGTATACATATATGACAAGTATGTATCAGGATGGAGCTATGTGTAGAAGTTCACAAGTGAGCAAAGTTTTTGACTGCCATTCACCTGGAAGTGGGCAGAAACGATTCTTTTACATATAGTTCAAGTAGCTCACGACTTCCGGTCCCAGACTAAGTATCCTCTGAGAAAGAAAATCCTCTACAATTGTGTGTAAGGTTTGCGACCAACCGCATAAAAAATTTACAGTCCAATGAAAAATCAACAAATCGAATGAGAGATCCCCCCTTTTTATGACGATCCTGCAAACGTTTAAAGGATCACGATTTGAGGGCATGCACCTGGAATGTCCGGTCCTTTAATTGAGAAGGTGCCGCTGCCCAGCATGTTGATGTCATCATAAGACTAAAGGTTAACATCGCCGTCGTTCAAAAAGTGCAATGAACGGGATAAGGACGGAAGAAGGTTGGTCCTTGTGAAATCTACTAAAGCGGCCATTTAAAGGAGCGCAAATTTTGGTGTTGGGTTTGTAGTGGGAGAGAGACTTCGTCGTCGAGTCCTGGCATTTATCTCGGTGTATGAACGTCTAGCCTCAATCTGCATCAAACTGAAGTTCTTCAACTATTTTAATGTCAGTGTGGGAAAAGAAAGTATTTTTGGTGCAACAGTCGGAAAATTCAGCTTTCACGACGAAACATCTCAAAACGGCTCACGCTGATTGACTTCGCCAATAACTCAAGCTGCAGACCTCAATAGACCAAGTACAATTTTCTACTTCGAAGTCGTAGATAATTTCGTCTAGCTAGGAACCAACATTAACAACACCAACAATGCCAACCTTAAAACCCAACGCAGAATCATTTTTGCCAGCAGATGACACTTTGGACTGAGTAGGCAATTGAAAAGTAAAGTCTTCACTCGACGAACCGAAATAAAACTATTCAACTCGCTCAGCATTCCGGTCCTGACATATGGTGCAGAAGCCTGGACGAGGTCGACAAGCGATGAGTTGGCTTTAGGAGTTATGGAGAGAAAAGTTTTGCGAAAGATTTATGGTTCTTTGCACGTTGACAACGGTGGTAGAACGATGAGCTGTACGAGTTATACGATGGCATTGACATTTCATCGATAGTTCAGCGAATCAAGATACAGCAGCTACACAAGCTAGGTCATGTCGTCTGAGTGGATGAAAGTGATCCAACTTTGAAAGTACTCGATGGAGCTCCCGCTGGTGGAAGTAGATGAAAAGGAAGATCTCCACTCCATTGAAAGGATCAGGTGCTGAGTGACCTGGTTTCACTTGATATTACCAACTGCCACCAAACAGCGAAGAAAAGGATTGATTGTTGCGCGCTATTGTTGATGCGGCTATAATCACGTAAGCGGTGCATACGCCAAACAAGAATAAGAAGAAGAAGATTTATAAGTATGTATGGTTATTTCTTTATTATTAACTCTGCGTCTGCCAACAGCTGCTTCAACTTGCTGAGATAAATTTTCTTGAAGTATTTACCTTTTCAATGACCCTTAAAATGAACGAATCGCTTTTGAGTGATTTTACATGTTGTATACGGTATAACATGCACATAATCATAAATAATAATTTTTAAAAAGCACTCACATCTCAAATTGTTTAACCCAATATTTTAAATAAATTCTTTATATTATTTGTTTTATGTACGGCTGTATTGTGTTAATGAAAAGGGAAAAAACATTTTTCTTTCCACCGAAAACTTTCTTTTCTCTTGCTTTTGTTTTTACAATTTTATTTTTATTTCCTTTGGTATTATTATTTTTTATTTTTTATTTTCTCTGAAAGCTTTCGCTTTTATAGACGACAAAATCGCTTGTGGCCTAAAATGGAAAAAAGCGCGCGTGAAAAGGTCATTTGAGTTCATTTATATTTAGGACTTTTGTTGTGAAACCAAATGGAAATACATAAAAACTTATTTTAATACATCATATATATGTTTATAGGTTCATTGTTACTGAGTTCAACGAGTATTGAATTTCATTTTGGGTGGATGATTGAGATATTTTTATTATATTACCTAGAACTAATGAATTTAACATAAATATTTTTTTATTGTTTATTGTGGCCTTTTTTTAGTTTTTCTGTTCCCTAAAGAGATACAGAACTATTGCAAGAATATCTGCGCAACTTTATGTTGTTCTAAAGGGTGTTTTTTATAGAGGTATAGAACTTTAAGTTGGCATTACTTTTCAAGATGGCGGCCGATTGAACAGCTGTCGAGTGATTTATTCTCAGTTTGGTTTGGCAATTCATCATGAATAGACTCACGATCATCAAGTAAGGCGTCGAATGGGCCCAAAACGAGATTACCGTTGTTCCCGATTTTCATAAGCGAATTTTGTTTAGCGATGAAGCGCACTTCTGGTTGAATGGCTACGTCAACAAACAAAACTGCCGCATTTGGAGTGAAGGTAATCTTCAAGTGTATGTTGAAACACCGTTACATCCAGAAAAACTGACTGTTTGGTGCGCTTTATGGGCTGGTGGAATCATTGGTCCGTACTTTTTCAAAAACGATGGTGGCCAGAACATTACAGTCAATGGTGATCGGTATAGAGCCATGATTACTAACTTTTTCATTCCTGAATTGAATAACCATGATGTCCAGGAGATGTGGTTTCAACAAGACGGCGCAAAATGTCACACAGCTCGTGCCACAATAGATTTATTGAAAGACACGTTTGGTGACCGCCTAATTTCACGTTTTGGACCTGTGAATTGGCCTCCAAGATCTTGTGATTTAACACCGCTAGACTACTTTCTGTGGGGCTATGTAAAGTCATTGGTCTATGCGGATAAGCCACAAACGCTTGACCATTTGAAAGACAACATTCGCCGTGTTATTGCCGATATAGGGCCACAAATGTTGGAAAAAGTCATCGAAAATTGGACGTCCAGATTGGACTACATCCGCGCCAGCCGTGGCGGTCATATGCCAGAAGTCATATTAAAAATATAATGCCACAAGATTATCTTTCGGATAAATAAAATTCATGTCAATCGAATAATCCATCGTTGTTCTATTGCAACTTAAAGTTCTATACCTCTCTAAAAAACACCCTTTATAAAGTATTGCCTATTAACCAGAGTAGGTAGGAAAATACTGAAAGCAAGGAGAACTAATATTTTTACCTTCTTCTACTGCAGGGAGCAATAATTTCATAACTGCAATAGAATACTCGTAACTTTTTACCCCTTTTGTCCCTTCAAAGCACATTTCATAAAATATTTGTTAATTTAATCTCAGGTTAATTTTAAAATTTTCATTAAAATTTTTTTCATTTTGTGTGATTTTTAGTTTCCTCACAAAATTAGGACAGGCAGAAAGATATTTGTTTACTGTGTGTGTGGTTGTAAAATATACAAACAAAGGTGGTGCGAGTTGATTTTTTTCATATAAGAGAGTCGTTTCGGCGCCGTTCGCAGCAACTCGGAACGATTTGGCGGATTTTACGTCGAGTTCTTAAATTGAAAACATACAAAATATAGCTTGTGCAAGAACTAAAGCCGCTCGACCTTCCCAAGGGACATCGCTCCGGTCTATGGGCTCTTGAAAATTTCCAAGAAGATCCGACGTTTTCGAGCCAAATTTTGTGCGCTACTTCCCACACATCATATCAATCAATGGATTTATTCAGAGAACACTTCGGTGAGCAGATAATTTTGACGTTTTGTGCAGGTCGATTGGCCACCAAGATCGTGTGATATCACACCGTTAGACTTTTTCCTGTGCGAATATGTAAAGTCTAAAGTCTATGCGAACAATCCCGCTTCGATTCAGGCCTGGGCGCAAACATAACGCATGTTATTCGCCAGTTACCAGCCGAAATGCTCGAACGAGTCATCGAAAATTGGACTCAACGAATGGACCATTTGAGACGTAGCCGCAGCCAACATTTGAAAGAGATAATCTTCAAAAAAATTGCCAAAGAACATTCTTTAAAAGAACTGAAACTTGCTTTCGATGCTAGCAAGCGGAAAAAGTGGTATCAGTTCTGTGCCGATATTAGCAGAAACCCTTGGGGACTAAGCTACAAACTTGATATGCAAAATGTTGGGGCTCGAACCCAAACACCAGAGTTAAATGAAAGCAAAATGACAAATATCGTTTAGACACTATTTCCTGAACATGACGCTCCATTAGAAGAATATGAGTGAACTAATACTTCCCTAGATATAACACCGTTCACAATGGAAGAAATGCAGCAAGCCGCGCCCAAATTGAAGACCAATAAAGCACCGAGTGAAGTTCTCACAGATACACTGAAAATAATACTCGACATGTAAAATAAGAGCTTGAATGAAGGACTATTTCCAGAGATATGAAGAGGCAGCTTGTGCTAATCAGCAATGACGAGCATAACCCTGATTCCCCATCAGCATATCGGCAAATATGCAAGCTTAGCACAGCTGGAAAGCTGCATAAGAGATTAATTATGCCCAGGCTAGATAGAGCCATCGTTAACTTTGGAGGCCCCTCTCTCAAAACAGTATGGCTTTTGATTCGGTATGTCGACTTTAGATGCCATTCAAGACGTTATAAAAAGCAAAGAAACTGTTTGCATCCCTTTAAATGCTTAATACTCCTGATCACGATGGACAGTTCTAAATGAAGTGAAATGATCCATTCCCTAAAAGATATTTTCAATATTACTAGCTATCTTATGAAAATGTAGATAGGAAGCTATATAAAAGACCATGTACTGGTGCACCAGACCACTAAAGGCCCTCGTGAAATGATCATTACCTCAGGGTCTCGGACCAGTCCTCTGAATGACGTTCTGGCCAAGAATACACTAAGCAACAACAAAAGCCCAAAGAAGCCAAAAGCAAATTTTGGAGGACCAGCACAACAAACGAGAAAGATGATCTTTGATTTGGGCGAAGTTTGCGCCCTAAGAGTGTCCTCAGTTTACCGAACGGTGTTAGCACGGCTCATTCTAGTGCCAATCAATTTTCTGGCATTTGAGCGCCAAAAGATCTGAAAGGTGAAAAGACATTAGTAATATTAGTAATGTGAACATAGTATAAGAAGATATGAGAGTAGAAGAATAGCGGACCATACTAGCAGAAGTAGCCGGCGTGGTTACAACCGAAATCTTCATTGAAATTATGACATCTAGCGAAGACAACTGGCGCTTAATGTCACAAAACGTAGAGAATGTACTCCGTAATAAGAAACGGGAACCTGAAGTAATTCGAAAGCAGTGTTCCCGGGTGGACGACGTTGCCTTAGAGGAGAGTTTTTTAGTGACCTGGAAGTGGCACATACCATTGATGTGATGACACAATGACGGTGCGGTAGGCATTTTTCTTTGCCTCGCACGAAAAAAAAAGGAAAATTGGTTCGTGTTCAGTTTTTATTTTCGAATGCAGAAACATAAACAACATAAATTCAAATAAATGATAACAGCGGTTTGATATATTAAAACCTTCCAAGCTAAGGTAAAGCTTGATCAGATATCCTTCAAACGGTTATAAAACTCAAATTAAATACATATAAATGCATATGTTGTATGTATATACACTTATGATATTTCATAAATTATTGAACAAAATCAGCTATCAAATACACGTGTCTTTCAAGGCTATAACATAATAAATTTAATTAAGCCCGCTTAATACGCATATATGTATGTACGTACATAGATAAATTTAAATGAAATTTGTTTAATAGAACGTACGCTATAAGCTTACTAATGAATATTCCATGCCCCCCCCCCTCCCCCCCACACGTGCACACATCGTTTACAGAGGTGTATTGAAAACTGTCTGCGCCTCCATAAACACATACACACAGCCACAAGCTGTGCATGTATGTTACGGAGTGTGAATACACGTGCCGCAGACACGTCTAAAGAAATCATTTGTGGGGAAATATTGACACAGATCGAACGTCAAAACAATGCAACAACGAAATTATATAGAGAGTAAGACTTACACACACACATATGTACTTATACATATAGAACAACGAATAGCGTCAGCAAATGAAGTGAGAAAAAGTGAATACAATTAAAAATAAAAAGATGAAAAAACTGAATGCGAAATGGACTAATGACGTCAATCATGTTGATGGAAAAAAAAGCAAAAAATGAGAATAAGATTAAAAGAAATACAAAAACAACAACAACTTTTAATGGAACGGAAGCTTGGAACTTATTACGTAGACACTGGATATGCATACATACATATGTACCTAAGTATGTATATGTATAATAGAAAACCTGCAGGGAAAATTCTAGTTGTTCACTAGACTGAAAGTAGTTTACATTTTGCGCTAATTAATTCATTTCGTCCGAGGATTAAGCATTATTTTCAGTGGTTACGAAGTGGTTTACTTAGTTCCGTTGTAGTCGTACCAGTACAAGTGACGCCGAACATAAGGGTGACGCACGAAAGAAGTCGTCATGCCAGAAATCGTCGATAAAATCGATGGAATGATATTTGACAATCGGAGAATAAAAGTGTGTGAATTGACTTGGAGTCGGGTGTTATGTTTCAATTGAGTGAGTACATCACATTTACATGAATATTTGGACATGGAAGAGCTATCCGCGCGATGGGTGCTCCGATTGCTCACGCACGATCATTAGCGCAACCGTGTAACCACTTCAATGGAGTGTTTGGCGATGTTCAACTGCAATCCAAACGAATTTTTGCACCGAATATAATTCTGAGTTTTTAGACAGATTCGATATTGATTTGAAGCAGAAATGACCGCATTTGTCGAAAAAAGTGTTGCTCGATGAGGACAATGCCCGGATGCACACGTATGTACTCACCATTGCAAAAATTTATAAATTGGGACACGAACTGATAAGGCATATTCTCCATACTTCACCCCCTGTGACTATTTCTTGTTTTCGAACCTGAAGAAATGGCTGACCGACAAGAGATTCCGGACGAATGAAGCGCTCATCACGTCTACTATACACGCCTACATAAAGCGCCTTGGAACCCTTATTATATATAACGAATACACAAATTTTAAAAGCATTCGACCAAAGATATAGAGCTAAAAGGATACTATGTTGAGAAATAAAATGCTTATCTGCCGAAAAAAATATATTTTATTCAAAAAGTCACTGACTTATCAAACCAGCCTTGTATAAAGGTCAACGACGTAGTTTTCTAGTAGGGGAGCCGAAGCGAGGATTTCGGGATTTACTGGAGCGTGCCAGATTAATGTACAAGCGGATACCTTGTGCTCGGTTAAGTACCAACCCCACTCCCAAATATGAGCCCTATATATATGGCCGCCCGTCAAGGATAAAAGATCAGATTAGTAAAAAAAATTTATCATCAGAAATGCTCGAGCGCGACAGATTAAGGTCACCTTACCTTAATTACATGCCTAAAAGTGTATATACTACTAATCTGACAATTTGCAAGTGACGTAAAGAAAAAAAGGGGTCGCAAAGTTGTAAAAAAACGTCATTCACGACATTCTCGAGCGAAAAATATATAATCCGGCAATTTCTTCAAGCCGAAATAACAATAATTAGTCGATAAATTAGTAATAGTAATACGTGCAGCTGCGTGATGCCTATATTCCCCTCTCACTTTTTCTCTATCTATTACTCTCTAACTCCGCTCCCACTCTGGTTTCTGTTGCCATGACATCATCACAGCTGATCACACAGCTCGTTCGTGGCATTATATTATTTACAATAGGGGTATTCTCTTTGTCTAGCAAATGCATGCTACGGTGCATGGATAGGAAATATTTCCTATCCGTGCAATAGCACAACAACAAAACACATGCAAAAAACATTTGGTACGATAGGAAAAATATCCTATACCAAATCCTATGTTTATTTATTTCCCACAGTTAGCAAGAAGAAAAATGCAACTCTGTGAAGGAAAAGTAACCCTGTGCCTATATGGTTGTTATTGTTTCATTTGAATGTGTCAAAATTTTGCAGCGGTGGCGCTCTCGATCTCTAGCACGATTCCATAGGAAATATTTGCATAGTATGCATTTCCTAGACAAGGCGAACACCCCTGTTGTATTTCTAACGTTTTGCCTTATTTTGTTATTCAATTATAATTTACATGAATTAAAGTTTAAAAATATTAACTAGGTATTGTGGTGTAACTACTTTGCAAAAACATAACAAAAATTAACATAAAGTGTATATTTTGTGGTGTAACTACTTTGCAAAAAACAAATAAATTTACATTAGAAACATTACAAAAATGTATATATATTTTAGAATAGCGTCGTAACAAACCGGCGCTCCGAAAATCCCGAAAAACATACGATAATCTTGAACTTTCGATAAAATCATCATTAAATGGAGTATATCACGCACAGTGATATAAATTATTTACAGCAGTAAAAATACCGTGTGACGTTCAGCACGTAGAACAGCAAAATGTAATGGAACGTGGCAATGCATCAAAAGTTTCTCGGAATAGCTCCGAATCACATGTTCCTATTTCTGGAGAGTGCTCCGAATCACATGCTACTGTTGATTTCACATCTACTGTTGCTGCTGGTACATTTCAGATTATTCGAATCCCTCCAGATAATCGCCAGATTATGAGAAAGCACGTCTAGGACATAAAGATGACCCATATACAAGTATATCTTAATCTGACACGCTTGAGTATTTCAAAATGGCGAATTTTTTTTAGCAAATTGCAATAATGACCGTCACATCCAAATCGTGAGATTATTAGATGATAGCATTTTTATAGGTTCACTTAAAATTTTCTTCGAAAATCTGACGCGCTTGACAAAATTTTTTCTTCTCATTTCCAATCCTTACGTACGATTAGATTAACATACGTATATTATACAAAAATACGTAGGGCATGGATTCCATTAATATCTGATGCGCTGGAGTATGTTCATGCTATAGTTCTTTTCTACATTTTTGAAAACCTATAGCCACTCCCCCCACCGATGAAAAGGTATAAATCATATAACATTTTTTTCTTTCTATTATCTGAGCTTTGCAACTCAATAGGTCTCTACGACGCTCGAGTAAATCCTCATTTAGCAACGTGGGCTCCCCTATTATTAACAGATTTTATTAGGAAATCAAATTCAGCAGTCGTGTACTAAAAATAACTGCAACATAGATAGGGTTGGTGAGTGGTGAAAATTATTATTATTCCCATTACTGGTGAACTGCTATTCAAATAACGAACTGGTACGATTTCATACTAGTATTTAACTAGAAGTTTTGCATACTAGTCAGGGATATAACACAGGATAAGACATGTGAATGAACTCGTACAGCATACATTACCTAATATAACCGATTGCAATACGTTGAGGCTATATTTGGATGTTGCAGGATTACACAAAAATCTCTCTATAATATGCAATAAATCATGCACTTTTCGCTACCAGAAGAAAAACAACAGTTAAATCTACAAGTAAGTTTATAAAATTTATTTGACGTTCACTGACAGCAGCAAATCAAAGTAAAAAAAGAAAGCCAAACCAACAAGCTGATATAAGAAAAAAATCGACACAATCAGTGCAACAAGAAGAAAAAAAAAGTATGAAAATGTGCAAACCAAAATCACTTGAACATTCATACATAGACTTACATGTATGTATATCGGTAAGTATAACCATCTAGGCCGCGTAAATCGAATATTTATTTATGCGCCTGTCTGTTGGGGTGTGAAACTTTCAAGTTAATTCCAATTGACAAGCAGATGAGATCGACCATAAATTACAAATAAGTACAACAAACATATAACCATAATAATAATAACAATAATAAAAGCCACATAGTAAAATGTATAAAAAAACAATTTTAAAATAGCCGAACAAAGGAAATCTATGTACATCAGAAGGTATTTTTCAACTGAAATGCCAATAAAAGGATGACCAATTGAATGCAACTCAAACAAGTTGTGACCTCCGTTCGACCAAATATGAAACAGATGTGTTTTTGTTTGTACCGACAGATTTTATATTGACGACATAACTCATACAATTCTCAGAGAATTCATTACCTCACTCAAATCTCAAGTGCTTATGGGTCTTCGTGTAGTGGTTTCAGCAATGCAAAAAAGGAATGAAAGAACCAGATCCAGAAATCCACGCATATCGAAAAAATGTTTAGCTGAGTAAGATTAAACGGGGTCTTTCAACATCGTACCGAGTTGATATCAAGTACACTATGAATAGCCAATAAACGAATACTTGTGCTGAGCTAAAGGGAGAATGCGAAAAATAAAACTCCATGAAGTTATATATATGAAAACTTAAGAAAAAAAAAAAAACATTGTTGATTGGTTGCCTGAAAGTGAATGCTGAGGAGCTGACCACAAGCGGCCACAATAAAGCCATTGAGTAGGCTCATGGCGCTTTAACACGGATCACAACTTTACGCTTTTGCGAACATTGCGTTCGATTTAATTATTTCATCCCAACACGTGTGCCCACCTTCGTAAGTCTGGAAATATGATTATCACGAGAGGTATAACGTCTGTGAAGATAATACCTCATGGGTAGAAGCGCCGTCAATAAATACACTGAAATACTAAGCTCTCTTTTGCTAATGCAAGCAACAGTTTGACCTCCCCACACTACACGCTGCACCACAATGATTTAGTGAGACGGAAGTGTTTCGGGTTTTTCTCCGTGGTTCACAGCTTTAAACTATACTTGAAGGCGCTGAAAGGCAGTCGATGATGACAGATTTTCTAGTACCGCCAGCGCAAGCCAGCTCGTCCGCTTTTTCATTGTATTTTACATCCGTGTGATCTGAAACCCAAGTTATATTCATTCTGTCTTCCCGCGATAGTCTGTTGATTGTCTCTTTGCATTTTGTATTCACTCATTCGGACTTTGTTTTGACACAGTTATTTACCTAAATTGTCGCTTGGCTGGCTAGGCAACCCAGTTGATTTCCCTATTAAAGTGGTTATTTATAGCACCTTCAGTAATGCCCAAAATCTCTGCTTGGAGAACTGAGATGTAGGCATTGAGTATGAAGCTACCTTGGTTATTGTGATGGCCACATAAGAACCTTGCTCCTGTGGCTGCCTGACTTTTAGGTCCATCCGCATAGACGCTGATAACTTCACTAATACTGGTCGACTTGCCTTCCGCCCATTTTTCTCTACTATAGAAGTAGTAGTTAGGAGGCATCCGGCGGAAGGTTTCTGTTTCTCTGCCATGACCTTCACAATTAGGGGTCTGGGCGCAATTGTTGTTGTTGATTTCAATTAAGATAGCGACCAGCTCGTTAATAATGCCGAAAGAGCTAAGACAAACAAAGTAGGCATTCTATGAATGAAATTTGTTGCCGTTGGTTGGTGTTAGGATAGACTCTGAAGCCGAATATTTCCATTCACTGTTATGAATACGCTTCAGCGATTCTTAACATATCGCGGATTTCTAAACATGTTGATAAAAGGGAAGACTGATTTCATTAACCGTTCTATCTATAAGTGTTGGCATATGGCTTGAGAAGCTCGCAAAAATTCGAATTCTGAAAAATTGTACGAAAAATTAAGGCAACCTGTTGAAGGTATAATTCTGTACCAACCAGAAAAGCGCAAATGAAACGTAATAAGTATGAACTCAAAGTAACGACGAAACTCGAACAGCAATTGCACGCTTAAAGAACAACGAAGCAATCGATGTACAAATAGTGGTTTAATACTCAGAAAATCCACTGTCTCATCCAAAGGTAAGTTATATTATCTTAAAGAAAGATTTTGAAGTACCCTTATCTAAATATTAATTTAAACCTGAGTCCGAATCTACTAAGGCAAGCAAAAAATCTTGGAATATGTGTATCCGTTCCTGACTAATACCTACTCTTTCCTGCAACGCTTGATCTTTTTAAGGGAAGAGGAGTATTGGAACTTGTTACGAAACGGTCTGGAAGTAATTTTGCTCCACCAGTTTTTAATGCCAAGTTTTTAATGCCAAGACAACACAATTTTGATTTCTTAGGTTATACACAACAATATTACCACATGGGCGCGTTAAATTGACTTGCCGATGTAGTTTAGTAATTCAAAACAAGAAAGGCAAAACTATTGTTTTCGGCTGTATCGTAATTTTCATACCTTCTGCGCAATTTTTTAAATTTAATTTTGAGTGTTGAAATATTCTATTCTGTGCTGATTTTTTTTGCACAGTGTAAAATTTACGGCTTTGGGATTAACACCATAGAGAATTCAATATTATTATCACCATAAACTGAAGCATTCGTGTAGAAAAAAAATCTTATAATTCTTTAAACTGGAACAAATTTATAATAACATTTCATGTTTGTGAATGGTATAAAACGAGGAATATGGAAATTTCGAAAATACAATATAATGTTGTGGTGTTTTCGGAAAACAAAAACAAATATCCATAAAATGAAAACAAAGCAATAATGATTTGTACGAGTATTATTTATTTTGAGGCAGAAATTAAATTTAGAACTTTCCTCATGGTAAGTACTAGTACGCAAGTACATATGTATATACGGGTATGTATGTGTGGATATACCAACGCATTATAGGTACTCGTCTGCTCATTGTACTGTGTTCGCCTCATTTACCCAATACGGTATGGGAGGCGCTATTGCGTTCATAATTATATACATAGATATGTATATACTTAACGATTAATATACAGTGGCGGACAAAAGTCTACATACACCCCCTGTTTTCGTTGAATTGAAGGTCCAAAAGTTTTATTGGAAAATTTAACGATACAGTTTAATTCAACTATTTTACCTTATCATAAAAACCCAACAAAAATATTTTTTAACATGAAATAGTAAAGCTATAACGAAAAAAAAGGTAAATCCTACATTGACAAAAGTCTACATACAGTACATAGATAACTTATCTTAGCGCAAAAACTTTATTGAATATCAGGTAACATGATCTTCTTAGTATTTAGTTAGTTCACCGTTCGCATCAGTCACCAGCTTGAAGCCGTCGTGGCATCGAAGCTACTAAATTTGTCAATTCTGAGGGAGTAATACTGTCCAAAGCTTCAATAAGACGTTCTTTGAGTAATGCTGAGCTGGAAATCTGATTTTTTCTAATTTTTCACTCAAAAATCTCCCAGACATGTTCAATAACATTCAACTCTGTTCTTTGAGATGGTGTGTGCAGTTACTTGGAGTATGATAAAGCAACCAATCCTTAACAATAGGGGCCGTGTGCTTTGAATCGTTATCCCCTTCAAAGATCCAGCCTGCCCGAAGCTCCAAGACGTCCACCAAAGGCTTCAGATTAGCTTCCAAAAATGACTTATATTTGAACCGATCCATATTACCCTCAATAAAAACAAGCTTTCCAACTCCAGATGCCGCAACCGCTCCCGAAACCATTACGTTGCCGCCATCACGCTTTACTGTTGGTACTATATTTTTGGAGTTAAGTGCAGTGTTTTCTTTTCTTCAAACTTTTGTTCTTCCATCGCTGTCGAATATATTGAACTTCGGTTCGTCAGTAAACAAGACTCTTTGCCAAAAATCCATTCCCTTGCCTAAATGTCCTTTAGCGAACCCCAAGCGAAGTTTACGATTTTTTCAAAAATAAGAAGCTTTTTACGTGGCGTCCTACTGTGGAAGCCGTTATCGTTCAGAGCTCTTCGAACTGTTCTTGGATGGACACAATTTCTTGGTGAGCTTGTGAGCAATTTTGGAGCCATAATTTTATGATTATCATTCACTTCCTTCAGAATATAGCTGATACTCTTCAAGTTTGCTTCTTCGTGCGGCCAACACGCGGCTTATTTTCGGTGGATCCATTTTTTTTAAGTTTTATTTTACAATTGTATGTACTGTTGGTCGACTTAAGTTTAAAAAATTTTATATTTCTCCATACGATTTCTTCTCTATTCTGTGCTGAATAACCAAGAATCATCCGACAATGGATATTTCTTTTCGTTGAGCCAATATTGATGCTAATATGTTTAAACCACAACTAAATTCAATACTAGCAAATAAGAAAACATAATTTAAAAAAAAAAAATGGTGAAAAGGGTACCTAAACGCCATAACAACGCAGCATATCGACATAACTGCTAATAAACCCGTGGTGTATGTAGACTTATGTCGAGGACATTTGTGCGCTTTTTCACCATAATTGTTTTATTTTATATTAGAGAATGGATTTGTTTTATTACATGTGATTAGAAAAGGATTTGAAATAAAACTGTATACCTACATTTTTCAGCAAAGTGATAGTACTTTCTACACAACGAATATAGGCGGTGTTTGTAGAATTTTGTCCGCTACTGTATGTAGGCATAAAAACAGGGTGGATTATATCTTTTTATGAGCATAGCATTAGCTTATCATTTTTCGATTATTTCAAGCAAATATTAGCTACAGTTGAATATCTTAAATGAAATAAAAAATTTAAAAAAAGAATACATCAAGTATAAAAATAAATAAATAAAAATTAAAAAAATAAAATGAAACTAAAAAAATAAAATTAAATTAAATATACCAAAAAGTTAAAAAAGTTATTATTTTATAGAGAAAAAAATAAAACCAAAAGCTAAAGTATATTAAAAAATTAAATTTAAAGATAAAATTGAGACAAATAAAATGAAATAAAAAAATAAAATAAAAGATTATAAAAAAATAAAAAATAAATAAAATAATATAAAATAAAATAAAATAATATAAAATAAAATAATATAAAATAATTTAAAAAAATATATAATAAGAAAATTAAATTAAATTAAATTAAAAAAACAAAAATAAAATTGAATAAAATAAAATGAAAAAGAACAAAAAATAAAATAAAAAAATAAAAATTTAATTTTTCTTATACCACAAAATGAAATTAACTAAGCAAAAACTAACAAACAAAAAATTAAAAACCGAAATTTTTTTAAATAATAAAATTAAATAACATGAAATAAAATAATATAAAATTAAATAGCAAATATATATAAAATAAAATTAAAAAAATAAAAAAAAAAAATAAAAATAAAAAGAAAAAAATGAAATATAAAAAGTGAAGTATAAATTGGTATAAAGTTTGGTATAAATCATATTAAATTAAATAAATACCACAAAATGAAATTAAATAAACAAAAACTAACAAAAAATAAATAAAATAAAAAAAAAACGGATTTTATTTTAAAATAAAATAAAGTAAATTAAAATTAATTAAACTAAATTAAAATTATGAAATTAAGGAATAAGCTAAAACGAAATAAACCAAAATATTAAATTAAAAATATAATATAAAAATATTACAAAAAAGATATTATTATTTCACGCTCTCAGATGATTTTTTGGCGGATTTTCGACCGAAAGCCTCACATCTGAGCAAATCGGTTGTATAATATAGTGCTAAAATTTCGGGGATTTTCAGTACAAATATTTATTTTAATTTACTTCTCTAGAATACCAACTATCATGCTCCTAGATGCTTTTTTCACTAAGTTTCGACCATAACCTCACATCTGAACCAATCCGTATACGGGAGCTATGTTTTATAATCGTCCGATTTCGATGATTTTCAGAATAAATATGCAATTGATTATCTCAAAAAAATTCTAAATATATACTATAAAACTGGTGACAGTACTACTTCGCAGAACTGACTTACACAAACGAAAAAGTTATACTTATGTAGTTAGTCAACCAGCCATAAAGACTTTACTTTCATAAGGCCGAAAGTCAGTGGTGATTTCACTATATAAGAAGGCGATCCAAAAATTGCCAGAAAAATAAATGCCCATTTTTAAGCTAAAGATGGAGTCCCTTCAGAATAGTACATAAGTATAGACTTGCTAGTTCCTCTCAGAGAAGTGCAAGGTAAACAACAAAAATGCTTTTGCATCGCCAAGTTAATAGACTTTGATCAACATATAACGTCAGAAGGATCTAAATCTCCAGAATGCTAGTAACACTATCAAAGAGGTTGTTCACACTTGATGATTAAAAGCTTGAAAATCCTCAATCAGCATTCCACAAATGGTCAAACCAATTATTTAAATTTGCAAAGATCCTCAATCAGTATTCCACAAATGGTCAAACCAATTATTTAAATTTGCAAAGAGAACAGCAATACTCTTCAAACTAGAGACACAATAATATGTGACACAATAATTTAATATAAAATCAAATAAATAAAATTTATTTTATCTAATGTTTATTTGAATCTCAAAACCTGCCTACCCTGTACGAGTATTTCATGTGTCGCAAATCACTTTAATGAAAGCTACATATGTCGCTTTCCGCGCTTTTCTACTGCCAGCAATATAGGAAAATTGTTTTCCATTGCTGCATGTTGCAAAAGATGCAACAAAAATACATAAATTAACAAAAACAATAACAACATAAAAATAGATTAAGAAAAAAATCACTACGCGACGAGTTGGGTTGTGTGAGCAAGCAGAGAACAAACTCAATGACTTTTCCTACATCATTGTACAGCAAGTCAAGGCGAAATTGTGTACAGCGATACAAATTTACTTATAATAATCAAAATATATATATGAGAATATGAGTACACTGGAGCTCAAGTATATAACCATTCCTTTAATTTTATATGTTACAAAGCAGTTAAAAATAAATTCTTTAAAGCAATATCGGAACGATTTTAGTTTCTCAATTTAGCATTAAGGATGGAAAATATTTTTTAAAGTTATATAAAAAAAATTTGAAGCTTTAAGCTAATTTAAAAAATTTAAAATATTTTTTTTTTGTAAATTAAATGTTAAAATTTTGTATAAAACACTTAAATTTAAAGACATGTACTTATGTATGTATGTATGTATATTAATACTATTGAATTTGCATTAAATTGCATTTAAATGAAAGTAATATTTTGACTAAAATACCACCGGGGCATACATATTTCGGCTCCGTCTGACGCTGAAACGGCAATCATTCGCCGCACGTCTGCCAATATTTTCCACACTCCCGCCAGCACATAAACACACACATACAAATTACATACAAGTATGTCTGAAATACATTAGAGTTTATTTTTGAAAATGGTTTCTTCTCATTTTTGTGAGTTCTACGAAAACACGATCGGCTATTAGTTAAGCTGTCTGTGCTTATGTGTGTATGGAAATTGAAAAATTTGGATAGCGAGCGTGTAGGCAAAAACGGCTGAGGAGCAAGTGGCGAGAGGCATGGAACGGCAGTTAGTTGTTGTTATTGTTCTAATGTGTTTCTATTTTGGTTTCATTTTTCTTTTTTTTTTTTTATCTGTGCAACTCGTACACACACATCCAACTTTCCCGCTTTCGCTGCAGGCTTTTCAATGGATCTGCATCTATTAATTGACGAAAAACCGTCGCCAGCGCAATAGAGGTGTCCTCTTCGGCATTCAACTTTTTTTTCTAGGTTTTTGCTTTAATTTTTTGTTCTCTTCGCTTTCAGCAAGTTTTTCTGTGTTGTTTAACCAACGTTTTCGACGTGTTTCCAATCGTTTCCCGCAGGCAACGTTTGTTGCACAGCGCCGTTTTGTGTTCTAACGAAATTCCAATTTAGTTTTCGGGAAAATCATTTAAACAAAAACAACCAAAAAGAAGGAAAAGAGCTTGTCGGCAGCGACAATTGAAAGCTTTGATCGCTGACAATTGCTACTAGTTTAACAACACGTTTCGCACACCCAAGATTTAAACAAACCCACATATGTACATATGTATGTTAACTCTTACACAGTATTTAGAATTTGACAGTGGATGTGTGGAATTTCATTTCAGGGGGTATTAGTTGTATGTTCAGATACATATGCCTCTTTCCCTATTTTATACATTTTAACAAGACATTTTTACTACGAGGTAGTCGGTTAAGTACTTGGTATTAACTTGCGATGGCTTTTAGAAAAATCTACAAGCTACAAACTGCTTTTCCATTTTTTCGTATTCCTCCGATATAGGTTAATGTAGGAATATCTCTTAGGCCGCCAAACTGGCCTATGCATAAATCATTGAGGATTACATTCCAATTCACTTGGTAGTCTTACCAATGTGTGAAGATAGCAAAACAGAGCAATAGACGAATCTTTGCATCCGCTATTCCGTTTAAGCCTCTAAAGTTTGCTGCCCGTAGAGACCTCAAGCTGGACCTCTAGCGGTACAACTCCTGCAGAAGTCGAAAACTCATCATTCTAAATATTTCCTTAATTTTTTTTTTTATCAAGATAAGCTTTGTCGACCTACTTTTATTCCATATCGGCTACATTGCCCTAGTCACATTGCAACAATTGAGATTCATCTATCTGTCCCTGTTGTTTATTTTTTACCCTTCGAGTCTGCATATGCTGGAGCTACAATAGCCCATTGATTTCTATCTGGAATAACCACCGTTTGGTCCTTCGTGAAGTCAGAGATGGTTACGTAGAATTGTGGTTTATTAACTTTCACTTAGACACCTTCTGTAGTCTTACGGGAGCGCAAGCTGTATTATGCATTCCTATAATGTCAATGGGCAGTAGATCCAAGTACATAGCCTCAGTAGGTGTGGTCCATAATGCTTCACTAATACATATGAGTGCTGTCCTCCGCACTCTATGGAATTTACAGCTGGTTGATGGAGTCAAAAGCTCTGAAGCATTGCATTTCCCAGTAAAGAGAACATTCTCCTATTTTTTTTTTAGGTTAATGCTCAAGACAACGTCATTAGTTCACTTTTCTATCCACCTTAGTCCGCCCTATGTGACAACACACAAAAGTTGGGAGATTTTTTCCATCCATCATAACTGGCAGATAAACCACATACGCTATGAGTCTACATCACCCTCTTCTCAATGCCTCTCAATTGCTTTATTGCCAAAATCCATAGAAAAGTTTCCACCTTGAAGGGTTCCACCCCTGATATGTAACTTCTTTTGCTTGAATGGATATCCCGTTGACATAAGTTTTGAGTCATGTTTGAGTAAACTAGTAAATGTGTTACGGAGATGCTAAGAAAAGCGTGAACACGTATGGCGAGCGGAGCTTGAGAGGAGAGATATAATAAGTTTTTTAAGTGGAAAAAATTAAGATATCGAGGAGCGGTCTCCTATAAAGGCATTCAGTTTTCCCTATACTTGTATTTCTTCTCCAGCGTGCACTTTTGAATTTAAAAAGAGGTTAAAGTGGTATTGAAATAATATACCGAGCATAAATTAGTAATAGCTCTGCAGTGCCGAAGCAAATCTGAAACAGATGCAATTGCGATGAGATGGAATAACGATACTGCGTCGAAGAAAAGAAGATATATGGAAAATATAATATTCTGGTCTATATTAAAATCTTCTGGTATATAATAATATCTTGAAACTTGATATCTTATTATAGTAATTTAGCAATACAAAATCGGATTTAATTAAGGACTTACATTTCGTCGACTCTTTTGGTCCTCACGATATGAATGCGAATGCGATGGCTTAAGTTTAACCGAAATATTACTTCATACAGGAAGCTAATAGCAAAATAATAAAAAAATTCAAAAACGCATACATATAATTTTGGAAAAATCGTTTTCAAGTGCCCCATCCCCTCTCCTAATTATAATTTTTCTACCTCCTACCATAGACATATGTAGATGCACAAATAACATTACATATATATGAACCAAATGTATCTAAAATTTATTTTAAGCAAATATGGTGGATATATTGTACAGACATACATTTTTAACTACAATACTTTTATATATGTACATATGTTTGTAGTTGCCTGTGTACAATTTTTTCGGGTTCGCCGTCAAAGATCGTCGTTCGCCCGAATATTTCCGTTACGCCCCTCAATCTGTGCCTCCAACTCAACTCACTACGAATCATTTCATTCAGAATACTAGATGAAATTTATGATTTTTTCATTATATTTTCTAGCATATATGCGATATACCGTCAGTTGAGAGAACGGCAGCTAATGAAATCGATGAAAATTTAAATATTAAAATAAAAAGCCGTGAAGAAGAGAAGATAAAAAATTTATAAAAAAAAATACTAAATTAAAGTAAATTATAATACATCGCAGATTCATAAAAATTCTGAAATGTGAAATGTGAATTGGAAATTTTCGCTCATATTAGCGGCGTAATAATTGCACGCCAGCAACAGGCGAATAAACGTCAGTGGTGACCAAAAGAACAGAAGCAAAAAAAAATTCGCTTAATGCGTTTTTTTTTATTTAAATATTTTTGCTTTACTCTTTTAATTTATTTCCCTTTTATTTTCTTTTTGAAAAATAATAAACATAAAAGTGTAAAATCTGCTGCCGCTGCTACTGTCGCCGTCGCTGCCTCCGGTGGCGCGACTGCTGGTTTGTACTGTTGAAAACTTAAAGCGAACGAAGACGAATGTGTTTCAGCTGTGTTTTGGACTGTTCTGCAAATTTTAATTGAATTATATCGAACACGAAAAGCGTACAAATCGTTCGCTTATTGTTCATCAGCAAAAAAATATCCAATTCGCAAGCAATTAAGCGAAGAAAAAATTTCTGTAATAAAAAATTGAATGATTTTTATTTATATAAAATATTTTTTTTTTAATTGATTTGCGCGCAAAAATCGGTGCTCAGAAAACACACGAAAACCAGATGATAATTTGACGATGATAAATGTCAGTGAAAAAATTATATAAATTACAAAAACAAAAAGTGTGCCGCAAGGTGTGAAATTCCACTAAATGTGAACGACCCAAAAAAAAACAAGAAGAAATTAATTGAGAAAGCAAAGTGAATGGAAAAAAATTGCTTGTATGTTAACACACGCGGAATGTTTTGGAATGAAGAAATAAATAACAAAAAATAGTGTCCTTAAAAAAACACATATTTGCTAAATAGTTTTATTTAAATAAATAATAATATAATTATAAATAAACTAAGTGAATATAAAAGATAATTAATCAATAAACAAAATAGACTTAAAACGCAGGCAAAAAATGCAATGCGAGTACGATGATGTTTAAAAATTTCATAAACGTATTTGTAAATTTATGGGTTATTCTTTTTAAAAACGACGTAAAAATTAAAAAAAAAAAAATAATTTAAGTAAAAAAAATAAAATAAAAACACAAATAAAAAAATAAAAAATAATTAAAATAAACTAAAACAAAATAAAATAAAGTAAAACAAAGTAAAATAATATAAAATAAAATATAACAGCATTAAATAATGTAAAATAAAATAAAATTAATGCAGCAAAACAAGATAAAACAGCAAAAAAATTAAAAGTACAA
This sequence comes from Neoceratitis asiatica, assembly GCA_030068015.2. NCBI lineage: Eukaryota > Metazoa > Arthropoda > Insecta > Diptera > Tephritidae > Neoceratitis > Neoceratitis asiatica. The sequence continues at coordinate 37,724,464 of CM061528.1, forward strand.
TAAAAAAAAATTAAAAAATTAAAAAATAAGAAAAAATTAATTAATTATTTAAAAAATAGAATTAAATTTAATTATATAAAGTAGGTAATAAATTAAGTAATATAAAGTAAGATAACGTAAAACATATTGAAATAAAATAAAGCAAAATAAATTAATAAAGTAAAATAGAATATAATTAAATAGAATGAATTACAATAAAACAAAATGAAATATCAAAAAAAAATATATATATATATATAAGAAAAAAAAAAACATATAATAAAGAAAATAAAATAAAATTAAATGAATTAAAGAGAATTACAAAGAAATAAAATAAAACCACATAAGACAATTAAATAAAAAAAGAAATAAATAGATAAAATAAATTAAAAAAAAGAAATTAATTAATTAATTAATTTAAAATAAATAAATAAATTGAAAGAAAATAATTTAAAATAAAATAGACTAAATATAATAAATTTCAAATAAGTTATATAAAATAAAATATAATAATATAGTATAAAATAATAAAACAAAAGTGAAAAAAATAATAATATAATATAAAACATAATAAAATATTATACAGTAAAAAAAAAATAAATAAAATAAACTCAAAATAAAAATAGATATAATAAAATAAAATAATTTAAAATGAAATAAACAAAAGTAAGAAATTTTTTTTTTAAAAATTGAAAAATATAAAATAAACAAATGAAATAAATCAATTAAAAAAGGAAAAATATAGAAAAAAAAATTAAAAATTAAAAAAATAAAATCAAATTAAATAAAATGAAATAAATGAAATAAATAAATAACAAAAATTTAATAAAATAAATTCGAGCAAGATCTTGTTTTTGTTTTAAGATTAAGAGTACTGCTTAAATTAAAATTTTAACATTTAATATCTTTAATTTTTTTATATACATATATATTTTTTATTCAAGTGATATTCGAAAAATTATCGAAAGAAGTTAAAACTAAATATAAAAAAGTAAAATTCAAATATTATATGCAAAATTTCGCAAACAAGCAAATAAGCAAAAATACAACAAAACAGTGTATACACATATGCATACATATGTATATGTACATCTGTATATGTATATTGCTGATTCCCCCGCCGTACGTCAATACAGGAAATACTTGTATAAAACTACTTGTACAGAGCACAAAATTGTTTATGTAATCTATTTAAAGCAACAACAATATAGTGAAGATAAAAATTTGTTTTCAGGAAGAATTTTTCTGTGCGATCTACATACAAGATACAAGATATTTAGAATATTGTATGCGAGTGCGTTAAAATTAGAAGTTCAAATTCACTGAAAAAAAAAACAACAAAGCAGAGCGAAGGTAAAGGCATAAGGGAAAGAAAAAAGAGAAATTTTAAATATAACAAAGTTAAAAAAAAACGAGCACAGAAAACCCAAAACCACAAAATCAGCATGTGAGACAAACAAAAAATAGAAAAATAGAAATATAGAAAAATATACAGCAACAAAAATCGCTCAATGCGGCAACAAGTACTTGTGCTGTGTTTATGTGTTTTTAGTGAAAAAAAAAGATTTAAGTGAAAATAATTCTTAGTTAGAGTATTTTTTTTTTTTAATTTTAAAATTCATTTTACGTGTTTTTGCAGCAAACCCAAAGAGTGATATACCAAAACAATTAATAAAACCCCAAAATAATTTTTACTAAAATACTAATTTAAACAGTGTTTTGAAAAATAAAAAATAACTTGAAAACTGTGTTAAAATGTCGGAAGTTGAAAGTGCCGTTAATCCCGCTACCAACGCTGAGGCTGAGCAAGAGCCCAAAACCACCACTCAAACTGTGGACGACGACGAGGACATGAAGGAGGAGGTTACCGCCGAAATCGAGAAAATGGTTACCGAAACTGTCGATGAGGATGGCGATGTGGTCGAAGAGACTACCGAGGTTAAACGTAAGACCATCAAACGCACCATGAAAATTACTGAGGTGAGTTTTATTAGAGGCGTAAATAGATTTTGAGTATCTTTTGCGTTTAGAATTTAGAAAGGCATTATAAATTATTAAATTATTCGGAGTTAGCTAAGAAACAATTTTAAGACAATTTTCGGGAATAAAATTTTTTGCACAAATCTGATAAACTGTTCATAAATAGACAAGTCATAAAATATTATACAAATATTTACATTTTATTTTTATTAGAACCAAATGCAATATTAATTTATTTAATATTTACGATTTTAAAAACAGAATCTTTGTTTATAATAAAAATAAATAAATAAATAAAATAATATGAAATAAATAATTAAAAGTTGGGCGTTGGCGAACTGCTGTGAGCAAATTTTTACTGCCAACAAGATTTACGCGCATGATTTGCTATGACGCGGTTTTGCCGCTTTGAACGCATTGAATGGCTGTGTTGGTTGCGCATAAATCTTACCGAAATGTATTGTTGTTCGTAGATTTTAAATTTTTTTCCACTGCATACGCATAAACTAGATATGAAATGTAGACGCGATTCAAAACAGAATTTTTTTCGTGTTAATAAACAAAGCAAAAAGTGAAAAGCAATTTTTTGGCAACAGAGACTATTTGATAATTTTTTTTTCGGCTGCTTTAGAGCGGAAAAATGCTACTGATCGCATTTCGCATTAAAATAAACAGCTGTCTCTGGGCTAATTGGATTACATAGCGATTAACTAGAACGATGCAGTTTCCGCGAAATATGCCGTTCAAAAAGATGTAAAATTTTAGCAAAAAATATAGTAATCAGGGAATTATTAAATACGATACTAAAATGACTGATTAAGTGTTAGAAATATTGCATTTAATGTTAGAAATGCGATGCTCTTTTATAAATGGAAATATATAAATCCGCAGCTTTATATTCAATTTGTCTTATGCTCATTTCTAACTACAGCAGTCAGGCACTAGCTGAAACATTACGCCGCCGATTGTTGATTTAATTTGATCGAAAACCACACCTTCTTTACATTTTAAGCTAACTTGAAGTTTAACCTTTTATTTCTTTATAATCCTTCCACTTACGCGATCATAGCCGAGCCAACAACAAGTCGCCAGTCTTTTCTCCTATTCAACTTTTGACTTCTTGAATATATTTTTCTATTATTCTACTGCTTTGAATACTTTCAAATCTGGAGTGCTGTTATTCATCCGAAAACATGGCCTAGCCAGCGTTCCCGCTGTCGCTTAATTTGCTAAGCTATGACAATGTTGCAGTCTATATCCGTACTGCACATTGTTCCATCGTCTGTGGAAATCCCTTTCTCTCGAAAATTCCATCTGGAAATCCCTTTCTCTCTAAAACTCCGATAATCGACTCATCGGATGTTATCAGCGTCTACGTTTCTGCACCATATACTAGTAGTAGGTCTTTGGTCACCACCAAACCGATTTGCTTAATCGGTCTATATAATACCGAAAGAAGTAATAACGCGGTTGTTGATGATTTCAATACCATCGATTATTGTACGAATTTAAAAAAAATTGTACTTTGTTTGATTAACTTTGCAGCTGATTTTACTATCATAAGCATTAAATTAAAGAAGTAAAACAATAAAAATTCACCTTGTCTGAAATCTCGTATATATCGCATGTCTCCGAGAGGTCGTTCCCGATCCAGATGAAGTTTATGGTGTTGCTAAGCGTCAATTAGTACAAGCTTTGCAGAGATATTAAATTCAGACATAGCGGCGTAAAGGTATCTCCTTCTCGTGTTGTCGAAGGCTGGTTTTAAAATCGGTAAATAGGTAATAACTGTAGATCTTTTTTTCACGGTTTTTCGAAGATTTGACGCATGATGAATTTCTGATTAATGCTGAATTTGCTAAGTCTCAAGTCACACCGTTGTAGTCCTATCAGTTCGTTGACGTTGGACTTTAGTCATTCTATAGAACATTTCGAAAATTTCTTAAGTACAGTTAACATATAACAAAACTTTCGAAATATTTAACTTTGGTAGGCCGATAAGAACTCTGACACTCTAGTAGAAATTGAGACGCGCCGCTTAGACAGAGAAACGATGCTTGGGCTCGTTTTGAGGTAGATTCAATCTCCACGATCACCGTGTTTAATGAAGTTTTCCTGAATTTTTTTCCTTCCCATCAAAGACCATTTAGCTCAAAGCCCGCCTGCATCTTTTTGGAAATCGCTTAAAAGCTCTTTCTTAGTATATACTTTTGAAAATGGTAAAGACCTTGAAGATTACCCACCATTTCCGATGCTATTAATGACATTCTAGGACTCCATGGGATCATCTCCAGCTGCGTTTTAGATTTATAGGTCTTAACCTTGACTTTGGTGTATCTGTAATTAATTTCTCCGCCACTTTTCAAGCATGATATGCATCGTGGCCCCCTTCGTCTCCACGCCAGGTTCTTCCTCAATAGTTTTCATTAACTTCCATTCCTCCATTGGCAGATTTGGATAGGAGGCACGTATTAGTGGAATTATATGGTCTGGTATTGGCAATATAGCTGGTATTCAGACCATTTCTCTTATACGAAATGGAATATTTTCTTATCCACTGTTATCAACTTGGCTCCGGGATACACTTCTCTAACTTTAGCAATCGCGGCTTTGTCAAGTTTTTATATTGATTTGCTTGTATTCGTGTATGATGGTGGCGGGCCCGAATTGCTTAGTTACACATCCAGCACCACATTCGTCACAGCAACTTTTACCAATTTATATTAGTCGTTGGGAATTTTTCATTCGGGATCACCCTCATCCAGTACTCAAATGAAAAAGCGGTTTCGGGTCACACCAACAATTGATTTGTTGGGTATCTCCGCATACCTAACTCTCGCTGGGTCATCGACCGTGAAACCTGACCATTTCTTACCCAAAGTACTCTGCCAGCAAACATACCTTTTGCATCACCTTCCTCGCATATGTAGTTAATTTCTTGGACCTAAGCTTTGTTGGGTATCTCCGCATACCTAACTCTCGCTGGGTCATCGACCGTGAAACCTGACCATTTCTTACCCAAAGTACTCTGCCAGCAAACATACCTTTTGCATCACCTTCCTCGCATATGTAGTTAATTTCTTGGACCTAAGCTTTGCTTCAGCCCAAGAGCTAGTACAAACCTTTGCATTCAGACCAAATGTGCTCCCGTCTTTGTGCTGGCTTGTAGAAAACGCTACTCTCTTCTCGGAACAACTAGTTCTTTCCGGCTTCATCGAAGGAGGACCAGACCCATCTTTGCTATTTTTTTTTAATAATTATACATAGATGGTTCCACGAGTGTAGGGAAAACATAATTCTGTTTCTCGTAGCCTATATCAATGCATCAGATATGACAGGTACACTACAATCAGGCAGTTTGCAGTTAAAATAAAGGAATTGATCTCCAATTACGGCTAATGTTTCTCCTATACTTTTCCAATGTATTTTGATGTACTGAACGTGTGAATCTGTTGTCTCTATCACGTCAGGATTTTTTAAACCTCAGAAAACATGGCGGATTTGGTAAGGCATACAATGTTTTGCAAAATATAACAGATTCCCTTCAAAATATGTAGATGTCTAGGGCTTTCTGAAGTCGCTAATAAAAATTTTGTAGAAAAATTTTCAAAATTCAGTTTTCAAAATTCGTTGAGATTTTTTTTGATTTCTATGAAAATTGGTATAGGAGAGTTTTTGCGGTCACTGATTACGAATCTGTAGTCAACGATAGAGTGTATTGTATGCAAGTTGTGAATTAAGTGCAACCGCCAATGATGGCATCTGCTGCAGTCGTACTAGTCTTGATGCGTCAAAACATCAAAATCTTCAGTAAAAACAATTTTCTTTCACCTCCTCGCGGTGTCGGCGGGCAACGCAGAAATTCTGTTATCTGACTAAGTTCCTGGATAAGCGGCTTTGATGCCGTTATGTGTAATTTACGGAAAGAAATTGATGATGAAATATGTAAAACATATGACTAATTTTTCAGTTTCAATATTGAGCAAAGTACCAACTTGGCTAAAGTTGCAAAATGATGCTTTCTCGTTGCAAAAAAAAATATATATATATAATAAGAATCCAAAATGCATCAAATTAAAAACGCCCTATGTAAAGAAGATTGCCACTTTTCCAAGGTTTAATTTTATCGAAATCGTGACTTCGTATATAGCAAAAATTTCACCAAAATTTGTCTCTTATAATTTTCACTAATACTAAGGGACTAATTAATGAATTGAAAGAAAATGTTCAAAATGCTTAGGATTGAACACTTTTCATAGATTCTTTTAAGCAAAGTATAAGGGCACTCTTACTCCACAATACGAGAATATGGAAGCTCTTTATGCGTCAGGTGCAAAGCTGTGACGATTTTGAAATCCTTGCTATCTGTGCTTGTTGGATAGTAGAGATTGCCAGAATTATTACGAGAAAGAGGATTGGTATGAAAGATAATTTTTTTGTTTTACTCCTGGAGCAAAAAACGTCATCCGTGAATCCTTAGTAGATACATCCTTCTCTTCATCTAAAGCTTGACGTAATGAAGTAATTCGTGAAAACTCTAGATGAAACTGGTAAGTGTTTTTTCAGTATCTTCAAATGAAATTCCCGAATAATTCTGAGGCCAAAATAAAATAAAGAGTATTCGATGAACCTCAAATTCGAGCATTATTTAAGAACTAAAGTTTTATTTCCAAAATAAGTTTCCAAGCAGTCGCACAAAACTTTTTGGAAAACAGAATGAGTCCACAGTCTAAGTTGTTAATAAAATTATTAAGGACTTCCAAAAACTGGGATACTTGATGAATTTAATATCACATTTTCTGTACTCTCATCTTGATAGTTTTCCTGGATAACTTTGTACACTTTAGTGAATAGCAAGGTGAACGTTTCCATCAAGGCATTAAAGTGATAGAAACTTGCTATCAGGGAAGATGAGACGAAAATATAATGGCAGATTTCTGTTGGAAGCTTAAGATAAATATTCCAAAAAAAAGTAAAGAAAATGTAAACGAAATCCTTTACAAAGGTCGCTTCAAGAAAATACGCGATACAGTACCAAGAGAGAAAATAGAAAAGAAAGAAGAAAGCTATTCTCATCTTAACTACTATATCAAACAGCTCTTTTGCTGCTGCACAAAATCCACCTTGGTTTTTGAGGCAAAAAATATTCTGACGTAATGGAGCCAAACGCACTTCAGATTCGTATTCAACGCAGCAAAATACATCCGCAAAGATTATTTTGATCTCCAGGTCAGACCACTTTTTCTGTGGCTGTGTTACTTTTATAAATTTTATAAATTTAGTGTGTCAATATATTTTCTTCTTATACTTTTTTCCTATAAAACTATTCAATGGTTATTTCACCAAAATAGAGAAAAAAAATAAAACAAATAAAAACGTATATATTTTGCAAAAAAAATGAGCTTAAACTTCAAATATCTTAATGGCAAGAATGCACCGTTGAAGGTCAAATATAAATTTATAATCCGAATGAATTCAACGAAATCAAATACATATTACATGTAGAGTAGACAAACAAAATTTAATTGATATTAAACTTAGCAAAAATAGTTGATTTGGTTTTGTTTTTTGTGTTTTTCCGACAGGGTGGATACTAGATTTATGTTGGAACGAATTTTCGTCATCCCTTGTCAATTTTGGTTTTGTAACAAACCGGTTTCGGCGAACCGCCATCTTCAAGCACTGACGTTCCAACATAAATTTAGCAAAAATACTTGTATTTATACTAACATACATACATACATATATGTAAGTAGATCTCTTCCAAAGGCATTCAAATTTAAAATGAAATAGCATTTAAAGACCAACGCAATGTTCCAAAAATTTAATCATCTATGTATTGTCTTTTACCCAGGCAATACGTAAAATATTTACATATTTTCTTACAACACTTACATTGATACACATGTACATATGTGCGTATATGGATCTGCGTAGCTTATATTGTGACATACAAAATGTTGCATTCACTGTTGCATTTCAACTAATTGCAATTAATTATTTTATTTGGTCAAATTTGCTAATTATAATTACTTGTACATTTCCGCTACCATTTTATGCGCACACATATGTACATATGTACATCCTCAAATGCATTTAATCACACACATGCATGCACATACCCATGCAGGCTTAAACTGTTGCCTACAGCGCCATCAAACTGATTTTGTGCAGGAAACAAATTCACTCAAATGCTTAAGGGGTGTGGAAGGTGCGTATATATACATACATATTGTCTAGGCAAATACATATATACGTAACGCACACTGTCAAATTCAATGTACAATTTGGCAATTTAATTGAAATTATACTGCCAGCGTTATTGCAATCAAATACAACAAGTTGCTCTTCTCTTCGGACTTTTGCGTAGCAAAGCAATTTTGAGGCCAAAATAATGTTGAAATTTTCCGCAATCAAATTGCCTACATTCAATAAAAAAAATTAAGCTTTTGTTTCATCTATAATATTGCATTGTTGCATGTATATATGTATGTTGCATTTACACATGTATATAAGTATGTATGTATGTATTTATGTATGTATGCATGTACGTATGAACTCGTATAAATTTGCTTCCGAAAGAAATCCTACGAAATTATGCCTGTTTATATTAAGAGAAAAAAAATATTTAAAATTTTGTCAGAAATAATATTACTGGCAGTTGTTTGGGTATATCAAAAAATACCACCCAACACTTGAATACATATCAAGATGCATACACATATGTATGTACATATGTATAAGCAAATATGCAATCTTTAAATTTGTGTGGAAAATGTGAAAAATAAAATGCAGCGAATTGTTTGTGTTTGTGTTTTTTTTCCAATATACTATGCATGTTTTTCATCTTTAAAAAGTTGCTGAAAAGCAATACGCCTACTCTATTTCGTAGGAATTAATTAATGTTTATATGGCTTTAGAATGTGCTGATTTTTAAGTAATTTTTCATTTGAAATTTTTTAATTTTTGGTGAGTTTTTATATTTGAACAAAATAAGTTTGCATGGTGTGTGAGAGTGAACCAAAAACTAACCTATCACATTTTTTGGGTTAAAACTAACATATGTACTGAGGAAACAATGTCCCTGCAAGACAGAATTTTTTGCACAATTTTTTTTTAATTTTACCTTAAAATGATCATAACTTGAAAAGAATCCGCCATGTAGAAAATTTCACCTTAATAGGTTCAAAATATGTATTTATTGTTAATCGATTTCAGAATATGATTTGGTCGAAAAAAATTGAGGAATATGAAACGTAGTTTTTTGAAAACAAAAAAAAAACAAGGTTTTTTTTTTTTAAATATTTTGTATTAATTTTATTTATTACATCTATAGCAACAATGACAATACAACCCAGTGGATTAGCTTTCCAGTAATATAAATTGAAATCGATCAACTATTAACTTAGTTAAGCCATACTTTATAAGGCTACGTTCATGACTTTTTCAGTTTTAGCCATGAACATAACTTTTAGTATAAATCCATATGATCACTTTCAGCCAAATTGAAGATCATCGCGCAAAAAATCAGCATTTTTTATACGTTTAATATACTTATATTACACCTCTTAAGCACTTCGATCACCTGCCTGATCACATATAGTATTAACTATGTATATTTTTACTCTAGTTCAAGACCCGGGTGTTAGTTGTGTTGTTTACGGTAACCTAAAATATTCATCTCGTCCAAAATTTGGAATCAATTCGCAAACGTTTTTGTGCCATTATTTTTTACAACTTTCTACGTGGATTAACTCAGTAACAGTGCATGAATGAACTTAATTAAATTTTTGGCGATGAAGCTCCAATAAGTGCTTATCGATGGTAAGCTGAATTCACGAAATTCGTCATAGATCACTCCAAAATCACTCGTCCAAAAAAAAAAGGTTTTCGTTCCGGAAACTATTGATGCTGGGCGCAAACTGATATCGTGAGATTGAGACAACTATAGGCATTAGTGAGACCAGCATACAATCAGTATTGCATGACCATTTGATTGTAAGAAAATGTTTCACGTTGGAGCCGACACAATTTGTTAATCGCTCAAAAAAGGGGTCGTGTTAATCTGAACAGAGAAATATTAAAAAATACGATGGAAGTTCGAAACACGTCTATGACATAGTGAGAGGTGATGAATCGTGGATTTACGCGTAAACAGCAGTCGACTATATGGGTCCTTCAAGATGAACCGAATCAACAATCTTTTTTGAAAAAAATGAACATGCTGCAACCGTCGCACGAGAACAACGTAGAACAGTAAATTCTGAGTAGTACACAACCATTTCTTTGCCAGTTTTCGTTCAAGAAAGCAGAAAAACAAACCGCCGAAGATGGATAACTCTTCACCACGACAATGCCAGCTCTAAAACCATAAAACTGAAACAATTGCATTTTTGAGCACTCAAAACATCGATCAGATGAGTCATCCATCCTTGACTTGACACCAAATGACTTCTTTTTATTCTCATACGAAAAAAAATTAGAGCTCAATCGACACCTGACGAGGTAGTTGGTGTGTTCAGAACGCATGTTCTGGAGATGTGACAATCAGAGTGGCAAAAGTGCTTTGACAATTGTTTCAAACGCATGCAAAAGTTCTTTATGTCCGTAAATCCTTTCTTGTGTGTGCTTTACTTCCATAAGAGAACTCTACCAAAGGGACACCCTCTTTAGCCAGTCCAACACCTATCCCTTTGCTTTCGGTTACCATATAACATCAGGCATTTGCTCAAACCATTCGCCTCTATTGTAAGTGATAGCAATAGTATAAGATCCGCATGACCTTATTTTCGGCAATCTAGACGCGTATAGCTGCAGATGGTGTTGTTTCGAGTGTCGAGAGTCGAGAGTCTCCAGCTTTTCCAGATTATATTATATTATATTTTTTTCGTTGCCTCCCACTGTACTAAAGCACCGTAGAAAATTATTGTCTTTACGATAAAGACGAAGATCCATTGCGACAGAGCAGGTGAAACACACCAGGTTCAGTCTACATTCTCTAACATGCGTATAGGGCTAACGTCTTCTTCAGTCGCTCATCTACATTTCGCCTAAGTAGTAAACTAAATAGGAGCCTGTCCCAGCTTTGCCTAGATCCATACTAGAGTTTTGTATTTCGTTGTGAATTGAACCAGATCTGATTTAGCAGTGTTAACTTTAAGTCTCTACTGAAACATACCATTTGTTATTAATTTCAAGTGCCTGATTCACGAGAGAACCAATGGTTGGCAAACAGATATTGCGCGCAATGAGTGAATACGTCATGCGCATAAGCTGTGTGACCGATGAAAAGTAAGCATGCGCAATTACATATAAAGTTCTTATCACTGGTTCTCTTAAAAATGTATCAACCATTAGCATGTGCCGGTAGAAAAATATCAACGCGTAACAAAAATAAAAGGTATTTCTGGTCTCTTAATTGGGATAGTGCGCCTGCACGGAAGGAGGTCAAGTCTTAAACTTACTCCTTTCAATTTTTGGAGATCAATTATGAGTTTGGCGACTTCAATAACAGGTTAGAAAGGGAAGGTGGATATCGTTGAAAGAGAAGTCGGAAACCTCAACGATCGGGATTGGTCAAGAGCAAACGCAAAAGTCAACTTCTTTTTCTGTCTCCGTATCAACAGATAGGGCTTAATAAATGTGCGATGTAGACAACCAACTTGTTTGCCTATGAAAAAATAAGGAAATGGCGAGATCTCATTTCCTTTTAAGGGATCAAATGAATTATGTCTTGTTCTCAGTTGATATTTCCAATTAGCGCAAAGTACAAAAAAAAAGAAAATTATGCAGTTATAGTCGTGTAAGCAAAAATTCCTTCTTGTTCCGTTGAAATATGTAAAAATGCTTTAAAACAAAAATCTTTTTAAAAGCTGAAAGTATGTGGCCAAAAATATAGCGGAAAAATAGAATGTTTTGTTATAATTTGAAAGAAATTAAAAAAAAAATCTATCACATTTTTAGAACAATTTTTTTTCTATGTAGAAAAAAGTAAATTTTCATTATTTGAAATATCTTGAAAATCGCAAATTTAGCATTTATTTGATAATTTCAAGGACAAGTTCGTTAAACTCTGCAATTGGCAGAGCTGTCGTTGAGCGAATATTTTTTTCTTTGAGTGTCAAGAAAAAATTTTGACCTCCTAAAATAAATAAATGGGAATGGAATTAATTGGCAAATGCTCAGCAAAAAAAAAAAAAACATTACTTAAAAAAATTTATTTTATTTTATAATTCGAAAATATTGTACAAGATATGAAAAGTGACTAAAGAGACTTATGTAATATATATAAAATGCAAATTTTATAATTACTTTTGTACTTAAAGCTCAGAAGAACATACATGTATATTACGCACAAAAATTTAATTGGGGAAAAAAAAATCGTAAATGCCATTCGCATAATATATTCATATTCTTTGTCCCTCTCAGGAAATTAATGTATACATAACATACTCGCACATACATATATACATGCTTAACATTTTTGGCATATTTTTTTATGTCATATTTTTTATTTTTTTATTTATTATTTTTTTGTTGTTGTTGTTATTAATCATTTACAAGAAATCAATTTTTTACCATTCATAAAAACAGATTAAATTCAACTCTTCTGTAATTGAAAAACTTTTGTCTTACGAAAATATGTATTTATGATTAATCTTATTTTTGGTGAGTAAAGTATTAACTTGTGGCTTTATTGAGTCAACTAGTTGCTTACTGACCGCAACTGAAATCGATGAAACAATTTAGTCGTTCACTAAGCCAAAAACAAATGTACTAACTCATATACATACGTTCAACTTTTACCCAATAAACATTTTTGTAAAATATCATGTCTAGCGATTTAGCTTAACTCTCTACTTCTCAATTGTTCTTTGCATAAAAAGAAATTATTTTTGATGTGGTTTTGCTTAAATTGAAATACTTGTTTGGTAAAAATTTGTATATTTTTCCGAAATCGTGTGGAAAAATTAACTGTTGTAGCAACATGTCCATTCTCGATGAAAATACTAAAGCAGTCTTCTCTCAGAGAGAAACAAAGTTGAGAGTTTTACAAATCTTCGTCCACCATATTGTGGCACATATACATTGAAATGTTCAAATCTATCAAAACGAGTTACTGTAGGCGGTAAAAAAGTCTGTTTTGCATTTGTATGATGTACCATCAAGTTCTCCTAGATAAGTATCAGAAAATATTATTGCTGTCTTATGCAACAGCCGAGTTTTTGAAGCGATGATTTTTTTTGTTATTTTTTTTTTTTTTTTTTTTTTTGTTTTTTTGCAAAAGATAGTCTTACCAAGTACGAACTTGGAGTTTCACAAATGACATTAGCAAAGGTTTCGCGCCAAACAATGCAAGTGAAAACAATTGTTTGGCGTTTCGGGTCATTCTAATTGCCCCAATTTTGAACAATCCGTTTTTGGAAACGAAACATAGCAATCTAATCTGGCACACAGCCATCACTCCACCCGCAGGTAACCATTGTTATTTCAATTAACATTTAATAAAGCATTTATATGAAATACTGATAATTTTGGATTCCTTTTTTTATTTAATTTCAATTCACATACAAACCTTCGGTGTATCCACCAAAAATACATACGCCTGAGATATGCCTGAGATTTGCCAGTTACTGTCCTAAAAAAAAAAAGAAAAAGACTCACAAGGAGCTTCTTCAAAATCTTTTAATTTTCTTCTTTATCTATATACTCATGATCATTTTCAAAACTTGTTTGATTTCTTGATTAGATAACGAAGATAATTTGTGTAATGTAGTTATCCTAGTATACCGCCAACAGTGTAACTTTTAATTCAGCGAAAATGCTGAGAAACATTTTCTTTTCTCGGTTATAACTTTTTGGAAAGTAAACAAGAGCAGTAAGACACAAATAAATTCTTATTTCAGCTACAGCAATGATAAATTTTTTTGTTTTGGAATTTTAATTTTTTCCACTCTACTGAAAATAATTATTTTGAAGGAATTCCAAAAGTTTTGTCAATTCAAATGACTATAACTGCTGCTGGAGGAACAATATAATATTGCACATAAATGAAGAATTGGTTTTTCGAAAATTCATGAAATAAGAAAAAAATTAAAACGCAAAAGAATCCAAAAATTCTAGTGCAATGTTTTTAGCTCGCCAAGAGGAGAGCTTGTTAAATAGAGGGTTAAAAAGTTTTACTCAAACGCTAATGTAAGTTTTTATTAAAAAAATTTTTAATATAAAATTTTGTTTAACATTAATAAGAAATTATTATTATTATTTTTTTAAATTTTTTAAAAGTGTCCCAAATGCAATAAAATGTTCCAAATATTGTAGCGCATCCACGAATACTCTTACTTAAAGAAAACAATTATTTTGAATAATCTTGAATTCAGTTAAAAGTAAGCAAATATAGTAAATACGTAGCAAGTGTGTATAGGAAATTAAGAGGTATGAAAATTAGAAAAAAAAATATTTATTATGCTAAATATATGGCCCTCTTTATTGTTAATTCACTTTTTCCTGAAACATGAGATGTGCGAGATTAAAATGGAATTGAAAACTCAATAGCAATATATTAGAAAATTGTTTATATTCATATAATATTTTCTGAAATGTATGAACAATTTAAACAATGTTTGTTGGCTAGTCAACACAATAACTCCCCAAAAAAGGAAAGGAAATTCAGAAAAACATGCATTTCAATTAATCAAGTAGGTTTATATAGGGGTTTCCAATAAGAGTGATATGATTTCTTAAAAAAGAAAACACACACACTAATTGTTAAGTAAATTCAAATGTTTTATTTTATTTAATGTGCAGTACAATCGATACAATTAAGTTTTGAATATAACATCATTCAAATAGCCTCCACGACTTCTTTGACAAGAACGAATTCGATGAACTCAATTTTTGAGCACTTTTTCCACAAAATCAAGTTGTATGTCATGAATAGCACGCTCAATATTGACTTTTAAAGTTTTAAGAGAGTCTGGTTTATTGCTAAAGACCAATGACTTTAAATAACCCCACAAGGAGTAGTCTAATGGTGTTAAATCACAATTTCTAGGAGACCATTCAATGTCACAATTTCTTGAAATAATCGAATCTCCAAACCTTTCTCGCTACAATCCGGTTATAGCACGTGCTGTGTGACACGTAGCCCCGTCTTGTTGGAATCAGATGTTGTTAAGATCAACTTCTTCCATTTCCATGGCCATAAAAAGTTGGTTATCATTGATCTATACCGTTCTCCATTGACAGTAACTGTGCTACCAGCTTCATCTCGAAAGAAGTACGGACTGATGATTCCACCAGACCAAAAACCACACCAATAATTTGTGGATTTTTTTCGCACCAGAATCGACATTTTTGTTTATTTACCGCGCCACTCAGATGAAAGTGAGCCTCATCGGAGAAGATGATTTTCTTAAAAGAG
The DNA here is from genome assembly GCA_030068015.2 of Neoceratitis asiatica. NCBI lineage: Eukaryota > Metazoa > Arthropoda > Insecta > Diptera > Tephritidae > Neoceratitis > Neoceratitis asiatica. The sequence continues at coordinate 37,739,846 of CM061528.1, forward strand.
TTTCAAATGCAGAACGATTATGTTAATAATAATATTGAATAATTTGTAAAGGTTGTTCCTGCGTATATCTTGTCATGATGAAATTGTAAACATTACTGAATGCAATGAGAGAAAAAAGACATATCATGGCGTATTAAAAATGGCCAAAACGACAATTAGAAATCATATCATCCCTATTGGAAAACCCTTTACACATATGTACATATGTGTACTCGTACATAGTACAAAATCAATTGTCTAAAAGTAATTGATTTGCATGGCAAATTTTGCAAATATTGACTGAGCTCAACAATTTATTTTGCTTAATAGATGACCGAGATAAATAGAAAGTTGCCGAAGTATACATAAATGAAGTTTAAGCAATAAAAATATGAAATAAAACTTAATAAAGGGGAGTGGTTTGATAAAACAGTGACTTTTTGAATAAAATGCATTTTTTCCAGCAAATAAGCATTTTCTCTCTCAATATAGTCTTCTTTTAGCTCCATACATTTAGTGCAGGGCTTTTCCATTTTTGTATTCCCTCCAAATAATAGGGATTTACCCGCGTGTGCATCCGTACATTGCCCTGAAAGCATAAATAGCAAAGGGCAGTTTTTGATTCCAATATTTTTGATGATCTGGTTGTAGCTATTCGGCTCAAATAGCCACTGCAAAAACTGCCAAAAATACTTTACATTTGCACCTCTTGTATTCCTCCAAGTAACAGTGAGGCGTTACATAAGTCTTACGTTGATAACATTGCAAGTCTTCACAATGATATTGGAGAACACCATCTATGTGTCGTTGGGATTTTAATCTAGGTAACATTACTTGGCCTTATTCAAGATAATAATATATTTCTAACTCCCTCTAATTTCAGTTATAATCTTGAGCTTTATGTTGATGAATATTGGAACGAGTTCCCGTCATCCCTTGTCAAATTTGGTTTGGAGACAAACCGGTTTCGGCGTTCTGCCATCTTCGTTCTCCGAACGATCAACGACACTGAAGATGGCAGAACACCGAAACCGGTTTGTCTCCAAACCAAATTTGACAAGGGACGACGGGAATTCGTTCCAATATTCATCAACTTTTCACCCTGTCGGAGAATCAACTGAACAAAACCAATCTTTATGTTATTGATAATTTCATAGATAGTGAACTAGTCCAGGTATAGCTTGAATCGTTTTTCTGATCTTATTTTTCACATTGATAAACCAGGTATATAAATTGTTTGTTTTGATGGTCGAGTTTTTAGAGTTCTTTAGCAGCTCTGAAACTTAGATAATTTATTTTTGAAGGTTGATTGGGATGATGTCTTTGGCAAAGATAATGTTGCTGGCTGTTTCAATTTGTTCAAAAACAATCTTTTACCTATTTCTGGACCTAAAACCTACACAGTTCCCTCGTCTTGAGAACATAAGAAAAATGTTTTACAAAAAATATAAGCTTACATAATGATTTGAAATATTTTAATTTGTATAAAACATAAAAAATGCAATTCAAAATTTTAAATAAGTGTATATAAAAAACTTCGAAGTTAAATTCAAATCTAAATCAAATAGTTTCTGGCATTATGTAAAATTCAGAAAGAGTAAGCCGGTTATTCCTACATCAGTCTATTTTAATGATGGAAGCAGCTGATTTATATGCCAATTTTTTCGCTTCAAATTTTGTTACTAATTAAAATCAGACAATTTTTGTATATGATGAGTTTCCAAATTAGCAAACTATTTCAAATCACAACATTTGCCCTAATGATATACAATTACCAACTTCACTGTTTTTTCTGTCTACTGTCTTTTCTTCAACTACACTGACTTTTCAAAGGCATTTAATGGAATTTCGCATAGAATTTTGCTTGTGAAGCGCTCGAATCTTGGTAAAACCCTACGATGCTCAAATGGGTAAAATCATATTTTGTTAATAGAAAAAGTTATGGGTTTTTAGAGTGGATTTGTTCAAAAGTTTTCATGCCGACGTCTGGCGTGCCACAAAGCAGTATTCTAGGGCCCCATATTTTTCACTTTATTTATAAATTAAATTTAATATTATTTTACTACGCACAAATTTCTTCTTTATACAGATGATTTGAAAATTTACTTTATCATAAGGAAGCTCAATGATTCGACTGCACTTCAAGTTCAGCTTAATAATTTGCTCGCATGTTGTCTAAGAAATAAAAATTGATAATGGTTAGATAACATCTATTCGAAGCTTTAAACAATCTTTAAAACTATTTATCATATTTCGAATTGATACTTGGAATCAGTTAGTGAGGGTTGGGGTTTACGTTGGCTCAAAATTCTCGTCTCACATGCATTATAACTACGTAAACGCTAATTCGTACCACTTGCTTGCTTTCATTCGTAGAATCAGTAAAGATCTTTATGATAACTACAGTTTGAAACGCTAAACTCTCCTTTCGTATGTTCAAAATTGTGTTATGCAGCACTCATTTGGAGACCCTACCACCAAACGCTTCTAAATCGTTTTGAATCCACACAGAGCAGTTTTATATGCTTTAATATTCGTTCTTTATCCTTTACAGAACTGAAACCGCCGTATGTTTCTAGATGTCAGCTAATAATTCTAATGACCCTTAAAAACCGAAGAGAGTTTCTTTAAATTACCTTTATGCTTGAATGTTCAACTCACATATAATCGTAGTTTCGCATTATTTAATTTAACTTTTGCCACTATAGCTTATAGCTCAAGTAGACCAATTCGTAGTCAATAAGATTTTAAGTTCTGTAGTTTTCAAGATTTCTTTGCCAAGGGCAATTATAAGAACTGTGTTGAAGAATAAAGATTAAACGAATGGATCTTACATCGCGCATTTATGGTACTAACCCAACGTTTACTGAACTAAGGCTAGGTCCATCTTTTCAAAAAAAGATCCCTGGAGGTCAGAGGTATAAAATCTAGAAAATTTTGTTTTTTAATTTAAGAAAATTCGCACCTGAAGTACTGGAGCTACATATACTTCTATATACAAATGGGATCCATTTCGAGGTTTCCTACTTTTTCAAAAAAAAAAAAAATATTCAAATTTATGGGAAATTTTTATTATCATTTGAAAGAACATTATTTGGCATTTATTTTTTTAAGATTAACTCTATCGAATATTGGCCGCGGGTACGTCTCAGTTGGTCCATCCGTTGAGTCCAATTTTCGATGACTCGTTCGCGCATTTCGACTGGTAGCTGGCGAATGACATGCGTGATGTTTTGCTCCAAAGCCTGAATCGAAGCAGAATTGTCTGCATAGACTTCAGAATTTACGTATAACCAATGGAAAAAGTCTAACGGTGTAATATCGTATGATCTTGGGGGCCATTCGACCGGCTCAAAGCGTGAAATTATCTTCTCACCGAAGTGTTCTCTCCGCCGTTTTTTTTTCTGGATGCAATGTCAGCTCTTGAACATCGTCAGGTTGCTCTTCGTCCCACATTCGGCAATTTTACTTGAGCCAGAAATGCACCTCATCGCTGAACAAAATTTGGCTCGAAAGCGTCGGATCTTCTTGAAACTTTTCGAGAGCTTGGGAAGGTCGAGCGGCTTCTGTTCTTGCACATGCTGCATTTTGTACGCTTTTAGTTTAAGATTTTGGCATAAAATGCGCCAAGTCGTTTCATACGTCAGTCCGAGTTGCTGCGAACGGCGCCGACTCTCCACGGTCTTCGTGTACACTCTCAGCTATGACCGCTGTATTTTTTTCACTGCGTGCTGGACGTGGTCTATTCGGTCGAATATTATCCAATAATGAATGCTATGTTTCAAGATGGCTGAGCTAAGCTCGCAAAACACATTCTTTATAGAACGTGAATTTTCGTAATAAAGTTGAATGATTTGTAAATGTTGTTCAGGCGTAAGTCTTTTCATGATGAAATGCCAAATAATACTGAACAAAAATAACATGACAGCTTGTCACGACTCACGCGTGTTCTGTCAAAAATGTTATTTGAAAAATTACCTCTACTGGATCATCCTTTATATTACATGGGCTTGCTTATGACTCTCCGAATGCGTTAATCTTTGAATTAAAGACTTCCGTGAAATGTTACCTGCCTTCAACTGCCTTTCAGTCTTCTTCTTAATTGGTAATTGAACGCGTCATTAAGGTTTTTATGGCCGACTCAATATTTGTGTTTTACTAACATCAGTGATATAACAGTAAATGTCGAAGAATGTAGTTTCCCAAACATCGTCGGTTAATTAACATGTCAAGAGTGAGAAACAGCTGTACGAACAATGAAATAGGCAAAATAAACTTAAAAGAAAAATATTTTCGCTTAAAACATTCACCGTTACATACACACATACACATACTTAAATATTGACACATACAACGCCTCATAGCAGACCTCATCATCCTGTGATGGAATTCAATGTCAGACGCTTTTGTATTTGCTTTGTTCTGCTTGTTTGACTATAAATTGCTCGACAAAGATCCTTTCGCGCTTCACTTTAACTCACCTTCATGGCATTGGCTATGTCTGCGACAGAGTAGAGAAGCCGTATTGTTGGCACGTCTCGACGGTCGGTGGTAGGTGCTGGTTGGTGGGTGGTGAGCACAGCAGTTGCCATTTTTGTTACAAGAAATGATTAGCAAAAGAAAAATTTATATATTTGCGCGTTTGTATTTATGTATAAGTCAGTACATATGTATGAATTATAAAATAAAAGTGGAGCAGTGAAAATGTGTCATATTTTCTAGCAATGCTAATGTGTTTCTCATATGCATATATCTTTGTACATATATGGGTGTTTGTATGTGCGCTACCTTGCGTCGGGTCTGACGATAACAGCAATGCTTTAAAATGCCAACTTGACTTTGAAATTCTTGTAAAAACGTGTAAGAACATTTAACAGGTCAATTGAAAAGTACCCTGCTTGACACATAGCTGTTGTTACTAGAATTAAATACATATAGATTATTAGTTAGCCCTAACCTTCAAAAGACACGTTTGCAAATTTGACAGCTGTCAGATCATTAGTTTGTGAATTACAGTATTTTGGGTGAAGCACCTTTTGTTATTGTGAAAAAATGGATAAAAGGAATCTTTCGTGTTGATAAAATATGACTGTTTCAATGGAAAAAATACAGTTGAAGCAAAAACTTCTCTTGATGACGAGTTTCTGAAAACAGCACCAGGAAAATCAATCATCAAGGATTGTTATGTTAAGTGGCGAAAGGAGCACCGAAGACGAAGGACGCAGTGGATGCACAAAAGAGGTTGTTACCAACGAAAACATAAAAAAATTCACAAAATGATTTTGAATGACCGTAAATTGAAATTAAAATATTACATCGTTCACTAATATTTGGTTATTAGAAAGCTCTTTGCAAAGTAGGTGCAGCGCGCGCTCACTTTTGACAAAAAACAACGACGAGTTGTTGATTCGGAGCAGTGTTTGGAGATATTCAAGCGTGATAAACCGGAGTCTTTGCTTCGATATGTGACAATGGATGAAATATGGCTCCATCATTTTACTACGAAGTCCAATCGATAGTCATACGAACGGGCTGCACATGTTGAACCCGCCCTAAAGCGTGGAAAGACGCAATAGTCGGCTGGCAAGGTTATGGCGTCTGAGTGTTGGGATGCGCATGAAATAATTTTCATTGACTACCTTGAAAAAGGAAGGACAATCAACAGCAACTATAACATAGCGTTGTTGGACAGGACGAAATCGCCGAAAAATGGCCGCATTTGAAGGAAATAAAAGTGCATCGACAAAGTATCGTGCCGCAAGTCAGTGAAATCCATGGTAAAAATTCATTAATTGGTCTTGGAATTCTCCAGATCTGTTCCCCAGCAACTATTTCCTGTACTCAGATCCACAAAAGAATGCTCGCTAGGAAGAAATTTTCGTCGAATGAAGTGGTAATTGCCGAAACTGAGGCCTATTTTGTAGCAAGGGACAAATCGTACTACAAAAATGGTATCGAAAAGTTGGAGGGTCGCTAAAATCACTGCATCACCTCTGAAAGGAACTATGTTGAATAAAATAAATAAATAAATTTTTCCAAAAAAATGTGTTCTACATAGCAGGCCGGGGACTTTTCAATTAACCCATTATTTTGGCTTTCCTAATAGAAATTTTTTTTCACTCTGAATTAAAATATCAACAATAATGCGCTTCAACGAGTGTAAAGAATAATAATAACAACATTAATTCATACTTACATACATATATTCATTTATTTATATAATTTGCAAGCATTAGTGCGATTTTTGTAGGAAAAGTCGAAAATCATATTTAAAAAAAATTTTTGGTGTTTTTTTTTTCAAATTTAGTACTTTCTAGCATATTCAAAAAAAAAAAAATTGTCAAATGTCCACACACGTTTCCGTTTTCATATCTCACAGCGTTTTACTAAATTACAATACACATATAACACTTATATATATACGCATATATATATATATATATATATATATATATATATATATATATATATATTTAGGGTGTTTTTTTATAGAGGTATAGAACTTTAAGTTGGCATTACTTTTCAAGATGGCGACCGATTTAACAGCTGTCAAGTGATTTATCCTCAGTTTGGTTTGGCAATTCATCGTGAATAGACTCACGCCTGAACAACGCTTGCAAATAGTGCATATTTATTTCGAAAATAAAGGTTCTGTGCGGAAAACGTATCGCGCACTACGTCCATTTTAGCGATGTTTAGCGATGAAGCGCACTTCTGGTTGAATGGCTACGTCAACAAAAAAAACTGCCGCATTTGGAGTGAAGGTAATCCTCAAGTGTATGTTGAAACACCGTTACATCCAGAAAAACTGACTGTTTGGTGCGCTTTATGGGCTGGTGGAATCATTGGTCCGTATCATTAGACGTAGTGCGCGAACCGTTTTCCGCAAATAACCATTATTTTCGAAATAAAATTGCACTATTTGCAAGCGTTGTTCAGGCGTGAGTCTATTCATGATGAATTGCCAAACCAAACTGAGAATAAATCACTTGGCAGCTGTTAAATCGGTCGCCATCTTGAAAAGTAATGCCAACTTAAAGTTCTATACCCCTATAAAAAAAGACCCTATATATATGAATATTCAATTTTCATACCTTTGTGCTACTTTTAATAACAGTATCATTACATTAGTCGCACCAGCAACAACACACATAAATATTATTTGATAAATAAGTGTGCGCCTAACGGCACCGCGGGGCGTACAAGCAACTGCAGAATTTATTTTTTGCATTGTGACTATTTATTTTCTACGTCCTTGATAATGTCATAAATGACAATGTTTACAAGAATTTTCGCTGAAAAAAAAAATTAATTAAATGAATATATGAATAAATGAAAATAAATTTGATGATGAAAATCTTATGATATACATACATACATATAAATGTATTTAGTTGGTGCATTATAAGTAGCATAGTACCTTTAAATGAGAAATATATACACTAAAATAAAATTTTCAAATTTTGATTCCAATTTTTTTCTTATCGCTTTTTATTTTAAAAATATCACTGTATGCGGTTATACCATTTAAAACAAAGAAATAAAGAGGTCCTTTTTTCAATAGCATTTCTTTGACAGACCCCGCGTGAGTCGTGTCACGCTGCAATGTTATTTTTGTTCAGTATTGTTTGGTATTTCATCATGGAAAGACTTACGCCTGAACAACGTTTAAAAATCATTCAACTCTATTACGAAAATTCACGTTCTGTAAAGAATGTGTTTCGCGCGCTTAGCTCAATTTATGGTCAACATAATCGGCCTACTGAGCGTACTATTCGCAACACCATCACCCATCTTAAGACCCAGCATTCATTATTGGATAATATTCGACAGAATAGAACACGTTCAGCACGAAGTGAAAAAAATATAGCGGCCATAGCTGAGAGTGTACACGAAGACTGTAGAGAGCCGATTCGGCGCCGTTCGCAGTAACTCGGACTGACGTATGGAACTACTTGGCGCATTTTACGTCGAGATTTTAAATTGAAGGCATAAAAAATACAGCTTCTGCAAGAACTGAAGCCGCTCCGCTCCGCTCTTGAAAAGTTCCAAGAAGATCCGACGTTTTCGGGGCAAATTTTGTTCAGCGGGGAGGCCCATTTCTGACTCAATGGATATGTAAACAAGCAAAATTACCGCATATTGCACAAAGAGCAACCCGAAGAGATTCAAGAGCTACCATTTCGTCTAGAAAAAACAACGGTTTGGTGTGGTTTGTAGGCCGGTGGAATCATCGGTCCAAACAGAGAATAAATCACTTGACAGCTGTTAAATCGGTCGCCATCTTGCAAGGAAATGCCAACTTAAAGTTCTATACCTCTATAAAAAAACACCGTTTATATATATATATATATATATGTGCGTATATATTTAAGTGATAAATGGGTATTGCAATTTAGTAAAACGCTGTGAGATATGAAAACGGAAACGTGTGTGGACATTTGACAATTTTTTTTTTGAATATGCTACAAAGTACTAAATTTGAAAAAAAAAACACCAAAAATTTTTTTTTAAATATGATTTTTGACTTTTCCTACAAAAATCGCACTAATGCTTGCAAATTATATAAATAAATGAATATATGTATGTAAGTATGAATTAATGTTGTTATTATTATTCTTTACACTCGTTGAAGCGCATTATTGTTGTAATTTTAATTCAGAGTGAAGAAAAATTTTCAAATAGGAAAGCCAAAACATCGGGTTAGTTGAAAAGTCCCCGGCCTGCCATGTAAAACAAATTTTTTTGGCAAAATTCATTTATTTTTTTTTATTCAACATAGTTCCTTTCAGAGGTGATGCACTGATTTTAGCGACCCTCCAACTTTTCGATACCATTTTTGTAGTACGATTTGTCCTTTGCTACAAAATAGGCCTCAGTTTCGGCAATTACCATGATGCCGGTGAGTACGTAACCGTCAATGGCGACCGTTGTCGCGACTATTTGTTGAGTGAAATTGAAAGTCGTGATCTCCGCGACATTTGGTTTCAACAAGACTGCGCCACTTCTCTCACATCGCATCAATCAATAGATTTATTGAAAGAACACTTCGGTGAGCAGATAATTTTGACGTTTTAGGCCGGTCGAATGGCCACCAAGATCGTGTGATATCACACCATTAGACTCTTTCCTGTGGGGATATGTAAAATCTGAAGTCTATGCGGACAATCTTGCTTTGATTCAGGCCTTGGAGCAAAACATCATGCGTATCATTCGGCAGTTACCACTTACCGGAGGGACCATCTGAGGCGTAGCCGCGGCCAATATTTAAAGGAAATAATCTTAAAAAAATAAATGCCAAAGAATGTTCCTTCGATTGATTATAAACATTTCCCATTAGAATTAAATATTCTGATTTTTTCTTTCAGTAAAAAAGTAGGGAACATCGAAATGGATCACCCTTTATTAATAAAAAATTTGAAAATTACTGCCCAAAATCTTTTAGAGTTTTAAATCCAACTGATAATTTCCAAGTTAAATACATATATAGGAAGAAGTCATCCGGAGGCTTTTCTTTTTTTGGCCAAGAATTCTCGCACAAGAAATGAGCAAATGCATTATCGTAAGGCAAAAGCTATGAACTGAATTTTCATAAAAGCAGGCGTTTTTTAGGATTGCTTTATGCTGATTGCATTCTATGTGTACCATTTGACCCGGGCAGTAATTCTGAATGCACTATGCCATAACATTCATGTTCGATAGCACTTATCGAGTCTTTTTTAGTATTGGCGAGGCAGAATGCCCCCACTGTGATGATATATTTGATTGAGCCTTAGTTTCGACATTTCGTGTATTTACTACGTTTCAGTAATTCTGTTTCGTCGTTAACTTCATTTAGTGACTAATTACCAACTTCAATTCTTCATTCAATTCATTTACTACTGAAGCTGCTTAAACCTACTTAAGTCTAACAGTAAGTGTACAGGTCTTTAAATTAAATTAAAAACGTTTTAGCTCGAGTTAACCATGCGCCCTTTCTGAACTATGGCACACTCCTTAGAAGGCGGGAACAACACTTCGCTGCAGTCGGAAATTTTTTGATGAGTTGCAGAAAGCTTTAGCTAATGGATTGGGATGATTTCTCAGTTTCGTGAGACACTTCGATCTTCTTCTTTCAATATCAGCCTTTAGCAGCTGGATACGAAGGTTTTTGTGAATGTTTACGTTACGAACATATCAGGAACGACAGATATTTCTGCATTTCCTCAATATTAGTTGCACTAATATCGCACCCCACAGGGGAATACCATACATTGTAAGTTAGTAAAGGGTTATCCATTTAAAGGTTTCGAAAGTGCAGGGTTGTATTGTAACAAACATGTTTCGTCTTAGTTAAAAGCCAGGCATTCGTGAAAATGGATTGCACCCGCACAACGCAAGTAGCTGGTAAAATTTTAAAGAAATTTGAAGAGACTGGATCGGCTACAGATATTGGAAGGCCTGTGCATCATCGCTTAGATCGTTCTTCCACAAATATCGCTTCTATAACTGAAAGTGTATCCGAAGACCCGAATGTGTCTATTTTTCGATGTTTTCAAGTGTTGGGACTTTCTTATAGCGGTACATTATAGCGTATTTTGCACTTGAACTTACATCTACATCCATATAAAGTCCAGCTCACACAATGCCGCAGTTTTGTCGATTTGGTGCTTGAACAAGAAGCAGTGGACCGCGATTTTTCCAATAAAATTTTCTTCAGCGGCGAGGCACATTTCTCATTCGGTGGGTACGTAAATTAGCTAAATTACCACATTTAGGGCTCCAAGCATGCTAAACTAATTAAAGAGAGGCCAGTATTTTTTACTCTCATTCAATATCTTCAACTTTGCTGAATACACCAAAACTATATTCTTTACGGTTAAGTGAGATTTAGTGGTGTGATTAAAATTCGAAATAGGGCTCAAAATCGACCGAAATTGAGCCAACAAATCCGAGCGCCGTATGAACATGCAAAAGTAATAATGCAGAAACTATAGCTTTGGTAAGCACTTTCAGCAACTATCGTTTCAGACCTACATATACCCAAAACGACGAACTGAAGAATGTTGCACTGTATAAATGTAAATATATAAATGAATTTCTATAATATAAAAGCAAAAAAGAATATCAATACAAATTATTGTTTATATTTCAAACTTAAAGCAAATAAAAATTAGGTAAATAACGGTAGTGGATAGCATGAAATTTATACAAGTACAAACATATATGTAGAAGATTAAAAAAAGACAAAATGTGAATAGTAAATATGAAGATATTATTTAAATAAATCCTTAAATATTAGACATATTTTTACAATGTTGGACGGTTGAATATAGAGCATCCTCACAATTGACTATTCAATTAAACCGTATTCGTTTCTAACTACTCCCCTTAAGCAGTGAAAGACAAAAAATTCTTTATTTTAATTTGAGTTTTGAAAATGATAATCTTTGAAATTGCATCAACACATTGAAAGCTGTTTATGAAATATATTTATGATATATGTAGACGCTATATTTCACGTAACATTAGATTCGATTCCTTTCATAAAAGGTATGTGCGGTTTCTTAATATTCTTTTACAATATAAACTCAGGCAAATTAATACCACATCGCTACAACTTAAATACGTATTTATGTACGTAGATATATTAAGGAAAATTGAGTTGGATATTTTGCACTTTTATCGAAACAAATTGTTATACCCAGCAGCAAAAGCTCAAAGTTTTCAGAAAAAAGACCAGTTTTTTTAGTAGAATTTTCTGACTGAAATCTCACTAGGCGTAAATGTATCAAATTGGTATTTTTTTCAATTTAATTCGCATATATTTGAATTTAACATATAACAGTTAGACTAAATCGGGGAAATTATATTGTTTAATGACTATTTACCTACTTAAGTGATTTACGGCGGAGCTGCTCCTCGTTTTGTTGTGTGATGCATCTATCCGCAATTTCCTAACAAATGAAGAACAGTTTTAAGATGCTTCAAATTGATGACCTTTCGCATGGTATCATGCACTGCCAGCCACTGGACCACAGTATTAGTATTATTATTATTATTTTTAGCTTTTGGGTAAAAGACAACTAGTAATATTTTTGTCCATTTTGAACTAGTATGCAACTATTTCTAAACGAATGATGATAATTGTCATTTTGTAACACAATTCCTAGTTATAAATAATTGGTAGGTAGGTAGGAGCGTTGCCCGAAGGGTTTTAAACCTTGGCCCCAATTATCTAATATTTCCGCTATAACGTTTTGTCATTTGTTGCAACGATTTAGTGTTCTCTTCTTATATCCGATATGCTTTTTATGAACAACCATTCAGGGTTTGGTACCCAATAGATTTTAAGTGCTCTGTTGAGATTGTGAGACTGCAGAGCATTCCCAGTTGGATATGGAATGATCGTTCATGAACGTGTACATGGTATTATTTCCACTATAGATTCGTCAATTCGTTTCCATTCGCCGGGAATCGCGAGTTGATCTACTAGCGAGCTTAGGAGCTATCTATAGTTGTTGACGATTGAAAATATCTCTGCAATCCCACCTGGCTATCCGTGTATATAGCTGACGTAAAGTGATAGAGATTTTAACCCCCGCTCCCACTTCGTAGTTCATTTTGGAGCCGTCTGTGTAGATTGAAATGGTAACCTCCTCTCTTCTACAAAGCCTCTCCTTCATTCACATCTAGAGGGCAACCGCAACTTGAGCCAACTGTTGAAATCTAACCTATCCTCCCAAGGTTAGCCTGATTTATATAATGGTTTTGTGAGTTGGCCTAGTATATCGCTGTGTCCAAATTTTTTGTCTCCAACAATCCCACTCTATAATAGGGACTTAAACTCATCTATCTGACACGACTTAATGGCTCCTGTAACTCCTACACATTCTCCTCTTTGTATACCATTTAACTTCCTGATATTGTTATGTTTTTGTAATGTCGGCCACCAAAATAAGGCCGCAATAGCCGTGTTATAAGCAGGGCGTACTACCATTCTGAATGCCAGGTTTCCAATCCTAATCCGACCAATATTAAAAACTACAGAAAATTCAATTTTCTAGTTGCGGCCGTCCCTCGGTATGGCATGTAAAGGTTCCCTGTGTATAAAAATATTGAAATTCAATATGCCTCCGCACTAGCATGAAAAATGACCTTCCTGGTTTTGGTAGGAATATCACTTTTACTATTTTTCAACTCCTTGATGAATCAGATAGCTAAATGCTGGCCTAATAAATGCTTTCAAACCAAAGCATCACTGGTCCCATTGGCTTCTGCAGCATTATGTGGATAATCCCATCTGTAGTCGCTACTTTAAATGCTGAGTAGCTGTTGATAACTTAGATTAAAAATTCTAGTTTCATATGCTATATGTAAAAATTCAAATGTAAGCACACTAGTTGAGCTTGTTTTCCATACTAGTGCCAAAGTAGGTTTTAACTAGCTCCATTTATGGGGTGATATCCTTATAAATTATATATAATTCTATTCTTATTCAGATTTACCTAATTTATATACTATACGAATATATACCACTTAAACATACATGTCTGTATATATGTGTGTAGTTGAATAAATTTTTCTAAGATATTTTGCCTCTTATACTCATGGCTAATATATCAAATGAGAGATGAGTTCTGCTCATCAGCAATTAGTTATTTGTAAACAAAAATACTCATATAAATACATACAAATATACCCTTACATATGTATATACATAAGAATTTATGAGATATATTATAAGACTTTAAAGCACAGAATTTATTAAGTACTCAGGAAACTGCTCGTATATAGATCAAGTACAGATGTATGACTTATTTATACATATATGTGTACAGTGACGGACAAAAGTCTACAAACACCCCCTATTTTCGTTGAATTGAAAATCCAAAAGGTTTATTGGAATATTTAACGATACAGTTTATTTCATCTATTTTCCCTTATCATAAAAACCCAACAAAAATATTTTTTAACTTGAAATATTAAAGCTATGACCAAAAAAAAAGGTAAATCCTACATTGACAAAAGTCTACATGCAGTACATAAATAACTTATCTTAGCCCAAAAACTTTGGTTAATATCAGGTAACATGATCTTCTCAGTATTTAGTTGGTCCAGCGTTAGCATCAGTCACCAACTTGAAGCCGTCGTGGCATCGAAGCTACTAAATTTGTCAATTCTGAGGGAGTAATACTGTCCAAAGCTTCAATGAGTCGTTCTTTGAGTAATACTGAGCTGGAAATCTGACTTTTTCTAATTTTTCGCTATAAAATCTCGCAGACGTGTTCAATAACATTCAAATCTGGGATTTGAGGTGATGTGTGTAGTTGTCTTGGGGCATGATAAAGCAACCAATCCTTAATAATATGGACCGTGTGCTTTGAATCGTTATCCTCTTCAAAGATCCAGCCTGCGCCAAGCTCCCAACTGTCCACCAAAAGCTTCAGATTAACTTCCAACAATGACTTATATTTCAACCATATCCCCAATAAAAACAAGCTTTCCCACTCCAGCTGCTGCAACCGCTGCCGAAACCATTACATTGCCGCCGCCATGCTTCCTGTTGCTACTATATTTTTGGAGTTAAGTGCAGTGCTTTCTTTTCTTCAAACTTTGCTCTTCCATCGCTGCTGAATATATTGAACTTCGTCTGTAAACGAGACTTTTTGCCAAAAATCCATTTCTTTGTTTAAATGTGCTTCAGCGAACTCCAAGCGAAGTTTACGATTGTTTTTTTTTTAGAAATAAGAGGCTCTTTACGTGGCATTCTACTGTGGAAGCCGTTATCGTTCAGAGCTCTTCAAATTGTTCTTGAATGGACACACTTTCTTGAAGAGCTTGCGTTGTTTTCGGCTAATTTTGGAGCAGTAACTTAAGGATTATCATTCACTTCCTTCAGAATAAAGTTGATGTCTCTTCGAGTCAGTTTCTTCGGGCGGCCAACACGCGGCTTATTTTAAGTGGATCCATTTTTTGCAAAGTGATTTTACAACGGTGTTTGTAGACTTTTGTCCGCCACTGTATATGTTTTAATTTTTGTTTTGTAAACTGAAGTGAAAAAAACACCTTTAGCCGACCTTGATCACCATTTCTTAATCTGTTGACGTGTATGTTTAAAAAAAGCGTTCATAAGGGAAACATTTAATACTTAGTACTCGTATATACGGTGTGTTGAGTTTCCAGGCTTTTCAGTATTGTCAGAATGAGTCTTCTAAATTTTTGCTCAGTTGCACAACTTTCTCATTTTGTATTATTTTTTAATTCCAAGGGCATGTAATCAGTGTTGTCACTCGAGAAAATCTCTAAGTAAAATCAATACCTACACTACCTACCTACTCGTGCAAATAAACTTTGGAGATCAATT
The DNA here is from genome assembly GCA_030068015.2 of Neoceratitis asiatica. Classification (NCBI taxonomy): domain Eukaryota; kingdom Metazoa; phylum Arthropoda; class Insecta; order Diptera; family Tephritidae; genus Neoceratitis; species Neoceratitis asiatica. Next base: position 37,755,171 of record CM061528.1, read on the forward strand.
CAAAGCAATGCCTAATACTAACACCTGAGCTGAAAAGTTCCAAGGCTAACAAATATTAAATAGATTTTTTTTTTAAATTGCATTTATTTATCATCTCTATTAAGAGGCACATAATCCTTTCAGTGCCGTTTCTAAATTAGATAGGTTAATTTCTTGGAAAATCTTTTTATTCGAGCAAAATTTCGATGAGCATTTTAATTGAGGCCCGCGAACAGCCAGTAGTCGCTTGGCGCAATATACGATTTATTTTTGTAGTTTCGGATTTCAAAGGCGTCAAATCTAGTGTATATTAGTTGATGGTTTCTCTCCTCTCAATATAGTCAATGAATATTATGTCACGCACATCTCTAAACAACGAGGACATAACCTTTCCAGCCGATTGTTGTGCTATCGAGCACTTTGGACGAGTTTATTTTTACACCCATTGCCAAATAACCACCCGAGAATTTTGCTTTGTTACATTTGAACACGTACTGCCATTCGGAAGGCCTGGGTTCGAGCAACATCCAAAATTATAGAAAATAAATTTTTCTAATTACGGTCGCCCCTCGGCAGGGAATGCCAAGCCCTCTGAGTGTATTTATGGCATGAAGTAAAGCTCCTCATAAAAATCCATCAGCCGTTCGGAGGCGGCTTAGGATAAACTGTAGGTCCCTCCATTTGTTGGTAAAAACATCAAGACGCAAAAACCACAAATTGGAGGAGGAGCTCGGCCGAAAATCGCTTCAGCGCTTACAAAGCGCCAAATATATATATATATATATATATATATTTGAACATGAAAATATAATTCTCAAAATCATCAACAAGATTTTTTTTCGGGTTGACAGTGTGCATACAGTATAACTGTGTGTATGTCCAGATTTTTCAGTCCATGTAATACTCGTAATGCTTATATTGAATTTTTTTAGTTTTCCAAACTTTTGAAAAATTTTATTCGCGGTTGATCTGTGTGTTAATGTTATTAGACTAAACACAAAATTAAATAAACCAAGCAAAGAAGATATCAACGGTTCTCAAAAATTTATTGATATCCTAATCTTGTTTTCAAACTCTTATCACTCAGACTAAGTAACTTCTGATTTTAGCTTATTATCTTATCGGCCTTTTAGTCCACTAAATTTTAAAATTTTCAATATTATTTTGTTTGTATGAATAACAAGTGGGAAAATATACAATTTCAACCGAATAAATCTTAAGGCTAAAATTTATTCTACATATGTATGTATATATATACTAGAGCTCAAGATTTTGTTCGAACATTTTCGAGCAGTTTGAGCATTCAAGCAACGAGGACTCGCACACTTGTTCTTTGATCATTGCTTGAAAATTTTCGTGCACAGGCTCGAACATTTTAACAAAAAACTTTTTTTTTGTTGTATGTGCATTCAAACTATAGTTTCAATCTTTTTCCTCTTCTAATTTATACATTTTCTTTCACCAAAAGTTTGAAAAGGTCCATTATTTTGATTAAGCTCATGCTCGTGGCACATATTTATGGATAAAAATGTTAAATACAGTACATATGTATATGTATACATATCTATTCGCATTATTCTTAAAATTTTTCACCTTTATAACGCCACAAATAATACGAATTTCAAATAAAAAGTGACTTTTTTCAATTTTTTTGTTGTTGTATGCACGTATGTATAAATAAGCATGACCTAAAAAAATTTTCATTTGTCCCATACAGAGATCAAAAGAAACAATGCCAGGTACATAAATACGTATGGAAAAAACCCAAGAAGAGCAAAAGTAAAGGAAAACTATTCTCAAAGTTCTATTTTGAGGACATTCTTTTGCAGAAATAGCTGAAGATGAAATTGTAAATGTTTTTTCATGTTAGCATAGACTAAATTTGGCATTGAAGTTCCACTAAATGATGCGGATAATTCAAGTTGAGGGTTGAAAATTTTAATTTCAATATAAATACTTAGGAGCGTATTTAATTCGAAAAAGATATCAAGTAAATTCGAAGTATGTACGTTAAAAATTCAGTTCCTTTTTGTAAAATTACTTGATATTCTCCATTTAAAAATTATTAAAAATTCTCAGCAAATTGTTTTCAAATTTGATGTATTTTCCAAAAACAGCAATTTTGGTTAGAAAAATGTTAAGTATACTTTTAAAAGGTTTTGAACTTGAAATTTTTAAAAACATATTATTTTATATTATTTTTTGCCAATATTTCATCTGTGCTTTTCAATTAAGCATGCAAATTTGCACATCTGTGGAAATTTTCAAAGAATTTTCGAATGTTTTCTGTTGGTTATGTAAAACATATATTGTATATGCGACTGCTTGATGAATAGCGCGCTCCTGCCCTTTCTATTATATGGCTGCAAAGGAAAAATAAAGAAAATTACCAAAAATATATAAATTAAAAGCAAATCATCTGTGACTGGCAGCGTACGTCAATGGAGCGTGCAATTGGCAAGCACTTTTCAAGCTTGACAATTCCTTTCTCCGCGAAAATGTAAGTCATAATTTTGACACTAATTAATTATGCCATCAAAAGTGTTTACGACATGAGCAAAGTTTATGGGAGGATGAATTAAAATTATGTATGTATTAAAAACATAAAAAATAAAAATAAAAATTAAAAAAATATTTTTACTTTCTTTTCAGGTATTTATTGTTTAAAATTTTGAAGCAATATTTCAAATCAGGTATTTTGTTAATGTTAAAATATAAAAAATAAACTTTATATATATATGTATATATAAGTATTACACATACATTTAAGGCTACATAAGTTTCAAGACTATTTCTATTATTTCGTCCTATAAGTAAATGCTTTACAGAGCATTAAAAAATGTCTTGCTCAGTTCTTCTTAAAAATTTTTTCTGCAAAAAAAAAACGATATATATTAATAATGTAAAAAATAAATAGTGCAAAATAAATTAAATTTTGTATAAAAAAAAAACAAAACGTGCAGAAAACTTGGCCGAGCCATTTTTGGAAACATGTTTTCCTCTAAGATTATTATTTCTCCAAAATACATTAGATCAAAACCTACAAACAATTTTAGTCTATTTATTTAAAATATGCTTTTATTATTTCTAAAAATTAATTCTATATAATTTGAAAATTTTCAGAATTTATTTCCATAAGACAAGAGATAGCATCCGTTTTCTATATGTAAAATGTACTCTCTTTAAATACGAATAATTACTCTTCGTTCTATCTGACCACGAATAATATTATATTTCCTCATTTACGATCCTACTTATGGCACATATCTACTAAATACGCAACCTTAATAAATTATTTCAACTTTGTAATTAAATATATTTTTTATTCTTCAGACCTGAATGGTTCTAGTTTTCAAAACTTAAATTGAATAAAAGTTTTTCCGCCTCATAAACTATGCCCAAACTTTTACTAACAAATGTTGTTGAAATTGAATAACTCTGAAATGAGTTTCTAGTTCTAGTCAGAAGACGACGAGCGGTTATAAAGCGTCAATTTTATATATTTAAGTAGTGGACGTGAGATTCCTGTCTCATATATCTTGGATATTTTAGCCTGATAAACAATAATAGTTCTTTCATTGGTATGGATTTCTGCACTCTGAAACATTCTCTATCATATAATTCCCTTAAACTATAGCTTAAATATAGATTAAGCTAGGTTAGGTTGACTGATCCAAAGAGGATCCCATAAAGACACACAAACAATCACAACGGACGAGATGTCACAATGAATAAAAATATCCTGAACCTTAGAGTACTAAACCTTAGAGTACTTTTTAATCGCTTAGGACTCTTCAAAAATCTACAAATTCATCTGATATTAGTGTCTTTTGACTCTTACGGAAAGTGAATATATGATTCCACCTGTCCTCGCAGTTAGCTTTGACAGTGAGTATACGGAAGTATTCAAAGTCTTACCGGTTGAATTCCCATCGGGCACTGCCCGATCTGAAAATCGACTATGTGTGACATAGTTTTGATTTTGAGAAGGAAAGGAGCTTCTTTGACGTTACACGGTCCACTTTTTCTCCAGACGTATTACGGAACCCGGCATGTTGAGTGGATAGACCAGAGCTCAATTAGTTGGTTCAATATCCACCTGTCCCAGACGATTTAACAAAACGGTGATGCCCATACGTACAAGATCATCAGCAATATAGTTCTCTCACATTGAATCAGTGTTTTCATCGGTTCCTCGGTCCGTGAAATAGTAATGTACTGCTTTCCTCCAGCGGCTCTCTCCCTTCGAGACTTCGCATGCCGCTCAGCACCAACCCGGAGATTCAATAATCCAAACTAATGGTAATGAATTGGAGCCCCTCTAGAACATTAAAATGTCTCACGCTTGAGCCGATTAATGATCCAGAGTTGCTGTAGTTCCTGAGACCGGTTTGCTTTACAAGACAATTTCGTTCTTAGGATTGTCCTCAAGTACTTCACTTTCTCGTAGAAATAAAGGCGAACGGACTCCATTGATGGGGGAATCACTACTGATATCTCGAAAGTTTCATAAATATAAAACTTTTCAATTCATAGATTATATGGTTCAAAGGTTTCACATTGGGCATCTTAAAGGCCTAAGTACCTCGTCAGACCTACATACATGAAGTTTATCCAGAGATGAGGGTACAGGACTCTGACACCGAGCTGCACTAAACATTTCTGTGCTTAAATCGTGAATCTTCCCATTCAATATCTATAGTTCTGTCGCATAAAAGGTTAAAAAAGAGACGCATTGCTTCAGTCGAGAATTAAATCTATATAACAAAGCTAACTTTGTGCCCGGGAGAACTTTATTAAATGCTCCACCTCGACATCGAGAAAAGCTCCAGCTACAAAATTATTATAAATGAGGGCTTCCTCTAAACATGTAACAATGGTATAAAGTTCAGTGATCACCGACCACCTTTGCAGTATACTTATCGACTCGGATCATTATCTTGTAGCAGCAAAGAACGCTCCTTAACATACACAAGGAAAGTTCGACGTCGGAAAGCTGTAATCACAGCCGACAGGCAGCAAGTTTTCTACTCGGCTGCTCTCTGAGAGCACTCATCAGCAACTCGATATAATGGAGTTCCGCTGCTTTGGAAATAATTGCTTTTCAATAGTGTCAGAAAAAGTAATGGTACGATGAGGAATGTCGAACTGCAGTGGAGAGAAAGCAGACTGCCAACCTTGCAACTTTGCGTTCGATTTCAACACGAGCGGGTTGCGGTAGATACGGAAAGCTGAAGAGGGAAGTGAAATGCATTTGCAGACGAAAAGAGAAAGAGGCCGAAATGCATCAGTGAGAGAAGCTGGCCGATAAGGGGATTTCTCGCAATTTCTATGAGAAGACGCGGTGACTAACAGAAGGCTTAAAGAAGCTCATGTAGAGACCAAGGAGGTAATCTGGTTACAGATGTCCAGAGCATACTGCTCAATGGCAGTGAAAGTGAAAACCTCGAATAGCGGATTACCCTTTGGACTGAATAGGCAATTGAAGAGTAAAGTCCTCTCTCGACGAAGCGAAACCAAACTCTACTTATACAAGTAGCTCATCATTCATCGGTGGAACCACATTGACACAGTTCAGCGAATCAAGAGACATTAGTTACGCTGGGTTTATTACGAAATGGATGAAAGCGCTCCAGCTTTGAAAGGATGCGATGGAGTAACCTCTGGTGGAAGCAGAGGAAGAATCAGACCTACACTCCGTTGGAAGGATCAGGTAGAGAGCGGAAAAAAGAAACGAGTGGCGCGCTATTGCTGATGCGGCTATAATAACGTAAGCGGTGTCCACGCCAAAGAAGAAGAAGATAAAGATAGAGTTCTGCAAAAAAAACTCTTTTTAAGCCTCAAATATAAAACGAAAGTTCTTTTAACTGTGTCTACTCAAAGGCCTAGCCCGACCTCCAAAAAAACCTTCTTCGTACATGTAATCGTATGTAATTCAGTCACGCGTGTTCCGTTATGGCAAGCACATACACATCCGAGTAATATACGTTTTACGTGAGCTACAATTAGTTCAAATTTCCTTATTGATATGGCAAATGCCGACAAATAAAGGGTTTTCCAATAGGAATGATATGATTTCTAAGTGTCGTTTTGGCCATTTTTAATATGCAATGATCTTTCTTTTTTTCATTGTATTCAGAATATTTACAATTTCAGCCATGGACCATCATAAACGTCGTGAATTTGCTGATTTTGCCTTGGAATAACTTGAAAACGATAACGATTTTTTTCAGAAAATCATCTTCTCCGATTAGGCTCACTTTCATCTGAGTGGTGCGGTAAATAAACAAAACTGTCGATTCTGGTGCAAAGAAAATCCATAAATTATTCATGAACAACCATTACATTTATGTAAATTGACAGTTTGGTGTGGATTTTGGTCTATTGTAATCATCGGTCCGTACTTCTTTCGAAATGAAGCTGGTAGCAGAGTTATTGTCAATGGAGAACGGTATAGATCGATGATAACCAACTTTTTATGGCCACAATTGGAAGAAGTTTATCTTAACAACATCTGATTCCAACAAGACGGGACTATGTGTCACACAGCACGTGCAAAAGCCGAATAATTGCGGAAAGGTTGGGAGATTCTATTATGTCAAGAAAATGTGACATTGAATGGCCTCCAAGAAGTTGTGATCTAACAGCATTAGACTACTTCTTGTGGGGTTATTTGAAGTCATTGGTCTTTAGAAATAAACCAGACTCTCTTCAAGCTTTAAAAGTCAATATTGAACGTGCTATTCATGACATACGACTTGATTTAGTAGAAAAAGTGCTCAAAAATTGGGTGCATCGAATTTGCTCCTGCGAAATAAGTCGTGAAGGCCATTTGAATGAGGGTATATTCAGAACTTAATTGTATCGATTGTGCTTCACATTAAATAAAAAACATTTGAATTCCCTTAACAATTAGTGTGTTTTTTGTTTTGAAAGAAATCATATCACTCTTATTGGAAAACCCTATATAATTATTTTTAAAATAAAATTTTTCGTTTTCAGGCAAATGCAAATGCATTAAATTTGCAATCATAAGATTTTCATAATTCTATTTTAATAATATTAATTAGCGCATTTGCAATGCTGTCTTATTTGCATGTGTATTTATTTATGAGCATTTTATTTTTCTTAATCCACAACTGTGAGTAATCAATTGTTGTGTGCCACACTTTTCAATATGCCGCACCTCCGCTAAAATTTCATCGCCGCTACTCTTTGACCAGTGTGGTCATTTTGTTCAAGTTTAAAATATTTTATAATAAATTCAAAAATTATTAAAATCACAAAATTTTTCAATCTTTTTGATTTTTTGTGTAGTAAACACTTTTCTTCCTGCTGTGCCTCTAAACCCCTCTAAGCAAATACATAAATTTCTAAATCGTGAGGGTATTAATACTTTTTATTATGTGAAACCTTTTTAAATTAAAGAAAGATATATCCAATTTATATTCGCTTTCGGCAACTATGCTTTGGTTTTTCGGAAGACATACACTCCTCTTCTCTTCCTCTCATTCGCTTATCAACCATTCGCTCTCTGCATAATGCGCCGTTACGGACGCTCAGCTGTCGCACGTTATTAATCTGTCATTTATAGTTTTTATTAGATTTCAGTATTTATACACAATTACATTTGTTAAATTTTAATTTTAATTTGAAAACTAGAACGGCTGTTTGTTGCGTTTATCCGTTGTTGTTATTGTTGTTGTTAATAATGTCTAATATTGAGTACACTTAATACCGTTGCACTCAGCACCTTGTGCCGCGATGTGAATAACTGCTTTCGACGCCTTGCAGTTCGACTGCCGCCATTGTGTGCCATAAATCGACGGAAATGAAGCCAAGCCGAACACAATGAAATATGTGAGGTTATTTCCGTAATTTCTATTTAAAAGGTTTTATATTGTCACATTTTATATTTAATTAGTCGGCATTTGGCAATATGCTAACAATTTGATAATTAAGATGGTCTTAATATGAAATTCCAATTTCTAATAGAAATTAATTTATTAAATGGCTGAAAACAATAAGGAGGGGAACAAAAGCGAAATACAGTCGTGTCTGGATATAGTGAACTAAGTATTGCAAGGAATGTTCACAGTATTGAGTTGTTCACTATATCATTTCGCTCAAAAACTCGATTTATTTCCTCAAAATAAGTTTGGTGTATACGAAATCGAAGAGATCATTAAATCGCATTGCAAAGTTTTTGCGCTCAAAATCTTTTAAATACACATAAAAAGCCCACTTTCAACTAAAGGGTGGATCCAAGTAACGGTACTTTTTTCAATAGCCTTTTTTGACTGTTCACGCGTGAATTGTGTCAAGCTGTCATGCTACTTTTGTTCAGTATTGTTTGGCATTTTATCATTGAGAGACTTACGTCTGAACAACGTTTACAAATCATTCAACTTAATTAAATAATTCATATTCTATAAAGAATGTGTTTTGCGCGCTTAGCTCAGCCATCTTGAAACCCGGCATTCATTATTGGATAATATTCGACCGAATAGACAACGTCCATCACGCAGTGGAGAAAATATAGCGAACGTAGCTGAGAGTGTGCACGCAGACCGTGGAGAGTCGATTCGGCGCCGCTCGCAGCAACTCGGGCTGACGTAAAGAACGATTTGGCGGATTTTACGTCGAGATCTTAAATTGAAAGCGTACAAAATACAGCTTGCGCAAGAACTGAAGTCGCTCGACCTTACCAAGCGACATCGCTTCGCTCTATGTGTTATTGAAAAGTTCCAAGAAGATCCGACGTTTTTGAGCCAAATTTTGTTCAGCGATGGACCCATTTCTGGCTCAATGGGTATGTAAAGAAGCAAAATTGCCATATTTGGGACAAAGAGCAGCCTGAAGAGATTCATTCTGAAGAAAACAACGGTTTGGTGTGATTTGTAGGCCGGTGAAATCATCGGTCCATATTTCCTAAAAAATGGTGCCGGTGAAACGTAACCGTCAATGGCGACCGCTATCGCGCCATGATAACCGACTATTTGATGCGTGAAGTGGAAGCTCATGATCTTCGCTACATTTGGTTTCAACAAAACGGCGCCACTTCCCACATATCGCATCAATCAATGGATTTATTGAGAGAACACTTCACGTTATTTGCCGGTTGTATCGTGCAGCAGCCTACGTATACAAAGCTTAAGTTAAAAGTTTCTCCTCATCAATATATGTAATTTATATTATTGGTTTTGGCGATCTTTCTTTTAAATTTAAATTAGTTTTTACCAGCTTCAAGTCAATATAAATAAAAACACAACATTTTTTATGCATTTATTATGTTTTAATATACAATTGAAAAGTCTCCGGCCTACCATAGTAAAGCACCCTTTTTTGCAATTTTAATTCTTTATTCAACATAGTTCAGTTGAAAGTTGCGATTCTAGCGACCCGCCTTTTCGATACCATTTTTGTATAATGCTTTGTCCTTTGCATCAAAATAGACCTCAGCTTTGGCAATCACCCTTCGTTCGACGAAAATTTCTAACCAGCGAGCATTCTTTTGAGATCTGAGAACATAAAATTGTTTCTGGTGGACAGATCTGGAGAATGTGGTGGATGCGGAAGCAACTGGAAGCCGATTTCTAGGATGTTTGACATCGATTTCACTGACCTGTGACACGGTGCATTGCCTTGGTGAAACAGCACTTTATTTTTCTTCAAATTCGGCCATTCTCCGGCGATTTCGTCCTTTAAATTGTCCAATAACGCCATATAATAGTCGCTTTTGACGGTCCTTTCTTTTTCAAGGTAGTCAACGAAAATTATTCCATGCGCATCGTAAAATGCAGACGACAAAACCTTGCCAGCCGATTGTTGCGGTTTTGCACGCTTTGGAGTGCGTTCATCGTGTGCAGTTTACTCGAATGACTGTCGATTGGATTTTAGAGTGAAATGATGGAGCCATATTTCATCCCTTGTCACATATCGATGCAAAAACTTGGGTTCATTACGCTTGAACATCTCCAAACACTGTTCCGAATCTTAAACACGTTGTTGTTTTTGGTTAAAACTGAGCTCGCGCGGCAATCACTTTGCACAGAGCTATCGTATATCAAACTAGTCGTGAATGAAACGATGTACACGTTCAATTGATATCTTTAGAGTGCCTGCTATTTCATTTAATTTCAATTTACGGCCATTCAAATTTTTCAATTTTTATTGTTAGTTTTTGATGTTTTTATTGGTAGCAACCTCTTTTGGACGTACGCTGCGTTCCTTGGTGGTTAATTTTTCTGGACAGTATTCGAAAACTTATCATCAAGCCAAGTTTATGTTTCACCTGTGTTTTTTCACTTCAAAACGGATTATTTTATCAGCACGTGAAATTCCTTTTTATACATTTTTTAAAGACATCAAAATTTAATTCAATCAAAATAATTCACAAACTAATGACCCGACAGCTGTTAAATTTATACACGTGTCTTTTGAAGGTTAGGGCTATCTACAAATCATTTGAAATTATATTCAAATTCTAGTAGCGCCATCTGTGTGTTATCAAGGGGACGGTCAAAGTTAATAACGAACAAAAACCACAACAATAAAAAATATTATTGAAACTGTTTAAACTAAATTAAAGTCTTCACAATGTGACAAGGAGTTTTATACTTTCTCCTCAGGCCAGCAAATTTTTTTATTTACATGCAATTTATGTATGCATGTATACATGCAAATATACAAATATCTTATGTAGGCATTTCAACAATTTCCGTTTAGTTACTGCTGCAAATATTTTTGCCTTTTCTTCATCTTCTGTTAAAATCAAAAAATAAAATTTCATTTGACGCATAAACACGCCACAAAGTAACAAAATAGCAAAATATCGTTAAGGCAAAAGAAATAGATAAAAATATATGTAAGGAAAATGCAAATAAAAGAAAGGAAAAGTTAGGAAAAATTAAATAAATCACATTTAAAATGCTAAGAAATAAGCATCGAATAGCTGAAATAAGAAATGAAATGACCTTCGCCTTCAGCCACACCTACACCCACATCCACGCTAACATTCAGACGTCAATGCGGTTGATTGATTCTCAACACAACAATTATTTATGTATTTGAATTGTAATTGCGAAAAGCAATTGATGCACAAAAAAATGCAATAGGAATTTACAGTAATAACAACAAAGAGCATAAACAGAAACAAACTATTGAAATATATATGTATATATAAACAGCAACAATTGTAGAAAAAGTAATACCAACGCAAAGGAAACCCAAATGAAAATTCCGCAGTTGAATTTTGAATTCGCTAACGTCTCAAACGGCGGATAAATCGAACTGAGCGTGCGTTTATTGCAAGCGTAGCAAAGCCAACTGAAGAGGCATAGTAGCTAAAGCCAAGGGATAATAGTGACGTAGAAATCAGTGGAGAAAGTAGTGCCGTGCTTTGGAATTGCTTCTGTGCCACTCACAGAGTATTAGTGAGTGGTAAGTGAGTCAGTAAGCGGCAGCAAGTGCTTTACCTTCTTCTCATGCAAACACAGTTAGTTGGCCTGGTTGTTATGTTGTTGTAAATGCAAATGTGTAGTGGAGAAGAAAATTGATGGACGAGTGCAATTAACATAATTATATTGAAAATGCAATAAAAAGTGGAAGTGTGTTATTTGCGAAAAATATAAATTCCATCAATTAGATTTGCATTAGTGGTAGTAAGAGAATATTTTAAGCAGCAAAAACTTCTCGATTTGATTGATTACTGCAATATATCGTTATTGTGTACGTTTAAAATGAAAGTTTCGCAATGAATTTTGAATTAAAAATTTAAAATAGAACAGAAAATCTATTCAGGAAAATTATCAGTTAAATAAATTATTTAAAAAAAAATTATTAGTTAAATATCACATTTGCAAAGTGTTTGAATTATATTAATTGTAATACAAAAAGTCTTTGTTTTAAACAAATGCAAAAATCTATTGAATAAAGCCATTAAAAAAATGACGTTTTCTGTGTTTCAAATTTAAATGAATATTGTGCCGATAAATCATATTTATTCAATAAACTAAATGCAAGTGTTGGCTTAATAGCACTCCACATATTAAATATTAACATGAATGTTTCGTTGAAATAAATAAAAATATAACTTTCTGTATTTATTCAACGACATATTTGTAAACAAATACATATACATATATATCCAGAATAGAGTAGTTGAGTGATAAAATAATGGCGATTACTGAGGAGGTAAGTTAAACAGCCATATCTAAACATTTTAATATTAACTATATAGTAGGTAGTTAAAAACATTAGGGTAATTTATAGTCAACACTTCGCATAATTTTCAAACAAATGTATAATGTATAAATTTTTGATAGGAAATCAATCTAGCAACATATTTAAAATGTAAACTTTGAAGCTATAATTTAGTTTGGTATTTTCTGTTAGCGTTAATGCATTACATAGTGTTAATATGAAACTGAAACGAAATTCAATATTTACTCACGCATAAAATTTTAATTTATTTCGAACTTATGTCATTTAATTAAAGCAAAATACTGAGTTTTCATGAATTTGATTTTTTTTATATATTAATAAATTACCACCTCAAAAAACACACATCTGGGAAACATTGAATTCACATGAAACATATATATACATATATATTTTTGATTTATATTCTTTTGTTACAATTTATGTCATTTTATTTTGTTTTAATCATTTTTTTTTATTTTTTACTTATTTTAAATTATATATGTATTTGGCGCTTTTTGCCAACAAATGGATCCCGAACCGCCAATAGATTGTTATGAGGAGCTTTTTATTTCATGTCAGAAATAGACCCGGAAGGCTTGAAAATCCCTGCCGAGGGGCAATCGCAATTAGCACAAAGAAAGAACGATTGTCTTCAACCATGCCGAAGTCTTTCTACCTTTCATGAACATATCAAATTTATTGCAAAGTTCGATTTTAATAATTTTCAGTGTCAATATCAACTTCAATTTATATTTGTAGAATACTACATTTCACGCTTCAAGTCTCTTGTTTTTAGATAATTTTCGACCCAAATTCTCATATCTGAAATTATGATGTAATATTTAGATGCTGATGATTTTCACTACCTCTATGCAATTCATAATATATGCTCATAATACAAAATTTTTCGTTCCTAGCTGCTTTTCTAATGGATTTTTTGACTCAAAACCTCATATCTGAAAATATCGATATACGGAAGCTATATGCTATATTCGTGCGATTTCGACGATTTTCAGAACCAATATGCAGTTCATTATGTATATGTAGTATACCAAATATCACGTTCTTAGACCCGTTTCTAATTTATGACCCAAAATTTCAAATCGGAAAAATCGGTTGTATATATGATACAGTGGTCCGATCTGGCCGGTTCCCACAAATTATCGTTTAAACGTATAGGCGCATCTGTTTACCAGGTTTGGTTGAAATAACTGAAAACTTAAGGGACAAGTTTGCGTTCAAACATTTAGATGGACGGACCAACAGACAGGCAGATAGATAGACGGACAGGCGAATATGGCTAAATGACTTCAGCTCGTCATTCTGATACGAGTAGGTTTATCTTTTCTCCTTCTGTTACTTACTTACATACTTCGAACCAATGTTAATATACCAATTAATTTTCTATAATTTTGGATGTTGTTCGATCCTGGAATCCGAATTGTAGCACGCCATTCTAACCACTCGACTATTGCGGCCTATTTTAAGTGTTTATTTTTTTTTTTCTATTTTTTAATTTTTTTTAAATTGTATTTTAATTATATTTTTTTATTTTAATTTTATTTTATTATATTTTATTATATTTTCTTTTATTTTATTTTATTTTATTTTATTTTATATTATTTTATTTTATATTATTTTATTTTATTTTGGTTCCTTTTTTCATTTTATTTTATTTTTTCATTTCATTTGATTTTATTTTCTTTTTATAATTTTTTTTTATCTAGTTTTATTTTATTTCAGATTTTATATATATTTTACTTTATTTTTTTTTAATTTCATTTTATTTTATTTTTTTAAATTATTTATTTTATTTGATATATTTGTACGTTATTTTAATTTAATTTTTCTTGCGTTTTATTTTATTTTTCTTTATTTACTTTATTTTATTTTATTTTACTTAATTTTATTTTATTTTGATTTTATATACGTTTACAGATTGTAGTTCAAGGTGAGTTAAAACCATTGATTTATATACAATAAGCTAATTACGCACGCTTGTAAATCGACGTCATCACAATCAGTGTTGGCAAGAATTTGTAACTCTCAGTGCCAAATTTTTCTTCTATTTTATCAGTATTTTTTATAGCATGTTAGTGCAATGTTCAATTTTATATATATATAAAAAAAACTTAAATCAACGATATCGAGGACGTATTTTCAGTAACAAATGATTTTCGTCACTTGTTTTGTATTTCCAAGAAAATTCGCAAAGCCATTGTCAAGGTGCTTCACTCATCTATTTCTTTCGTGAGTTCTTTTTTAAGTGATGTTCTACAATGATTCATTTGTGAGTGAGATATTATAAGAAACACTCTCTTTCCGCTTTGAAAAACTCCCTCTTTTGATTCGTTATGTTACCGTTATGCTAGGAAGGGTAGATACAATATTTCCTATAACTATGTTTTATTTTATTTGAATAGAGTAGTCGTATATTCAATTGAAAAAGTAATGGAAACCTTTTCAAAAATGGATACACTCATCCGAATCACACACAAAATTTCACAATATTAAAAACCGGTTTTTCACGCCGGAACGGAAATTTCGAACTGCTTATTTAAATTTTGTTATGGTTTTTCCAAATATTTCAGCGTAAAACAATTTTATTATTTATTTTATTTTGTTCATTTTAAATCAATCTTCTTTCTTATATGAAGTTAATTAAATAAATAATTATTTATCTGCTATATTTGTGTTTACATAAACTGGAAGCGCCAGTGTAAGCACGAAAATAATAATTCAATTATGGCAAAGTACTCTTATGTAAATTTAATCATCAACATTAATCCCGTTTCCTGCCCACCAATTTATACGGTGTGCTCCAGAATATGTAAATAAAAAATAAAAAAATTTATACTCAAAAAAAAAAAAACTCAGTGTAGCACGTGTACGCTCTTAAAAAAACAGTTCTTTGGTAAACAAATGAAGTTTTGTAATGATTTATGAATGTCAATTAATTTTACAACACAAATATACGATATAACAACAAAAGCAAAAGTAAAAATCCTATTAAATATATATATATATATATATATATATATTCATAAATATATACATATGTACTCGTATGCATGAAATTCAACGCGGTCTTTTCTATGTCTTTTGTTGCATATACATATGTATGTATGTTTTACATTTTCCCCACAATTAAATGTTTTCGGTTAATACTTCAAGAGCTGCATATAAATAAAAGCATTTTCTATAAATTGCTTGTCACAGAACTCGAATATCAGATCAATGATGAATATAAAATTTAAAAAGAGGAAAAAAGAAAATGTTTACATGCATACTTGGTATAAAATTTCATATCTGTATGTATGTATATATAATTATTGCATTAATTACTGTCACGGGACGCGTACTCTATACGTTATTTATAGCGGTAATATGATTGATATTTGAGTGGGTGTAAATTTTATTTATGTGCAATGTAAATACATATTTATGAATGTACATGCGTATTGTTTTATATGCATCACCTGAAATGAAATTAAATGAAAATTCACTTTTGTTGTATTTATTGCGTAAATCTTTAATCACATGATAAATTAATATTATATCGAATTTTGTGATTTTAAAAGTTTTTCAAACTTAATTTATAGCTTTGTTAGTGTGAGGTTTGTAACATATACATAAGTTCTACCGTAGCCTTTCTTTACAATTCTAGCTTATCTCGTATGAATATTGATCTAAGGACTTATTCGTCGATTTCTATGTAGTAGATGGTGAAAGCGAATTCATTCAACACACAACACGTCTTCTTAAATACTTGCCTTGAAGTTGGTCCTTGGAAGACTGCAGAGCGTGTACCAAGTGGTCGTCTAGTACATTTTCCAAGCTAAGATAGAGAGAGTGGTTGATACATTTTACCTTTAAATATCATAAAGCAAATGGGGTTGTTTTAGACAAGCATGAGTGGATAAGTTTAAATTATTTGTCGTCAAAATGAAATATCAAAAATTTTTGATTTTCATCAAACATAGTCGACAACAAATCAGTATAACGCAAGGTTTATATAATACAGATAACGACAAGTATGCCGAAAACCGTTGACGTCCCCGCACGAACTTCGTCATACTTATAGTGGGGAGATTTGATATCCATATTATCGAAAAAAAAATGTATTTTTTCTTAAAAAATATAAATGTTGGTTTTCATGTGTTCAATAACTAAATGTTTATCCGCATAAACACGGAGAGATTAAGTAGACGGTAAATTTCTCTCGCTATAAATTCGTATTCGCCGCTGGAGCCAGTAAATTTTTGTTCCGTTGATTTCACGTTTTCTTGAAACCAAAACTTCAAGGTTTCAGCACAGAAATGGATATCATTAAATTCATAAAATAGGGCGGTTCATGAAGATGACTCAGCATGTGGAAAAAAAGTTTGTTTGTTTTAGTTTTTCGAAAATTTTAATATAAATCACTCACAAAAAACTTTCGTGGAATTCTTTAGCACAATAACCCACTGCACACTTTTTCACCGCTTCGAATTTTCAAACACAATTTTTCATGAGATACATAGGAATTACCCATTTCCCTAAGGCTTTGTTCGCTTCAATTGCCGGCATTTTTTTAACGTTTTTGACATTACTTATACATGTAATTGTATTACATGGCATCAAATGTAAGAGATGGCAGCTGTAAAAATTTTATTTCGGCTTATAAATATTTAGGATTTATTATGGGTTATTTTTGGTCGTTCCCTTTCCAATATAACGAACGAAGAATATTTAGAATAGCAGGTCTGCAGTCACTCAAATAAGATTCATTAAAAGATTTGTCCCACACCAATTACTGAATATATTTAGTATGTATACCATCGAAAGGAAAATACTGGCTTATCCTTCATGGGCATTTTTTTTTCAACCACGATCAAATGCTTCACAGAAATGTTTCCTCAAAAACTTGGTAAGCTCCAGAAGTTGCTTACCAAAGCACCTCCTTCATTGGTAAAGCAGAACTTTTCTTAATCATGAAACTTTCAGTAGGTGCAACGACCATTTGGTAGCTTAGAAGCTAATGAGTTAGTTAATCGATGTTGTCGAGATTTTGCAACGGGAGGACCAAGAAACAAGTTAGGATAGATTCAGACCAGAGAGGGGATGATTTTCTCGTACTGACAGTTAATTTTTCAAGCACTTCATATTCACGCATTGCGATATCTCACTTTTGTATCAGAAAGTGCAAATGGCTTCCGTAATCAACTCATGATATTCGACTAACGAATGACAACTCTCATGTGCCAACATCAGACATATATATATTGTTGTTGTTTAATATTGTCCTCAGATCCAGTAAGGATGGTTCGGATCGTTTAATAGCACAGGCATTTTATTTCGAAAAGCGGTTTTACTATTTGGTTATAGTATTAGTGTTTGTGATATCTTAAGGCTGGGAGCTTGATTTGTGGTTTTCTTCGATTGAAGTTCTATTCCTCTAAAGGTTTGGTGAGGGTTTAGCTAATGCAATTCTTACATATGCATTTTCTAAAAAAAAAAAACTAGAAACACATTCGGCATAAAATAACTCAAAACCTCTTTAATTTCCCATAATGGCTCGAAAATTTATGCCTAAGAAACTCAGGCGATTTGGCAATAGCTTTCGCCTCCATGCGATGCGTTAAAGACGAGCTACTTCCCAGTTCGTCATAAATGGCATACATAACCATAATGAGTGTATTTAGGCAATACTGATGGCTGCTAATCCCATGAAATGTACACTAAATGTGTAGGAAATTACATATGTATTTACAGTAAAATATATGGAGCGTACATGCGTGGCTCTTATGACGCATTTGTTGTTGTATGTCACGCAGTTGGCGTGGTTCGATGCTTCAGCATCCAAAATAACGCGTCTGGTCTGAATGTCTTATATGTACATATATACATGCATATGTACCTAATTATATGTATTTGTGTATACAAAATTACTTCACTCACGAAGTGGCTGCCAATAAATGGTTTCTGGTTTTGTTGTGACTATGGGCCGTCTCGCTTAGCGAAATTTTGGCCCACATTTAAACATGCAATGCCTAAAAACTTTGTTCGCGAATAAATATTTTGGTACGAGTATTTGCTTGATTTAAATGCTTTTAAATGTGGATAGATTAAGGTAATTTTTTATATTTTATATACCTGTATGTACATATGTATATCTCATTGCATAAGTACAGATATATAGGACGGAAATGAATAAAAATTATTATTTTAGTAATTGATACAAGACGATGTTATTTACTCATTTACTACATACATACGTACACACACATGTTTTCAAACCCAACTGAATTATACATATGTATATGTATATAGAAAATTTGCCTTGTCTGTCGTCTTATCCGGACGATGGAGTCTCACTCTCAACGATAAGCTATCCATTCGCTCTATGCTGAAGCTACAAAATATATATTATTGACTTTATAATTGCATAATCGATATTTGGCCGACCTCCTCTTCTAATTTACGTTGCGCCCCTTGATGGTTTACCAAGAAATGGCGGGACCTGCAGTTTTTTTCTAAGCGACTTTCAAATTGTCGATGAATTTTTGTGAGAAGATTTTTATTCCACATGAGGCCTAAACTATGACAAACCGCATGGCATTCCTAACAATTTGGCGTGACATCTACTGCCGGAGCTGTCCGAACTGTCTGTAATAATATAGGGTGCTTTTTATAGAGGTATAGAACTTTAAGTTGGCATTACTTTTCAAGATGGCGACCGATTAGCAGCTGTCAAGTGATTTATTCTCAGTTTGGTTTGGCAATTCATACATTCAATACATGAATAGACTCACGCCTGAACAACGCTTGCAAATAGTGCAATTTTATTTCGAAAATAATGGTTCTGTGCGGAAAACATATCGCGCACTACGTCCATTTTAGCGATGTTTAGCGATGAAGCACAATTCTGGTTGAATGGCGGCTACGTCAACAAACAAAACTGCCGCATTTGGAGTGAAGGTAATCCTCAAGTGTATGTTGAAACACCGTTACATCCACAAAAACTGACTGTTTGGTGCGCTTTATGGGCTGGTGGAATCATTGGTCCGTATCATTGGACGTAGTGCGCGATACGTTTTCCGCACAGACGCATTATTTTCGAAATAAAATTGCACTATTTGCAAGCGTTGTTCAGGCGTGAGTCTATTCATGACGAATTGCCAAATCTAACTGAGAATAAATCACTTGACAACTGTTAAATCGGTCGCCATCTTGAAAAGTAATGCCAACTTAAAGTTCTATAACTCTATAAAAAAAACACCCTATATATAGAATCGGACTCTTGAATAATGTTCTCTTGACTGATAAGCAATTGTGAGAACGTAGTTGGAACGTTTCGGCTTACTATATATATAAACTATAATATATCCTAATCCTACCGAAGCTTGATGTATTCATGATTATAACGTGAGCTATAACTGAATGCGAAGTTCCTTAATCTTCGCTGACACTCCATTGGGTGCATACTCTTATCTTCGCTAAAGAAAATTTGTTGACCTCCGAAGACCATTCGAATTTTTATACCTTTCATGTACATGAAATGATATATTAACTTTGTTCCGAAGTATGTATGTTAAGTACCACAAAAGCTGAGATTGAATTTCTATACCTAGGGAAGAAATGACACAGTTGAGGATGAGTATGGGAAAGGAGGATGAGTGGGGAATGCTTCTCTTAACGAGGCGACTACGAGTTTAATGGATGTGGTGGGAGGAAATTTAAAAAAAATTGCCTGTATAGGCTTTTAGGGTATGACGGGCGCATGGTAGGAAATGTGGAATTCATTTAGCAAAACGAAAGAAGGGTAAAATTTTTTTTATTAGAATTTCATGATGAATATAATTGTTGTTATATTCCAATGTATTAGAGATATCATATCGTGTTTACAAGAGGTATATAATGTTGATATTGCAATTTAATTAACTGGTATATTAGGGGCAGTGTTATTAGTTGACATGTCTAATGTATGATCGAAGGAGTTTGAGGAAAGGGTAATAAGTAGTTTTTATTTTTTTTAATGAGCTGTTGAATTAGACGAGTGATAGGCGAAACTTTTTTGGGATGAAGCACAAAGTACGGCGTTTATTTTGGGCGGTGTACCGCTAGCAATTAGTGCTTTAACTTTGCGAGGGTGCTGACAAAAGATTGAATCTAGGGGATGGTAGAGTTGGATTTTGCTAAATTTAATTCGATGTTGTTTTTTTTTTGTTTTTTTTTTCTTTTTAAAGGAGAGGTAGAAATTGTTTGTTTGAAAATGCTTGTAGAAGTAAATGGTATATTGTTCCTGCTGGCAAAAATGCCAGCGAAGGCAGAGGGTAAAGATTGTTTAGGTTTTTTTCGTTTTTTTCGTCGCGTTTCGGTTTTTAATATTCCTTTTTGTTGAAGGAATCCAGGGCATTTATTAAAATTAGGGGCTCGTCAGCCTCACAGCGAAGCGAGGAGATAAGTTACAGACTACACACGTGGAAACGTTTCGACAGTGCTTGATTGTGTGGCCTAAGCGTTGAATTGGGGAAATACCCTCTGAATCGTTCTTTTCGTCAAGAGATTTTGATGAATACAGATAGTCGGAAGAGATCACAAGTGAGTTAAACTACCCCAATTGTAATCATTTCCACATTGAGTTTTCAAATGAACTTATACGCATTAGTAACAGCTTTGGGAAGCAAGCTCTTTAGGCACTTCATCATCTTCTAATCGATTTAAATAGGAGGCGTAAAGCGTACCTATTACAGAATTTAAATTTTCATAAAATTTGCACTTAACTTCACATCTGCCAGGTAATTCTTTAATGGTAATTTAAACAAATTTTCCTATTTGCAGTAGTGGGAAATCTGTAATTAAAGATGAAGGCCGTTTTTTTTTTGTTTTTTTCTTTTATAATTGGAACTGGTTACCAATGAGGCAAACCAATTGTCTCCAAAACTGAAAGCCACGGGGGCATTGTTACACTACACTTGCCACACCATATAAAAAGGAAATGGCTTTTGTGTAACGAAGGGCCGATAGAAAAGAACTTGAAAAACGGAAAACTGAAATCGATAGGTTACCGTGCATGGTAAAGGCTAGTCGACGATTGTTGTAAGGAATATAATTTAAAGAGAAGAGGGATCAAAACACTATGCTTCGAAGCCAGTATTTAACTTGCATATGCTCAAAATCTTAATCGTTTGGTATGTCTTCAGCCATTGATTAGAACCAAAGAACGTATGTAAAGGGTTTTCCAAAAGGGATGATATGATTTTTAAGTGTCGTTTTGTCCATTTTTAATTTGTCAAGATCTGTAATTTTTTTATCGTATTCAGTAATGTTTACAATTACATCCATTTTGGATTTGCTGATTTTGCCTTGAAACAATTTGAATACGATCTCCGATAAGGCTCACTTTCATCTGAGTGGTGGGGTAAATAATCAAAACTGTCGATTCTGGTGCAAAGAAAATCCACAAATTATTCGTGAACAACCATTACATTCACCTAAATTGAGAGTTTGGTGTGGTTTTTGGTCTCATGTAATCATCGGTCCGTGCTTTTTTCGAAATGAAGCTGGTAGCAGAGTTATTGTCACTGGAGACCGGTATAGATCGATGATTACTCACTTTTTTATGACCACAATTGGATGAAGTTGATCTTAACAACATCTGGTTCCAACAAGACGGGGCTACGTATCACACAGCAAGTGCAACAACTGAATTATTGAGAGATAGGTTTGGAAATTTGATTATTTCAAGAAATTGTGACATTGAATGGCGTCGGAGAAGTTGTGATTTAACACCATTAGACTACTTCTTGTGGGATTATTTGAAGTCATTGATTAGTGGAAAAAGTGCTAAAAAATTGGGTTCATCGAATTCGTTCCTGCAAAAGAAGAAGGAAGAGGCCATTTGAATGATGTTATATTCAGAACTTAATTGTATCGATTGTACTTCACATTAAATAAAAAACATTTGAATTTCCTTCACAATTAGTGTTTTTTTTTAAAGAAACATTATCACTCTTATTGGAAACCCCTATATATGAATACGTTTAAGTTGTTGGCATTCATTGTGTAATTCAAATGGAAATATGTTTAAAAAAATGTGTAAAATTATTCCAATTTTTTTTTTTTTTTTTTTGAAATTGTTCGCATTTCTAACATTTTTTATTTATTTTTTTTTTAAGTTCTTCGCATCGGTTGCACTTCATTAATTTTTTCTACCATGTCAGCTGAGTTATCGAGCAAGCAAATTATAAACATTATCTAGTGACAAAAAAGTTGATAATTTTTTTATTTCCAAAAAAACACTTTAGAATATATTTAAGAGAAAATGATAGTGGAACCTTTTACTGCTGTGACTAGGTATAGATTCATAGAGATTTGCGTAGATATTTATTTGTGTATCACAATGTAATCCTTACAAAAATATTATATCCGTTTTAAGAACATAATGTATGCCGCATTTCTTTCTTTTCCTCTTCTTTAGTACACACGTACACATACGTAGGTGTTTGCGCATATGAAACATGTGCACAAATCCATATGTGTTGACTTAAGTATATTTGCAAAAATTCAAATGCACCCAATATTTATTTCTTCTATGTCGACTACGATAAGAATTTCAAATATCTGTCATAAAAAAAATTCAAAATAAAAAAATCAAAAAAAAAACCTTTGGCAATTGAAATTTTGCAATTCAAAATCATGTTGTTTCGAAAATATTTTGATGTGTTGCTGATTTGAATGACAGCACATCAACGA
Organism: Neoceratitis asiatica; assembly: GCA_030068015.2. Taxonomy (NCBI): domain Eukaryota; kingdom Metazoa; phylum Arthropoda; class Insecta; order Diptera; family Tephritidae; genus Neoceratitis; species Neoceratitis asiatica. The sequence continues at coordinate 37,778,091 of CM061528.1, forward strand.
TCTGTGCTACACAAATACATGTTCACATATGCATGTACATGTAAATCTGTGACCCGCTACCATTTGTAGCAGTTTAAATCTCGATGCATGAAAACAGTGGAGAGCAAGAAATGTAAATTTAAAAAAAAAAAACAAATTTTTTTCGTAAGATTTACGAATACGCAATTCTGAAGCTGAATTCTGCTGCATGTTGTTGTGTATAAAATTCGGCTATAGTTACATGTTCTAAATTTTGCAAGTGGAAATACAAACAAAAATTTTGTATGAACATATTGCAGTAAAATAATATAATTGGTCAGAAACAGTACTAGAAATTCATAAGTGAACTATCATTAGTTCGAAATATATCAAACTGGAGTCAAATATAATAACAATAGTTAATGAAAAGTATCCGGCCTACCATAGTAAAAGACATTTTTTTGGTAAACTTCATAGGTGATACACTGATCTCCGACTTTTCGATGTCATTTTTGTAGTACGATTTGTCTTTTGCTTCAAAATTGGTATCAGTTTCGGCAATGGCTTCTTCATTCGACGAAAATTTCTTCCCAGCGAACATTCTTTTGAGATCTCAGGACAGAAAATAGTTGCTGGGCCAGATCTGGAGAATCTGAAATCCAATTCATTTTATTTCACTGACTTGTGACACGGTGCATTGCCTTGGTGAAACAGCACTATATTTTTCTTCAAATGCGGCCATTTTTCTTCCTTTTTTAAGGTAGTCGACGAAAATTATTCCATGCGCATCGCACATCACCTTAACCTTGCCAGCCGATAGCTCAGTTTTTCCCACGCTTTGGAGCGAGTTCATAGTGCGCAGTCCACTCGGATGACTGTCGATTGGACTTTGGAATGAAATGATGGAGCCATGTTTCATCCATTGTCACATATCGACAAAAAATTGGGTTTATCACGCTTGAACATCTCCAAACACTGCTCTGAACCATCAACTCGTCGTTGTTTTTGGTCAAAAGTGAGCTCGCGCGGCATCCACTTTGCACAGAACTTTCTCATACCCAAATATTTGTGAATAATATGATTTGCACGTTCAGTTGATATCTTTAGAGTGCCTACTATTTTATTCAATTTCAACTTACGGTTATACAAAATCCTTTTGTGGATTTTTTATATGTCTTCTTCGGAAGACTCTTATGGTCGTCCACTACGTTCACCATTTTCGGTGCTCATTTTACCACGTCTAAACTTAGCATACCAATCCTTGATGGTTGATTTTCTTGCGGCAGTGTCCGGAAACTCATCATCAAGCGAAGTTTTTGCCTCAAATGTATTTTTCCCCTTCAAAACGCAATATTTTATGGATTTAATTCTAGTAGAGCCATCTATGTGTCAGGCCGGAGACTTTCCAATTTCTACAAAAAAAAAAACGTTTACATGAAATATTTAATTACTTTTTTAACATTAGTAATATACATAATCTATATACATATATAAAAATCTGTGCAAATTTTGATGAACGCCTATAACTTAAGAACCACCAGATCAAATTGCACCAAATTTTTAGGAGTTATAAAGGGATATTAGGAGAAGGTTAAGGCGAAGATATGACCATTTTAGTGAACATTATACGCTACCCATACAAAATACATGCAACAACAACAAATACATGTAAAATTCCAAAATACGCGTACATAACGTTGTACGTGGTGTTGAAAGAGAGAGAGAGAAAAAATAAAACCATGAAAATGAAAATAAATTTAAAAAAAAAATATTTAAAAAAATTAAAAAACAAAAGTTTGGAAAAAAAGTTTAAATAAATTTTTTTCGTTTCCTTTTCCAAAAAGTATTCGAAAATTCAAAATTTCAGTTATTCTTTTTATTTTTTATTTTTTTATAGGTGTAGCAAAGCACGCTGGGGTCCGCTAGTAGTTTATAATTATTAATACTTTAAAACTATAACAAGAGCGCCAAATTTTGGTCAGAAGTTATATATTAGCATGACATGACAATCAAACTAGTTATCATCTTAAAAGAAAGGTTAAATACAAAATTTTTATTTATTTATAAGTATGTAACAAAACTTTTTTATCTATAAGTAAATTACATTATTTGCCCTAGTGAGACCCCATTTAGTACATTATCGCTTATGGGACGCTCCAAATTACCTGTAAGTGTTTGTGTTTCAACTCCTTGATATCTAAGTGAAATTTTTCATCTTGCTCTTCATTCACATCTTCTAAAATTTCTGGTAAATCGTCCAGATGTGTATGAATAAAATGTACTTTTAAACTCTTTAGGCAACCTAAAGCTGGAAATACTACTCTTTTTGATTTACTAACAATGTTCATCATAACTTAACTTCTCTTTAAAGACAGTAAACTCTGCTCTTGAAAGATTTGACATGAGTTGTGTGACAGCCTTAGGTTGTGCAGTATTTGGTACCTTCGTTCAATTTTGCCTCTGGGAGGCTTGGAAAATTTGATCCTATGTATTTGAAGAAATTGTCATGAATGTGATTTTACAAATTTCTTCATCATTCCCCGCTTTATGGGAAGAAGTTGTGGAAGAGTTTTATGAAAAAAAAAAATTTCTTGCAACACGTTCTTTTCGCCAACATTGAACTCCCTACAATTTATACTATTGTTGGGCAAACACCAAGAGGAGGATCAGGGCGGCCGAAAATCCCTTTAGCAGTTACACTGTCAATTATATTGTTTATGTATATATATACTACTTATACATACATGCCAGCCTTGAAGACCAACATTATTTGGTCCAGCGGTTTGTTAGAGACCAAGCACATCATCGGTACCAATTCCACAGTCACAAAAAGGGAGAGAAATAGGTAAACACAGATTGTTCTCCGAGCAAAATGCATACGATTTTTAAATCATTACACACTTGCTAAATGTGGCATTTAAAAAGATTTTCATTTGCAAGAGACCAATGCCAAGTTCTTGTGAATTTCCTCGAGGTGTACAGCATGACCGACAGGAATGGTAGCATGTAAGCCGCCATGTGAAGTAGGACGACCTAAAAAGTGGAAGAAAAATGTTATTGGCGGAAAATTGACAACGTTGTATATGACGGTGGAAATTAAAAAAACTCATTCGTGTGGATATAGGACTTTCTAACAAACAAACAAAAAAATAAATAAATAAATTTAAATAAAAATATTAAAAATAATTAATGAAAATTTTCAAGCGCAAATATTAGAAGAGGGATTTTATTGGCGGAAAATTGGCAATGTTGTAAACGATAGTGAAATGAGAAGTCTCTACTTGTAAATAGAAGAATTTGCTCTAATAAAATAAAATGGCGTAAAAAGTTAAAGATAAATACGGAAAGTGTAAAAATTGTCAGACCTAAAAACTAGAAATGAGATTTTTATAGATGGAAATTGGCAACGTTGCAAATTTCATCCCATTAAAATTTGTAATTTCGTAATAATAAATCTGTGGGAAAAGCTTTCAAATTTGCATTTATTTGTAAGCGAAAATTGGCAACTTTGCATATAACATTGAGTGAAAAGCTCGCGTTTGTAAAACGAAGTTTCAATAAAGTAAATTCTTTTTAAAAATTTAAAAATAAATATAATGAAGCTTTAAAAATATTCAGTCGTAAAATTGGCAACTTTGTATATTAAAAAGAAGGGTAGTTTGATGCTTGTGAAGGCTTCTTTTTTTAGTAAAAAAAAAATTACGTAAAAGGTGAAGTATAAAGACCAAGAAAAATGCAGTTCAGGCGCAAAAGTGGAAAATTAGAGAAAATTAGCAACGTTGTATATGACAAAAAGATGAAGGTTGTGCTTGCGAAAAGAAATATTTCTTGTAGTAAAATAAAATTCTGTAAAAAGTAAAATATAAACGCCATGAAACTTTAAAGTCAGAAGTTGAAAGTTGAATTTTTATTACCCAAAAATTGGCAACGTTGCATATGACAAAGAGATGAAGATCGTGTTTGTGAAAACAGTTATTTCTTGTAGTAAAATAAAATTCATTAAAAAGCGAAATATGAACATCAAAAAACCTTGAATTCAGGCATAAAACTAGAAGAGGAATTTTTATTAGCGAAAATTGGCAACGTTGTAAATGACATAACGATGAAGATCGTGCTTGTGAAAAGAAATATTTCTTGTAGTAAAATGAAATTACGTAAAAGGTGAAAAACATCAAGATGTCTTGAATACGGACATAAAAATTAGATGTGACATTTTTATTAGCGAAAAATGGCAACATTTTATATGACTAAGAAAAAAAAGTCGTGCTTTTTAAAAGGAATATTTCTTGTAGTAAAATAAAATTACGTAAAGAGTGAAAATAAACACCAAGGAGCCTTGAGATCATATATTAAGTGCAATTTTTATTAGCGAAAATTGGCAATATTGCATACGAAAATGAAGCGAAAAACTCTTAATTTGGGGAAATCGAAATTTGTTGTGATCAAATCCAATTATGTAAATGGTCAAAAAATGATTTTCAGTTGTTAAAATTAGAAATATATTTTTTATTAACGAAAATTGTCAACGTTGTGTATGAAAATGAGGTGTATGTAGAGCTCATATTTATATAAAAAAGTGAAGTGTAAATTCGGAGAAAATGGTGATTTAAATAAAATTAGCTATTCTACGCTGCAGTTTTAAATAAATTTAAAAAAATTAATTTCAGTACATTGAAAAATGTGTAAAATAAAATTCTGTTTACAGAGTTGTCATAAAAATTATTAAAACTCGATTTGTAAATAATAAAAAAAAAATTAAGTAGTAAATAATAAAATAAAAATTGAATAATTGTATGTAAAATCTTAAATGTATCTTAGGTTTTAAAAGTTTCGAAATTTGCATTTTTTGAATAACTGTAAAAGTAGCTAGAAACAAATTTTTTGGTTATGTATTTTTCAAGCATGTACGAGGTGTGTTCAAAGGAAAAGATGAATTTTGAATTTTTTCCAAAAATACTTATTTATTCATCAATATCTATAATAGGAAAAGTCGCAGGGAGCCAAACCTGGTGAATACGGTGTTTGAGACATGATTACGGTTTTGTTTTTGGTCATAAAATCAGGAATAAGCATTTATATGTGAGCTGGCACATTAACGTGCTTTGTTTTTCCACAATTCCGACCGTTTGAGCCGTATTACCTCACGCAAACGTTGAATAACTTCCTTGTAATATTATTTATTAACTGTACGATCTATTGGCAGGAACTCATGTAATCAATGAAAACTGTGAGCAAAATCTTCACCTCTTCCTTTGAACTCGTATAATGAAATCCCGATGCACAAAATCCTGAAATACAAAATCCAGACAGGACAAAGTTCAGATCGGACATATTTCAGACCCGATAAAATTCTGACAAAACATAATCCAGAAACAAAACAATCCAGACAAACAATTCTCCAAAAAATTCCGTCAAAATATTGAAATTAAAGATCTCGCGATTTGTTTTAAATATTTTAATATTTAATCTGGATTTTTTTTGTGTTTGTTTCGTTTTCCGCTCAAAAATATGCATAAAAGATACCTAGAGTGTAGTTAAATATTTATGTTTTCATAGAATGGATTGCTACGTGAAATACTATTTAAGCGACAAAGAGTTGATGCCATAAGTGTATTCCTAGAACAAATCCATTTGTTTGAATAAGATCAAGGCGCACACCACAAATCAAAGGAGAAGCTCGGCCAAAAATCGTTCTAACGGCTTTGGAGTGCCAATACATATGTATTGATTGATGGAAAAATTTAAATAAAAATTAGACTAACATATTTTTCGAGATAAAGAGTTATTCGAATTTTATATTTTCGGGCTTTTCTGTATTCTATTGTGTTTTTTTTTTTGCCAGGTCGTGATTTCATTATGTGTGTTTAATGTAGTATCGGCATTGTGCCTTATGTGGAGTTTTTAAAATTGTCTAGATTATGGACTGTCTGGCTCTGGAAGGTCTGGATTATGGACTGCTCGCTAACTTACTTCGCCTCATCTAAGTACTGTGTAATTATTTCTTCAAAAACAAAAATTTTTAGGAATATTTAACCTTAATTTTTAATGGAAAGTAAAGGTATCAACCGCCCCTCTATCATCTTTAATTATGAGCAGTAAAGCTTCCAAAATAAGTAAAATATTTTCTAGTGCATTCCACTTCTGGATTTTTTGAAACTATAACTTTCGCAATATTACGAAAAAAATCTACAGTAAATTGTTAAATGTGAAATTGTGCTTAACTTTGAACTTATTTTTAATATTTAAGTTATACGATAAAAAAAAGCTTTTTGTAATTTTTTCGCCACCGAATGTTTCCAATTAGTGGATACAGAATAACTCATGGTATAGAAATTTACAACATATGGAGCAGAAAAAAAAAGAATATAAAATATATAATATAATAACAAATCGGCTTACAAAATTTTTATTCCTAAATAATTTACTTTAATAACCATTTGTGAACTATTATTGTCTTATTTTCCTTGATTTCCTATTTTTAATTTTTTTCAGTTTTTTTAAAAATATTAATTTTTGTTCATTTGGAATTAATATGAGTCCAGTATATTTCTTAACAAAATCAAATGATTGCCAGCTTGTTAAACGTTTCCAGGAAAACATTTTCTTGTACGGAAAGAAAACTTTTGTCGCCTAAGGTCGGTATGCACTTCTAGCGAAAAAAAACTCATATATTTCGTGGAGGGAAAAATGTAGTAGGTACGGAAATTTGACATATGATTTTCTATTGTGAACAGCTCTTTACATAGGAAGCAGATATGCCAACGTAAATAAACAAATTGAGAAACATGTGTGGCGTGTGGTAAATATTTGGCGCTGATTATGTATACTAACGTTTTCCATTGCTAAAAATAAATAAATGGCGTAGAAATTGATGAAAAAAAAACCAAAAATATTACATAAATTGCTTTATAAGCTTGCTTTAATATATTTGAGAATTAGTCTTCCTTTTGTTTGTCGCGAAAATTATGTGAGACTATTTCTTTCGCTCGGAAACCTGTGTTGCCGTGTATTCGTATTTGTTTAAAAACTTTAGAAATAGGCAGTAGAAAATTGAGGTTTTTGCTTTCGAGGTGCGTACTGCTTCGTGAAAAAAATTTTCGCGCTTCGTTTTTTTGCACTTTTTTTATATGGAGTTTTTGATTTTAAGGTCGGTTTAAAGCTGAGTATGATGTTTGGCTTACTAGTTTTTAAGTGGTTTCTTAACTAGTTCATTTGATTGCTGTTAGGTGGATAATAATTAGGTTTGTCTGTAATTTCTTCAATTGTTGTTCTGATTTTGAGATGTATGTGTCTGTGTGCGTGTCTTTTCCACTAAAATTTCGTTTCATTTTTCAAGGTTTTGCGGTTTCAGCGCAATTAAAATTTAGTTTGGCTTCATATCTTTATCTTCCTTATTAATGTTTTAACGCTACATTGCTGAAAAAATGATTGATTATAAATAGTAAAATTAGAATCAAGCAAGTGGGTTGTTATTATACCTTTCACATACATGAAATAGTGTATTAACTTTAGTCCGAAATATGTAAGTACCAGAAGGAGAAGAGATAGAACCAAAAAAAAACTAGTCCCTCAGTTTTTGATATGTCATGCAGATGCAGATGCACGTATTCGTTTGAAAGATAATTTATCGGAATCGGCCAGATCGGACCACTGTTGCATAGCTTTTTCAAATTTGAGGTTCTGTTCAAAACCCCACAAAAAAACCTTCCAGGAGCACGAAATTTGGTGTACTAAAGAAATGAACTCAAGCTAATATTGATACTGAGAATCATCATAATCGAATTATGTAATTTGCAATACATTTTGTGCCTGAAAGGTGCAAAGACTTCGGCCGAAGACAACCATTCTTTCTTGATTTACTTAAATTTTTATAAGTATTTATTGCATATATTTTGACCAGAGAAACTACATGCGACACAAGAGATACAAGCTGTTATGTTTGTAAATATATTTGCATATTTATTTTAATTGTTCTTGAACTTTCCAGATGAGCTCCATAAATTTGCAAAAAGCACGAATGAATCAAAGCTATTATGTATACGAACAATACATGAAAGTCAGCACTCGTCCTTCATTAGGCATCTGTTTTGAAAATATTCAAGTAATATTTCTCACATTCCGTATACATATGTATGTATGTGAAAAAGTCTATGTACGTACATATATGTACTATCACTTGTTGCTTTATATGGCATGACATTTATATGCATGGTGTAACTGAAACATATGTATGTGCGTACTTTTGAATTAAAAAAAATTAATCATGCTAATGCATATGATACAACCGCAAGCAGTTCAAAAGTTATTCTTATAATGTTTTGTTTCTCTTCTTCTTTTGAATTTAGAAAGGCTCTTGTTTTGCCTTTCTTCACTATTTTGTGCATGAGGAATATGACATTTAGACATTTTTACATACACATGGCAGAAAAAGTCTGCGTTCATCTAAGTATATTTTGTACACAAACTTTGGTACCAATAATTAATATAAATTTAAAATGAGATCACATACAAACATAAAGCTCACTCAAACCAAACAGAAAAAGTCTGCGTTCACTTCAAGAATAATGAAACAAAAGACTAAAAATTTAAAAATATATATCAGACAATAACTTGTTGCATATCCACAACTTTTAATAACTTCTAGAAGGCGGTTTTTCATTGACCCAACAAGTTTGGTTGTTACTTCTGGGCTTATAGCTTCCCATTCCTCTTCAAGCGCGATCCCAAACATTTCCTTGCTGGTTATAGTACGCTGTCTAATTTTTCTTTCTAGTACATCCTATAACTGCTCAATAGGGTTAAGATCAGGCGATTGCGGGGGTGTACGCAGTTGTTTACTTGTAGGGGTATTGTACAGCAACCAAAGCTTAAAAATTTCTGCTGTGTGCTTCCGAGTTCCAGCATCACTGCGCTTTCTTTTAAATTTGTTTTCAAAATATTAAGATAAACATGCTTGCTCATGATCGACTTAACAAACTGAAATTTTCCTACACCCGAACTTACCATGCACCCCCACATCACAGCACCGACTTTACCACCGTGCTTTACTGTGCTATTCCACTTTTCTTCCAATCCTTTTATCCCAAAAATGCAAAACTTACTTTCATCTGGAAAAATAACTTTATTCCAAAACTCTGGAGGCTTGCTTAAGTGCTCCTTCGCAAAGGCCATCCGCTTGAGACGATTTACTCTATATGAAGGGTTTCCTTCGTGCGACTCTGCCATAAAATCCGCTGCTTTTCAGAACTTTTCGTACCGTATCTGGACATAATTTCTTCTGGTACTTTAATGCACTGTTTTTTTTACAGTTGAATTGCTGATAGAAGTGCGTTAGACTTCAAAAGAATGATTGGGTTGCGCTCTGCTTTTTCCGTCTGTTTTCTTGGACGTTCAGAACGTGGCTTAGACTCATAAGATTTTGTTCGTTTTTTAAGTTGTTTATTACTCTCTGGACAGAAGAGTGCTGTTTTCCAACAGTTTTCGTGATTTCCCGATAGCTTTTACCATTCTGTCACAAACCAACAATGATTTTTCTTTTGTCAATTTCTATTTCTTTTCGCTTTTGGCCCGTAGTCAAAAAAATAATGAGTTTCTCCTATATTTATATACGCCTTAGCTTCTTTGTAATCGCGATTACTATCGTGTCTCATTTAAAATTAAATTAAACACAAATAATTTGTATTTTCAATGCAACAAACCATCGTTTTTTAAAGTGAACGCACACTTTTTGTGCTCAAATAACTTAAGTAGCGGTACTACAATCACATTAGCTCAGAACGACGCTGCTCAAAATCTACAAAATTTTCCTGAAACATTCTTCAAATATTTGTCTTCAAAATAAGTAAAAATAAAATAGTAATTGTTTTAAAATGACTACCTTTTTTTGTTGAATACTTTAATACAGTGAGTGAACGCAGACTTTTTCTGCCATGTGTATTTGCATTTTACGTATTTACTTCTACCATTCAAATCTACTTTCATTGTTGCATTGACTTCAGAGAAAATTTCCTTATTTTTGGTTCTTATATCTTTTTATTCCGCCGGCAACTCGGAAATACCTTAACATTCTTATTATTTTGACAATTCTAAAAAAGATCTCTTGAATATTGTCTTCATCTTTCAAATTTATTCGAGTAAAAAGATTATTATTTATGCTTTGTAAACGCTGAAGCGACTTTCGCACGAGCTCCTCCTCCAATAGAGGGACCTAAAATTTATTCTAAGCCGTCTCCAAATGGCTGTAGGTTTTTTATGAAGAGTTTTTATTGCATGTCAGAGATAGACATGGGAGGAGTTGACAATTCCTGCCGAGGGGCTACCGCAATTGCAAGAATTAATTTTCTATAAATTGTAGATGTTGATCTGACCAGGACTAGAAGCCATGATTTTTCCCTGAAGATTTTCGATATTGTATGAAATTTCTCATGCAAGGTATTTGAAAATAAAAATATAGACGAAAATTTTTTTCGAAAATGTTGAAATAAATGCAATTTCAAACTGATTTTCAAAGTTGCCAAAAGTACTTACATAAAAATTCATTTTGCCTACAAGAATTCCTACAGTTAAATTTTCTCAGCGATTCATTATCAACGTATTAGCATTTATTTTCCGAGGAATCAACCAGAGGAATAAAAAAAGGTCCCTTAACTAAAAATTAAATTTTGTTATATAAAAAATGTGATAAAATGTCGAGTTAAAAACCAAATTTTGGATTTCAAATGTGCTATAATAATTTAAAAATTAAATTTAAAACAATATTTGATTTCAATTCATGAAGCTATTTCGTTAATGTAATGATTCCTTATCTAAAGTTATCACATTTTTTAGTGTCTACAATAATATATAATATTCAATGAAATGAAATTAACTTTAAAATTTTTGTATTAAAAGACGCATACATATTTTTCGATGATTTTGCCTTCCTTAGAATGCCTAAATATTGTAGTTAATGATTAAATACCACCTCATTCATATGGCTACCACGGTTAATCTTGTAGTGGTTCATTCTGTCGACCCAATTTTACAACACATTTTCGTTTGTGCAGCGTCCACAGATGCAAAAATAGAAAAATTGTAACGAAAATGTGAAAAAAGTGAATTTCGTGTGCTGATTAAATATTATTCTTTGCGTAAAAACCATCACTCAAACCAAGGAAAGACTTGATAAATGCTATCGAGACTCTGCACCATCAATTTCAATGGTTAGGCAGTGGTTTACTCAGTTCCGTTGTGGTCGTACCAGAAAAAGTACCGGCGAAAGTTCAGGTAACCCAAAAGAGGTCGTCACGCTAAAAATCGTCGATAAAATCCATGGAATGATACTGGTCAATCGGAGAATAAAAATATGTTGGTTGGCTGAGGCTGTAAGCATCTCAACTGAATATTTGGGCATGGAAAAGCTATCCGCGCGATGGGTGCTCCGATTGCTCACACACGAGCATTAGCGCAACCGTTTAACCACTTCAAAGTAGTGTTTTGGGATGTTCAACTACAAGTCAAATAAATTTGGCATCGCTTCGCTTCCATAGATGAAACATGGAGCCACCACACAGAGATCGAAGAACGATGATGAGAGTGAGTTTCTCCGGGTGAACGTACACCAAAGAAGGCCAAGGTGGGTCTGTCGGCCATGGCCATAGCTTTTTGGCATGCACGAGGAGCCGTTCACATCGATAACCTGAAATCGGTAAAATGGTCATCGGAAAGCAGCACAGTTTTTGGATAAATTCGATATTGATTTGATGCAGAAACGACCACATTTAGTGAAAAGAAGTGCTGTTCTATCAGGACAATTTTGTTTCCAAACCTGAAGAAATGGCTGAGTGGTAAGATATTCGAGTCGATTGAAGAGGTCACCACAGAAACAAACTTCTATTTTGAGGGCCTTGAAAAAAATCTATTTCTTGAAAGGAATAAATATATGGGAAAACGCTGAACTAAATGTAAAAATAAAAGAGAATTCGGTGCGAATTAAAACGCTTATTTACAGAAAAAACAGTCATACAACAGTAACTTTAAAAACTACTTATGCAAATGCCAATAACCGGCAAATCAATTACCTTTATAATAATGTCTTCAAAAATATCCTAAAAGAGTACTATAATTAAATGAATAAAATTTTTTCTGAAAATAATAAAATTTTGGTGAAAATTTCAGAAATATTATGCCCAAAAACTCATCAACACCTTTAACTGCGCGTAAAAAAAAATTATTCAAAATTATTTGACAAAATGTGCAAAACCTATTAAAATTGGCAAATTACCTAAAGAGATTTCTCTATAAATATCTATATATTTATGTGGTCATATATGTATGTACAATGCTGATGTGCTTAAAAATTAGAATTTTTATGAGGCAATAAAACTCATTAGTTAAGATTTATTTGCACAACAATGCATATATGAATTTTTCATAAAATAAATATAACAAATATTATTTATATTTATAGTGTTGCAAGTGCAATACGAAAAAAGAAGGTATAATATTATGAAACTCTTCTTTTTACGTTAAATACTTATTCTTTATGGCCGCTGGCAATAAATCTTATTCTATTTTTTAAGGTTAAATAGCTAAACAAAAAAATTACATACTTACATACATACATGCATACATGCATGTATATTTATATATGTATAACCATTCAAACGCCCACGATACAAGCTGAGTGATTTTAGAGGGCAACTGGCAATGCCAATTCTACGGTAAATCAACGTCATTTCATTGGCGCCACAAAGTATGCAATGACAAAATACTTACGTTGGTGTGGTGAAAATTCTTTATGAAAGCAAATATAGTACAGGCAAAGAATATTTCTTAACGAATGAGTGCAAAAGTAATGTAAACATTTCGATATGCAGAATGTATGTGTAGAGAAAACGAAAAATTAAAAATTAAATTATGAAAAAAATTAGCATATAAAGAGTTGAAGGTGAATAGATAGTAAAAATCTCTAAGGCTTAGCTAGAGAAGTGCTAATAAATAATAATTTAATTTGATGCGCTGGCACGCGTGCTGAAATACATATTTATATAAATGTACGCATTAAATTCATCATATATAAGCATATATAAAAGAGTTGCAATATTGTTAATTTTTTTCAATACTTTCATCCTTACTTTTAACACTTTTTTAATAACTTCAACTTCATTCTAGTGAAAACTTATGATATTTAGCAATCATATTTCTTAGCCATTTGCCGAGTGAAAGTATTTTTTTATTAATTTTGTTTTTATTTTTTTATGTTCTATCAAAAAGTAAATCATATATTTATTTCCGACGAATATCTTCGACGTATCTCCGAAAATCTTCGAATTTTTCTACGAATTTTTTCAAGAAACAATTATACATACTTACCTGCTCGTTATAAAAATCCAACAGTCGTTCGACTTAGAACAAACTATAGGTTTTCCATTGGTGAGGAGAACAACAATATTTTTAAAACTCCTGCAGCATCTTCTACAAGATTTTCCCAGTCACTCTGCATCTTATCCTAACATGGTCTATGTAATTCGACAGTTTATATGTGCTAAAAGCTATTCATTATCTAGTAGAATCTGCTTGGTTATGCCTTGCTTAGGAAATTTGTCTGTCCAGCGAAAAATTGTACTCCATGTTCCGTTGAATAGGGCCCTATATGGGCGATAAATTATTCTGTGTGACCATCTCTTACAGAGATTGGCGATATTCCAGCACAACTTCATAGTTTATCGATAGCTAACTAGCTGCTGCCGATGACGAAGATATATTGAAGGTTCATTTAAACTTGCCTCCACCATAGCAGAGATCTCCGCTTGAAGCACACTGCAAGGAAGCGAAGCAAAGTGGGTAATTTGACCTTGCTGGCTGCATATAATTAATAAATTCCAGTGAAAAACAAGTATCTTCAATCGGTTCTTCCACAGCATAAGAACAAATCAAAAAAATTTATTTATAAATATTTTTTTTTTTACTTTATCATATAGTTTTAGATAAATTTCTATTAATTAGCCTTTTTCTGTTTGAATTTCAATAAATTACATAAATTAATTATTTTTAAAACAAGAAAATACATTATTCGGAATCTGGGCAAGCTCTTAACATCCTCGTCCATAATAATATTTTTCACCGAGAAACTGAACACCCGTTGAAGCACGAAGATATTAAAAAAATCAGAAGAAACCAAAAGCTCATTTTTTATGTCTTTCATAGTATTTTTTGTGCAATTGTTTCTAGTGTTGTTCTCATATATGTTTCAAAGCCCTTAATCCTGGCTTCAAGCGCTTCGTCAAACATAATACCAATCGGTATTATGATATCTGCTTCATGAATTAAGATTCTGTGAACGGACGACGACATCTAATACCAGGGCTATGCATTAACGAGAATTTCGACACTTTTCATGGTGTAAGATTCGAACGCCTCCGAATTTATATCAAATCCATAGGCCATTGCTTGTCAAACTACGCTAAATCGCTATATTGAATTATAATTTACTCCAGTAATACGAGCAGCCAAAACTAGTTGTTATTGTAAAAGACATCCAGTCGGAATTCGAAAATGTGACAAATACAACCAAAAAACCCAATCTGGAAGTTCAGACTTAAGGGGTTATGTGGGTTTCATAGGTTCTTTTATGTATACAATCATATATTTTACTCAAACAATTCACCATATCAAAGATACATATTTAAACAGTATTTTGTGAAATTTTTATTCAAAAATTCCGAAAACTCAGCCGTTGGTACCTCATCTCCTTTGAAGTCTCAATAGAAAATGCTCTCGCCGTGGAGAGCATAACTCATTGGTTCATCTAAAATCAAAAAACGAAAAATATTTCTCGTTATTGGACTAAAGAGAAAACAAAAATTTAAAATTTGAATTTTTTACAGACTTTAGACAAAAAAAAAACAAACACATTTTTGATCAAATTTTTGCCATGAATTGGCTCGAAAAAATTATTTGTTATAAAAAAAATCCTTCCTTCAATGACTAGGTAATGTTATTACAAAGATATGTGCAAAATTTGGATAAAATCGCTTTATAACTTTTCGAGAAATCGTGTCCACCGACATAAAAAACAGAGTTTTGAGATAATCGCGTTTGAAGTTTCAAATTGACACAGACATGGCCTGATGGGCGGAACTTCCAAAGGGTCTATCTCTTAGAATTTTACTCCGATCGATTTGAAATTTTAGGAGAATATTTTATACATATTTTACAATTTAATAAAGCAAAAAAACCCACCTTAAACCCCTTAATAAGCAATATTCAAATAGATTATCATTGATAGGAAAGCTCTTCACGAAATTGAGATCGTCCATATAATTGGGTTTTACTCCACATATTCTATATGCTTGCGAAGACGATTATGTTATGACACTGAACGTTTCCCATCAACCATGGCCATATGAAATTGGTGATCTATGCTGAAGTAGCAAACTTATGTTGTAACAATATTTAATATTTGGCTCTTAATGTTTTTCATTTCTCTACTAACATTATCTTGATTGGAAATATTGGGTATAAGAATGATGATTGTATTTCCATAAAACGGTCGATCCTTATTGAATTATTAATGGTACAATATAAATTGAGAATAAATATTGGTCCATCACAGTCTAAAGCACAGTTAATTGGTTGCTATTAATATCACCTTTTTGTTTTTCAAAACATTCTGGGTGCTCTTTCAAAATCCTAGAAGCCATACTATTTCTAAGCCTTGAAGTGGTACTTCAGCGAAATAATCAATGACCATAATGCCATTGGGCTTTTCGGCGGAAAAATTCTTACATACTATGCATTGGTTTTTATTAACTTTCCGCTAAGCTCATCTTCGGCATCTTAGCAATTTAGCATTGATACTACTTTTGAAGTATTGCTCTTTCCAGCTTCATACAAATTTGCAACTGTCAACAATGTATTCGGTGGGATTTCTTCAGCGAGCCTTAAAAATATTTTCTAGCACAGATTTTCCAATTTAGTATAAGCCTACTAGAAAATTTTGAGTTTAATTTTGTTTATTTAAAACCTTCACAATTGCACACTTTTTCAAGGCGATTTTTTTTTTAAGTTTTTTTTTTTTTTCTTCGTGTCATAATAAGAAAAGAGTCCGTTTATTTAACCTACTAACAAAAATAGAAAAGTTAAATATATACACCAAATTGCTTATAAAAAAAAAGTAAACAACATAGGTCATCAATAAGTATTCGCTTCAAACTGCTTTCCGTATGTAAAACATTTTTATTTTTATTTTAAGTAATTCTTAATTTATTTTTTAAGAGCAAATTTGAGGAAATGTAAAAAAAATCTCTTCCCAACATACCACTTCTCTGTCATAAAAAGAGTTCACACTTTCAACACCCTTGACGTTGTCTTTGACCGTTATTCATGTCAATCGCGCAATAACAATCACATTTTTTTTTGACAGAGAAATAATATAAAAAATTGCCTTGATTTTGAATTTGCCTCGGCGCAGTACACAATATATATGTATATATTCTATATAAATATGAGATATTTTTAGCGCAACACACATATTAGTATATACTTATATACACTTAAATACATATACATAAAAAAAAAAAATTTATCAATCGTAAAAGAATAATAAAAGAACTGCCTTGAGTGGCTAGCTGCATGCTGGCATTTATTGTTTAGTCGCCACTCGCTTTTCACACTTTCCTTTTCTGCTCTCTACGAGGAATTTTTTTTTTTTTTTTTTTTTTTTGAAAAGTAGGTGCTGATGAGAGATTGTTATTGATGTGATTCTTACAAACAAGCAAAGGTGCGCGGATTATTTCTTTTTATTTTTTTTTATATTTTTTTTTCTAAATATTTTTATGACTTTTTTCAAATTTTTTTATTTGAATTACTTTCGTGATTTCTTTGTATAACCGTGTGTATGTATGTACCATAAAAAATCACATAGTTCAAACTAGGAAAATACACATACACACACACACACACTCAGGTTAAACAAAGTGTAGACATCACGAACAGATGAAGGAAGAAATGTGTATAAATGAGCGTAGAAAGAATTTGCATTTAGCAAACATTTTCAGGTAAAGCACACAGACCCGTGTATATGCAAATAAACATATATATGCATACCTGGTGGCATCTGTGGTGAGAATGTGTGGGTGCTAGTTTCTACCAAAACACCTTCAGCATAACAATGTCAATGATAAACACACAGCAAACAAGCATACAAACGTTGGCGACCTGTGTAGGCGGTGCAGCACACACTTACACCCACAGAAGCAGACGCAAATTACTTGCTTCTGAGCAAATATTTGTCGCATTTTGAGTGTTGACTATTCAACCAGAAATTTACTTATGAGTATTCGCTCAGCTACTTGGTACTTGAGAACTTCGCCCAACCACAAGCAAACATAAATACTTGTATTTATGCTATAGCGAGCGAGAGAGCGCTAACGTAATTGAGGCCAACATGTCGTATGAGCAATCTGCGTATGACACCTGGCGTGGAATGGCACTGGTGATGATGACAATGCTTAGAAATGGCAAACTACTTACTAATGGCTAATAGATTCAAGATTTAATTGGCGTACAATATTGGTGGCATTCACTTCTACAGTGAAACGAGTAATAGTAAGCTAATTGTCATCTCTGGAAGTTGTTGGTGTTGATGCTTAGTCGAAGAAATTGGCTTTGTCGAGCTTAAAATGAGTTTTTTTCTGAATCCGAAGGGAGATTAATGTAAGTCTTTCAGTACCAAAAGAAGAAGATATTGACCCACCAAAATTTATATCGTTGGCATCAGAATGGCAAACTGAGCTGAGTTAGTCATATTCGTCTGTCCGTTTGTCCGTTTGAATGCAACCTCGTCCCTCGGCTTTTAGAGATTTCAAAAAACTTGGTAGACAGGAAAATCAAAAATTAAGGATTGTTAGCTAAGTTTAACGTGGTGAAATGAGCAAGCACGAGCAATGAAGACGGTGAACGCAATGGACACCCAAAAGAGATTGCTACCGATGAAAACATCAACAAAAAAAATTCACAAAGCGATTTTAAATGACCGTAAATAAATTGAATGAAATAGCAGACACTCTAAAGATATCAACTGAATGTACACTCCATGACATTCATGAATATTTGGATATGAGAAAGCTCTGTGCAAAGTAAGAGCCGCGAAAGCTCACTTTTGACCAAAAACAACGACGAGTTGATGATTCGGAGCAGTGTTTGGAGATGTTCAAGCATAATAAACCCGAGTTTATGCATCGTGATGTGACACTGGATGAAACATGGCTCCATGATTTCACTCCGCGGTGCAATCGACAGTCATCCTAGTGGACTGCATGCGATGAACCCGCTCCAAAGCACTGGAAAACGCCACAATCCGCTGGTTATGGCGTCCGTATTTCGGGATGCGCATGGAACAATTTTCATTAACTACCTTGAAAGAGGAATGACCATCAACAGCGACTACTGCATATCGTTACTGGACCGTTGGAAGGACGAAATCGCCGAAAAACGGCCGCATTTAAAGAAAAAGAAAGTGCTGTTTCATCGATAGCAAAAATCCAGAAATTGGATTTCGAATTGCTTCCGCATCCACCGCATTCACCTGATTTGGCCCCCAGCGACTACTTTCTGTTCTCAGATCTCAAAAGAATGCTGGCTTGAAAGAAATTCTCGTCGAATGAAGTAGTGAAACTAAGGTCTATTTTGAAAAAAAAAAAAAGGACAAATCATATTACAAAAATGGTATAGAAAAGTTGGAAGGTCGCTATAATCAGTGCATCACCTTTGAAGGACACTATGCTGAATAAAATGAAAATGAAAAAAAAAAACCAAAAAAAATGTGGTTTATTATGGTAGACGGGGGACTTTTCAATTGGCCGTTAGTTATATTGCGCATTTGTATTGACAATAATGGAAATCGGAAAACTATAATACACACCTTTTTGTTCAGATATGAGGTTTGGCGTCTAAACTCCATCAAAAAATTCTCTAGGCATTTTACAGATAGAACCCCAAGTTAATATTGACACTGAAAATCATCTGAATCGAAATTATACAGTCACATTACTCTCTATAATCGATTTCTTTAATGTTCGAGAAAGGTATGTCAAATAGATTTTTTTTCTTGATGCCCGTTTCCAATTTTGTTGTTGTTGTTTTCAAACATTTAAAATATTTTATATATTAATTCAATACTTTTATTATGGATATATTTCACGAAATATTTTATATATATTTAAATATTTTACACTTAGTTGATACAGATTTCTCATTTATTTATATATATATATTTTTATGAAGCAGATTAATACCTTTTTTGCTGTTGTTATTTTATTTTATTTAATTTTTACATTTACTTCTTTCTAAAAATTTTATATTCTCACCTCTGATGAACATATCTTTCTCACCTGTTTTTGCTTAAATCTTCATTTTCGCTCATCTATGTTGTGAAATTTTTTTTTATTACTTAATCTTTTTTAGCTGAAGTATACGTAATTTACTTAAAATTTTAATTTAGTAATTTTATTAAAATAAGAACAGAGCAGGATATAGGCGTGAGCAAAAAAAAATTAAAAAAAAAACAAGCACTACAGCAACAATATAAAAGAAAATTTACTTCGATTCATTATGCCACAAATATTTAATTAGACAAGTGTGTATGCAGTAGTATATCGGTGCATGTGTATATACTTTTTGTGTAAAAACTGTATGTATGTATGCGTAATATTTGATAGTTACGAAATTTTGCTTATTTTTCGGGGTTAAAGCACTTTCGTGCATCTTTGTTTACACCTTTCACGCACACCCATGCAACCGGTGGTTCTATTCTTGTATATATGTGTAAATGTTAAAAAATATTCATCAGTGTTTAAAAATAATTTCCATACTTTCTAAAATAAATTATAATTTTATCGCATTGAATATAATTTTTATTATTGTATTTTTGAACTGAATAAGGGCAATGAACATGGATAAAACCTTAATATTAAATGAAAAAAAAACAGCTTAATGTACATGACTAATGAAATTTAAATGGAAATATATATGTATGTATATGTAATTATCGGACTTCAGATATTTATGAGAAATATCGCACTAAGACAAAAAACATTAGGGGGATTCACTATGTTTAGGAAATGCATACTATGCAAATATTTCCTATGGAATTGCGCTAGAGATCGAGAGCACCCTCGTTGCAAAATTGTAACGTTTTCAAGTGAAACAATAACAACCACACAGGCACAGGGTTGCTTTTCCCTTTATAGGGTTGTTTTCTCCTTCTTGCTATCTGTGGGAAATAAATATACCTAGGATTTGGTATAGGATATTTTTCCTATCATAGCATATTTGTTTTGCACGTGTTTTTTGTTGTGCAATTGCACGGATAGAAAAAATTTCCTATCTAAGATTTCCTAGACTAAGAGAACATCCCTATTATATTAGTATTAGGAAGTCCTATTAGCTAGCTTCATAGCAAAATTTTACAGTCATGTGTAGTGATCTACAATAAAGTGGCAAATGCCTTAACTATACAGAAATCACCTAACAAATAATGTTAAAAGTGCTAACACTTTAGTAAGAAAAGCCTAACTTACATCTCAGTTAACTGTTTCTTAGATTAAAAATATCGACAATTTAGTTTATTACCACACTTTTTTTTACATGTTTTCCTACCGATATTTAACATTTTTCTTGTCATCATATTCTATATGAACTGTCATGTTAGTCGGCCCTAAATTACTATAGAAAAATATCATTAAACGGTATTGATTTCACATTATACAAATATATTATAGCTGAGAGCAGTCTGAAAAAAAAAAGATTATTAATCTAGAGGAATGTCGCAATATCTGGAACTACGGAAAATTCGAAAATAAAAATTTTCACAAAATGGCGACTGTTTGAATAAAAAAATTATTTAACCTTTTTTTGGACTTTTCGAATTTTTTAAAAATACCAAAAATTGAAATTTGCGGATGAGCGTAGTTCCAGACATAGAGAAGTGTATAAAGATAACTCCTTTTGAAAAGACAGCTTCGAAAAAAAACGCGTTTAAATTTCTGCGTAAAGGCCGAGCCGACATATTTTAAATAGTTAAACTTTAAAAAATATGAAAAAATCGAATTTTCCAAAATTCTAGACTAGAACACCCAGTTAATCATGTAAGGCATCTGAGCCGCACCCAAAATGTTAAATACGAGATATTAGCTTTGGAAATATATACATATTACAATACAATTCTAAAGCTCGTGAACCGAAAGTTTGCGCAATCGTCACGTAAAAAAAGGAAGATAAACATAAATAAATAAATTAAAAGAGTATAAACTGTATGGAGGAGCATAAACTGTGTGATTATAGAGAATTGTAAAATAAGTCCTTGTTTGTAGAAAGTACAATCA
Source organism: Neoceratitis asiatica (assembly GCA_030068015.2). Classification (NCBI taxonomy): domain Eukaryota; kingdom Metazoa; phylum Arthropoda; class Insecta; order Diptera; family Tephritidae; genus Neoceratitis; species Neoceratitis asiatica. Next base: position 37,799,414 of record CM061528.1, read on the forward strand.
CTTTGCTGAAAAATGTAGGCATACAGTTTTATTTTAAATCTTTTCTAATCAACAAAAACACAAAAATGCCCTTGCCAAAAGTCTACATACACCACGGGCTTACTACCAGTTATGTCGATATGCTGGGTTGTTATGGCGGTTAGTAACCTTTTTTCACTACTTTTATTTTTAAATTATGTTTTCTAATTTGCTAGTATCGGATCTAGTTGTGGTTTGAACACATGATCATCAATTTGTTATTCAGCACAGAAAAGAGAAGAAATCGTATGGTGAAATTTTAAAAATTTTAATCTTAAGTCCCCCTAAGGTACAGACCATTGGAAAAAATTTGAAAAAAATTAATCCACCGGAAAAAAGCCGCGTGTTGGCCGTCCGAAGGGACTAACTCGAAGAGACATCAGATTTATTCTGAAGGAAGTGAATGATGATCCTAAAGTTACTGCTCCAAAATTAAAGGAAAACATCCCAAGCTCATCAATAAAGAGTGTCCAACCAAGAACAATTCGAAGAGTTTTTTTTTTAATTTTTCGGAAAAAAATCGTAAACTTCACTGGAAGTTCGCTAAAGCACATTTAGGCAAGGTAATGGAATTAGACAAATCAAAGTTCAATATATTCGGCAGCGATAAAAGAGCAAAGGTTTGGAAAAGAAAACACTGCACTTAACGCCAAAAGTATAGTACCAACAGTGAAGCAGTGTGGCTGCAACGTAATGGTTTCGGGAGCGGTTGCGGCATTTGAAGTTGGAAAGCTTGTTTTATTGATGATAACATTGATTGGTTCAAATTTAAGGCATTGTTGAAAGCTAACCTCAAGCCTTCGGTGGACAATTTAGAGCTTGGCGCAGGATAACAATCCAAAGCACACGGCCCATATTATTAAGGATTGGTTGCATTATCATGCTCCAAGGGAACTACATACACCACCTCAAAGCACAGATTTGAATGTTATTGAGTATGCTTGGGAGATTTTTGAGCGAAAGATTCGAAAAAATCAGATTTCCAGTCCAGCATTACTCAAAGAACGACTCATTGAAGCTTTGGACAGTATTACTCCCTCATGATTGACAAATTTAGTAGCTTCGATGCCACGATTGCTTCAAGCTGTTATTGGTGAGAACGGTGGACCAACTAAATACTAAAAATATCACGTTACCTGATATTAACCAAAGTTTTTTCTCTAATATAAGTTATGTATGTACTATATATAGACTTTTGTCAATGTTGGATTCACTTTTTTTTCGTCATGGCTTTACTATTTTCTGTTAAAAAATTATTTTGGACTTTAAATTCAACGAAAACAGGGGTTGTTTGTAGACTTTTGTCCCCCACTGTACATAAATACAAATAAATAAATATAAGAAATTTTAAGCTATTTTATAAAATTCCCTAAGCTTTACATAAAGCGTAAAATAAAATCTAATATTTTTTGGTGTAAAGTGTCTAAAATGCAGCTAAGCCATTTTATTTAAAGAAAGCAGGCTTAAAACCCAATTTTCATGGTAATCTCTCATTTTGAGGATTTTTTTTTGCCAATACCATTTCTTTCATAAAATATTTAGTTTTAATGCTTGTGAAATTGCACACTGCATTGTTTATACATATGTGTTTTCCTTCTATGCAATGAGTTTATTTGTTTATTTGTTTATGCGTAATTGCATGCACATATGTGTATGTATATATGTCCGCTTATTTGCATTTTCGCATTTACTTAGTTGTGTATTTGCTTCAGTCGCGTGACGTAAGCTGGTTAAAAGCCGAAATTAAATTTACGTTTTCCTAACGGATTTGAAGCAATTTGATTTTATTATTATGCTAACCACAAATCACACACAAAGCACGCGCAATGCAGAGCAAAGCGAATAAATGACCGAAATATTGCAATAAATTGCTAAAAATAGAAATGCGTGCGGCGAATGCAATAATTTGTAGATTTCGTTGTATGTTGCATGCATGATTGTTGCATTGTTGCATTGGCGATGATGTTGGACTTTTCGTGGTTGCCTACTAAAATTCAAATTAAAAATCTGTTGTGCAAATATTTGCCATCACTGGGCGTGTAATCAATAGGCTGTTGATGATCGTATTGCAAACACATGTACTTGGATTGGTGTGCATATGTGTTTTGCCAAAAATGTATTTGAATTTACGCATTCACATTGCAAACCCCGTCATATACGCATATTAAGTGGCCAAAGCGCTTTGAAGTAGCGTCGAAACGTATTAAGCATTTGCATTTGAGTTTAATCGATGGCCAATATTTGCCACAAATTTTGTGTACACACATACGTACTTAAGTGCAGATGCCTATATGTACATACATATGTAACACATCTAATCTTATAAATGTTTATACGCTTGTGCGCTTGTGTTTGTGTTCTGTTCGCCTATTCAGTTACGCGATTTGCGAAAATCAATGTGATTATTGAGGCGTTACTTGGCACGAAATTCGAGACATCAAATAATAAATAGCTGTGATACATGAACATAAACGAGTACGAGTATATACGAGTATATGTATACGACTCATATCCAGAAAGTAAATATACTAAATTTTTGTATTTTTCAAATTTTTTTATCTAAAAAATTACATGATATTTTTCGACATAGTCGCCATTCCTCTCTAGGAAGGTGGTGTTGCCTTCCTCGTGGTAATTTCCCACCAACACCATCTCGCGAACAGTTTACAATATCCCAGGCATTCTTTTGATTATTTTGAGTGGTAGGGATCTGGAAATTTGCGGAAACATCGTAAAAATTTCATCCACTGTCAAACTGCGATCGCCACGGTGTGTATTTTTGATTTTTACAGATATTTCATCAGTCACAATTAAGGGTCTTCCACTCTTGTGTTCATTATGCACAGACGTACAACCGTTTTTCCTCCAATGATTCATAGCATTATCACCATATGCAGTTTTCACCTCATTATAAATTTCAAATGATGGTTTTCCCCTCCAATTGATATATCAAAAGGCAAAATGACGCTGCGTATTTGCCTCTTATTTTTATTTATATTTCCTTATTAGTCACAAAACGTGTTGCCGTGTCGACAGTTCTCAAGGTACTGACCTCGAACCGGCCTCATTATAATGGGTAGAAACTTAAGGAATGCAGATATTATAGTGGGAATGTTGAAAATATCGAATATAGCCTTTCAAGTATACCTACTCACTGATAATACTGCACAAAAATTTTTGAGATGAACCTAAAACATGACCATACAAGTAATCTGGATATTTCGAGTTTCTTCTTCTTTTTCTTTAACGTAGTCACCGCTCGATTTTAGTCAAATCAGGAATAGCGCGCCAATCGTTCCATCTAGTCGCTATTTGGCAACAGTTGGAAATAACAAGTGAAACCAGGTCATTATCCACCTTATTCCAACGGAATGGAGGCCTTTCTCTTCCTCTGTCCCACCATCGGGTACAACATCGAATACTTTTAATGCTGGAGTGCTTTCAACCATTCGGACAACATGACCTAGCCAGATTAGCGGCTCTCTCTTAATTCGCTGAACTATGCCAATGTAGTCATAAAACGCTTACAACTCATCATTACATCGTCTGCGTGCAGAACCGTATATCTTTTGCAAACAATTCCTCTTGTAAATTCCTAAAGCGGACTCATCGGAGTTCTACTTCATCCACTCTTCTCCACCGTACAGCAGGGCGGGAATGATGGGCGACTTGAAGAATTTAGTTTCGCGCTTACTAACACCAATATAGGAAACAGGCGTCACCACATTATCGTTTTCAAAACTCTTGTAGCATCTGCCTAAAATATTCCTACGATATTGTTTCTTAACGGCCGTCTGCCTATGCGTAAACCGGACGTTACTGAGGAAGCAATAAAATATTCACCTTCGTCATCGAAAAATATCAAGGATTGATTAAGGATATTCAATGTTCAATGTTTCTGTAGAAAACAGTAGGTTAGACTGATCCCCATTGCACCTTAATTTCGACTAAAGCTGAGTTCAGCAAAATTTCAATGGTCAAGATTTCTTCCTCAAAAATTTCCAAACCGACAGTATTCAAGAAAGATCTCCACCGTGGAGGAATTATGTACCTTTGGCCACGTAAGAAGACACCCTAACAAACAGATCTGCTTTAAAAGTTTCGTTGTTTGAGTAAATTCCCAGTATACTTACAAAAGCCTGTATCTAGGGTTTGTAACAGTGACTTCCTGCTTGGATATAGTACCAAGTTCCAAATGGTTCGAATATTGTGTGAGGGATAATGTCAATGTTATTCCTATTTGGCAGCTGAGATAAATAACTAACCCTCAATGTATATGAGATCTATGTGACTTTTATTCGGCTTATTTTAAATAAAGGGCAATTGGGGAGCCGATTTAAGCTTGTTTGGTAAGTAAATATTTGTATCGGTAAAATCAATAATATTTTTTTGGTTTTCAGTCTGCTAATTGATTGGACTAAATTCTACCGTCAAAGTCCCCACCCTTTCACTAACGTTAAATTTCCTTTTCCTCATGAAATGCACATAACAGTTTTTCTAAAATCCGCATATTTCGACTAAGCCTTATAGCGATGGATACATGTATATATTTATATCCCCACAATTTTGCATACACACTCTTATATATGTAAATATATATAAAGAGATATTCCTTTATGGTTTTGGATATTTTTGGCAATGTTTGGTGTCTACCACATTGTGGCTGCTGCTCAATTTTCGCTTCACTGCGAATCGTCGAACATGAAACGCCTATAAACATAAACATGAAACGCCAATTTCATTACCCAACATGCAAAAAACTATTAACTTTTTGCTAGCAAAATTAGGATATGCTCAAAGAAAAAATTCAGTTGTTGAATCGAAGGTAAAGAAATAACAAATTTAGTAATTTCAATAATAGAATATATATGTACATATACTCCCGACTTTCAAAATGCAAACATTACATAGTCCAGATAATTTTAAAAAATCCCGACAGGACATAATCTTATCCCTACACAAACCAAACATAACGGAATCTTGCACATACAAATTACAGATGATACAGACAAGACAAAATCCAGACAATAAAAAATCCCGACATATCTTTATTCACATAGCACCAAATAAGATATTTTGATGCAATATTTGATGCTTTTCAAACAAATGAAGCTATAGTTAATTCTAAGCCAGCTCCGAACGGCAACGTCTTTCGCGGACAATTAGAAAAAAGTTTTTTATTGACCACCAAATTTTACAAAGACATCCCAAAGGAAGTTATGACATCATCTTTAAGTCACTGTTTTAAAAAAAAAATTTTTTTACTGCAAACATTTTCATCTTTGATGGAAACTGAAAAATAGGCGACAGTGCATTCCCGATTAGTTTTTCTAACAAATTTACAATACAACTATACTCATCTTTTATTCATAATTTTTGAGTCTGTCTGGATTTTGTCGCGTCTGGTTTGTGTTGTATCTGGATTGTGTGTCACTAGATTATATTTTGTCGATCTGAATTTGGTCATATTTTGATTATGTGTTTCGTGATTTTATATTTCAAATTCAAATATAAAGCAATATATATATATATAAATATATATATACGTATATATATGTAACCGCTGAAGTGATTTCCGGTCGAGCTCCTCATCCAATTTGTGGTTTTGCATCTTGATGGGTTTACCAACAAATGGAGGGATCTACAGATTATTCTCACCACCTCCGAACAGCTGATGCATTTTTATGAGATGCTTTTTAATTCATGCCAGAAATACACTCGGAGGACTGGCCAATCCCTGCTGAGGGGCGTCCCCAATTAGAAAAATTAATTTTCCGTAATTTTGGATGTTGCTCGAACCTGGACTTGAAGCCAGGCCTACCGAATTGTAGTACGCAATGCTAACCACTCGGTAATTGCGGCCGCTGATATATAAAGCAATTCGAGCCATAAATACGAGTTTTTCGGACCCTGATCCATTTCCCAGAAAATTCTTTCTTATTAATATTTCAGGCTTCTTTCGAAGTTTTTGTCACTTTGGTTTTGATACCCTTATTTCGGACACCGCTAATCCGATTATGTCAAAATAATACGTTTTTGAAACCTGAAATTTCAAGCAATACTTTTTGTAAAAATTATTTTGATTTGAAAATCAGTAAAATTTCTAAAATAATACGTTTTTTGATGCCAACCGAAGAGCAGCTAAAAATCATTTGGCCAAGCTCTACGCGAATAAAGCACTGAAGGAGTTGTGAAACTGCTCGAAAAATGAACAATAATTTGATTAAATTTATTTTTAATAAAGAAAGATTTTATTCAAAACTATTAAAAAAATCCGGAGAATCTCTCCGTATTTTCAATATACTCGGTTTTTGTTTGAAATGCATAAATCGATTACAATGCCATGCCATACCATGGTATGTGTTTTATTAAAGACTATTTCCAAAAAGAAAACCTTAATGTCTGAAGCTATGTCCAAATTAACTTAAAGTCAGGTTTTGAGTATCATGAAATTCTAAACTTGTCTAGTGGCATTATGTATCATAACCCACATATTTATTGATGTCTATTTTAACGAATTGGCTAAGCTGTCGCCACCAAAAAGGCATTCAAATGTATCCAAAGGGTAGACTCTATGTTGTTATGGATTAATAACTGAAGCCCTCAATTCCTTATATTAACTGGAGAATTATAAATATTTCAGATAAAAAACATGATCTTCCAAAAAAAAAAAAATCAGAGAAGCATTTGTGGTAAAGTTAGAAAAAAATTCAGAATTTCGAAATTTGTATCAAAAATCTTTTATTGGGTTATACGGACACTTAACCCAGCCTCCATTATTATAGCAGGCATTAGCCTGTTGGCTAATCGCCCGCCTATTATGTATTTTCATATAATTGTATTGAACGTCTATTCGTCTGCGAATAATATTTTTCGTATTTTTAGCCACACGCCATGGCGGTGGTCATACAGCCGTCTCGCTGGAGCGGCATGTGGCAGGTGGCAGAACGTAAACTAATGATAGGCTTTACACGTCTATAGGCTTTTGCTACGATTTTTATTGTTCGCTTTTTGTTTTCGACATGTATACATATACATACTATATTCTTCCACGCTGAAATTCGCCCTTATATCTGTGCGCAAAGTGTACGCGTTCTTTTATTTGTTCGTGTAGGGTGTTTTGCAATACACTCGTATTATTGCTTACTTTCAGTCAATACTCACCATATTCGCTTTGTTATTGCATACATATTTACATTATTTGTTTGGTTATTATGATAACTTGATATCAGTCGTTGTAATTTCAGCAGCTGCTGCGCTTTAATCGCCTACTTAGCCAGCAACACTCCCGCACTCAGCTATGTATGTATGTTGAGTTTTCCAGCTCATTGCAGCTGCCATGCCGGCAAACAGACGGTCTCCAAAAATTACATAATTTTACACTCATACACCTTTCCTGCTTCGTTTACTGTGCTTGGCAAAAAAAATTTTCTTTCTTTTTTCGCTAAACATGTTTGGTGTAAAATTAGCGAAGCTTCATAGCAATGGCATGTGCCTGGGCATGTGCGCTTAGCGTACCAATACTCCCAAACGCTAAAGGAATTGGCGTAACAAAGAGTAAAGCATATTTGGTATTGAAAAATTTGTTTCATCGAGTGTAAATAATACACATCGATTTTTATTACTATATTATGATGACGACGATGGTGATTATTATATTACATAAATATTTTTCCCTTTATTTCTTTATTTTATTTCTGTTTTATTTTCGATGAAAGCAGTTATGGTATAAATATACTCTTAAACATATGTGTGTAGCATACATTTATGCGCATAGTTATATTGAATAAAGCTAGTTTTTGTGAAAGGGAATAAATTTAGTTCACTAGCCGTGCAGTAAATTGCAGTTTAAGCTATTTAATTGGATAGAGAACAAAAAAAATTTTTTTTTCCACAAAATGCTCGATGAAAATTTTATAAATAAATATTGTAAATGATTTTTAAAAGAAAATTTTTTTTAGACATTTTGCAGTTATCCAACACTCATCTCAAGCCTAGTTGCCCATCGGTGGTATATAAACTCCTAAAACTCGTTATTTGACCTATTTAACTTTCCTAAAAGAAAACAGATAGAAGTGTTGTCTTCAGCCATGTCGAAATCTTTATATTTTCACATATGAAATTTAATGGCAAATGCAAAATTCTATTTCGATGATTTTCAGTGTCAATATTTATGGAATATATTTGAATTTTTTGGGCATATTTTTGACCTAAAAATTCATATCCGAAAAACCGGTTGCAAGAGAGCTATATGGCATATATGTGAATAGTCTTCCGATTCCGATGACTTTATGTGTCAGTATTTATTTTAATATATGTGTGTAGAATATGAAATTTCACGCCCTCAGATGCTTTTTTCATCGTTTTTGAGCCAAAACCTCATAACTGAATAAACCGGTTATATGATGGCGTTGTGTTATGATTGTCCGATTTCAAAGATTTTCAGTACCAATGTTTACTTAATTTATGCTTTATTGAAGTATTTATGATCCAAAATCACATATCTGAATCGACAAATGATCAAAATATAACGAAAATATACCAGTATACTAAGTTTCGTTCAAATATCTCAAAAACTGGGATATTAACTTGCGTTCGAACAAACATGGCAAAATCAACTCAGCTCATCTTCTGATACGAACGATATAAATTTTGGTAAGTCTATCTCTTCACCTTCTGGTACTTGCATAATTTGCTCCAAAGTTAATATATATACCATTCTAAGTACTTGAAAGGTAAAAAAATTGCAGGCTATAGCCGTTTCCATAGCAAAGACAGACCAAGCTTTTCTGGGAATGACATTGGCTTAGTTGCATTAGACTATTCTTAATAGTTTATTAATAACTCACTAATTTTGAAAATGACTTAACTGAAAGAACTGTGCTCCTTTGAGTGAAGCCCACAGTTTTTTTTTTCTCATCGTTGGTCGCCTGCATGAAGAACTTGTTGAAGCACTTGATGTAGTTTTTTCAAAAATACTTAGCTACTCATAGCGACCGCATTTAGAAATATGTTTCAACTTTTTTTTATGTTGTCCTGGCGATGATGCTAACGCAATATGTATCCGCATAATAACACGCAGACCTAACTACTCGGACAATCCTCAGACAGGGAATTTCGACGTTTCCACCTTTTAAAATTATAAAAAAAAAAACCGATAAGCACTGTTCAAAGATTTCGTAATATGCCTCAAAATTCCGGTTAATGATAGAACACCAAATCATCTATATGACTGCTGCGGCTGGTCTTGCATTCCGCCATTCTGTCGACTAAAATTTTCAACAAATTTTCAATTTTTCAATTTCGTTTTTTATGTCACACGTCTCTGCATGGTGGGCGTAGCACTTATCCTTAACGGCTTCATATAAATATTAATCCAACGGAAACAAATCGCAGCTGCGAGGGGGCCAGTTTACAATGCAAAATACTGATATAAATGTTGGTGTGTATTACGTGGCGCCGTCCTGATGAAACCAAACTTTGTACGTGTAATTCAATTCAACTAATAATCTCTCATCAAAGCTCCTCCATCATTTTTGAAGGAAAAACGCATCAATGACCAATGCCACAATAAACAATCACTCGTTGGGGATGCATTAGCTTTTCCATAGTTACGTGTAAGTATTCTGAATGCTAAATGGTACAATTTTGCTTGTTAAGGTAGCCGCCGGGAAAATGAACTTCATTGGAAAAGATAAATTTTTTTTGGTGAAAATGTTCATCTTTAGTTCATTAAGCGCAGCAAAATCTCATCAGATAGTCATGAAATTTTAGCACTTGGATCAATTGAACATAATAAATACTGATCTTTCACAGAGCACTTTGAATTGAAAAAAATTGTAGTCCAACCATAAATGAGCTTATTTTATGTCATTCTGTAATTCAATCATCGCGCAAACGAAGCACCTACTGATGGCTTAGAAATCCACATGGCTCCCCATTCACAGCGATGAAGTAGGATTTTTTGTGATCAATATATTTGTTCCATATTCAGTTAATCTTTCAAATGAGAAATTATTTCTTGGTATGCAATAGGCCATCAGGTCTAGTTATCTCTATGTGATTACTAGTAGTAGGCTCACTTCATATATCATAGTCATAGCGAACACCTCAGAACCGCTGTACAATGCGAGCAAAAGAAAGCACATTTCTATGAATATATTATTACTGCTTCCCAAAAATCTGTATAATGAATCATTTTTCAGTTCGCTTAGTGTATAAGAGAAATATAATTTTTTCTAGTCAAAGAAGCCGAAATTATTACCGCCTAACTAATTTTGGATGTCAATTCGAAATAAACAAAAAAAAAAATTCAAAATTGCTTAAAAGCTTTATTAATTATTTAAAGCTTTAATATATATTAATTGAGCGTATTAATCATTAAAAATTTCCGCAAAATTTATCAAATCGCACACACGCTAACTGCAATAAGCATACTCATATACATTATAAAATATGACACATATGTACACATATAAAGGGTGTTCCAAGTAGAGGTACTTTTTTCAATAGCCTGTTTTTGACAGATCACGCGTGAGTTGAGTCAAGATGTCATGTTATATCTGTTCAGTATTGTTTGGCATCTCATCATTGAAAGACTTACGTCTGAACAAAGTTTACAAATCACTCAATTTTATTATTATGAAGTAAACTTTCTATAAAGAATGTGTTTCGAGCGCTTCGCTCAATTTATGGTCAAAATAATCGACCTACTGAGCGTACTATTTGCAACACCATCATCCATCTTGATATCCAGCATTCATATTCGACCGAATAGACCACGTCCAGCACGCAGTGAAGAAAATATAGCGCCCATAGCTGAGAGTGTACACGAAGACCGTGAAGAGTCGATTCGGCGCCATTCGCAGCAACTCGGACTGACGTATGGAACAACTTTGCGCACTTTACGTCGAGAACTTAAATTGAAATCCTACAAAATGCAGTCTGTGCAAGAACTGAAGCTGCTCGATCTTCTCATGCGACATCGCTTCGCTCTACGCACTCTTGAAAATTTTCAAGAAAATCCGACGTTTTCGAGCCAAATTTTGTTCAGCGGTGAGGCCCATTTCTGGCTCAACGGGTATGTAAACAAGCAAAATTGCCGCATTTTGGAGGAAGAACAACCTGAAGAGATTCAAGAGCTGCCTTTTCATTCAGAAAAACAACGGTTTGGTGTGGTTTGTGGGCCGGTGAAATTATCGGTTCATTTTTCTTCAGAAATGATGCCGGTGAAAACGTAACCGTCAATGGCTACCGTTATCGCGCCATGATAACCAACTATTTGATGCCTGAAATCGAAGCTCGTGATCTCTGCGACAACAGAACGGCACCACTTCCCACACATCGAATCAATCAATGGAGTTATTGAGAGAATACTTCGGAGATAATTTCACGTTTTGGGCCGGTGGGTCGGCCACCAAGATCGTGTGATATCACACCATTAGACTTTCTCTTGTGGGGATGTGTAAAGTCTAAAGTCTATGCGGACAATCCCGCTTCGATTCAGGCCATGGAGCAAAACATCACGCTTGTCATTCGCCAGATACCAGTTGCGATGCTCGAAAGAATCATCGAAAATTGGACTCAACGGATGGATCATCTGAGACGTAGCCGCGGCCAATATTTTGACGAGATAATCTTCAAAAAATAACTGCCAAAGAATGTTCTTTCGAATGATCATAAACATTTCCCATTAGATTTGAATTTTTTGTGTTTTTTCTTTAAAAAAGTAGAGAACCTCGAAATGAATCACCCTTTATATGTATTTCCTAATAGTAATAAAAAAATCTGTAAAATCACTTAGCAAAAACAAAAGAATATCTACAGAAAAAAATTAATGAAATAATATTATAGAACGAACCATAAAAACACAGTTAGGATATTTGTAATGCAAGGTGAATAATATGAAATAATATAAGGGAAGTACAATCAGCCGCTCTGGCGTATGAATAACAAAATTATTTTATAGTCCCTTTTGGGAAAAATACTAGTTGTCAATTAGAATCCTACCAATTTTCATTTTTGCACTAACTAGTTCATCTTCCATATATTTCCCCTATAAGTAACTGATATTTTTAACACGGCGATGTCCTACGAACTGTCATATATAAGTAAGTGTTGAATTTCTAATTAACCAAAAACAAAATGAAATTAAAATTAAAATGAATTTGCCTCCAACGAGAATCGAACCGATAACTTTACGCGCTACAGTGATTACCTCTAACCACTCGGCATTCATTGTAATACAAAAAGCCACAATTAAATAATAAAAATAATTATTTATCTTTAAAAACCAGAAAAAAAATATATTTTTTTAATTTAAAAAAATTCTATTTTAAAGCAAAAAATATAAATAAGTATAAGGTACTAGGTAATTATTTTTAATGTATTTTAAACAAATTTTTAATATATTTAATAATTTTTATATTTTTTATTCAAAATATTTTTGATAGCAATTTCTCAAAAAAATATTAAAATCCAAAATTATGTTAAAACAGAATGAATTATTTATCTTGATACATTATATATTTTTTAAATGAATTTTGTTTTTTTTTTCTTCTTCTCGTTTCAAAATTCATATAATGAAAATTTGAAATATTTATTTTAATTATAAATAACGTTTTAATTAATTTAATAAACATAATTGAAACAATAGTGTAATAGAATCTTGTTAACGTTAGAAAACAATTCATTAAAAATTAATGTATTAAACTCAAATTTAATTTAAAAAAATTAAGTAAAGTAAGTTTTGGTGTCTGATATGTTTTCTGATTTTTAATATTCTTTAGATATTAAGCCATAATAAAATACCGTTCTGAAATTAAGATCATCAGAATTGAGAATTTGCTTTCCTTAAGGGCTTAGGCCACTCTAGAGGGCCACAAAATAGGCCTTTTTTGAATTTTTTTTCAGGAAAACTATTAAATAAATCTGATTTTTGACAAAAAGCATTTATTATACATTTAATTAACTGCTTATAACTATTTTTAAGGAAAAATTAATTTTAAAATGGCGGCTATACAGCGTTCTCCCTAGGATGTCTCCATTTTTTTTGGGAACCACGGCCGGACACACAGCTCCTGTAATTTTTTTATTTTAATAAGTTGTTGAACGGTTTCCGCTTGGAAATAGCAATAGCTACAGAAGCACGTTGGATTTTTTCAATATATGTATGCATTTTTGACAAAATGACGGGTCTCTAAAGGAAAAAGTAATAATTTGGCCTAAAAAATTGTTCGAAATTTGTTAATAAAAAAAAACTATGCAAGATAAAAAAATCCTACGTACTTTTGTGAATAATGTATTTCTGAGAATGTTGTCAAAATTTCAAGTGAATCGGTTGTAAGTTTTTTGAGTTATGTTTTCGGCCAACTTGAAAAAAGCTGTTTTGAGATAAATGCGTTTAAACTTTTGAGTTTGCCTTACTGGCTGAAATAGACGCTTCAACTAGAGAAGGAAAATGGGGCATTTAGCAATTTTTATCTGTCATAATCTTTTGGGATAACATTTTTGAGACCATAAATTCTAGAGGGGCCTAACCCCTTAAAAAATCTTATACCATATTACTGAAAAATTTTCAGAAAGTTGCTATTAGTATTTAAACATTATTTTTTTTTGTTTATTTATTAATTTGGGATATTGTCTAAAATTTAATATTTTTATAAATTTCCTTAGGAAAATATTTACCAATAAATAATAAACCAAAAATATATAATTTTTTGAAAATAAAATTTATTTTTAAAATCTATTAATTAAGTAAATTTTCAATAATCGCCTCATGAACTTTAATTTTAAATTTTTATTCTTTAAAATATTTTTATTCTTCTCATTACGGCCGCAATAACTGAGTTAGCAGTGCGTACTGTCATTGGAATGAGTAGGGTTCGAGTCCAATGTTGACCAACATCCAAAATTATAGAAAATATTTTTTTCTATTGCGTTCGTAGTGGATGTCAAGCCCTTCGATTCTACTTCTGACTTTAAATAAAAAAGCTCCTCAGCTATTCGGAGTCGGCTTAGTATAAATTTTAGCTCCCTCCTGTTGTTGGTAAAAAAATATCCGGACGCAAAGCCAGAAATTGGAGGAGAAAATCACTTCAGCGCCAACTAAATTTTAGTTTATACTTTTTCCATAAAAAATATATTCAGTTTAATATGAATCATATTTACAAAAAGAAAAAACTTAACTCAAAAATTAATTTTTGAAAAAATTAAATTAGCCATTTTAGCACGCCAGTGTACACATTTTAGCACGCCAGTGTACACAGAAATTAATTATTCTTTGCAAAAATTTGAAGCAATTGTTGAATCAGGCTCAAAAATCAACTGAGTTCATTAATCAGGCCTTGAAGAGAACAGATGATGGATATAAATATACAAATGGCCACATGGCCATTGACAAGGTGATGCAAAATTTAATAGCTCGCCACAAACGTTGGCGATAATGAGTCGCGTTTGCTTTTAAATCAAACAAATAATAAATAAATGAACAGTGCAAAATAAAAAGCTAATGACACAAGGAAGTATATAAAATAATACAAAAGCAAAAGTGAGCGCAGACGTATTCAAAGGATAAGTGGTAAGTGGGGGAAGGGGGCGTATGCGTAACAACGTCAATCTGCGCAGTAATAAATTTGCACACAAAGTGCCAGTGACAGTTACACGCAGAGGCAAAGGTGAAAAGCGAACAAACACACAAAGATATTTACAAAAACATTTACAAAGAAAATGATGCCACAATGCGTGGGGTGAACAACTTTACAAAAAAGGAAGTGTAATGAGTGTAGTGTCTTAATGAAAGTGCATTGTACTCTGTAGTGGTACGCGTGTGTGCGTTTGATCCTTTTAGGAATACACACACCATATACGGCGCACAAACAACAAAGAAACAGCGTCATGGTGGAGATAGAAAAAACAAAGTAAAATTTGTTTTTGTTTTTATATGTAACTTTTTTTCATAATTTTTTAATTTTTTTTTAATTTTTTTATTTACATATGCAAATGCACACCAACACATAAAATTACGCACTGCACTGTGTAAGCGTATTTGCAAACACATGTGTACAGCTTTACAGCTGCTTGAAATTGCACTGGACTACCGCTAGACCGCTTAACCGCCGCATTCGTATGGCTTATTGCACTCCTCTACTATGTATTATGGTTTATATGATGGGGCGATTGGCTGGTGGGGCGTTTGGAGGACCACTGATGTGTGCCATGCTCAACCGCGCAAAATTCGAAACAAATTGAATAGCTCAACATCAGTATTGAACAGTAAGCGTTGCTATAACAACTTCGCGAAAATATTCAAGTACGACAAAATCTATATACGAGTTATCAATGAAATCTGAAAAAGACTGTAAACCAAATAAATTCAATGACATATAAAAAACTCAAGTAAATTAAATTGTATGAAAATTAGTATAAAAGCATGTGGGGTGAAAACAGCAAAAATTTGTGTGAAGCTCAAAGTGTTTTAAAGTGGAAAAATATTTGTTATTTTACGACAAAAAATCGGAAAAAAATTAATATATAAAGAAAAAGCAGAAATATGCAAAACTACAATAAAAACAAAAAGTTTATATAAAAAAATTTAATAAAATTTGCGTTACTCTTTTCATTGTGATTTTCGGAAAATCAAAATTTATTCATGTGGAAATAAAAAATATAAATTATATATAAAATTTGAAATTTAAAAGCTTCAAAAAAAAAAATAAAATATATTACAGAAATATGCATGTGAGCGATAAATGTAAATTTAAAAAATTTCTAAATGTTTAGATGTTGAAAAAAAATTTCTAAAAACGTAAAAAATTTAAAATAATTCAATTGATTAAATACATATACTTGCATATATATGAATTTTTTTCATCGTAAATAAAAGCATTACTCTTCGAATTTATTGTTGATCATACGTTTTCGTTGCGCTTTATTTCTACAATGAAATATTTGCATGCTGAATTAATTTCGAACAATATTTCTTTGTTAATGCTCAAATCACCTCGCTTGCCGCTTGCTGCGCAGAGGCATTTAGCTCAAAAGCACAAAAAAGTATACTAGAATTTTTTTTTTGAGAATTGCATTGAATTAATGAAATGTGGTATAAGCTATATGCATATACATATACATATATGAGGTATGTGTTGAAATTACCACGAATTTCACTTTTCCCCAAAAAATAAATTTTTTTTATTCATCAATTTCTAATCTAACTCTCCTCATCAGATTTAAATATGTATTTGTCCCAACGATACTTTCAACCTCCAAGCACTTTTTATATGCATTTCTTCGTATGACTTTGAGATTTATCAGAGTTTCGGTTCTAATACACCTGACCGTCGCAAGCCTGTGTAGACTATGTCGGCTTTGGCCAAAATACGCAAAATGATAGGAAATTTTTGTTTTTAGAAAAAGCTTCTTACAGAAAGAAAATCAATACTTCAAATAAGAAAACTCCAAAAGATCATAGCACGCTAAGAATATTTCTTTTCAGCAAATGTTGTTACAAATAAGATACTTCGATACTGCAAGTTAAAGATCTTTATTTATTACAATTTATTTTTTTTTTTTTTTTTTGAAAAAATTAAATTTTTCTCTATATCAAAAAACAATTTCTTCTCGGGGTCTGGCAAAGCGATTGATCTAAATACGGTATTTGTTCCAGGTAATAATATTGGCTTCTAGGAAAAAAATTAAAAGGAATATCGGCGCAAAATACTCTTCAAAAAAAAGCGAAATTACGTTTAAAACATTGAAAAATAGCTGAGTTGTTTGAAGTTTAGTAAGCGGTGCGTGGCCCAAAGGCATGTTGATCAACTTATAAACTTGTTTCAAAATAAGTTGGATTTCGTAAAGGCAATGCTCTATGCTTGCATAATTTAAAATATCTGTTTCTTGATAGATGTTGTTGTTGTTGTTGTAACTAGCGAAAAATTTCCACAATTGGGCTTCGGGGAATATTGTGTGACAATTCTAAAAAGGCCCGACTGTCACGGGAACTATTGGATTTTAGTCACCTTTTACGACTTACCGCGGGTAAGTTCTTGAACCCTTAACCCTCAGGAAGGTTTGTTGATGGATAAAATGCTTGGCGTAAAGAATAATTTTTGGCCAAGAATATTTGTTTCATAAAAGACACAAAATAATTTTTTTTTTTTTTGAAGAATAGCTATAATAGGTGTGATGTTTGAAAGGGACACTTTGTTCTGCATAATTAATATACCCTAATTAGTGAACTTACTTAAATGATTTATGAGAGTCAGTATTGGATAATGTGCTGTTCATGTTGTATTTCTCACTTTTTCAGACATTTATTTGCGTGGTCGACGTATCTAAACCCAAATTTTCTACCAAATTTTTTTTTTTTTTGAGATAACCTAAACGTATCTACCGAATAACATTAAAATCGCAGTAGAATTAATTTCACCACCCACTAGAATAGTGGGCCTGGCCCAGTTATCCTATTTTTAACATATTTTAGTATTCTTCTTTCCCCTATATATGAAGAGTTTGTATGAATTTATAACAAAATCGGTGCACGCTAACTATTTTTGGTCGGTGCATATATGGAACGGCGACGTTTTTTCATGGATATTTTTTCTATGGACAAGAAGAAAATTTTTGCAAGTGCTCAAATCTGATATTTCTATATATATATATATATATGTTATACCTTTCATGTACATGAAATCATATATTAACTGTGGTCCGAAGTGTGTAAGTACCTGAAGGAGAAGAGATAGATAAAAAAAATATACCGATATGATCAGAATGACGAGCTGAGTCGTGCACGTCTGTCCGTTTGTCTTTCTGTATGTCTGTCTGTTTGAATGCAAGCTAGTCCTTGAGTGTTTGAGATTTTTCAACCAAAGTTGATAGACAGATGCACCTATACATTTCAACTATTATTTGTCGAAACTGGCCAGATCACACCACAATAGCAGATAAATGATCGATTTTTCTGTTTAAAAATTTTGGGTCATAAATCCGTCAAAAAACTTCATATGAACGTGATATTTGGTGTATAACACACACATAATGGATTGCTTATTGATCGAAACTCAGTCAAAAGAGCATCTAGGAGCGTGGAATTTAGTTTTATGCACACATATTACGAATAGCATGTTGGTGGTGAAATCAGCGAAATCGGAATACTATAACATATAGTCACCATACAACCGAGTTTTTCACATGTGTGTCAAAGAATCATCTAAGAGCGTGAAATTTGGTAGTCTACAGACGTAAATTCAGGTTTATATTGACACTGAAAATCATCGAAATCTAATTTTGCAATTAAATTGATTTGATTTGTAAGGTATAAAGACAAACTTTCTTTCTTGTTTTTTCTTTAAGTTGATCTAACATTTATTTTAGCCCACAACACTATGGTCTATTGTGCGCACTTGCCGTTTATAGCCACCTACAAACGTTACCGAGTTCAAATTTTTTTTAAATGTTCTTATATGAGTGTTCTCCGAATTAGTTACTTATGTTATTAATAATTAAAACGGTAGATTTTTTGCAACTGTCATACTAATTAAAGTACAAAGAAGTAGAACTGAAAAAAATCATTAATTTTTGTCTCCTTAATTATATTGGCAATTTTGTATTTATAAGAATTTATTTTATATAAAAAATAATTAAAACCTATTTCACAATTTTGTTTTCCATAAAAACAAGCCTGAAGTGTAGAGGTGAGAAATCAGAATTGAAGTCCTTTCTAAATAATTATTATTTTTTAAATAAGTTTATTTTAATTTTTACTTTATCTAATCTCGCTCCCAAACCAAAATTTTCTGTTAGTATAAAATGTTTATTTTGCACTTACATACTATATATGCATAAATACATATATGTATGTGTGTGTACAAAAACAAAAGTGTATATGTTAACACTGCTGTTAGCCAAATTGTTGTTTGGATTGGCGTTGAAAAATTGTACATCGTCGCTTGGCAATTACTTGAATCGCATTGTGATTTTTCTTTTGCTCCCACGCATATGAATATAAACACATCTACATACATTCATACATAGTGACTGATTATACAAGAGAACATAAATATGCATGAAGGTGAGCCGAAAAGGAATAGAGGGAAAAAACTAGATGAATGCGCATGGACTTGAAAATGGATTCCTAGTTGGGGTGAAAGAAAACAGTTATTTATTTTCACCAATGAAAAACTTATTTACGGTTATTGGTATTCAGTATTAAGCATTAATAGTTGTTGTTTTTTTCTAAAATAAACATATGTATATTGGTATTATTTGGCAATAATATATATTTTACTCGGAAAATTATTAGATGTTAAGAATTAAATAATTTAAATCGATAGTTTTTAACTTTTGTTTAAGGGGAAAATATTTTGCCCAATTATATAATATATATACATATATAATATATAAATACATGTATATATATTTGAAAACTTTTGGAAAAAAATAATATTTAATAAGCATTATTTTATTTACTTGCAATTTTTCTATATAATGCAATCCTAAAATATTCATTTTAAATTCTAAAAACAAAAATAATGGCTTTGACTAAAAGATTTTTAACTTAAAGAGTTTTATTTTTTAATCTGAAACAAAATCTTACATTAAATTAAAATTAAATTATTAAAACAATAATGTATAATTTAGAAAGTTTAGTATCATTGAGTCAATATTAGTCTTCATTTCATAGTATGATTTAGGTTATTTTACAAATTGCCAAAATTTTATTTAAAATAAAAACTGCCGAAAGTATTTAATTTTGAAAGTTTGCTTTCCTATTCATTACCACTCAATTTCCCACTGGTCATGCATACGTCATATATTTGTACATATTTTCTATCTGTACTCAAAACATTTGCGTTTCAGTCAGCTGGCACTCAAAATCATTTTCATACATGTAAAGTGTAATTGCATGTGTTTTCTTATATGTATGTTAAATGACTCACAGTGGCGTATAAGAGTATATTCACTGAAGTCATGACAACGCACAAGAATCGAAAAGTAACATATCTTCAATTAAATGTGAATGTTTTCAATTTAAGAGAAAATTTTTTAAAACAAATATTAGAGAATTTTGTGTTTTTACGATTCGAAAAAAATTGGAATGGTTTTAGAAAGCGTATGGGTTAAAGTACAATAATGATAAGTACAAAATTTAGTTCTCAAATTAGAAAATTAATAAAAAATTAAAAACGTTGGAAGCTTGAAACTTTGAAAAAATTATTATTTTTTACCCATAATTTTGAATATTGCATTGGTTTTCTGAGTGGTAAAATTTTTAACTTCGCTCGAATGCATGATTTTAATTCCAAATAAAAATAGCGTTAAATTAATTTTAGGCTGAAATTTACCAACTTTACTTTTTATTTTTGAGTACTTTTCAATTGAGTAATAAAAAAAGTAGAGTTAAGATATACTAAGTGATCTTACCAAGGTTGAAAGTTTAGAAAATTAGATTTTTCAATTAATGTATTCTTTACTTTAAGTGACAAAATTAAAATTTAAGCCTAAAATTATCGATTCAGACGTTCATTGAGATAAATACTAAAGAAAAAAATTAATATTAATATTAAAACAAAAATTTTCGGAATTATTTTTTACGGAAAATATAAAAAAAAATTAAAAAAATATACGACTAATTTCTGGAAAATTTTATAAATTGGCTTAGTGTTTACTGGAAAGAAATGTGACAAATACATACTCTTTCGGCTCAGGAATACCCAAATAGCTAAGAAAAAAAAGGATCTTACAATTTTGGAATAACATTTTCCAACACTGTATTGCCGAGTATAGTATACAACTTGGACTAAACAAACACACAGTCGAATTCAATACACCTTTATCGGCATATATCGCTTTTACACCCTCTTACTCATGCACTACCACACAGATGTGCACATTCACGTTTGCTAGCATTCGATATACTCATTTCAAGAAAATAAGTGCAAAAAAATTAAATTTAGCTAATTTCTGGCCATTTCTCACGCTGCTGAGGTAAGTAGCCACAACCAATTGCCACTGTTGGCCACTCCGTATGCCATCAGACAATCGTAAGAGCATGCATGAGCTGTTGAGCATAGGCACAAGAAAAAAAATACGAATAATAAAATATTAAAAAACAAATAGATAAAGTCGAAAAGCAAAAGCAAATGCAAAAAAAAAACTTTTTCTTAACTCAAATAAAAATAACTGAAAATGAAAAAGGCCAAATTGGAAAAAATTCGCTGTGGAGAAATTATGCGGCCAACGGCTGCCAGTTGTATTTGTGCGCGCGGTGAAAAGTATTTCGCAAAGATTTTGAAATTTTGCCGTGCCGAAATTTTTTTAGAAAACTATATTTTTACTTTTTTATAGAGGAAAATATGCTAATATGAAAATAAGGCAAAAGTAAAGTTTAGGATTAAAAAAAAACACACAGAAAAAATAATTGCAGGAATTTTATAAAGAATTCACAAAATATTCAAAAAAATAAAAAATAAAAAACATTCAACAAAACATACAAAAAAACAATATACAAAAAAAAATTAATTGAAAACACAAGTGCATTACAAAAACAACAACAAATCGTAACATTTACAAAAAAACATCAATACACATAACAACAAATGCAAAAATGAAAAATATTAAATAATAACAAATGAAAATCAAAAGTTAAAAAGTGCATTCAAAACCACAAATACATAAAAAAAACAAAATAGCGCTTAAAAATAAAATAAAATAAAAATAAATAATAGAAATACAAATATTGTTTAAAAAAATATACAAAAAATATACACAAAAAGTACATAATTTACATAAAAAATATCAACAAAAAAAAAGAATTTAAAGCAAACAATGCCAGCATATCTATATAGAATTGTACATACGCACACATATATCACATATTTATATATTAATATACCACTTCTACATATAACATACATATAATATACTATAAGAAATATGTATATACAACTATACTTATAGACCCCAAGGCGTATACTTAACATGTATGCATGTATGTAAACAAAGCCACGGAAATCGAAAGACAACAAACGAAAAGTCAACTCAACAATGAACTTTTGTGCAAATCACGGAAATCAATTAAATTCAATTAAGTTGCACTCTCACGCTTCGCTTCATTGCCAAAATGACACTTAACCCCCCGCAGTGTTGCAGTTGCATGCCAACATACATACATACATACATACATAGATACGCAAATATAGCCCAAACAGTTTAAAACAAGTAGTATACGCAACGACAAGTGACAGCTAAACTGACAACTAAATAAATTTCAATACGAAAATACTTATACTCTGTGCTGCAATACTCGTTAGCATTGTTACATGCATTTGTTATTGCATATACTCGTTGATATATATGTATATTGTATCGCACAGCAAATTTAACAAACAACAATTTCGTAAACAGCACAATAGGATGGATAGTTTCCAAAAATACATACAAATATATACAAATTCAACTACTCACTTCCTTGGAGCTAAATAATCTATTTTCATTTTATTTTGTTCAGTGAAAAATCAACTAAAAATTATTTTTGCGAGATAAATGTACGAGGAATCGTAAAGTGGAATTTTTCACCTTCTTCTTTTGTATGTTTGTTGTAATGTATACAGAGTATGAAGTGATTTGATTTTATCTGAAATATTACTTGGATATCCTTTGCTCCTCTATACAATAGTTTCCGTTCATCAGCCTAGTACAAAATTTGTTCTCCGT
This sequence comes from Neoceratitis asiatica, assembly GCA_030068015.2. Lineage (NCBI taxonomy): Eukaryota > Metazoa > Arthropoda > Insecta > Diptera > Tephritidae > Neoceratitis > Neoceratitis asiatica. The sequence continues at coordinate 37,822,145 of CM061528.1, forward strand.
AAAGCTGGAAAGATAATTTTAGTCATAGCAATGATTGGTCACCGTCAGAGTTTTACTTCGGATTAATACTCTTCTAAATAGTATTTTTCTATTTTTCGCTTGTTTTCCCTTGTTGTGACCAATTTATTATTAATTTTTTATAATTTTTTTATTTACTTTTTATCTATAATTTAATGTAGATTTTTGTTTATTTTTCAATTATTTTTTTTAATATATTTTTTTCCAAATTATCCAATCTAAATTTTAAACATTAATTGTTGGATTTTATAACATTAAATTTAATTTTTGTTGAACACACAAATTTTAGTGCCACCGAAGAAATACAATAGAACGCCATTATTTTTGAATTTTTTAATTAAAAATATCTGGTTGCGACACAGCCTATGAATCAAAAAATTATAAAAAAATTATAAAATAATATATTTGATGCATATATATGTATATATATATATATATATATATATACATGGCAGCATCAGAATATCGAAACGGTTTTGTTAATCTGAAACAGATTTTCGCTCTTTTTTGCACCAAAAATGTTAATTGTCGAAAGTGAAAATATTTTCCATTGTCCTGAAGACTGCAGACTTATGCTATATATATAGATAATTACAATAAAAATTAAAAAAATATTCTAAAACGTTAAATTTATCAATAAAAAAGATAAAAAAGATAAAATATTTTGAGCATTTTGAATACTGTTGTTTGTCTAAATTATTTTTGCGACCTGTACTATTCATTGTTGTTTTAGTAAGTGAGTGAAATGCCAATTTGTTTGTATAAATTGCATATTTTGTTACACAAAAAATAAAAGTGCTCGATGTGGCAACTGCCTCGGAGATCACCACAACTCCTCATCAGACTTCTCCATACTTAACAAGCGAGTGCTCTAATCACTGAGAAAACAACAGGAATATAATTTGTTGTTGTAATATTCAATTGTGTATTGTTTAAGAACTGTTTGAGAACAATTCTAAGTTATGAATACCTAGCCAAATCTGGGAACCATTTGTTATTTTTTACTCAGAAATAAGTATTAATCAGCACCTGTAACCAACTAAAATCCAAAAAAAAAAAAAAAAAAAAAAGAACATAAAATAAACACAAAAAATTAGCGTCATTCTGTCGTATAGTATTGCATGTCACTAGAAAAGACTCATCCAAAGGACATACGCATTCATACTACTCCAGGTTGTCATCTCTTTTTTCTCCAAGTGAGAATTACAATCTTGCCATCCGCGTCCTGCGTTGTGCAAGCTCCTTCACATCTTTCCAGCATACTTCGCTTATAACTGACAAGATTTTATCCCCTTCCAGTATTCTGTTCATACTTTCGAGTCTCTATAGTGTTGGAGAATGTATGATCTACATCAAAATGCTTGTAAGCATTCCCGATTTTGAATAAATGTTTATTTAATCACCCATTCCTGGGCAGCTTTTGTATGTTAAAATTGAGGACCTGAATCTGCTTATAGAATTTACTTCTTAACAACATGAAAATTTTTTTGTTTTCATCGAGATTTCGAATGATACAAGCTTTCCTTTTTACTTCCTTCTTTTGTCCTTCGTCTTTGTCGTATTGACAATGCTCCTTGATCTCTCACTTTATTCAGTGCAATGTTTTACTTCCTCTCGAACGCCACTTATAGCTGGTATAACTTCGCTTGATGGCGCGCGTTATGCCGATGTTTACTTCAAAACTAGTCTACTTTTCTACTAACGGTTATCAAAATTAAAAAATTAAAAATACTTTTGTGCTTTATGGACGGTTTTCTCGAGAATCTTTAAATTTTTGCTTTCGCTTTTTTATTTTTAAAACCCGAAGAAGTACCGCTATAAATGTATAAAAAAAATACTGTTATCTTTGTGCCTGTTTACCAAAACAAGTTTATTAAAATATTAACTTTTTGTTCGCTTGCATTCTTCTGTCGGTTAAGGCGCGATTTAAGAGATATTTTTAATTTGTGTTGATGATCTCAAACATTATAACAAATTTTATTTTCTTCATTTGCACCCTGGATTTATTTAAATTAATAAAATACAGTTTATAACAAAATAACAAACAAAAAATACCAAAGAAGTGCTGCCAGATTTTTCAAATTTATTTGTGCAAAAATTAATTAAAAAAATTTAATTTAATTAATGAGAGAAAATTAAAATAAACTTAAGTCAGAATTTCTATTTTGCAATAAGCCTAAAAATTACTAAATAAAATTTTTTTCTAAGTGAATATTGAGCAAGAGAAGATAACTCAATAACCAAAAAAGAAAAAAAAACTGAATTATAATAGAAAAAAAAATATTTTTCTACTTAAAATTACGATAGGCATGCGGCTACTTGTATACCTGAAAAATACTAAACTAAATATATATTTTTAATGAGAAAAAAACAATAATTGCAATATAAATAAAAACATTTTCATAATACAAAATTAAAATATGGTTCACTATAACTCCTATAATTCCACTATAAAACACTTTGAAAATCGCAGTTGCTTTAATTTAAGTGTGCAAAAATGTGTTTAATAGCAAATAAAAAAAAATAATTCAAATAAATTTTAATTTTTTTTGCATTTCCAAAAAAAATTTTTTTTATCAATAATTTATAATTGGAAAATCTGACTTTTAACAATTACTCTAATTAAATACTCATTTGGTGATAATAAAAAAAATATTTGTTTGCTAAGAAAAATTTTTTTTATATTTAAAAAAATTAAATAAAGTATTTATATAAATTCACTGTGTGTTTTTCCACTTATTTTCAGTGTGACAGAAGTGTTTGTTTTTGTTAATGTGATTTGTTGATGCCAACAAAAACCAAAAAAGTAATAAAAGAAAATATTTTGAATTAAAATAAATTGCACCAAAATATGTTGCGCGACAATATTAAGCCAATTAGTGATATAATGTGAAATACCAAAGGAAAAAAATAAATAAATAAAAAAGTGCTGCAGCTATTTCGAATGTGTAGTAATAATTATATATATGTATGTAATAAAAGAGTGTGTGTGAAAAAATTGCAGTTTGTCCATGACTGCCAACATTTCAAGGTTTTAAGCGCATAAAAAGTCCCAAAAAGCATATTAACGCATTTGAGCTCTCACCCAATTTGTTCGTCTGTTTGTGTATATATATATGTATTTTTTTTTGTGTGTGAAATAAATGCTTTAATAACCGAAATAAAAGGCATAAAAAGCGAAATAAAAACGGAAAGTTGAATGTTACACAAACATATGCACGTATATGTGGTAATATATTACTACCATAACTAAGCCACATCACGTTCCTCCCTTGCCTAAAGAATTGCAAACATAATTTATTTGCATTCAAGTTCACTGGCATTCAAGCACACACACATACATACGTGTACTACACGCCACTGCATACATCAGTCACTGCGCAGCAACACAAAAAAGAGCCATATTTATATGCAACAGTGTAAATAGTTAACATTTGTGTGAATTTAATTCATTTACCTACACACAAATACACACACGTACGCGCGCATACTCACACACACACACACACACACAATGGAAGATAATAAAAACATAATTGAAGAGGAAGAGGAGACGACCACATCAACTTCGAAATGGCGGAAAACGCGAACCACTGTTAAGGTAAATACACAGTTAACCGTTACACATAAATTGCGATGAATATGCATATACGCCACAATACTCGTACATTCATACATAGTTATGTGTAAATAATGGTTGTGCAAATGCATTTGGAAATTTATATTTGTTCAGTGCAAAGAATTCTGCGCAATTATGGCTTAAATAGTTTACATTAGAGTTGAATATATTTAGAATTATTTGATCGTAATTTGTTTCACTCGAATGGTGCTCATTAAGGAAATTAAATGTTATAAAATAATAATAATAATTAAAAAATCAGGACTAGAGTAGCATGCCTCCAAAACTTAATGATTGGATCATTTCTCTGTTGTAGAATAGAATTAAATGTTATGCACCGCAATTAGATCATCTAACTTTAATGATATAAAATTGTAGTCTATGATATGCGAATGATGTAAAATTTTATAAATCCTACACTTCGGTAAATAAAGCTATCTTTCTACGAACAGTACTAAACAGCTCGGTTGAATGGTGTAAAATATTTGCAATGTACCTAAATCCTAAAAGAAACTGAAAACGTACTTCTACAAAAAAAAAAATACTGTACAGATAATTACTTAAAGTCTAAAGAACTATAGTTTGGAACAGATTCACCGTTTTATTGAACTGCACACCACTATGAACCCTCAACTTAAGTTCACTCTTCACATTGATGTGACAATCAACAAAGCCAAAGAAATGCTGGCTTTTGTAAAGCAATGGTCAAGGTAATTCAAGAAAGCTTATGTCACAAATTAAATTAATTAATTTGGTACCCGCGTTACCAAACCTACTACTCTAGGATAGTATCTATTCAAAAGCAACTTCTTTTTTTTTTTTTGCCTTAAAAAACTTGCACTGAAATTCACAATATATTTTGCATCCTTATTCTGATCTTCTGAAACTTATTAACTTCTCCACTCTTGCTTTTCGCTGGTCTCATGTTAAAATATCTGGCAGTTTTGATAAAATTGGTGACTTCAATTTATCTTTCGATTTGTGGAATATCAATGATATCAGGTTGTTTGAGAAATCAGTAATTTTTTTAATAAAATATATTTTTTACGGCAAATAAGCGTTTTATTTCTCAACATAACGTCCCTTTATAATATGTACATTTAGTCTAATTTTTAAATTCCTTCCAAATAATTGGTTTTTCAAGGATTTCAAAATGGGCGCGGGGATGAAGTCTTAATTCGAACCGAATCACTTGTCGCCTAGCTATTTGCTCAGGTTTAAAATCATGAAATAGTCACAGGGACTAAGTCCGAAGAATATGATGGATGTGGTAGCAGTTCGTAGCCCAATTTATGAATTTTTGGCCATGGTGACTACACACGTGTGCACCCGTGCATTGTCTTTCTTTTGCCAAATGTGATCATTTCTTTTTCAAATCAATATTGAAATCTCTGAATAATACTTTTCGTTGATCGCTTTATTCTTTCAAAAACCTATGGTCATAACCTTGTTGGCCGACAGACCCACCTTTGTCGTCAATTTCACTGGAGAAATCCACTTTCTTGTTTGTTCTTTGGTCTCTGTGAGGTGTGGTGGATCCATATTTCGTCTACGGTAAAGAGGCAGTGCAAAAATTTGTTTGGGTTGCGGTTCAACATCGCCAAACACTCCTTTGAAGTGGTTACATGGTTCCGCTAATGATCGTGTGTGAGCAATCGCGGTGTTAATGTGATGTACCAGCTCAGTTGAGATGCCTACAGCCTCAGCCATCCCACGTATTTTTACGCTCCGATTGCCCAATATCATTCCATGGATTTTATCGCTGACTTCTCACGTGAAGACCTGAATGTTCGGCGTCACTCGTTCTGGTACGACCACAACGGAACTCAGTAAACCACTTCATAACCATTGTAATGGATGATTTCGGTGATGGTGGATCTTGGTGGGCCTCTTTCTTTGCCTTCTGGTATCTACCTACTTTGGAACAAAGTTTATGTATATAGTTTTGTCCTTGTTTTCGAATCGAAGCAGAGCAAACGTCCCGGCTCTAATTAGCTTCTTTTTTTTTTTTTTGCTAATAAAACTCATGTCATTTATCGATCTAGAAGTAGCTGCTTTCGTTTTGGCGATGAATTTTCATATTATTATTTCCTACTATTGAGCCACCGAAAACACAGTGTGTTATGAATGTTACTAATCAGATTATATCTTGCTGTCTTTCGGTTCGGTGACAGTCAAGCATACTGAAGCAAAAATATTTCGAATGACGGCGAACTCGTCCAATCTCTGCCGTGGTTTGATGAAGTTTGGTCATGCTGCTTGTAACTTTCTGATCTTGAGCCAAAGATAATTTCTTTATCAATCCCAGCGGTCATTCAAAATATTAAGCCGAGATAAAGAATACATACGAGTATTTATGAAAGTAGCCAAGCGTCCTAAAATCCTTTCCTTCATGCAATACGAGCTCAGCAATGGTTGCAGTTTATAAAGAGGTAATCAAAAGATTGGCCAAAAAAAACAAATTTGGATTTGGATACCAAGGCATATGGGTAACGATGATAATGAGATGATGAACTGACTAAAGAGGAAGTAAGCTCGTAACAGGGACTTACCAACCCCATAGAGGAAAGTAAAGCATACACAAACAAAACTTTTCTGTATCATCTTACTAGTTGTGTGGGTGTTAACAGGGGACAGTACAGATGTCTTACTCGGCGAGGAAAAATTGAACATGGATCTTTTTTCGACCTTTTTTCGTATACTATTGGGTGTACAAATTATTAGGTCCGTTCTCAGAAGATGACCTACAAGTTGTGACCTATCTTGGAAGCGATTACCTATTGGAAAGGTTTCACATATGTCAATAATAATTAGTGTGCGTCAGTGTTTGTTTCTGACAACAGCATTGTTTTATTTATTTTTTTTTTTTGCTTCTCCAAAAATGTTCAGATTTGTGTTAAATGAAAACTATTTGGGGGAAGTTTAAATTTTCTATTTTAATTGGAATAGAAGTGCAGCCCATCGAATACTTGTGGAAGTTCATGGTGAATTTCCGCCGGCCGAAAAACAGAGTGGTATCGACACTTCAAAAATGGTGATTTTAGCATCGAAGACAAAGAGCATTCTGATCAACCCAAAAAGTTTGAACATGAAGAATTGAGGGCTTTACTGGATCAAAATCTATACCAAATGCAAGCTGAACTCGTTATTAAGTACAACTAATGCGCTTGGTGATTTTACAACATGACAAAGCTCGGCCCCACGTAGCTATAACGGTCAAGAACTACATGAAAACGTTAAAATGGCAGATTTTATCCCACACGCCATACTCTCCAGTTCTTGTTCCTAACGGTTATTGGCTTTTTTTGACGCATGCAAAACAATTAGGAGGGCAACAGTTCAGGATTTTTGAAGAAATGTCACAATAATTGGATCGAGAACAGAGAGAATTTATTTTTTAGCGATAGTATTCGAAAATAACCAGACGGACAATACCTTGAATGATGTAATTTTAACTTTTTTTCAATGAAATACACTTTTTATAATGCAAAAAAGTGGACTGAATTAATTTGTCTACCTAACACATTTTTTTAAAGGGGAGATATTTACCATAATTTTTCCCCGAGTACATCTACGATTTGAGCAGCAACGTTTTATATAAAGCACAGCTCTTTAGCATTCTGCCCTTACCTAGATGAGATATGTTCAGCAGCGTCTACCTTTGCACATATTAAAAGTAAAAAAAGTTTTCAACTATAAAAACTTTCACTTTGCTATCCATGTAAATAATTTCTACACAAATTGAACAGTTCAATGCATATAATTTCAAATTTATTAACACTTGTCTACAGGTATGTGTTGCACGAATACTTGTTGCAGGTATATAATGTAAAGAGTCCACCCATCCCTTTGTTCTATGATACTGTTGATACGAGCATAAGCATAATTATACAGAATAATTTGATAAAGTTGTGTTGAAAACCGAATAAGTGAAATGCATTCAAAGTGAAATATTAAAAATGCAAAAAAAAAAATTAAAAAAAAGTCAGCAAATATGAAAACAGTTAAACGTGAAATTTATGCTTCATAAAAAATCGCTTAAGTGGACAGCATTCAATACGCTAGATGACAGCAATAAAGGCCAAATAAATTGGCGCTGTATGAATATTTAAACAAAGACATAAAAATGCAGAAATATACAAATACATATATACAAAAATACATATATACTTAAACTAAATGTACAAAAATATATAAACGTTTATATATAGAAATAAATTAAAAAATATTTACAAAAATATACAGCTTTTATATTTGCAAAAATAAAAATAAATTTGTAATGAGCTTTGAAATGTTTTGTTTTCTTTTTTTCTATATTTTTTGTAGGTATGTATGTTTGTGTATTTGAACCAAACAATTATAATAGAAGTCACAAGAAATTTATCACCAATAATCGGACGCGTTTCACACGCCCACAAAGAAATGTCAATAAAAATTCACTTTTGTGCTGTGGCATACTGACAGCCAGCAAGAAATATATGTATGTATATCATATTTATATGTATTTATATTAAATGACAAATAAAAATATTTGAACTTAAGAAAAATGTAAAAAAAAATAATACATTGAAAGCGGAAAATATTAATAAAGACAACACTACAGTCAAATTTAATGCTTTAGGAAAGGAAAAATACAAACATGTAGAAAGTGTTAGTGTAAAAAGAAGGAAAAAAAATTTTAATTTTTTGGCACACTCAGAACAACTTTCACTGAAAATTAGCATATTTCCGCGAAAACATATATTTTGTTATTGTTTTCATTTATTTTATTTTCTATCTTTATATTCTTTACGAATTTTTCAACTGCCACTCACTCAATTACTCACAGCTGTGTTGATGCGTCTTTAAACATGCACACACAAACATTTTAGTCCTTGATTGATAGTATTCCGGAATTTCGCCATTTCGGCGCTTAGACACCTTTCCATCAGCTTACTTACTACACCAGACTACCCACTATTTTTCATCGTCTTTTTTTGAAAACACTTTTTTCTGCTGTCAGCTTAACGGCAACTGTGTTACGCCGCGTGAACGACGCAAATGCCCATTCTCAGCTACCTAACAGTGTGAATTGCGTCAACTAAATTTTTTTTCGTATTTAAATGAAATTCACAAATTCTTTAAGAGCACAATTCCATTCAGGCTATACTCGATGCTCTGTTTTGAACTTTTGCTGTATACGCTCTACTGTTGTTTTTTTTTTATTTTTTAGGAGACTGTAGTTGGTGGTTGGTGTGTCGGTCAAGGCAAAGTGGTATTGTTGTCTGTTAATAATTCTGAAAGTTATTTTTAACGTGTGAGACGGTGGCCTGAAAATAAATACTGTTTTCTAATGAACTTCAGAAATATTAAATAGTTGCTGGAAATTCCATTTCATTGTTTGAATTTAGTAATGAACTCGCAAAGGAAAGGAAAATCTTTCTTTAGCAGAAATGAGTTTTTTTTTTGCTAGAACACGAGGTACTTCAATAAAGGGTAAGTAGCGAAGCATTTCAAATGTATGCTGTGAAAATAAGAGGGAGGCTGGACCAATAAGCGTCTAATCTGTGAATCAAAAATCAGTTACGCTCAAATCTATCTACAGCACGAATTAAAGAGAACATACGTAAATGGCAAAGACATTGAAAAACTAAACGCAAGTTCACACTTAGTTAGGTTAAGAAAGTTTGGATTGGTTGACTACTTGGAAAGTAGTGCCACATAGACGATATCAGGTCCACTATATACGATCAAAGCTCTATATTGTTACACCTCATGTTGGGTCGCTAGATTATAGCAAGATTGTTGTCCTCTTAACAAACTGAAGTAGAAGTTTTGGCTCTTTTTCCACTGTTAATTGAAGGTCCTTCAACTTTTGTACACTAAATTTGATCACTTCTCCGTATGGGACCGGTAAGTCCATAGTTACAATCTGTACTGAAAGGTATCCCTTTTTAGCCTGTTTATGAGCATACCTTCGATGCCCATATGCACTGGTAAACCCAATAAAGGCGCACTCTTCTTTCCTACGCTAGGCTTTTGATCACCCCCGTACATAATGGAATCACGTCTGACTTCGAACTGTATGAAAGTAAATATGAATTCTTCTTTTTTGTAGAATTGCACGAAGTAGTAGCTCATAGTAGGGCGATTTGCTTAGCAAATATTTTGATTTGGAAGATTCTATAATGGTTTGGCCGCACGAATAAGTTTGATATCTCTTGGTTGGTAATATTAGCCTCAACCCATCGTTATTTTGTGCTTGGAATTAAATTTTTGTTTTCAAATATTTGTTTTCATCGAAGTTCATTTTCGTATGCTAAAATATTTAAATTTTTCGCTCCAATCACTCCTCATAGAATCAGTTATTGTTGCCTGTAGGCCAAGATATTCAATTATCGCTTTCATTTAACTAATACCCAAATAAATATTAATTAATTAATGCACTCTAAGCCATTATAGGTAATTCGACAACTGATCAACTAATCACATCAGGCTTAACGTATAATACTTGATGTGCAAGCATGTGCATTAAGATATAATAGCTTTTAGTTAAACTTTAATTACAAACCACCACAAAGTGATCGTTACACTAAAGTCATTTACACGAAATGGCGACGTCAGCATTTTGTGAGAAATTGCTAAGCCAAATTAAATTTAAACCGCATGGAGTGTATGGTTACATATACATATATACATATTTCTTACAAGTGTTTGTTATAGATAACAAAATGGCTATTAGTGATGGTGATTGAGACAACGGGACTTCCTTGCAAACAACGTGAGTACTCCATGCACGTATGAAATATATACTCCCCGCGGACAAGAGAGTTATGCAAAATCAAACACAATCCATACAAAAAAATATGGTTCAATTAACATTATGATGTCCTAGGGCTGGACCATATAATTCATGTCTGCATAACGTCCGAGTACTCCATGGAGTACTTAAAGGGGATTACTTTAAGGAGCATCTAATCTACATTTTCGCACATTTTCTGTATACGAGTATAAAACTTATTGAGCAATTGTAACTTCCTGCAGTGATTGCGATCGGTAAAACATGAAAAATGGTCGCGCCGCACTAAGCTGGTATAGAAACATGAGTTGGTCCAATAGTACACCCAGAGGAGTATATGTGTAGACACTCCAATGGACCATATGGTTCACAAATATTTGCATGGCTGTCTGTAGCAAATTGCCTTTAATCATGTGTAGGTATGAATTTATATAATGAATTTCTTAGTTAAAGTTTTAATGTAAACAATTGTCAATTATGCTTTAAAAATTTATATCATGGACGGTACTATGTTTTTTTGTTTTCCCGTTAAGCCCATTCCACATTGATTCCAGTAGACAAGAAGGCGATGGCTACCACTTAGTCCAAATCGAAACAGCATTTTTATACTCTTAAGTATAAAAGTTCACGCGTACAAAACGAAATATCTCCGCTCATCAAACAAACAATCCGCGCATACGCGTCTTGGTTCCCACGTCACTGTTGACAATCATCAGCTTTGATGCTGTAGACGACTTACATCTACCTAGGTACCAGTCAAAAAAACAACAAGAGAAATGTCAATCTTGAAATCCAGCGCAAAGTCAATCTTACTTTCGATTGAATGCAGTACCCGCCGGTGGAAGCAAATGAAGAGAAAACCCTCCACTCCAGTGGAAGAATGAGATGGGCAAGGCTGACTTTACGTGGTGTATACAGTTAGTGCCGAGCGACTTAAAGAAGATACGACTGGTACGCTATTGATAATTAGGCTATAATTGAGTAAGCGGTAGAAGAAGAGATAGTATCCGGTTAATCGTCATTTTCTTAGACACAGCTGACAGCCATACGTCGTTCTGCCTTTTAGACTTACTGTTACAGAAACAGACATTTTCTCTGCCGAATACAGACAGCTAACTTGCCGTTTAAAGTCAGTCGCAGTCTAATAACATAATTATATATACCTATATCTGACTCTGACAAATCAATTTCATAAATTCGCTACATAATTTCGGGCATCAAATATGTTTTTCATTTACTGTTTACCTCACGTGAGTGTTTGTACTTCTTAGAAGAGTGATAAAATATGAAGTTGTTGAAATTGATTTTCTTTACAATATTAATACCAGAATAGCAAGTCAAGAATTTATTTTGTTTACAAAACTTTAACAACAATTTTGAAGCATTTAAATATTACTAGCGAACAAAAGTATATTTAATATCCTTGAACCACTTCACAAGTCATCCAAATAGTACGAGTTCTATTTCAAACATTTTTCATACAACTGATGGACAACTTTAATATTTTATATGACAAAATTCTCCTTCTCTTTGCTATTAGCTTGAATGTAGCACACACGACACTTCTAGTAAGTAAAATAATATACAAAAAGGATGTGCCACAAGTACAAGGTTAACCATTTAGGTGACAATAGCAATTACTATAGCGCCCAAATATGTTTGCATAAAACTATCGCCCGTATCAATGGCAATATATATACATCTATATTTACATACCCTCATGTGCACATACAGATATATGAACTATAAAGTTCTCATACAATTTTGTCGAGTGATAAAAAACGAAAATTTCTAGGTCAATGAATTTCTATGAATACATAATATTCAAAATGACCTGACCCCCCTCCTATTTTGTGCTCTTTGTTTGTACTAAAATGGCACTCGAACGCTCGAAGATAAAGTATAAAAGCAACTAAGAGCAACCAACACAACATAACTGCAAACACAACGACATGTGTTTTTAGTAAAAGTGCAATAACGCTACTTATGAACATTTACCCGCAAGTGTGCGCATTTGCATGTACATATAGCTACATGTATGTAAAAAATGTCCAGTCATTGACAAGTATGTGGACAAATACTGCTTTGTATTTCTCGGCCTTACTCAAATCAAGTGCGTATCAAATAAGTTACTCAGTCTAAAGGTATAGTCCCTTGTTTTCCTTCTTGATCAATACGCCCGTATTGTCAACACATGCATGCATGTATCATTACTTTGCTACAAACAAACACATTTTACATAACTTTACAAGTATGGCTGAAGGCCTGAAAATCCATTTAGGGAACCGTTTACTTTCTGACGGTCTTAACCCTTTGTCCCCATTTTATTATTTAGAGGAAAAAATAATAATATTAAAATTCATAAAAGCAAAATAACATCAAAACAATATACAAATTTATATTAAATAAAATAGGGTAAAAATAAGGCTTTTCTGTTAGTAGCATTGCATGAAAAAAAAAATTAAATTTAATTAAATTTAAAAAAAATAAATATAAAATAAAATAATTAAAAATAAAATAAAGCTAAAAAAAAAAAAAATAAAATAAAATACAATAATACAAAATAATATTTAAAAAGTTTAAAAGTTTAAAAGTTTAAATTAAATTAAATATAATAAAATAAAATAAATTTTTTGGTTAACGGAAAAAAATATACCAAAAATATATAAAAATAAAAAAAAATAAATAAAAATAAAATAAAATAAAATAAAATTTAAATTTAAATTAAAAGAAATGAAATATACTAAAAAATAAAATATAATATAATAAAATAAAATAAAATTTAAATTTAAATTAAAAGAAATAAAATATACCAAAAAAAATAAATTAAAATAAAATAAAATAAAATAAATAAAATAATATAAAATAAAACAAAATAAAAAAATAAAATAAAATAATATAAAACAAAAATAAAATAAAATAAGATAAAATTAAATAAAATTATATAAAATAAAGCAAAATAAAACAAAATAAAAAATATAAAAAATTATAATTAAAAATATAAAATAAAAAAAACAAAAACAAAATTAAAAAAAAATAAAATAAAATAAAAAAATAAAATGAAATAAAAAATAAAATAAAATAAAATATAATATAATAAAATGAAATAAAATAAAAAAAAAAATAAAATTTAAAAAAATATAATAAATTAAAATAAAATAAAATAAAATAAAAGAAAAGAAAATAAAATAAAATATAATAAAATAAAATAAAAAAATTAAATTGAATAAAATAAAATAAAATAAAAAAAAAATTGAATAATATAAATAAAACAAAATGAAATAAAATAAACTAAAACAAATTAAAATAAAATAAAATAATATTTATCAAAATTAAACAAAATAAAATAAAATAAAATAAAATGAAATAAAATAAAATGAAAATAAATAAAATAAAAAGTACTAAAAAAATAAAATAATATAAAACAAAATAAAATAAAAGTAAATAAAATAAAATAATAAGTTTAATTTAAAAAAAAATACTAAGAAAGAATTAAATAAAAGAAAACAAAATAAAATAAAATAAAATGAAATAAAATAAAAAGTTTAATTTGAAAAAAGTACTAAAAAAGAAATAAATAAAATGAAACAAAATAAAATAAATTTAATTAAAATAAAAATTTTAATTTAAAAAAAAAATTAAAAATAATTAAATAAAAGAAAACAAATAAAATAAAATTAATTAAAATAAAATAAAAAGTTTAATTTGAACAAAGTACTAAAAGAGAATAAAGTAAAATAAAACAAAATAAAATAAAATTAATTAAAATAAAATAAAAATTTTAATTTAAAAAAAGTTTAATTTGAACAAAGTACTAAAAAAGAATAAAATAAAATAAAACAAAGTTTAATTTATAAAAAAAATACTAAAAAGGAATTATATAAAAGAAAACAAAATAAAATAAAATAAAATGAAATAAAATAAAAAGTTTAATTTGAAAAAAGTACTAAAAAAGAATTAAATAAAAGAAAACAAAATTAAAATAAAATTAATTAAAATAAATTAAAAAGTTTAATTTGAACAAAAAAAATACTAAAAAAGAACTAAATAAAATAAAATAAAATTAAAAAATATAAAATAAAATAAAATAAAATAAAATAAAAAAATTTATTTAAAAAAAATAAATAAAACACACAAACAAAAAAATTAAAATAAAATAAAATAAAATAAAAAAATTAATTTAAAAAAATAAAATAAAATAAAATAATATAAATTAAAATAAAGTGAATCGAAATGAAGTAAAATAGGATAGAGGGTTAAAGCACAGTACACTCATATTAGCCCACCTAACGAATATATGTTTGTGTGCTTCTGCCACAGCTGTTATTATAATACAAAAGCTATGTATGAGAATTCCTTGATTTCACCTAAAGGTTTCTTACTCGCATATATATTTTGTAGCGTCCCTTTTGCTTTTGTTCGATATTTAATTTACTGTATGTCATCGCATAGATTACACTTTCATTGACATTGAAAAGCTTTTTCAAGGCACGCAAATAACACTTAACCAAAACTTAGACTCCTATTTTATGTAAACTTGTATGTTTAGTGTATATCAATAATTTGCGAAATCTGGTCAGCACTTCAGCACTCACTTGTGTACGACATATTTAAGTGGGCATATAAAAGGTGCATTGATAGATAAGATGTGATATTAGGGCTAGCTTACTTTCCTGTCAGTGGCGCTTAGGAAATAATAGTGAACAAAATTAGGGGAGTTCAGTGGATCAGATTTTTTTGTAAGGATTTCTTTTCGATTTGTATAATTCAATACTAAATTCCATCTAACATCTTTTTTGTCGATCACAATAAAATGACTGGCAAAATGGTTCCCCTCCGACGAACTTTGACCATTCTTGAAGAAATTTCGAGTTTCCTTTACTAAGTGACTCTACCCTTAACAGTATTCACGTAAAGGAATTATGGTGGAGAAGATAGTCACCCAGCGCCAGCTCGAAGATGAAATGATAGGGGCAGATGGGGATAAAGTCGAACCATTCACGTATAGTGGAGTGAACCATACTCTAGCCGAACAAATATCCTACCACTACTATGTTGGCGTAGACACCGCTCCCGAGATAATAGTCGAATAAATAACTGCGCTCCATTCAATTCTTCTCGCAGTTTGACGCCAGTGAAAGGAGAATGCGCTGACTGTTTGTTTGATGACATAAGATATTTCATCTTGTTTTCGTTTACTACCAGACGCATTCGTTTCGCTTCTAACGTAGAGAATGCAGAACTAACGGCGCAGTTGTTATAACCAATTATATGAACATGATCGGCTTACGTAATTGTACACTCTTGATAAAAGATTGTACCTGGTCTGTTTAGTTCTGCAGCTGCCATTACTTTTTCTAAAGTCAGGTTAAATAAATCATACGATAAAGACTGTCTGATACTTCGTTTGGTTAGGGACGGCCCGAAGAGGTGCTACCCAATTCTGAATGAGCTTGAGAATTGTCCAGTGTCACTTTACATAGCCGTATAAGTTTTGCAGGGATATCAAATTCAGACATATCGGGGTAGAGACAACTCTTTATCGTGCTGCGGAATGCAGCTTTAAAATAGTTGAAAATATATTGTGTATCAGTTATTTTTTCTCGGGTCTACAACACATGCAGCATTGTGAATATCTGATCAATTATATTTTCAACAGGTATAAAGCCACAATGCTAACATCCACTCAGTTTGGGCTTTAATATTTCACACAATATGCTGGATAGGACCTTAAATGCGATATTGAGGAAGCTTATCCCACGATAATTGGCGCATCCCGTGATGTCTTTTCTTTTCTTGGATTGAGCAAAGCATACTTACATTCATCGGGCACACTTCTGGCGTACCATGTTGTGCAAAGACGCTGGTTCATGAACCTTGTCAGTTTTTCTCTGCCGAACTTGAGTAGCTCGGGCGGTAAACTATCGGCTTCCGAAACTATATTATTTTTTAATCAAACAATCACTATTCGCACTTCCCATAGTGAGGTAGTTTAATGTCTATTCCATCATCTTCAATTGCGAATTCGGGTTCACCATCTCCCGGAGTCGCACTTTCACTGTCATTCAGTAACCTACTGGTCTTGAAACCTTCTATAAGTCGCCGCATATTTCCATAGAATTTTCCAACATAACCAATATGGGCCACCATCTTAAGCTCTTCATACCCAGGCATTTCGGCCTCTTTCTTTTTTCGTCGTCAAATGTGGCAATCTGCTTTCTCTCCACTGCAACACTGCAAACCTCATCATACCAGCTCTTTCCTATTCCCTGTCGAAGTCCAATTGTTTCTACAGCGGTTGGTAGAGAGCTTTGGATGCCGTTATATCTAGGTGCCGATGAGCGCTCCCAGTGAGCAAATGTACAAGACGAATAGAAAATCGGCTGGCTATCTTGATGTTTTTTTATGTATGCCGACTGTTGTGCCAAAGATATCCACACACTCAGCAATTGCAGCCAAACGGTTGTTTGTTTGTTGGCTACCTAGAGGATACCTGGTCTAAGACCGGTAGTCATGAGCTGTTTGAACCATATGTAAAAGAATCATTTCTAACCACTCTCAGGTAAATGACAGTCAAAAACTTTCTTCGCTTGCGAATTTCTGCACAAAGTCCCATTCTCCCGAAAAAATATCCTGACTCATTTTATCAAACTAAAAAACAGGGGGCAATAGATCTGACAGCAATATCCACTGGCATTATGCTATGCACGGTTTTAAGCGCGATATTTCCATTCAGGATAAGAATGTTTCCAAATATTTCATCTTGCGCGTTGGTACTATTGCGATAATTTGGCTCTGTCTACAAAGAATATTTTTTTGTGATTCACTCGGTCTACGCGCGTATGTTACAAGTATAAATATATAATTAATTTTGGATGAGTAGAAGTTATAACAATGCCAGCCGCCCGTGCATATAAACAACCAGTGTCACATAATTACCATTACCCAGCTACAATAAAGTTGAAATGAACTAACGGGAAGATTATAACTACTTTTTCACTTCTTTGTCTGCTTCTTCTGTGCCCAGCGTTTTTTTTTTTTTTACCTGTTCATATTTCATTTAGCGAGAACCGTTGTTAAACGTTTCAATTTTTTTCACTTTTCTTTTTGATTCATTTTCACTCTCTACGTTAACAGCGCTTCCTTTTTTTGCATTGTTTAAAGTCATTTTGAAGCCATTTTATCTTTTAATTAAAATGAGCAGCCGTTTGCTGGAAACACACAAGTTGTTATGAATGTATGTACATAAATGGTATATATTATGAGTATATATGTATGGATATATGAGTTTCAGCACTGCTCTCTTTATAATTGCATACATTCGTTTTTCGTTGTTTTTTTTAGTGAAGCATATTATGTGCATACATACATATGTGTATATATAGTTATATGTTGGTATATACGCTTTCTCGTTTTACACCAACCACATTTGGGGTTAAAACAAGTTTTCATTTAAATTCAATTTATTTCTCTATTAGAACTTGAGGTTCCTGTCAAACCAATATAAATGTTTCATTCGCGCCCAACATACCTACTTACATATGTAAGTACATATGCTTTTTCAATGTGTTTTAATTTCGTTGCACACGTTACATATAAAGGGTGCTTTTTTATAGAGGTATAGAACTTTAATTTGCAATAAAACAACGATGGATTATTCGATTGACATGCATTTTATTTATCCGAAAGATAATCTTGTGGCATTACATTTTAAATATGATTTCTGGCATATGAGCCCCATGGCTGGCGCGGATGTAGTCCAATCTGGACGTCCAATTTTCGATGACTTTTTCCAACATTTGTGGCCGTATATCGGCAATAACACGGCGAATGTTGTCTTCCAAATGGTCAAGCGTTTGTGGCTTATCCGCATAGACCAATGACTTTACATAGCCCCACAGAAAGTAGTCTAGCGGTGTTAAATCACAAGATCTTGGAGGCCAATTCACAGGTCTAAAACGTGAAATTAGGCGATCACCAAACGTGTCTTTCAATAAATCTATTATGGCACGAGCTGTGTGACATGTTGTGCCGTCTTGTTGAAACCACATCACCTGGACACCATGGTTATTCAATTCAGGAATGAAAAAGTTAGTAATCATAGCTCTATACCGATCACCATTGACTGTAACGTTCTGGCCACCATCGTTTTTGAAAAAGTACGGACCAATGATTCCACCAGCCCATAAAGCGCACCAAACAGTCAGTTTTTCTGGATGTAACGGTGTTTCAACATACACTTGAGGATTACCTTCACTCCAAATGCGGCAGTTTTGTTTGTTGACGTAGCCATTCAACCGGAAGTGCGCTTCATCGCTAAACAAAATTCGCTTATGAAAATGGGGTACAACGGTAATCTCGTTTTCCGCACCGAACCATTATTTTCGAATTAAAATTGCACTATTTGCAAGCGTTGTTCACGCGTGAGTCTATTCATTATGAATTGCCAAACTAAACTGAGAATAAATCACTTGACAGCTGTTAACTCGGTCGCCATCTTGAAAAGTTCTATGCCTCTATAAAAAACACCCTTTATATGTATATAAATACAGAAATGTTCTCTTCCAGTGGATTTTTTATTTTTGATTATGAACATATTATTTCATTTAATGGAAATCTACGAACATTTCATTCCATAATTATTTAAATTCCAATTAAGTTGTAGAAGGTCTTCTATGGCGTCAAATATTTCTCACTTATAAATAATGAAATTATTTGAATATTTTAATAGTTCATTATTGGAATGACTATTACTATTATTTACCCTTGTGAAATAATAAAGCGCAAACTAAAATAAAAATATTAGTTGGGTACACAATGAATTTATATAGAAATCTTATATATGTTTTCGGTATTAAATAAATTATTTAATTTAGAGAAAAAAAATTCAAAAACTTAAGCAAAAACGAATTTTCAATATCTTAAGTGAAGATTTCTTGTTGGGATAATTAAAAACTTCATTCG
The DNA here is from genome assembly GCA_030068015.2 of Neoceratitis asiatica. Classification (NCBI taxonomy): domain Eukaryota; kingdom Metazoa; phylum Arthropoda; class Insecta; order Diptera; family Tephritidae; genus Neoceratitis; species Neoceratitis asiatica. The sequence goes on from CM061528.1 coordinate 37,841,524, forward strand.
TCATGAGACATTACTTTCTCATTGCTTAATTTTTTTTTTTTGAACGCAGTAGTAATAGTCCAAAACTCCTCTCACTCTCATATGGAAATCACAATATATTTGCGTGTATAATTATAATGCTTCTCGTTAAAATCGATAACAGTTAATATTAATATTAACGCTACATTTCATATATTTATAAATGCATCCATTCCTAATTTGTGTCAGAGTTTTTGCAATGAACGAAAAGGCTACGAGTATGATTTGAACTTTTTAATATTTGCACTACTTTATCGATTTTTTTGCTTTCTCGTAATTGTTCATTGATCTCAGAAAAGAAAAAAATCGCAGACGACCAAGTCTGGTAAGTTCAGCGATTGAGGGATGATTCGGTGTCGATTTTGGCCAATAATGCACATTTTTACTATTCAAAGTACACACCGTATGCGAATGACAACATATCAAGTGCTTTTGAGCACTTAAATCCATATTTTTAAAAATTTTAGTACAACTTCCCTGTTCTAATTATTTCGATTGCACAAAACAGCCGAAAAAGCGAAGATCTTTTAACTTGTATGTCTCTGATTATTAGGGTAAACATGTTATATACACACAGTAGCGGGAAAAAGTCTACATACACCCCCTGTTTTCTTTGAATTGGAAGTCCAAAATGTTTATTAGAAAATTTAACGACACAGTTTATTTCAATTATTTTGCTTTATCATAAAAAAACCAAAAAAATTAATTTTTTAACATAAAACAGCAAAGCTATGACAAAAAAAGCGTAAATCTAACATTGACAAAAGTCTATATACAGTATATACATAACTTATCTTAGCGCAAAAGGTAATCTGATCTTTTTAGTGTTTAGTTGGTCCACCGTTCACATCAATAACAGCTTGAAGCTGTCGTGACATCGAAGCTACTAATTTTGTCAATTCTGAGGAAGTAATACTATCCTAAGCTTCAATGAGACGCTCTTTGAGTAATGCTGAGCTGAAAATCTGATTTTTTCCAATTTTTCGGCCAAAAATCTGCCAGACATTCAATATCATTCAAATCTGAGTTTTGGAGTGGTGTGTGTAGTTGCCTTGAAGCATGATAAAGCAATAAATCCTTAATAATATTCGCCGTGTGCTTTGGATCGCTGTCAAAGAAAGATCCAGCCATGCCGCAACCCCTCCAACCCCTGTTACCACCACATGCTTCACTCTTGGTACTATATTTTTGAAGTTAAGTGTTTTCTTTTCTCCAAATTTTTGCTTTTCCATCGCTGCGGAGTATATTGAACTTCGTTTCGTCTGTAAACAAGCCTTTTTTCCAAAAATCCATTCCTTTGTCTAAATGTCCTTTAACGAACTCCAAGCGAAGTTGACGATTTTTTTCAGATATAAGAAGCTTTTTACGTGACATTTTACTGTGGAAGCCGTTATCGTTCAGAGCTCTTCGAATAGTTCTTAAATGGACACACTTTCTTGATGAGTTTGCGAAGTTTTCGACTAGTTTTGGAGCAATAATTTTAGGATCATCATTCACTTCCTTCAGAATAAAACTGATGTCTCTTCGAGTTAGTTTCTTCGAGCGACCAACACGCGGCTTATTTTCGGTGCATCCATTTTTTTTACAAAGATCCGTACTGTTGGTCCAATTAAGATTAAAATTTTTGAAATTTCACCACACGATTTCTTCTCTTTTCTGTGCAGAATAACCAAGAATGTTAGGACAATTGGGATTTCCTTTCGCGGAGCCATTGTTAATTTAAAATAGTAATAAAAAAAGGTACCTAGCCGCCATAACAACACAGCATATCGACATAACTGATAGTAAACCCGTGGTGTATGTAGACTAGAGAATGAATTTGTTTTAATACATGTGATTAGAAAAGTATTTAAAATAAAACTGTATACCTAAATTTTTCAGCAAAGTGATAGTACTTTCCACACAGCGAATACAGGTGGTGACTGTAGACTTGTGATTAACAACAAAAACAATGTCAGCGTTGAAATTCGACGCAGAATCATTCTTGCCAACAGGTGCTGCTTTGAGATGATTTAGCAATTGAAAAGTAAAGTCCTCTCTCGATAAAGTAAAACCAAACCCTACAAGTCGCTCATCATTCCCGTCCTACCATATAGTGCAGAAACCTGGACGGATTAGGAGTTTTCGAGAGAAAAGTTTTGCAGATAGGCTTATGGTCCTTTGCGTATTGGCAACGGCCAACGATGAGCTGTACAAGCTATACGATGACATTGACATAGGTCATGCCGTCCGAATGGAGGAAAGCGCGCTAACTTTGAAAGTATTCAATGGAGTCCCCGCAGGTGGAAGCAGATGAAGAGGAAGACCTCCAAGCGCCAATTATATATTATTTTATAATTATACTTATATTATCTTAATTTCATGCATGCTTCACCAATAGCAAGTTGCATGGCGTATACGTAACTTATATATAAGTAAATATGTATATATATATAGGGTTTTCCAATAAGAATGGTACGATTCCTTTTGGGAAAAAAAACACACTAATTGTTAAGGAAATTCAAATGTTTTTTTATTCAATGTGAAGTACAATCGATGCAATTAAGTTCTGAATATAATATCATTCAAATGGCCTCCACGACTTCTTTTGCAGGATCAAGTCGTATGTCGTGAATAGCACGTCCAATATTGACTTTTAAAGTTTGAAAAGTAATGACCAACGACTTCAAATAACCCCACAAGAAGTAGTTTAATGGTGTTAAATCATAACTTCTTGGAGGACATTCAATGTCACAATTTCTTGAAATAATCGAATCTCCGAACCTTTCTCGCAATAATTCGATTGTTGCGTGTGCTATGTGGCACGTTGCCCCTTCTTGTTGGAACCAGATGTTGCTGAGATCAACTTCTTCCAATTGTAGCCACAAAAAGTTGGTTATCATCGATCTATACCGCTCTCCATTGACAGTAACGGTGCTACCAGCTTCATTTCGAAAGAAGTACGGACCGATGATTCCACCAGACCAAAAACCATACCAAACTGTCAATATGTGTGAATGTAATGGTTGTTCACGAATAATTTGTGAATTTTCTTCACGCCATAATCAACTGTTTTGTTTTATTTACCGCACCACTCAGATGAAAGTGAGCCTCATCGGAGAAGATGATTTTCTTAAAAAAAAAATCGTTATCGTTTTCAAACTGTTCCGAGGCAAAATCAACAAATTCACGACGTTTATGGTGGTCTAATGGCTTCAGTTCTTGAGTGAGAACAATTTTATATGGATGCAAGCCCAAATCCTTTCTCAAAATCTGCCAGGTGGTTTGAGACAGACCCAATTCTTGAGAGGGTCATGGAATTGGCAAATTGCGGTCTTCAGCAACACTTGACTGAACGGCAGCAATATTTTCATTAATTCGACCATTTCTTTGTTTTATTGGCACTTGAACACTATATAAAGAAAATGTACTCTCGAAATTTTTACAATTCGATGAATAGCGAACACAGGTGGACGATTATTACGACCATAACATGGCAAAAGCGCTCGAAAATTTGCAATTGCAGAAAGATTATTTTGATAATAATATGGAATAATTTGTAAACGTTGTTCTTGCGTACATCTTGCCATGATGAAATTGAAAACGTTGTTGTGGCTTTCAGTATTTTTTTCAATTCCTATATTAAAGTTGTTACTGTAAAAGAAGTAATGTAAAAATCATAATTATATTAATGACTACTGTCGAATAAGTCAATGTCCGATCCACTTTCCGGATGAAAAAAATTGTCGTATCAAGTAAAAATTACACGAATTGAAGCTAGATGAAGAGTTGAAGAGTTGAATTGGGCGTAACTTAACATAGATCACAAAAATATTGCTTCTAAAAACCCTAAACCGAGAAACATCAAGCTCCAAATTTTGGGTTTATAACTTAATTCGTGCTGTTTTTTGGTTTTCAAAATTTGAGAAAAACAATGTAGGAAAGTATTCTTTAACATTTATAAAAGGTTTCTATCTCTCTGGTAATTTGTGGATTACATTCTAAAAAGAACTGCGTCGTCTTGACAACCAATAATGAATCATTGATAGCGTTTGATATTGGCCGGAAGAAATGGTAGTCAGAAGCGGCAGGACCTGGGCTGTAAAATGGGCGAAGCAAAACTTCTCAACCGCCGTTTTCCAAGTAGCTTTTAACCGGTTTTGCAACATGGCGCTGACTTTTGTCATTATGGAAAAATATTGTTCCGTTGATTGCTTCAATTTGATGGATCGGCAGTGTTCCCCATTAAAGGTTTCAGAAGGGTTTACAAGCACATCGTGCCATGAATATTTGGCTTTGCCTTTAATTAGGCTGGTGGCCAGGCTTCATATATGACTTTTTGCCCATGAAAGCATGTTCACCATAAACTTTCAACAAATATGATGACTTTCGGCTGCGGTTTTGTGCATTTAAAGTAATGAAGAAGAACTTCTCGCAAAAATACTTGGGACAAAGTTTGCCATATTTTAGTGAAAAAATGTCTGTTGTTTACACTTTAATTTAATGGCATAAACTGAAAGAGACGCAAAATGGCAGTAGCTTTCGTAAGCACGTTTGAAATACTGAAACGACGTTATAACAAGCAAGTTGCGGCATCTCTTGCTAAGCTATACGTATATCTAATAGCTGACAACTTATCAGCAAATTTAAGAAAAAAGTTTTGGCCTTATAAAAAATTAATTACTTTTCATTTTTTTTTTTTACTTTTTTCACTGATATATACGATATGAGTATACTTTTTTTAGATTGGCATATTTTTAATTGGTATCAAATAAAATTAAGATGTTCTAAGGTATTAATTTTTTCAAAAAATTTTACAATAAATAACTCAATTAAAGAAATAGTATATATGTAATCGTCCCTCTTTCTTTCTTCTACTTTCAGGTATGTGCGCACATCTTTCGTTTAAAAAAAAATTAGAATTTACCAAATTTGTAAGTTATATTGCAATATCTGTTGAAAACATATGCAAATTTTAGAATTTCCAAAAAAATATATGCTATAACACAAACCAAAAGTACGCAAAACACTTTTATTACTTGAAAAATATATCGATTAATACGTATATACATACGTGCAAATATTTCATGTGTGATATTATGAGGCCAAACCACAACAGCTGTCCTTGGCAATTCAATTGGCAAACAAAAAGTAAAAATAAAATAGAAATGAAAAAAAAATATTTATTAAAAATAATTATACAAATAAATAAATCAGAAAACGAATGAGTCACATTAAATATGGAGCAGAAATTGGAAAAATATATTATATACAGTGGCTCACAGCTTATTTCATGCAAGTTCAATTATAAAATTTGAAATGCTATATATTGACAACAAAAATACATATCGAGTTCATTTAAACTCCCAGTTTTTGATATGAATGTGTAGTTTATAAAAGAAACTCCATATTATTTTTTTAATTATTAATTAAAAACTTATAAGTGAAAAAAAACTAGAATCATTAGCAAATTTTATATCACAGCCTATTTCATGCAGCGTACTTTTTACTAAAAAATAACTTAAATAATTTAATTAAAACTTTTTTAATATTGAGTGTGATATACGTTAGCATTAGTACAGCTTTTAGTCAAGCTGGCATGGACTCAACTTTGTACTTTCTGTTGCGATTTTGTTCCACTCTTCTGAAATTTCACTATATAGTTGTTCCTTATTACTTATGCGGTGTTTATGAATGTTATTTTCTTAAAAAGACCATAAATTCTTAATCGGATTCACGTCGGGTGACTGAAGCTGGTGGATTCATTTCATGTGAGGGAATTCCATATTAACCACGTCTGCACTATTGCCGATTTATCTTTGGTATCGTTGTGCTGATAATACCGTAAATTTTGTCGTCTACCAAGCCATCCCGGCACTTTGGTGTAAATTCTCTTTTAATATGTATTAAGGTACAGCGTTTTATCCATAATACGCTCTACAAAGACCAAATTTCCAACGCCGGCTGCAGATATGCATGCACATACCATAACACATCCCATACACTGCTTAACAGTTGGCCTGAAGTTACATCTCTGAAGCTCAATACTGAGTTTCGCCATATTTAAGACCACTCCATCTGAGCCGAAAAGATTGATCTTCGATTTGTCAGCAAAAACTACTGTGTTGCAAATATCAAAATCCTTGGTTTCCAGCTCTCTGGCCAAGGCTGTTTTTTTTTTTTTTTTTTTTTGTTGCTAATGAATATCTTTCTTTCGGGAAGTACTCGGCCATTACCCGACGAGTACAGTAGCAAAATGATTTACCCATTTCCTCCTGCACCTCTGTTGCTGATTTTGAAGCTGATAGTCTGAGATTTTCTTTAATTTTTCGTGCAAGTAAACGTTCGTCACGCTCATCCAAATTTTATTTGGTGCGCTAAAGCCTTTTATTTTAATGTAAGAATCGCTCAGTTATATTTTGCACTGCTGCACTACTTAATTTAACTATCTCAGCAAGTTTTCGCTGCGGTTTTCCATTTTTAAAATGGATTATGAGCAATTCTCGCTGTTCGGTCATTATACGGCGGCCCATTTAACCGAAGTTAGTACGCCGATAACATGAAGCTCAAAAACACACTAAAACTGGCTTCAAACTATTACTAAATATCAGTTGTAAGAATTAGAAAAGTCAGTTGTAAGAATTTACAAACGCAACTGGTTTCCGCTACAACATAGACAAGTGCGTGCATAAAATAAGCTGTGAGCAAAATTCCTGGGATGCAGCAGCATTTCATGCCTTTGTAGATGTAAGACTGTACTCCTGAAAATCTTACTTTGCTTGCCTTTTAGAAAAGCATTGCGGAATACATATGTATCAGCTTTTTTTTAATTATAATTATTTTCCATTTTATGGCTATATGAACTGATAAGTTTAATCTATTAAAAAACGTATTTATATAAATTATTTTAATTCATACCAGAATATATAGAATACACATTTATATGTAGGTATTTATATAAGAACGCCGCAATAGATCAATGGTAGCAGTGCATATTCTCTCCCTCATCTATGTAACTATTTAAAAGAGTTCGTCAGACTTTAGAAGTAATAAATGTTTAGCTTGACGGCAAATCACATACATACATACATATATATAAACTGTTGAACTAGTAGTGAAAATATATTTGTCTATCTTTAATTTTGCTTACATAAACATTTAGAAGTATAGAGTAGATCCCATTTATAACCCACTGTGTATAAACAACCATTAATTTTATGATGAATAGCCATCAAAATATTGAATTTTCTTTCGTACAATAAATTTAAAACTCAACAATGAATAGAAAATAAATACACAATTCGACACACATATGTACTTATACATATGTAATTAAAATTTGCTTGCATATATTATCAATTTTGAAAAATCCTTAAACTTGTTAAATTTGTTGACAACCGCAAAGAAAAACACAGCACAATTTCCCAAAATGTGTGAAAATTGGCATAATTTTTTTTCCAAATTTCAAAAAAAAAAAATAGATATTCATGCGCGCAAAATTCAACACGAATAAGTGTTTTCAGTTAAAACCCACTGGGCTTTTGTTAAACTTTTTAACAGAAACGACAATTTGTACTTACTTAATATTCTCAGAAAATAATATGCAAAAATTTTCACATTGTTTTCACAGCACGTGCTTGTGTGAGTGTATGTCTGAACAATCGCATTGCAAAACACGTACTCTTACCATGTACGCGCTTGTATGCCAGCGAAAAAGGCCAACTATATTAGCCGTATTATAGACGGCCATACGAGCAAAAGAGATAGAAATCAAAATAGGTTAAAAATAATTTCTGGCAAATATTCAGAAATTTTGCCGATGATCTCCAAGTATAGCGCTTTGGCAATATGCCAGCCACCGGTTGTTTGCTTGTTGCGTTGAGAATTTTCACTTTTGGATGAAAAACGTTGAAAAAGTTGCGCAGTTGCCGCTAAATGAAGCAGATGTGAGGAAAATAAATAAAAGAAACTAAATGGATGAATAGAGGAACGAAAGAGCTGTACGCAAAGCTAAAACGAAAATTTTAAACAAAAAAGCAAGTAAAAGAAGAAAAAATTATTAGCAAATAAACAATGCAAAGAGTACATATGCACTCTTTGAATTTGTATGGAAGAACACAAATTTTTTGCTCTTCAATAAATATTAACTCAAAAAGCTTTCTCTTAAAGAATATACAAATAGGATCTTACACCTGCAAACACTTTAAGTTAGCTAAGCTCTTCTAACTCTCCAAAAACTAGACACTTCTCTTTTAATTGTTTCCTTTTTCTTTTTTTGATTTATTTTAACACTTTTTCACTTCCATTCGAAATTTTAAAAATAGATACCTGTAAATACCTGTGAACACTCATTCTGCCGCCATTGTAGGCCAGCAGAGATGCGACGCGACAAAATATTTATAATTTTGTAATGCATAAATATAAACAAAAGGTGAAGGACGTTTGATCGCATTAGCATGTTAGTATTCGCTTCTATTTTTTTTTTTTTTCAGAAGAAAAAATAAAAACGAAATGTAAATATACATATACATCTGTCACAAAATAAAATGAGCCATTCAAAATAAGCAAATTTATGGAGAAAGTTAGTACTCAGATATATATATATGTATGTATACAAAATATTAATTAAATTATGATGTTTATAAATCGTATATAATAATAAAAAATTAAAAGAAATATTAAAAAGAAAAAGAAAACAAGAAAAATGAAATAAAATAACAAACACTAAAATAAAATAATAGAATAAAAATATGGAAAAAATTAAATTAAATTAAATAACCTAAAGTAAAATAATAGAAAATCATGTATTATTATATGAAATAATGAAAATTATAAAAAATAAAGAAAATATAACAAACAAAAAATTAAAACAAAATAAAAAGAAACTACAAAAATTATCATAAAATAAAAGAAAACAAAATAAAAAAATTTTATTAATTAAAATAAAATAAAATAAAATAAAATAAAATAAAATAAAATAAAATAAAATAATAGAAAATAATATAAATAACTACGAAAAAACAAAACCATGTAAAGAGAGGAAGAAAGAAACTAGAATAAAATGAAAAAAATTTAAAACAAAATAAAAAAATTTAAGAAAACTAAAAAAATTGAAATAACATAAACTAAAATAAAATAATAGAAAATTAAAAAAAAATAGAAGTAAATAAAATAAAATAAAGGTAAAAAATATTATTACTAACTAATAACAAATAAACAAAATAAAATAAAGTAAAGTAAAATAAAGTAAAAAAAATGAAATTAAATTAAATAACTCAAATAAGATATAAATGAAAGTAAAATAAAATGAAAGTATATAAGTATATAACAGAAAAGAAAATAAAGTAAAATAATATGATATAAAATAATATATTATAACAAAATTAAAATAGCAATATAAAAAAATAAAAATAAAATAAAATAAAAGAAGATAAACTTAAAATTTTTAATTTAATTAAAATTAAAATTATAATCAAAAATAAAATACAGTAAAATAAAATAATATAACCCACAATAAAAGAGAAAATAAAATAAAATTAAACTAAATTAAATGTAAAAAATAAAATAATAAAACCAAATATAAAAAATTGAATAAATTAATAGAAAGGAAAATAGAAAAAATGAAATAGAAGTAATTAAAGTAAAATATAATAAAATAATTAAATCAAAATCAAAAAATTTAAAATAACAAATAAAATAAGCTTAATTCAAATAAAATTTAAAAATTAAGAAAAAATAAAAATGAATTAAATAAAAAATTAAATATAATAAAAAAATATAATATAAAAAAACTAAAATCAAATAAAATAAAATAAAATAAAATAAAAGTAATATTAATAATAAAAATATATATTAAAAGTAATTAAAAACAAAAGATGATAAAACAAAATCAAACAATAAAATAAATAAATAAAACAATATAAAATAAACTAAAATCATATAAAATAAAAGGAAATAAAATACAGTAAAATAAAAGAAAAAATAATAAAATAAAGATTAAAAATAAATAAAATAAAATTAAAAAAATTCATTAAAATAAGGTAAAATAAAATAAAATAATGTAACTCAATTTATAAAACAAGAAATATGCTTAAAAAAAACGAAACAAAAGAATGAAATAAATTACAAGAGAAGAAAATAGAGTAAAATAAAATAAAATTAAACAAAATAAAATATAATAAAAAAGTTAAAATAAACACAATAAAAATATAAAATGAAATAAACTAAAATGAAATAAAATAAAATAAGAAATTTAATATATATATTTAATATATTATATAAAATATAATATATATTAAAGTAAAATAATGTATTATAATATAAAAATATACAAACTAAAATAAGTTACAATTAAATAAAAGAAAATAAATTAATGTAATATGAAATAAATTAATATAAAATAAAATAAAATGAAATAAAGTAAAAGAAAATAAAAGTAAAGAAAATAAGAAGAGTAAAGAAAAAAGACATAAGGTAAAATAAAATGAATTAAAATAAATTAAAAGCACAGAAAAACATTAAATTTACCGAAATAAAATAAAATAAGAGAAAAAATAATAAATTAAAATAAAATAAATAAAGAAATTGAATTAAATAAAAATAAAACGAAATAAAACATACTACTAAATTAAATCAATAAGCAAAACTAAGCTAAAATAAAATACATAATATCAAATATAAAATATACATATATAATAAATTAAAAAATAGTTTTATCGATTTATTTTTTCTTAAGTTCTTATATTTTTATATCTTTTATTTCTGTATTTTATTATTATAAATTATTATAAATAAATTAAAATTAAATAAAAATTTAAACACAAATTAACATTTAAATAAAAATTTAAATAAAAGTTAAAATAAAAAACAAAAAAAGGAAAATAAAAAATTCAATAGCAAATTAAAATTAAATTATTTAATTTAAAAAAAATAACAAAAAATAAAAATAAATTAAATATAACGAGTAATAATAAAATAGAATTTAATAAAATGACTTAATAAACAAATAAGTTAGAGTCAAAAAATGTAATAAAAGAGTTATGCAAAAAATATATTAAATTAAAATGAAAATCATTATAATAAAGTAAATTTGTTTTATTAGTGAATAACTTTATGTGTTACAAACTAGTTGAATTCGACGCTGGCTTTTCTTATTCTGGCGCGCGGAAGTCATAAGACACACATATGTGTGTATGTATATGTGAAATACAAATTTCCTACAACCTTAGACCAATTAATTACCATCACTCTTTTTCACAAAAACCCACAGTACAGCCCAACAATAAATACTAATTTTTTTGACAGCATTTCTGGTGACCAAAAATCTTTTCATCTACCATTTTAGTAACAAATCATTGCTTTTGTACGTGAAGCCATCTCATAAGTTTGGCTAATTAATGTTGACATTAATGACATTAAGACAGCAGAGAACCAGAAAAATATTATGCATGCCTGTATATATGTATAAATTTACGTACTTTTAGCTTACTATGCACACCCACACCTAACATGTCTACAAATTATTCCTGCATTCAATATATTGTACATACTTATATATGTATGTTCTCGCCTAACTTGACAAGGACGTGACTTTGGCATAGAACTTGATTGAAATGCATTAGCCGAATGCGATACGCAACAAAGAGCAGAAGGTAAACAGAAGTGATGAAAAAATGTAGATCATATAAAATAAAAATATTTAACTAATTAATGCTGAAAAACAACACGGAAGGAAATTTTAAAAATTTACTTTTGTCACTTTTTTTTTTAATTAGTTTGTCGTTTTGCATTGGTAAGCGGCATAAATTCTTTTGACTATAACTATAACTAACTTACATTAAATTTATAAATGCAACAATAATCTATATATATTTAACATATTGCCATCCATTCGAGTAGATTAACAGAATTGCTGACACGCCAAATTATCACAGCCTAAGCAATTTCCGTTGAATCCCATTGCGGTTATTCAATCTAATCAAATTCAATTTAACACAAAACTCTACCGAGATTCATAATCATTAATTTTGTCAGAAGAAGAAGGAAATACTTTACTTATGTATATGTACAAGTATAAAAATACATGTTTAAGAGAATAAGTGTTAGAGTGATGTTGAAAGGATGTAGATAATCTTGAAAAAAAAATGCTTTACTGTATTTGTGTGCGCAAAATAGGATAAGAGAAAAGGAGAAAGGTCCCAACAAAGGACTCCTCTACATTGAAAATATTTACTATTTTAAGCTGTGATTAAATGAGTGCATAAAAGTTTTTTGATTTTGAAGCAACTTGTTGTTATCACAGTGCTAGCAGTAAGATAAAAATAATGGCTGGACCGAAAAGCCAGTGGAGAGCGCAAAATAAAGCAACAAAAACATGGGCTTACGAATAATTAACAATAAAAAAAAATTTTTTTTTTGCAAAGTAAATGTAATTACCCAATGAAGAAGTTAGTCGAAGTATTAAGGCTGAATTTTTTTTTATCTCAGCACATTTTATTTAAAGAAAAAACCCCTATAGAAAATAAAATAAACAAGCAATAATTATTAGTACATTATAAGTATTAAATTTGATCTAACATGAAACTTAGGCGTCAGTTCACCCATTCAGAGCTTCTAGTGCAGTTTTTGGGTGACTAGCAGGGCCTTATTTCGCTACCAAAAGAGCAGAAAAAAATTTTAAGAAGAGCTTTCGTGTGAAAATTATAACTAATAGAGCTTCAAATGCCCGGGTATCGGACATTGCGAGCAGCTCGATGCTCGCTCGATACTCCCTCATTGCTCAACTGCTCAGCAGAACAAAAATATTTTAATATTGTTTGTCAAAGTTCCTTTGACATTTTTATGATTCTTACACTTTGCCTAAATAAATATAAAATTAACAAAAAAAAGTTTTGAGAAAAAAGTCAAAGTTTTTGTCAAAATACTCGAAATGCTCGAGCTCGGCTCGAAAAATTTTCGAGTAATGAGCAATGAGCAGTTATGCGAGTGCCCGTTGCCCAAATGCAGTACTTAAATAAAATGTATTTACTATATTTTTTTATTATAAAATTCCTTTTTTATTACAAAGTTTGAACCTTGGCATTATATGCGAAACACCACATCATTCAAATGACCGCCCCGTGAATTTTTGCAAACTTTCACCCATTTGAGGTAATTTTCGATCACATTTTGGCACATATTGAACGGTATCTCAGCCATAACATGACGAATACTCGTTTTCAAGTGCTCAAGAGTTAATTGTTTAACCGCATAAACACAGTGTTTCGTACAGCCTCACAAAAAACGATCTCGGCTGTCAATTGATATCGCCAAGATGAGAGACTACGCGGCCGGGAAACTTCTCTCCCAATAAAACCATATTCGCTTGTGCCGTGTGGCATGTGACATCATTTTGTTGGAACCATTTATTGTCAAAGTCTTGTTCTTCAATTGCAGTGACAGTCTCGCCGTTATAGTTTTGAAAGAAGTAAGGTCCAATCACACCTCCTGACCAAATAGCACACCAGGCAGTAAGTTTTTTTGGGTGCAATGGCCTCTATTCAATTATTTGAGAATTCTCGGAGTCCCAAAATGAGACAATTTTGCTTATTTACGTATCCTGGATGAGAAATTTCAATTTGGTTGGAAATATCGCGGTCCACTGCTTGTTGTTCATGCACTCAATCGACATAACTATGACTTTGTCAATGGTCAGTTGGCTTCAGTTGTTGTGTGAGTTGGACTTTATATGGAAGTCTAAATACAAAATACCTCATAATGTGCCGTGAGAAAGTCCCAGCTCTTGAGAACGTCGAGAAATAGAGACTTTCGGGTCTTTGGCTACACTTTCACTCACAGCTGCGAAATGTGAGGTGAAATAAGCTAACTGATGATGCACAGGCCTTACAGTATCTGTAACCGATTCAATCTCTTCAAAATTTAAAATTTTAGCAATTGCATGAGTAGTTGGACGAATGAGTGCACCATAATCTTCTCTTAAAGCACGAAACTTGGCCATTTTTGTAGTAGGTTTCAACAATTTAACGCACTGTGCAGTTGTTAAGCGAATCATTTTCAGAAATTTCTGACTTTTAGCTAAAACAAAACAGGTTTGGTTTGACGGTTGAGTTTGTTAGATGTCTAAATAGAGCCTTCTCCTTTCGAAACCACTAAATGGATAACTCTTTATATGTAATAAAGGGTGTTTTTTATAGAGGTATAGAACTTTAAGTTGGCATTACTTTTCAAGATGGCGACCGATTTAACAACTGTCAAGTGATTTATTCTCAGTTTGGTTTGGCAATTCATCATGAATAGACTCACGCCTGAACAACGCTTGCAAATAGTGCAATTTTATTTCGAAAATAATGGTTCTGTGCGGAAAACGTATCGCGCACTACGTCCCGATTTTCATAAGCGAATTTTGTTTAGCGATGAAGCGCACTTCTGGTTGAATGGCTACGTCAACAAACAAAACTGCCGCATTTGGAGTGAAGATAATCCTCAAGTGTATGTTGAAACACCGTTACATCCAGAAAAACTGACTGTTTTGTGCGCTTTATGGGCTGGTGGAATCATTGGTCCGTACTTTTTCAAAAACGATGGTGGCCAGAACATTACAGTCAATGATGATCGGTATAGAGATATGATTACTAACTTTTTCATTCCTGAATTGAATAACCATGATGTCCAGGAGATGTGGTTTCAACAAGACGGCGCAACATGCCACACAGCTCGTGCCACAATAGATTTATTGAAAGACACGTTTGGTGACCGCCTAATTTCACGTTTTGGACCTGTGAATTGGCCTCCAAGATCTTGTGATTTAACACCGCTAGACTACTTTCTGTGGGGCTATGTGGATAAGCCACAAACGCTTGACCATTTGGAAGACAACATTCGCCGTGTTATTGCCGATATGCGGCCACAAATGTTGGAAAAAGTCATCGAAAATTGGACGTCCAGATTGGACTACATCCGCGCCAGCCGTGGCGGTCATATACCAGAAATCATATTTAAAATGTAATGCCACAAGATGATCTTACGGATAAATAAAATCCATGTCAATCGAATAATCCATCGTTGTTTTATTGCAACTTAAAGTTCTATACCTCTGTAAAAAACACCCTTTAGTTTGGACTATGTGATTTAGAATATTTTTTTAAAGAAAAATGGAGTGATTAATTGCGTTGACGTATGAAGGCAAAAGTTCAAAATACGACATTAAAGGTATCATCTATTTCTAAAAACAAAAATTTATTTACATTCTTTCATTCCTCACTTTATCTTCCTCTCCCTCTATCCACCCTATTTTCCAACAGTTTTATTTCACAGTATATAGAATTAATGAAAATTTATAATTAAAATCTCATAAATACATTATTAAGCTGTCAGTTTTGCAAATGCTCTACAATATTTTACAATATTGCAATTTTTTTTTCTTTTTTTGGTAACATATTGTACATTAAATATTCTCTTTTCGAAAATTCATTTGCTCATATTATAAATATGTAGTTCGTACTATAATTAGTATATAATGAATTTCATGGCATTTAATTCTGATAGGCAGCGACTCTTAAGATCACCTTCATCCACTGTGCGTCCGTATGCATATAACATACTTACAAATATAAACGGTAGTACCACTTAAATAAAAGGCGACAGCTGCCCAACATTGGCGCCGATCCAACGAAGTGCAAAACGCATTTCCTGTAAAGTGCCAACTGTGAACTGACATTGTATGTAAAAAGGAAAGAAAAAAGAAAACAATTTACAGAAAGGAAAACAAAGGAAGAAAACAACAAAATTGAAGAAAAGAACAAGATTACAAGAAAATAAAAGGCAAAAATGCGAAAAACAAAATAAACGTATATAGTGTACAAATACATATTATTCAATAACAAATTAATAATATCCTGTTGTGGAAAATTTTTAGACTTTACTAAGATTTGCATAAATTCTAACAATTTTTTGAATTTTATTCATTCACTGATGATTTCATGTAAATTCTTACAGTTTATTTTGTTGTCCTTGAAAAAAAATCTTGAAACCCGCTGAAATGAAAGACTGAACATTTTTTCATATTTTCTTTTGCTTCTTTAACTATTTGTGTTGATGAATTCGCGTCTTAAGTGAGGTGATTAAAAATTGGCATTAAAAACACGTAAATTTTAACACAATACTTCTAATCTAAATATAAAAATTTTATTTGTAAATTTGGCATTGTCAACACTTGAATTTTTAACGCTAAAGCTTTGTCATAAAAATTGATGACAATATTTAAAACACCATTTTTTTTTAAATCATAATATATATTATTTTATTTCATTTTATATTATTAAATTTATTTTATTTTATTTTATTTTACTTTTTTTATTTTATTTTATTTATTTTATTTTATTTTTATTTTTATATATTTTTTATTTAATTTTATTTAATTTAATTTTATTAATATTATTTTATTTAAATTTATTTTACTTTATTTATTTTATTATTTTATTTGATTTTATTTTATTTTATTTTTTTTAATTCAATTTTATTAATTTTACTTTATTTAAATTTTTTTATTTTATTTTACTTTTTTATTTTATTTTTTTATTTTGTTTTATTTAATTTTTATTTAATTTTGTTTTATTTTATTTTTATTTTTTTATTTATTTTTTTTTATTTTTTTTTTTATTTAATTTAATTTAATTTAATTTTTTTATTTTAGTTTATTTTATTTTTTTTTATTTTTTTAAATTTATTTTATTTAATTTAATTTAATTTTATTTGAACTTATTTTATTTTAAATTATTTTTATTATATAATATTTTTTTAATCGTTTTCGTTAATTTCATGTTGTATACCTTTTATGTACATGAAATGGTGTATTAAGTATGTAAGTACCAGAAAGAGCAGAGTATGTACCAGAAGGAAGAGAGATAGACCCACCGAAGTTTATACCGATCGTATCAGAATGACGAGCTGAGTTGATTTAGCCAAGTTCGTCTGTCCTTCTATTTGAAATTTTAGCTCATAAATCCGACAAAAAAGTACCTAAGAACGTAAAAGTTGGTATACTACACACACACATAATGAGTTGCAAATTTTTTTCTGAAAATCATCGAAATCGGAATACTATGTCATATAGTCCCCGTACAACCGATTTATTCACATATGGGGTTTTGGTTTAAAAATTCATCAAAAAATCATCTAGGGGCGTGAAATTTGGTATTCTACAGAAGTCAATTCAAGTTTGTATTAGCACTGAAAATCATAGAAATCGAATTTTGAAATTGCAATAAATTTGATATGTACATGAAAGGTATAAAGATTTCGGCATAACCGAAGACAGCCGTTCTTTCTTGTTTATTTTTATTTTATATATTTAGTTTATTTTAATTTACTGATATGATTAAAATTATTTTTTATTAATTTTAGTTATATTTTCATAATTATATTTTCACTTTTTCAAACGCTTGACTACCACACAAGAACACCAATTTTATGTTTACCAATATGAGCATTGAAATTGCACAGAGATGAAATAGAGAGCATTTCAATCACTTACACTTACCGCACCCATCTTTCCTGGACACTGTTAGCCCACCAATTTAATACTTTAAACTCAATTATAATCATTTCCTTTATTTAAAATTTTTATTAGTCGATTACATTTTTTATAAATTATTTAAATGAATTATTTACAATAACATATTAATTAATTTTTTTTTTTTTGAGTTTTAAATTTATATATTTTTTAATGAGAAAAAATCAAAAGCAATTTATTAAAACTTTAATCATAAGTCTGTAGGAACGTATGCATGTTCCCAAGCAAAAAAAAATTCAAACATGAACTGAATTTATTAAATTGATAATTTTTATTTTTTTTGATTTAATTACAATTCGTTTTCGATACAATTTTCTCCTTCTAAAGCAACTAACTACAGTAATTCATTTAATTTTTTATGCAATTTTTCGCTGTTAAATGCTTCATAAGTATAACATCAGGAGTGTTTAAATGTAAAATTCAATGCGTATAATGATATAACTATGCACATACAAATATACATTATAATATGTATTATATCGTTTGGATCACTATTTATATGTCCTCTTATTATTTTTTTTTTTTCTATTTAATATGCATATCATTTTCTATTCAGTATTATGCTTATTATTGAAAATACGAGTGTTAAGCTCTACACTTGATTATACACTAAAACTATTATTGTTCAATATTATTCGGAAATATCCAAATTTTTTCTTATCTAATACAATATTGAAATAAGTGTTGATTACCTTTAAATTGCACTACTCATACTTATGCTATAGCAATCTCTATGTAATATGCATTAACATCTAGTATTTTATTACATTGTTAAGTCTTGTTTATACTTGAATATTTGAAGTGGGAGTTGTTGAATTGTAACATTTTACATTTCTAAACAGCATTATTACCATGAGAGTACTGCTGAAGCATTACACGGAAGTGCGTAGTTGAATTGTATTTGGTACTCATGTGTGTTGCCTACGAACTAATTTTATTTTGTTTCGTATTATGTTTTACATATAACTATTTCAAAATTTCAAAATTGTCTATAATTTTTCATTTTTATTTTGTTTCTAAATTCGTTGCTTCCAAGAAAGTTGTTATTCTTTTTTAAATTATTCGGCTTCAAATACAATTATGACAATTTTTACAAACTGCCATTACAGAATGTGGTTTCAAGTTATTCACTTTACGCATTATCATTTTTAAGGATTTTTACGCATATTTTCAAGAATTTTTCAATAGTAATCTTCACAAAGAGAAAGTTAATGCAATTGTTTTCATCAAAAATTTAAAATATTAGTCTCCTTATCTGAAACCTTAGTTAATTTTTTAAACAAAAATAAATATTTAGTTTTGAAAATTCCTCTCAACCTATAACTTCGTATTTTTATTTTTGGTAAAAAAAAGTAACATATAAGGCGCCTGATTTATTCAAATAATTAATTAAAATAGGTATTTTTATACATTTTATACACATGAAAGAAGAGAAAGAAAATTTAAAATTAAAATTTATACCGCTCGTATCAGAATGACGAGCTGAGTTGGTTTAGCCATTACCATCGGTCCGTTTGCTCGTCTGTTTGAAAGCACACAAGTTTCTCACTTATTGAGATATTTCAACGAGACTTAGTATTATTTTTATTGTATTGTAATGTATTGATCATTTGTCGGTACCGTTCGTTTCGGTTAACTATATCACATAGCTCCCATATAGCCGATTTCTTTACATATGTCATTTTGGATCATATACACTTTAATATAGCATATTAGGACATGAAATTCGGTATTCTACACACTTATAATGAATTAAAGATTGGTACTGAAAATCATCGTCTTCGAAAGACTATACATAAAGCCCCATACAACTGAATCTCTCAGCCATAAGATTATTTTATTTCATTTATTTTTCTTTATTATTAAAATTTATAATTTAGATTTATATCGGAACGAATTTTCGTCATCCCTTGTCAATTTTGGTTTTGTAACAAACCGGTTTCGGCACACCGCCGTTCTGAGAACGAAATCAAGCACTGAAGATGGCGGTTTGCCGAAACCGGTTTGTTACAAAACCAAAATTGACAAGGGATGACGAAAATTCGTTCCGATATAAATCTAGTATCCACCCTGTCGGAAAAACACAAAACCAAATCAACTCATTTATAATTTTATTTATTTTTATTTAATTTATTTTATGTTATTTTATTTTATTTTATTTTTGATTTAGTTATAGTTCATTTTAAATTAATTTTTTTTTTTTAAGTTTATTTCATTTCATTTATTTCTCTTTATTTTATTTTACTTTATTTTTTTCTTTAATTTTTTTTTATTTAATATTTTATTTGATTTAATTTTTTCGAATTTTTTTATTTTCTTTTTATTTTCTTTCTTTGAACTTGCTTACCGAAAATATTTAGTTCAAAGCAAAATCCAAAGAGTATCAAAAACTCCTACAAATCTGCAAAATATTTTACAACATCACTTGTTAAAAGCGAATCAACGTATATCTAGTGCCCAAGCGAAAGACTGAGCCTTTGTTATATTTCTTGCGTTTCAAATTTTAATCCCTTTTAAATGAAGTAGACTAGATTACAAAAACTTTAAAATGATATTAAAAAATGTACTGCATCAAATTTCTAGTTCGATTTGCGAAATCATAAAAGAACATAACAAAAAAATTTTAAAACTTTATTTATATTTGCGAAGAAAGTACATATTGCTCTATATAGCATATGAATTGTCTGTGTTAATGAGTTTCTCTTGAACAACAATTCTCCTAAAAACTATTTACCTAATTATGGGTTACTTACACAAGCAATTTGCAAAACTGTTAAACGATTTCTAATAACTCCTTTACTTACACATACATGCATGCATACCAACCTGTGTTCATTTAAAACTTAAACATCTTTGGAATAGTCTAGATACACACATATATATCTACATAATTACAATTTGCTTCACTTAATTATGAACAGAAATATATTTATAAGCCAAAAACGAAAACAAAAAAAAATCGTGAAACAAATCAAAACCGAATGACGCAAGTAAGGAAGCGTAAAATAAGCAGCAAACAGCTGAGCAGAGACGAAATACGATAAGAATAATTATATGTTGGTATATGATACCGTTATATTCTTAACGCTAAATTATGTATATATGTATGTATGTATATGTAAAATAAAATGATATTCTGTATGTATATGTGCGTTTTATTTGTGTTCAAAATTGTCACTTTGAGAATTTTATTAACAGCGTAAATCCGATGTTAAACTACTAAGTAACTGGCATAAACTGCTTGGTAGATGTAAATTTATGTGTATGTATAAGTATATGTATATGTCTGTATATGCATGAAAATCAGAGCATAAGTGAGAGTGAGTTATTAAAAAATTCTGTTTCCTCTCGACAAAGTTGGTAATATTTCTGGTTATGTTGCTGGTGATGATGATGGAAATGGAAATGGAGATAGATGAATGACTATGTGAATATACATAGCTTGAATAAATGTATGCAAATGTATATACATATATAAGTGCAGTCGTTGCTGTTTCTGCTGTCAGTGTTCAGTTTGTTTTTATTTTGTTTTTGGTACTCTACACTGCTATTTGCTACATAATTTTAATAACTAAGTTGATTTATTTGTATGCTTAAAATTAAATAATTTCATTGGGAAGACTCGCCAAAAGTTTTCATTCATATACTTACATACATGCAGTCTTGCAACTATGAAAAGTGTTGTAAGCTGTTCATATTGATGCAAAAATAGGACTAGTTATAGCACATAGCATATATTTGTTAAATTAATTTCTTACTTATAATGAAAAAGGAAAAGAGTACTAAAATTGTTTAAAATATTTTTATAATTTTTTCGAACCACTACAATGAGAGTAGCGCAACAATACAAAATCAATATTACTTTATTACTGAACTTCAAAGTATTATAAGATAACTTTGATTTGGGAAAAAGTCAACTTTGTATTTATATTTAAGTATTAATTTCCAATGCTCTTACATACGTACCAGGACTAGTCCCAAATAGCTACGAGGACTTCGACCTTCATGTATTCACTTTGCATATTACGCACTACAAAAAATTATGTATTTTATGATAAAAAGTTAAATGATTTTATTTGCATATAAACGCGATAAATATGTTTGCAAGGACTCTGCCTTCGTCGTTGTATGTACATGTTTGGTAACTACAACATTGATTACTACAACAACAGAAGTTAAAAGTTTTGGAGAAATTAAAAGAAGTATATATATAATTTTAAATGACTTCTTCCGGCTCGAAGAGCCATGTCAAAGCGAGTGGGGGGAGAATGTTGAATTTATTCGTAAGGAAAAAATGATCTATACCCAATGTCATCAGAGGCATCTGACTCCAATCGCAAGCCGCTCAAAAGAGCAGGGATGGGAAGACGCAAACAGATCAAATAATTATGTACTTAAGGAAATATACAAATAGGGTTATAAAAGCAGTTCGATTACTTTGTATTCAACCGTCAGGTGCTTTTATTTTGGTACTTAATATTTTTCGCAATAATTTCAAATAAATATGCACACAAAAATATACAGAAATATCCATTCATATCCATTCATCTTTCCTCGCCATTATATTCAATATTTTATCTTCAGTAACTTCTATAAATTTATGCAAATTGAGAAGAACCAAGCTTTAATTTTTGCTCTCCGGTTCGACTACGCCAGTATGTTTTAAATTTTCTGAGCATTGAAAAGGAGCGTTCACTAGAAGCAACAGCAACACAATTTGCAAGTATCGATGTAAGTTCACATTAGCTTACACAAGTTTTGTTGTTGAGTTATGGAAAACTTATTTGATATTTAGATAAAACTTTCTATGTCGCTTCAAAAAAAATTTCGCAATAATTTCGGGTTTTAAAAAATTCTATACATACTTTTTCATCTTTCAGAAACTGCCCAACTTACTCTTTCAATTTCGTTACTTGCTCTTTTTGACTTTTCTTCGTGAATATTCCTATTTCCATCACACTTTTAGGCATTCGGTTATTGCTTTCACTTGTGCTTAAATACACTCACCAATCCAATTCCTTCATGGACAGTGAGATAATAAGCTTATAAAGATAACTATGTAGATGTGAAACCCGGAAGGCTTAAAACATACTTGGAGGCTTTTTCCACGTTAAGAAAAGACTAAACACCTCAAGTACCTAAGTGTTGTAAGCTAGACTTACAGAAGAAATTGAAGCATCTCGCCCTGAGACGGTGCTCAGTAACAACATCATCATTCTACAAACCACATGGAACTCACTCCAAACTTTACCTTATAAATTGCTGGCATAAAACAAATTACCACTTCGCAATATCTCTCATCTTCCAATATAAATATTTTATACTCAATTTATTGTGGAGTAACCTAGCCGTCTGTGTCAATAACTGGTAAAACGATTTCTTTATATCGCAGTAAAGCCTTCCCTACCCTACTGTCAGCTAAGACTGGTGGAAATCGTATACTTCACACTCTAAGGTAAGGGAAGACAAAAACAAAACAAAATGGTAGGGAGGCGACACCTTTCAGAAAATGTAGTTATAGATGCAGATATGACAAGCATTATTACCCGATATAGAGGCAGACTTCGGAATCTTAAAAAAATTCGCGGTATTGGGACTACTATGTAATTTACGGTGAGAATGCTGTTAAAGAACACCGGACCACAAAATATTTTGCTCGATTCCGTTCCGGAAATTTTGATTTCAAAGATCCATATCATTTTGGTCCGCCAGTCATTCAAAAAACCCGTGCAATTCTGTAACTGGTGATACAAGACCGACATGCAAGCTGTCAGGAGTTAGCAAAGGCGTTAGGCATCTCTCACATAACAGTTTGGAATCAATAAAAAAAGACTGGATCGATATTTGGATGCCACATTAACTAACACACAAAAATTTGATTGACTAAATTACTATCAGCGAAACGATTCTGAAACGCTACAAAATCGTGCCAGCTCTAAAGCGACTCATAATTCGCGTTGAAAAATAAATTTAATATGAGTATATAAAATTAAAAAGATCATGAGCGCGGTTACCCTCTACAAACGACTTCAAAGCATGAAGTGACGACACACACGGTAGGTGATGCTGAATGTATGGTGGCATTGAAAGGGAATTGTCCATTATGAAATGCTACAACCTAGAGAAACAGTCAGTTCTGAATTCTATCATCAACACTTACCCAGCTAATGGCAAGCTCTTCAACAACATCGTCCAGAATTTGATCTATAGAAAAGATGTGTTTCATCATGTCAACGCCAGAGCCAGACCTCATGCGAGGTGAGTTCAATGGAAAAGGTGAATTTAGAATTTTTTTTGAAAAGTACTTATTTATTCATCAATATCTATTTTGTCACCTTCAAAGTAACCCCCCTCGGATATAATACACTTATGCCAACGCTTTTTCCAATCCTCGAAGCACTTCTGAAATCCGCTTTTCGGTATGGCCATCAGCTCTTCCTTCTATTCTGACTTGATCTCATCAGTTGTGGCAAAACGCTTTCCTTTCATTGGTTTGTTTAGTTTTGGGAGTACGAAAAATTCGAAGGGAGCCAAATCTGGTGAATACGGTGGTTGAGGTATACACAATCCACGATTTGTTTTTCCACAATTCCGATCGTTTGAGCCGTATTGCTTCGCTTTATTTCCTTATTAACTGAATGACCTTTTGACAAGAACTCGTGATGCATCACATCATTGTAATCAATGAAAACTGTTAGCAAAACCTCACCTCTTCCTTTGAACATACCTCGTACATCTTTGCCAGGCAAAAATAGACGGAGTTGATTTGGGAAATTTGATTGCACCCTCCATATAGCTCGGTCCTTACATCAGCTGACTAGCATTTGTTTTGGTCTATGCAAAACTCTCTCAATTATAAAAATAAAACTATCCAACCGAAAAGCCGCTGAAAATCATTTGACAAGTTCTCCGCTGAAAACCCACAAAAGTTCTGCACAGTTTGAATTATGAAGCTAACTTAAAAATGGCTAAAGATCAGTGGCGTAGTTAGATATTCTGAGTTACGATCGAATCGAAAGAAGAATAAGAGAGAATACATTTTCGAAATCAGCTGATAGCATGTGAATATGTGGACTTGAAACAAAACAAAGCAAACAAAGATTTAAAAAAAACTTTGGACTTAATAAACATGTTTCGAGTACGTCCTGGAAATTTTTCTGCAAGGAACTCAATCAACTTTGACATGGTTATCTCACCCTTATCGAGTAGTAGCTGATTTTCGATTTTTTACGGAAGGAAGTTACCAACTAAGAGTTGGTACAGATTATAACATAGGAATGTGTCAGTCAAAAGTGCCAATGTCAGTCACACAATTTTCTCGGAATCATGTGTTTGGGCAACGCTGTTTCAAAACTCCTTAAGTTGTTCTCTTGTTGCTCTTGTGTTATATATTAAGCACATATAACTAAAAAAGGCATCGTTTTGACCTTTCCAACTATCAAATCATGTTTTATATTTGATTAAATTATATTATTTAAGTACACGAAAATATTTAAGCGAACTGTTCTGGCTGGTCAAATAAAAATTTCAAAATAAATGAAAATAAATTTGCTTTGACATCGAGTTACTGAAGGAAATTAAAAAAAACTATCAAGCACCACTCTTATTTATAAATGACTTTGACTTTTATTACAAAGTGTGTATATTCAGCCCTATTCTACATTTCGACTCGAATCGAAATTTTCTCCGTTCTACGGATTTGGTATTCTGCGTTACGTTCCGTTTCGATCAATCTTCGAACTTTTCAATTCTATCCAATTATATGTATTCTGCATTTCGATCATAGCTAGGTTTTTGTACGTTGTAATTTAGTTGACGGAGAACAATTCGATTGTATATTTTCATGTTATTAAATAACATAATTTTAACAAAAATGTAAGTAAAACATGATTTTGATAATTGGAAAAGTCATAACGATGTCTTTTTTTTGTTTAATGTGTTTAATGATGCTTCTTGATACACCAAAAAAAGCAACAAGAAAAATTAAAGAGTTTTGATATAACGTTGCCGAAATACAGTTGATCCATCAGTGAAAGACTCCATGATTTCGAGAAAATTGTGTAATGACATTAACACTGTTGTGTGACACTGTTATAAACTGCTCCAACTCTATGTTGGTAACAGCCTTCCGCAAGAAATTGCAAATCAGCTACCACTCGTTTAGGTGGAGATAACCATGTCAAAGCACTTGATTGAGTTTCTTGTGAAAAAATACGCAAGACTTGAAAGCATCTTTATTAAGTTTGAAGTTTTTTGAATCTAAATAACGAAATTTGTTATATAAAAGAATCCCAATTACAAGCTCAATTTCTTAAAATTAATCACTCATCTCAAATGGATGGCACTTGTCTCTCAATCCTCATGAAATATTGCTGAAGCTCTTGATTCAATTTAACGTTAAAGTAGTACAAAAAATCTTTGCAATTGCTTGCTTTGTTTTGTTTCAATTTCATACATTCACATGCAACCAGCTGATTTCGAAAATTTATTCTCTCTTCCTCTTCTTCTTTCGATTCGATCGTAACTCAGAATACCTAATTACGATTGTGGCGGAATGGAGAGCGGGAACGTAATCGAAATGTAGAATAGCCCTGATTAAAAAATCTGACTACCATCTCGCTTTAATCGTAAAATTTTGAAAGAATTTGCATTTGCTTATTATCCTCGACTTTCTTGGTGGAAATCAACAAAACTGCTTAGTTTAGCACTAGTTAAGGTTCAAGTTATTGTAAAATTGAGATAAAATTTTTGGTAGAAAGAACTATTTATTGTTTCAGTAGTTTTTACTGTATTACATTACAGTTGTAAGACTATAAATTCATGCATTCATTACGCTCGCGCAGCTAATACGTTTAGTTTGTTGCTTCTTTTTTTTTAGTTTTTTCTACTTTTTTTCATTAGAATAATTATTTCCTATTCTTACTTCTCTTTCGTATTCGCATTTTAAGCTATTATTTTACTATTTTACTTTTCTTATTTTGCTAATTTTGTAATTTAAATTTCCCCCCATTACATGCAACTTAATTAGCTGTAGTTATGCGATGGCACATTGCTTATAGACGCGCGCGCTGGGGTTACAACGCGCTTTTACTACAATCTCAAGTGTCCATTTGATTTCTATTTTCCTTTGACGCTGACATTTAATTGAAACCATGACTTTGCTACAGGATACATTTGCGCCATAATTAATCCGTATTGTAAGCTCCACTGCTTGTCGTCACCGCCGCGTCCGTTCAGCGGCGGGACTAAAACCATTTTATTCCACTCATTTATTAAGTTGACTTTCGCGCGCGACCTACTTGTCCGCTTGATTAAACCATGCGTTGTTGTTATAATTTGCGCTTTTCGCTGTCTGATGTTGTTGTGCGCTTTCGCTATGTTGGTGTGCGCGACACGTATATGTGCTTTAAACGGGTTTAGAGGTTTTTTGCTTTGGTTTTTTGCCATCATTATTAGTCATCGGTGTCGGTTACGTCACGTGCTAAGCTCCTCCTGCGTTCTTCCCGCACGCGCACCCACTGTCACGTTTTGCGCACGGTTTTTATACGAAACTTATATCAGCGCGATCTGATTTTGTTGTGGGTGGTTGGCGTTGAAAAGCATAGACGTTAACAAGTAATTGCGCCATAAAAATTAGACAAAATAAAACAATTAAAAGTATGTAGAGAAAAATGTCGCGCACCATTTCCAACACGAACTGAAGCGCGCGTTGCTACTGTCAATATATGCGCGTTCAATTATGTGAACGCCGATGCGTCGAGTTAAAGCGCGTAGTATAATTGGTAGTTGCAGGACCTTCGTCGCAAAGCGTATTGTGAGTGTACGCACCTATTGCCTTATGTGACACCGTTAATAAAAGCGCACCTTTTATTCACTCTTTGGTTCAAAGCGCTGCGCTCGAAGCCACTACTCTTACTACAAGCGTTAAAAATATAAATTTGTTTTTCTATTTTGCATATTCCTCACTTTGCGTTACTGGCAGAAAAATTAATTTTTTTTTGCTATTTCCGCTGCAGCCGCCGCCGACGCCGCTCTAAAATGAGTTCAGTAAACCCAAGCGACACCTCAACGCCCAGCCGCAGTCGTTGTACTAAGCTTCTTATATTTACAATTGCAATGTTGCGCTTTGTGTGTGTTTATTGGAACGGGTAAATTGAGAAAAAAACCATGTTTTACTGCTAGCATGTCTTCCATCTTAGATTATGCTTCTTTTAAGTGCATTCTCCGCTATTCAGCAGGTATAAGCTTACTCCGCTACAGTTGCAGACTTTTTATCAGCCATCTTTCGTTACTTGCGCTCTAACTTGTGGCAAGCGCCTATTTACGCGCTACACTTTTTCTACTTTGAAATAGTTTTTGTTTCAACCGATGACAGTGTTGTAGGGGTGTTTGCTCTACTTTAGTTTATGCTCACTTTTATTTCCACTTCACCTCAATACGTTTGGTGCGTTGTTAAGACTGAAATTAGAGAAAACAATATAAAAGCAATTTTAATGCAAATGCTAAAATATCAAACTCTGAAGAAATGTTACAATGTTGTAAAATGGCAAACCGACCAACAAAGGCGAATCATTGAGGTAAACATCAACTGTGTACGCGCACAATGAACAAAATCAGCAAAACACAAATACAAGCAAAGAAATAGTAATGAAAAACTGTATTTAAATAAAAGTAAGAGTAAAAAATAAATAAAAAAATAAATAAAAAATGTCCTTACAATCAACGCCAATGCCTGGCACATGCTTATGTATGCATACATATATGTTGATGTGTGTAAAGCGAAGTTGTTAAATTTACATGCAACTAAGCATGCAAACATGCAACATGCAACACAACAAACTACAACTACACATTGTAAGTACTCTATGGAACAAAGCAGCAGCAATATGCACTGCTCGATGGCACTTCATGTGGCAGCAAGAACAAGTGGCACATAACATAGCAAGCATTTAAAATATTTAAAATTGTGTAGAAATTTTTGTAATCTGTTGTGTTATGAACTAGTTGAAAACTACTACGAAGTAAGTATGCCACACAAACCCAATTGATTCGCCAACTACTTTTTCGACAAACATGCGTTTTATTTCTTTCTTTCTTTTCAGCTTTTTTCCAATATTTGTATTACCTCCAAATAATAGGTTTCTTAAAGGCGTTTTTTTTTCTGTGTTGAACTCTTCATTCGTCCCGAATTTCTTACCGCTCAGCCGTTTCTTCAGGTTCGAAAACAAGAAATAGTAGCAGGGAATAAATCTGAAAAATAGACTGGATGGGGTAGCAGTTCGCAGTCCGCATTTTTGCCATGGTGACTACACCCTTGTGTGCACCCTTGCATTGTCCTGATGTAATAGCAATTTTTTTCAAATGCGGTCGCTACTGCTTCAAATAAAAATCGAATCTGTCCAAAAGCGCTGAATAATACTCGCCGGCGTTCGGTTTAGCCGCTTTCAAGGTAATCGAAGTGAATCCCAAGAAACTACGGTCATGACCTTGTTGGCCGACTCCTTTGCTGAAGGTTCACGCAGAGAAAACCACTGTCTTCTTTTCATTTTTTGGTCTCTGATGTGGGGTGGTGGATCAACGTTCATCTACGGTAACAAAACGGTTATTGCGGTCGTACGGTTGCGCTTATGGTCGGGTATGAGCAATCGTAGTGCCCATCGTACGGATAGCTTTTTCATGCCCAAATATTCATGTCAAATATGATGTACCCACTAAGTTGAGATGCTAAGTTGAGAGCTTATAGCCTCAGCCATCTCACGCACTGTTATTCTGCGATAGTCCGATTCCTGGCGAAACGACCTCTTTTAGGCGATCTGAACGTGCGGCGTCACTTTTACTGGTACGACCATAACAGAACTCAATAACTCACTTCTTAGTCATTGAAATCGATGGTGCGGAGTCTGCATAGTATTTATCAAGTTTTTTCTTGATTTCGGTGACGGTTTTTTTATGCAAAAAATAATGCTTAATCCTCAGACGAAAATCCACTTTTTCCTATTTTCGTTGAAATTCATGAGATCGTCTGCTTTCAATAACTGTGAAACACAAACTAAATGGCCCAGCTTGCTGAAAATTTTACAGCAGTCGATAACAGATGACGGGAGCAGTGTTGTATTTATGTTGCCGTAACTGCACGACAAATTCAAAACGTCACTCACATGCCTCGTAATTAAGCAGTATATTATGAAATATCTTTATTATTATTAAATATTATATAAAATTAAATTATATAAAGCAGATTAACTAAATATATATCTAGATATTTTCGAAAATCAGCGCATTATTTGAAAAATCAGTTTTTATCTTTTTATGTCGTCGCTAATTTTAATAAAAACTATGAAATTAGTTGGTGGTGAAAATGGTGTTAGTTTGATATTTTCCGGACTAGTTCAATGTTAGTCAGGAAATTACAGTAGTAAACTAACGGGTTTTCCAACTAGCTTTAACACTGTATGGTGCACATAAATTAAACACGGCTATGTATGTATGTATATATGTCAATTTCATTTGCAACATGAAGTGCTATGGCATACTTGTATGTAGTAGCGGTGTACTATAATGGTTGTGTAAATCATAGTGCATTATAATGCAATGGTTTGGCATTTTTTATGTAAATTTGAATTTAGAAATACGAGAAGAGCAGTTTAAAACCTTTAATCCAACGGTATTAAACTGCATTCATAAATATTTTATATGTAATAGATTTAACAGAGAACCAAAAATTTCAAAAGATAAAATTTTTTTGAAAAAAAAACAGTTTTTTTAATTTCTTTGCTTATATTGCGCCTCATCAAAGCCATCTAAAAACTATTATTTCAAGTATTGTTGTATTTCCTATTAAAGGGTAATCCATTTCGAGGTTCCCTACTTTTTTAAAGAAAAAAACACAGAAAATTCAAATTTAATGGGAAATGTTTATTATCATTCGAAAGAACATTCTTTGGCATTTATTTATTGAAGAGTATCTCTATCAAATATTCGCCGCGGCTACGTCTCAGATGGTCCATCCATTGAGTCCAAGTTTCAATGACTCGTTCGAGCATTTTGACTGCTAATTGGCAAATGACACGCGTGATGTTATGCTCCAAGGCCTGAATCGAAGCGGAATTGTCCGCATATACTTTAGACTTTACATATCCCCACAGGAAAAAGTCTAACGGTGTGATAACATACGATCTTGGTGGTCAATCGACCGGCACAGAACGTGAAATTATCTGCTCACCGAAGTGTTCTCTCAATAAATCCACTGGTTGATGCGATGTGTGTGAAGTGACGAGGTCTTGTTGATACTAAATGTCGCGGAGATCACGAACTTCAATTTCAGGCATCAAATAGTCGGTTATCATGGCGTGATCATTTTTGAAGAAATATGGACCGATGATTCCACCGGCCCACAAACCACACCAAACCTTTGTTTTTTCTATATGAAATGGCAGCTCTTGAATCTCTTCAGGTCGCTCTTCGTCCCAAATGCGGCTATTTTGCTTGTTTACATGCCCATTGAGCCAGAAATGGACATCATCGCTGAACAAAATTTGGAAAGTCGGATCTTCTTGGAACTTTTCAAGAACACATAGAGCAAAGCGATGTCGATTGGGTAGGTTAAGCGGCTTCAGTTCTTGCACAAGCTGTATTTTGTATGCTTTCAATTTAAGATCTCGACGTAAAATTTGCCAAGTCGTTCCATATGTCAGTTCAAGTTGCTTCGAACGGCACCGAATCGACTCTTCACGGTCTTCGTGTACACTCTCAGCTACGGCCGCTATATTTCCTCAACTGCGTGATGAACGTGGTGTATTCGGTGGAATATTATCCAATAATGAATCCTGGATCTCAAGATGGGTGATGGTGTTGCGAATAGTACGCTCAGTAGGCCGATTATGTTGACCATAAGTTGAGTGAAGCGCGCGAATCACATTCTTTACAGAACGTGAATTTTCGTAATACATTTGAATTATTTGTAAACGTTGTTCAGGTGTAAGTCTTTCCATGATGAAATACCAAACAATATTGAACAAAAATAGCATGACAGCTTAACACGACTCACGCGTGATCTGTCAAAAAAAGGCTTTTGAAAAAGGTACCTCTACTTGGATCAGCCTTTATTATAAAAATCGAAGCGACATAAATGACGAAGGCTGCACTCGACAAATTAAAAGTGAAAATAAAACTTTTGAATGGAAGTTTAGGAAACGAAACAAGCAGTTCAATTCCTGAAACTATGATAGATTTAATCTAACATATAAATATATGTGATTTATATGTAAAGGGTGTTTTTTATAGAGGTATAGAACTTTAAGTTGCAATAAAACAACGATGGATTATTCGATTGACATGAATTTTATTCATCCGAAAGATAATCTTGTGGCATTACATTTTAAATATGATTTCTGGCATATGACCGCCACGGCTGGCGCGGATGTAGTCCAATCTGGACGTCCAATTTTCGATGACTTTTTCCAACATTTGTGGCCGTATATCGGCAATAACACGGCGAATGTTGTTTTCCAAATGGTCAAGCGTTTGTGGCTTATCCACATAGATCAATGACTTTACATAGCCCCACAGAAAGTAGTCTAGCGGTGTTAAATCACAAAATCTTGGAGGCCAATTCACAGGTTCAAAACGTGAAATGAGGCGGTCACCAAACGTGTCTTTCAATAAATCTATTGTGGCACGAGCTGTGTGACATGTTGCGCCGTCTTGTTGAAACCACATCTCCTGGACATCATGGTTGTTCAATTCAGGAATGAAAAAGTTAGTAATCATGGCTCTATACCGATCACCATTGACTGTAACGTTCTGGCCACCATCGTTTTTGAAAAAGTACGGACCAATGATTCCACCAGCCCATAAAGCGTACCAAACAGTCAGTTTTTCTGGATGTAACGGTGTTTCAACATACACTTGAGGATTACCTTCACTCCAAATGCGGCAGTTTTGTTTGTTGACGTAGCCATTCAACCAGAAGTGCGCTTCATCGCTAAACAAAATTCGCTTATGAAAATCGGGTACAACGGTAATCTCGTTTTCCGCACAGAACCATTATTTTCGAAATAAAATTGCACTATTTGCAAGCGTTTTTCAGGCGTGAGTCTATTCATTATGAATTGCCAAACTAAACTGAGAATATATCACTTGACAGCTGTTAAATCGGTCGCCATCTTGAAAAGTAATGCCAACCTAAAGTTCTATACCTCTATAAAAACACCCGTTATTTATTTTGTATTTGAACTTCTTTTATATTAATATATTGAGTGTCTTCACAATTTTATTTTTATACTTTGCCACGAAAATCTTTGCATTTTTTTACGAAATATAGTATATACAGGCCTAGGCAAGTTGAATTGTTTTACAAATCTGTAAAGAGAGCTCAAATGTTAACACGAAATGATTCAGGCAATTCAAAGATGTTAACCATTTTATCTCTAACTTTTCGTCGAGTTTGTCTCATTTGGGTTTCACTGTTTTCCTCAGAAAGTTTTAAATATTACAGAACAGCTGAGAATATTGTTAATACAGTTCACGGAATGTTACTACAGTTCATCCATCGGTTTCAATAATACTGAAAAAAGTAAGTCGAATACGGATCGGGTGTACTCCCGCCGCGATGGATCCGACGTTTATCATAACTACAGCTTTCCACGCGACTCTGATAAAACCATTTTATGTACTTATTTTAAATCTTATTCTTTACCATATATGAATATCAAGCAGCATTTCATTTCAGTATGTACAGACGAGTATGTTGCATGCCAGCGATTGGCAAACATGTTAGTAGGAAATTGAAATGTGATATATAGTTAATGGAGAAATGCAGAATAAATTTCTGTGCAAATATTGGTTTAACTACGGAGTGGGCGACTAGATTTTCAGAGTTTCAGTGTTTCGAATTGCACATATATGCCAGCCGCACATACACACGCACATTTACACACGCATCCACAGTCTTGCAACTTACAGCTATTGCGGCAAACTCGGAAGTGGTGATGCATATAACAGCATGAATGACCCAAAAGAGTAGTAGGTATATGCGTAAACGAGCACATTTTAAAATAAATAAATAAAAAAATCAGAGCAAACTTGTTTAAACTGCGTGTGTGTGTGTGTGTGTGTGTGGATTGAGTGCGGGTAATATTTAGTCTCGTAACTCGGTGTAGGAAGTTTGTATTGCCACGTGAGAACTGAGCTAAATAAACGAATAGATTTCTTTACTTTCCACGCAGAGGTAGCTGCAACACAAGCAACATTATGCCTGTATGTACCTGTGTTGCTCTGGAGTGCACATGTACAGTCTAACTCAAACACACGCCCATACTAACTGTACTTCTTTAGTGCTTAATAGTAATGGAGGAATACCACTGCCATTAGAAGTTTAATAGTTAGCCTAGCTTTGAGTTTTACAACCTTTGCATGCAACAGAGTTTTCTTTAATAGCACTCAAATCCTCATTTACTATCCGTTTTCAGTTGCGTGTTAGTTGTATGCAAAATTGTTTTGGTGCCTTTTTCTTTCTGCTACTTTCTGTAGGAAGTTACTGAGGGAGCTGGTTTTCCATTCTGCATTCTTAAAGTTTTCTTATAATCATTTATTATAAGGATGGTAAGGAGTTTTCCACTCTAATCATGAAAAATTCATTATTTTCGCTTTAGTTCACATCTACGTACATACATACATACACACCCACACAAAAAAAAAGGAGTTAAAAGTTAGTGAAGAATGCACTTCCTTCAAACATTTTCTTTTAATTACTCTCGCAGCGAAGAAATGCAAGTTTTATAGATAGAAATTTCATAGCATACTTAGATTTCTGACAATTGCAACAACCCACTGCTGGCATCATTCATAGGAAATTCGAGCATATTATTGCGCTTCCTTTTTGACACAAGAGCGGTAACTGTCTACTCATTTTGTTGGCGTAACAGTAAACCTTTTATTTTAATGCAATTTTAAACTTTGACATTCACTCAGCCAGTTTGCAGTTAGTAAGCCAAATTGTGTACGAAAATAATTGTATTATATGGACGAGTATATTTTTGTTTGATTTTTTGTTGTTGTTGTTGTTGTCCTTTGCTTTTGTTCGTTGTGTGAAACTTTTCCATTCTCTCTCTCTTCTACTGCATATTACATTTCATAGTTGTTTTCCTTTCTGCACTGCATTTTATCTCAAGTTAACAAGTTGTGCAGATTTCACAATCGAATTTTGTGGTCAGTTTATGAACGCAAAGCAATTCTTTTCATAACACATAGCATTGCAATATAATAATATAAATATATAAATATGTATATGTATGTATATACATATTTTATATATATATGTATATGGAAGTGTGAGTTATGTGATATTTGTGTGAATAGTTTTACTTTCTATTCAGTTTTATTTACTACTCAATTAAACTAAAATTATTTATTTGATGCTTCAGGAAGCAACAAAAATAGTGAAAACATCAAAAAATAGTAAAATAAAATCAGAGAAATTTTTTTCATTTTTACAATGCATATTTTACTTCATAAAATATTTATTTCTTTGTTTACAAAAATAAAAATTGCTGACTCTTTAGCAATGTTTAAAATAAAAATCATTTTTCTTAAAATAAATTAAAAATGTATAATATTTTCCAATTTCCCCTTCAGAAATTTTTTCTTCATTTTTTTACAAAGAATTCAATTCTTTACTTTAATTAAATATGCTTTGAAATAAGCTAAAGCTTTTTAAAAACACATTTAAACAATAATACAATAATAGTTATTACAATTTTTTGAACTCTGGACTAAATTAAATTACGGATAAAGCGAATTCAATAGAGGAAATTATAACTGTTGTAAAAATTTTAGTAAGTTGCGACATTTAGTTTGTGTTTGATAGCCATTAAAAGCAGACAATCTCGTGAATTTCAACGAAAATGTATAAAAGTGAATTTCATGTGCTGATTAAGGGTTATTTTTTGCGTAAAAAAAGCCCATCACTGAAACCAAGGAAAGACTTGATAAATAGTATGGAAATTATGTACCATCAATTTCAGTGGTTAAGAAGTGGTTTACTGTGCTCCGTACCAGTAAAAGTGACGTCGAACATTCAGGTCGCCCAAAAGAGGTTTTCACGCCAGAAATCGTCGTTAAAATCCATGGAATGATATTAGACGATGGGGGAATAAAAGTGTGTGAGGTAGCTTAGACTGCAGGCATCTCAACTTAGCGGGTACATCACATTAGCGCAACCGTTTAACTACTTCAAACGAATGTTTTAACATATTCAATGGTAATTCAAACGAATTTTCGGGCGTTTCGTTACCGAAGATGAAACATAATTCCACCACACTATACCAGAGGCAAAAAAACAACCAGATAGTGGGATGTATAAGCACAAAAGAAGACCAAGTGCGGTCTCTCGGCCAACAAGGTCAAGAATACAGCTTTTTGGGATGCTACTCCATTCAGCTTACTCTCCAGATTTATCTCCCTGCTACTATTTCTTGTTTCCGAACCTGAAAAAACGGTTGAGCGGTAAGAAATTCGGGTCGAATGAAGAGGTCAACACAGAAACAAACGCCTATTTTGAAAGCCTTGGAAGGAATAAAAAATTGGAAAAATGCTAGACAAAATGTATAAAGTTAAATGGAGACTATGTTGAGGATAAGACGCTTATTTGCCGAAAAAAATTTTTTTTTGAAATTGCAGATTCATCAAGCCACTCTCGTATCATCGACTTCACATTGTTACATCCGATTTGAGTTGAGTTGAGTTGATGTGACTGCTGGCTTTTGGCCAGCACACTTAGGCCCTTTGCCTTTTTGTGATACCACAATAAGCATTCAATGTATTATCTTCACAAACACGCTAATCATTGAGTATGTCTACTAAATACTGTAAGATTTTTAATGCTTGCTGTGTTTAGCTCAGCGAGGCTTTAAAAATCGCATGGTGCTAAGTGCTGGACAGACCCTTCTTCCTCCTCAGTGTTCCTGCAGCAGCGAGTGAAACTGCTGTAGAACCAGTCCAGAATTTGTCTTGCCTCATGACAAGTGGTTTCATTATGTTATCTATTACTGGGCTTTTTAGTGAATTCCAGTCTTAGCTTATATTTTGCTGTGTATAGAGGCTTGCTCGCATCATGTACAGAATTCCTATTTTTTTAGAATGATTCCATCTCTCTCCTAGCTCGCCGCTCAATTGCTCGGCATATCTCTGTGTGCCAGGTGCTCACATGGTCGAGAGTTTATTTGCAATGCTTCTAAATTGGATTGCCAAATTTGGTAAGATGTAATAGAATTGTTAGTGATTGTAGAGTCAATCAGTCTCTCGCCGGCTTCTTTAATAGCAGTCAGTTGAGCTTGGAGACACTGTAGTGGCGCAGAACTGTGCTTCCACATCTTATGTGTCTATTCGCATTCAACAGAAAATAGGTAAATATTTAAAAAAAAAATTGAATTTAAAAAATTTTTAATGAGGATCTGGGAAGAATTAAAAATAAATATATTTACTGAACCTTGGTTGCTGTTTTTTTTTTTTTTTTTTTTTTTGAAAACAATTAAATTAGAGCTCAAGACGTTGTTCGAACATTTTCAAACAGCTCGAGTGTAGGAACCTTCGCTCAATGTTCATTACTCGAATTTTTACGAGTACGAGCTCGAGAATTTTTTAGTATTTTGAAAATAAAAGTTATGACTTTTTTTCCGATATTTCTCCACACTTTTTAATAATTTTTAATTTATTTCTACAAAAGGTCTAAAGCATTGAATTTCTGAAGAAATTTTAACAACTTTGATTGAAAAATATTGTTTTGTTCCCCGAATTTGTTCAAAAGCTCGAAAATTTCAAACAAATATTGAAGCAGTTGAGCAATGAACGAGTATGAAAAGTAACTTTGTATGCAACATTTTTTAAATCAATTTAGAGTGTATTCGAAAGAAAAATATCACAAAATAAGTTACAACTACTCTTCGAAAATAAATTGAAGAGCACGCCAACATCCACACCTACTCATCTTTTCAATTTTTATAAAAGCAAGCTATAAATAAATATAAATATAAATCCAAATGTTCATTTGTGTCATAAATACTGAGAACAACTGCGTGCCGATGAATACTTTAAATCCACAGGTATTTTATATGTTTTCATATCCTTTTCAATGTGCGTTACATTGAAATATGGCACACTTAAATGTAAGTACCTTTTATACGCATATACATATTTTTATTAAGACCTTATCAGATGTAAACCATAGCACAACAAAACCCTATAGTAACAACTGGTAACAAAGTAATCGAAATTAAAGTAATATTTTCATGAAGACTATAAAGGAGATATGTTACTTAAACCTTTTGTATAAAAATTGTGGATATCGTAGAATAATTAATTATATCAAATTGAATGTATTAAAAATATAAACTAATGCAAAAATTATTAGTTCATATAAACGTTTCATCACATACAAGTATTTTGATATTAATTACTTTTTCTCTCTTTTTTTACAGGTATGTTTTGATTGAACTTTACTTTATCACCTACTTTTAAATCAAAAGAGGTATTTTTAAACTTAGCTTATTTGAAAAAATTTTAAAACACATTTAGTAACTATTAATAGAAAATTCTTGAAAAATTGATTTTATTACAATGAAAAAGATGTGCATAACCAAAAACAAACTCGCATTGTTTTTCCAAATTATACGGTTATTTTATAAAATATGGCCTACATTTAGGCACAAATCATGTAGAAGAAAAACATTGCCTACATTTAGCTGTGTGAAAAATCTAAAAAAAAAAATATAAATATTGTTATAGGAAAGTACAAAAAGGCTCAATCTTGTCGTAGCTTAGCTCGGGGCTTTTTGTGAGTCTGTACTGTTCATCATCCGTTTATGTTAATTCCATATCGACAATTTAAATTTCTTATCTCACCATAGGACTATCAAAAGTACCCTGGTTCTGTAAGCAAATGGCAAGCTTATTTTGGTGCTCAAAAAGCTTCTTAAATTTCGATTTAGTCACATCTTAAAGAAATTATTGTGACCGACAGTGTTCTCTTGAGCAAAGGATTAGTTAAAGAAGAAATTCTGCCAAACCCTCATTTTCAATTTCCACTATGTGGTCGTACGATGAAACCTCACTATTTAAAAATAGACGTATTCGATTTGCCATATCTCTGCTCGAATTGTTGAATCTCTGTTTGTACCTGAATTCATATCAGAGATTAGTCGATACGTCATTAAAGTGGTGACACAATGTCGCCAGCATTATTTTAATGAATTTTAGAAAATAGCTTGAAATTCCAGTTCCTTTATATCGGGTCGCTGATTAGGGCTCTCCGAGAGCAGGAGTGTAAATGGATATCTGCTATGATTGCAGATTTTTGTTATTGAAGCTTCCTTGTTTTTGTTAATGGCAGTTCTTGCTGTCCAGAGGTGGATGTGTATATTCGCTGTGAAAAGATAGCAATCCAAGTCGACATTAGATTCTCAAAACTTACACACAACGTCCAGATATGACTTCCGTCCATCACAACTTGATCAATTTCGTTGGTTGACTTTCCCTCCGGAGATAGCTATGTAGCTCGATAACTTTTCTTCACACTTAACATAGCACTACTGTTGGGCTCCGATGAAGGATTCGATCAACACGTTTGGAAATATTTCGTCATGGAGGCTGAACTTTTCGACTGTTACACCGAAGCCACTTTATTTGCTTACACTAACATCATAATCGCCAAGCCCGATTTGGACACTATGGAGTGGACAACGCACATAGATGCATTCTAGCCTTTCATAGCAATCATTTTTTATCAAATCATCCTTCTGTTTCGTCAATACATGGGCATAAATAAGCGACAAAAGAAGAAATTCGCTTTGTAGCATATTTTGATGTTCATCCTACGGAGTGAATGCCAGTACTCCCATCACAAATCCAACACCAAAAATTTACGGTCCTTTATATGGCCACTGTAGTAGATTTTACAAACACCGACCTTGCTCCGTTCTTAAATCACGATTCCTAAAACGTTTACGAGGGTCCTAATTGAAAGGGAGGTTTCTCATTCATGGCTTATGGTTCTTAATTGGGACATCATTTTTTATGTGGTGGAACTCAAACTTTACCGATGTTTGTTGGTTAACCAAAGGAGTTTTGATCTATTTGATCTATTAGACCGCAAATCGTCAGCTGTTTAACCATACACAAAGGAATGATTTCTGTTCACTCCCAGGGTAATCAAATCAATCATAAACTTTCCCCACTTGCGTGGACATCTACACATGGCAAGGCCAGTCCTACTCAATTTACTGCTGGGCATAAAAGATACAATTACAAATATGTATGCATTGCTGAGATAACTATAAAAAGTAGAGAGCGAAGGAAAAAATATGAGCAAAAATTGTATCCAGCGTAATACATAAAGGTTTACAAACACGTGTATGATACATAGCTTTGTCTATATATATGTAGATATAAATAACACTTTCTTCGATGAAGTTATGGTAACTTCGATATGTGGATTTAGTGCATGCCTTGCAAGAGAGAAAAAAGAATTCTCAGAGAATGGCAAATCGAGTGCAAGTTGTCAGCTTCCAGTTGCCAGTACCTCGAGCAATACGTGCGTGAGCCATGAAGCGCATCACTTATACATTCATTCATTCATTCATTCATTCATTCATTCATTCATCCATTCATTCATTCATTTATACACTCCTTTACTTATGTATGTATGTCCTTCAATGTATATATAAGTATGGATATGTTGCCACTCATACAGCTCTATAGTTAATATATACAACACTTGCACTAAAAACAACAACAACAACTGATGACAATTCCCACCAATCAATAAAGCTTTTACCAACAAAAGAGTTTGGCTATCAGCAATGCGTTTAACAGTCATGCAGACAGGATATTAAGCATTGAAGCGGTTAAAAAGTCGCCGCAAAATGGCAAATTGCGTTTGCAGTTGCCAGTTGCCAGTTGCCAGTTGCCAGTTGCCAGTATCACTAAATATATACATACATATATGTTGGTATACATTTGTATATACAAAATTAAATTGCGCACGTTGTGAACCAAAGAGAAGGGGGAGAACGTGCATTTTTGCTGCTTTTATTTACATTCTTCTTTTCCATTTTTTCCGGCAAACCCTTTTTGAGTTTTTTTCCTTTCAGCTTATCGTATATTCTCAGACCTCGAGTGGTAATGTGGTTTTTTGTATGCTGGTTTTTCCTTCATTTACTCTTTATACGTACATAAATATGCAAACATATATGTATGTGGAGGGTATTTAACCCTCCCTACAGAGAAAGGGATTTCTTGGTTTGCAAATCTACTTGTAAGTAATGTGTGTAGGAGAGAAATTTTCCATTGGCATTGTACACTGAAGTATGCTGGCAACTCTTCCTTGCCCCTTGTGCCACATCACTCTGCTTCTCTGCTTGCGTACTTACTTAAGTAATCATCTTTTGAGTTCACATAAAGTTCAAATAATCTGTTGCAAAACTGTTGCTTAAATGAATTGCACTGGGGGAGCCTAAAGCTAGACAGACAGTCAGATACATATGGAAGTGTCATCAACAGCAATTCGAAATTCTGCAAGATGGTCGAGGAGATTACTACCTATTGAGGATTTGCAAATGTGTACTCCAATTAAGAAACTGACAAGTACGAGTATCAACAGCAAATGGATAGAGGAATCCCTCTAAGGAGTATACTCCATAGATTAAAGGAAGTCAAAAAGAGCTTGGAGGAGAGAAGAAAAAATGTTTCAATGGAATAACTGTATATTTGCGTAGGCTCACTTTAGTGCCAAACAACTACAACCGTACGAGAAACGGAGAGGAAAAAGGAAAAATCATCAGCTGCACATATACATATAGTGGCGGACAAAAGTCTACATACACCCTCTGTTTTCGTTGAATTGAAAGTCCAAAAACTTTATTGGAAAATTTAGCGATACAGTTTAATTCAACTATTTTCCCTTATCATAAAAAAAAAAAAAAAAAAATTTAACATGAAATAATAATGCGAAAAGTCTATATACAGTATATTAGTATAGTAATTTTTCGCTCAAAAATCTCCCAGACATGTTCAACAACATTCAAATCTGCGCTTTAATTTGGTGTGTGTAGTTCCCTTGGAGCATTATAAAGCAACAAATTCTTAATAATGTGGGTCGTGTGCTTTGGGTCGTTATCCTGTTGAAAGATCCAGCCAGCGCCAAGCTCCAAACTGTCCACCGAAGGCTTCGGATTAGCTTCCAAAAATGACTTATATTTGAACTGATACATATTACCCTCAATAAAAGCCAGCTTTCCACCTCCAGATGTCGCAACCGCTTCCCAAACCATTACGTTGCCGCCACCATGCTTCAGTGTTGGTTCTATATTTTTTGTGTTAAGTGCAGTATTTTATTTTCTTCAAACTTTTGCTTTTCCATCGCTGCCGAATATATTGAACCTCGATTTGTCTGTAAACAAGAATTTTTGCCAAAAATCCATTCCCTCCAAGCGAAGTTTACGATTTTTTCAGAAATAAGAGGCTTTTAACGTGGCGTTCTACTGTGGAAGCCGTTCTCGTTCAGAGCTCTTCGAATTGTTGTTGCCTGGACACACTTTCTTGATGAGCTTGCGATATTTTCGACTAATTTTGGAGCAGTAACTTTACGATCATCATTCATTTCCTTCATAATAAAGCTGATATCTCTTCGAGTTAGTTTCTTCGGGCAGCTAGCATGCGGATTTTTTCGGTGGATCCATTTTTTTCAAAGTTTTTTAAAATGGTCTGTACCTTTGATGAACTTAAGTTTAAAATTTTTGAAATTTCACCATACGATTTCTTCTCTTTTCTGTGCTGAATAACTAAGATTCTTACGTCAATGGATATTTCTTTTCGAGGAGCCATTGTTGATGCTAATGTGTTTAAACCGCAACTGAATTCAATACTAGCAAATTAGAAAACATAATTTTAAAAAAATAGTAAAAAAGGGTAAATAACTGCTATAAAAAAATCGCATATCGACGTACCTGGTAGTAAACCCGTGGTGTATGTAGACTTTTGTCAAGGAAATTTTTGCGTTTTTTTACCAAAATTGTTTCATTTTATGTTTGGGAATGGATTTGTTTTAATACATGTGGTTAAGTGATGATTTAAAATAAAATTGTATATCTACATTTTTCAGCAAAGTGATATTACTTTCTACACAAGGATATCAGACGGTGCATGTAAACTTTTGTCCACCACTGTACATATA
Organism: Neoceratitis asiatica; assembly: GCA_030068015.2. Taxonomy (NCBI): domain Eukaryota; kingdom Metazoa; phylum Arthropoda; class Insecta; order Diptera; family Tephritidae; genus Neoceratitis; species Neoceratitis asiatica. Next base: position 37,884,315 of record CM061528.1, read on the forward strand.
TATGTACATTCAGACGCATCAGTCTAGTCACTCATTGCCTTACTGCCCATGAAAATACGAACGTAAAAAAGTTAAAAATAGCACGAAATGTAACTGAAAGCATACAAACATACCTACATTAGGGTGGTCCAAGCAATTTTTTGTTTAAGAACTATACAGTAATATTTGATTTTCCCCAAAATATATATATTTGATCATATAAATTTATATTGCTGCAAAATACTACATTTTAAGTCAGAAAATTGAGTAAACTAAATCACGCAAAATACTAAATTGAACTTATTTAAGAAGTTCATAGCTGGAAACATTTATGAGAAGAGTTGTCGGTTTTTTTTTTAAATTTTTCTCCAAATGAATACGTTCATATTAAAAATTAAATAAATTAGATATTACGATATTATTACCAGACTGCAATGGCTTCAAAGATTTAGTTTTCAATTTTTTTTTTTTTTTTCAAAAAGCTCGTTTAGTCTCTTTAAAATAATAATTTGAAAATGGTAGAAACCGAATTGATTTGGGCTAATGTTCGAACGGCTAGGAATAAAAAATGAAGCGAAAAAGTTATTTAATATTAAAAAAAAAATGTTATTAATGCAAATGGATTTAGAATTCTTAAATTTGAAAATTTTTCTCAAAAGATTTAAATTTTTTGGCAATTTTTATTACTATTTTTATACCTTTCATGTACATGAAGTGGTGTACTAACTTTGATCCGAAGTATGTAAGTACCAGAAAGAGACCCATCGATATTTATACCGTTAGTATCAGAATGACGAGCCAAATTGATTTTGCCAAGCCCGTCTGTCTGTCTCTCTAGTTGAACGAAAACTAGTCTCTCAGTTTTTGGGGTACCAAAACTAAACTTGGCAGGCAGATGCGCGTATACATTGAAATGATCATTTATCGTAACCGACCAGATCGGACCACCATAATATGTATATGTTATACGACCGATTTTTCAGATTTGAAATTTTGGATCCTAAATCCGTCAAAAAAGTACCGAAGAACGTGAAATTTACACATACATAATTAATTGAATATTGATTCTGAAAATCATCGAAACATATAACTCCCATACATACCAATTTGTTCAAATATGAGGTTTTGGGTCAAAAATCCGTCAAAAAAGCATCTAGAAGCATGAGATTTGCACACATATTATGAAATCAATAGATAGTGAAAATCATTGAAATCGAAATACCATATTATATAGCCCCCATTCAACCGATTTGTTCATGTATGAGGTTTTACGTCGAAAATCCGCCCAAAAAAGAGCATCTATATAGAAGCGTGAAACGTGTTGTTCTATAGACGAAACTTCAAGTTTATATTGATATTGAAAATCATCGAAATCGAATTTAGCTATTTGCAATAAATCTGGTATGTAATGAAAGGTATAAAGACTTCGGGACGGCCGAAGACAGCCCTTCCTTCAAGTTTTCATTTAATTTTAATTTTTTTTTTTTTTTTTTTTTTTGAGTTAATTAAAAATTGTTATACCGAAAAAGTAAGTTCAAAAAATTTTAAATTTAATTAAATTTATTTAAAACTTTTTGCTTAAAAATTATAATTTCAAAAAGTTAACCCCTATCGGATTTTTTATTTAATTTTTTTAATTAAATATTTACTATAGTTAAAAGTTAGTTTAAAAATTCCAAAAAAGAACAAATATGAAGAAGATTTTTGTGATTTGATTCAAGTTTTTCAAGATGGGTTTTTAACTGAACTTTATTTGACAAAAAGTAAAATTTTAATTTACAAAACAAAAAATTATAATGTACTTAATAAGAGTTTTATAAGGCCACAAAAAATTTCAAAAACTCGTTTCTCACATTTTGCGAAGAAGATTTTTTTTTACCACTCTAATATACTTATACATATTTACATATTTACGTATGAAGATTTCACAGAAAAATCTTACAACACAGCACCCTCGTGTAAATTAGTAACATAGCAAGTACAGCAAAGGAGACTTGTATTATTACATAACTATTAAAAAAATATGTATGTATGTATGTATGTACGTGTGTATCTACCAAATGTCTTCCCTAGTGAAACTCATTAAAAAAGTTTGCCAAATAGGAATGCACAAAAGAATTTCACAATCTGAGAGGAATGAATGTTAGGACAAACACTCAAAGCAATGCAATTATATACATATGTATGTAGTATGTATATTGACACAAGTTGTAGGGATAATGAGGGGCAAATTTATACTACGATACGCGTGCCAACTTTATTAATATATGCGTCTGAGGAATATATAAAAATAGAATTTTCCTAAACGAAATTTCTGCGTAGGGAAAATCAAAATAAAATCACAATTATTGTGAAGTGATCATTATAATAATAATTTAATTTATATACTTTTTTGTAGTATTTCAATAACGAAGAGTTACGCAAAGGCAAGCTTAAAGTATGATTAAAGAGGCCTTTGAATTCATACTCAATTCTTAAATAAGGCAGCTCTATTAACTGCGGGTAGGAGTTTGCCTAATACTATATACTGATAATTAAGTAATTTGACTATTTAGGAATTGCTGAAATGGATCGAAGCTAAAGCATCAGCTCAACGACTTTACTCACTTTCTCAATGCAAGTGAGAATGGCCATTGGGGCTCAATTATGTCCCCTCCGAACTTACTTAGTAATAATAAGTAATTTAGAACGCATGAGTATCACAGAACTCAACTAGTGTGGAAAAAAAGTATTTTCCAACTTAAAATAATGATTTTAATACATAATAAAGCATTGAAGCGTCAATGCTGATATGAATGTGAAAAGAATTGTGAAAATGAAGTGAGTATTTTGGCTAATCAGTAATAATACAAAGTTCCTTGAACAGAATTCCTACGTGACACTACTCAAGTCAAGTGCAAGTGTTCTAAAAATTCGTAACTGAAGAAAAATTCTCTATAATTTTAATCTTTTATTCATTATTATTATTGAGGAAATAATAGTTTCGTCTGAAGCTATACAGCGAAATTCATCTATTGATTATGACACATAGCTCGAACAACGGTTTAGGCACAATCTTCGTACATACATTTGTGAGACCACAATTTTGTGAAGCTCATCAGAATTGTTGTGAAAATAATTCGAGTGTTGTAATCTCGAATTCGAGTAAACTTCAAATGCGTTTTAGTTTGAATTTAAAAAACTTTGAACTGAGAAAACTGGAACTTTATTACATATACATTTGCCCAAATAACCGAGTTTTATTGTTTCAACGAAAGTGTGTGAAAATGTAAAACCATACAGAAACTCACGATATGTCATGTAAAAAAAAAAAATTAAAATAATATTAAAAATATATAGGTAAAAAAAACCCTAAAATTTTGTCAATATTTCAGTAAAAAAAAACTTAAATTTTATTGCAATTAAAAAATATCAAATGAATTTTCCAAGTCAAATAAAGGGTTTTCGAATAGAGATGATATGATTTCTAAGTGTCGTTTCGACCATTTTTAATATGGCATGATCTGTAATTTTTTTCATTGTATTCAGTAATGTTTACAATTTCATCATAGCAAGATGTACGCAAGAACAACGTTTACAAATTATTCAATATTATTATTAAAATAATCGTTCTGCATTTTAGATTTATTTAAGAAAATCATCTTCTCCGATGAGGCTCACTTTCATCTGAGTGGCGTGGTAAATAAACAGAACCTTCGATTCTGGTGCGAAGAAAATCCACCAAATTATTCATGAAAAAACATTACATTCGCCTAAATTGACAATTTGATGTGGTTTTTGATCTCATGTAATCATCGGTCCGTCTTTCGAAATGAAGCTGGTAGCACCATTACTGCCTATGAAGAACCAACTTTTTATGGCCACAATTGGAAGAAGTTGATCTTAGCAACATCTTATTCCTACAAGACGGGGGTTACGTGTCACAGAGCACGTGCAATAACCGAATTATTGCGAAAAAGGTTTGGAAATTCGATTATTTCAAGAAATTGTGACATTGAATGACCTCCAAGATGTTGTCATTTAACACCATTATACTACTTCTTGCAGGGTTTTTTAAGTCATTTGTCTTTAGCAATAAACCAGACTCTCTTCAAGTTTTAAAATTCCATATTGAACGTGCTATTCATGACATACGACTTGATTTAGTGGAAAAAGTGCTCGAAAATTGTATCGATTGTACATCCTATTAAATAAAAAACATTTGAATTTCCTTAACAATTAGTTTGTGTGTGTGTGTGTTTTTTTTCTTTTTTTTTTTTTCTTTTTTTTTTTTGAAAACATATCACTCTTATTGGAAAACCCTATACAATACATTTGAGTATTAAAATAAATTACTATGATGCCAAGCCCAGCACGTAGCCTCACACTATCACCCTTGTCAGCATCACATAGCTAAATCAGAATCAAAACCACTCACATCTACATATCTACACATATGTACAAACATTCCCAATCAGTGCCAAACGGAAGCGAAAATTCTCAGTAAATGTAAAAAGTATAAGAAACCATTTTTTCGTTCGTTCGTTGAAACCATGAAATTGATTTTTTTGTATATGAGTTAGGAAAGTCTAAGCAAAAACAAATCTTTGTGGATTATCCATGAACAAACAAGCAAAGAAATATAAAAGCAGATAGCAAAGCATATGCAAAATTACACTTACAAATATACATACAGACGTATATGAAAGCTCGAACAACTAAATTTTTTGCTACTTCCGCTTATGCAGGATAGAGTGGAAATGACATTTTTTAACTCCATACAAGTTGCTAGCAAAACACATATGTATGTATACAGAAGATATTTTGATTTACTTTTATATCGGAATGACTGTTTGATTCTTTCAACCATTCAACCTGTACTATTGTTGCCAACTATCCTCATATTTGTGTTGAATTGTACTTTTCAGAACACATTACGATCTTTAGTTTCACATTCATTTAATTATTACGTTTCGTTTGCCGTATGCTCACCACAGCACTTGTCCATCTGTCTGTCTTCGCTGTCCAATTTATCCAATTCTTCAATGTTGGGTTCAACAAGTCGTTGATGAAATAATGGCATTGTCTACATCGTCCGCGTCGTCGTCGACTGCCTGGTTGACTGGTTGACTATTACAAATGACAAGATTCATAAATTGCAATTGAGTTAGACGCGCTGATGTGGCTGTGGTCGTATGGTTGATAATAGTTACTTAGGTTGCTAGGCGCTCGTGAGTGATGCGGAAAAATCTTCTGCTACCAGTAATTTTAATAAAGTAACAGCAGATAGGCGCTTGAATGAACACATCAGGAAAAAATTTATATCTTCAAGAGAAAGCATCCTGATTTCTTTTAAGCAGTGGTGGCATTTTGAATGAAATATCTGTCAAATATTTTGAAATGATCTTCATCTTGTTAATTTGATTTTTTTTTTAGTTCAAAGTTAAAGAGTTCACAAAATCATTACTAAAATAAAATAATAAAAATGCACAGCTGAAACAATTAAGCTCAACATTTTTATAAAAGGACTTTGAATTAGAAAGAAATAAGTGGTAAGAATAATTATAATTTAGAATAAAAATATGATTTTGAATTATGAAATATTGCGTTAAAAGTATTTATAAGTTTTATTTGAAAACAAAAAGGTGTATTATATATGTCAAAAAGTAAAATGGGAAATCGAATACCTAGTATTACAATAAATCAAAACAGTACTCAGACACAGTGATTTGCAGTGAAACTGGAAATATAGCTTAATTCGCTCTTTAATGTAGCCCATCTTTCAAATTACTTTTTAGATTAATTCTCAATATGCGGTCTAATATTTTACAGTGCAAAAGTTTGCAAGTTATAAGCAAAAAAAAATTTTTTTCAAAATGTTTACAAAACATCTGTCAACATATTAAATTAAGTTGTTAATCCGTATGTATTTTATAGTATGTCTAAACGGGAGCCATTTAACATGGTCAAGTAAAAAATGCTTTTTGTTAAACATTACAGACAGCGCTGTGTAAACAATAGGGAAGTTACTAGTACTACTACTAGTTGTGCTGATACAGGCACCGATGTCCATCCCTGATGGATATATTTATTTATATATATAAATTGCAGTAAATATTTATTTAGTTTTCATTTTTTATTTAACTTCATTTTATTTTATCTTTTTCTTTCAGCAATAATAAACTACTTATCACCTTTTAGTAATTTTATTTTAATTACTTTAATTTAATTTAAAAAAAAAACTAAATCTCATTTTATTTAAATTAATTTTTTTATCTTATTTAATTTTTTTTAATTTTATTTTTAACCTAATACACTTTATTTTGTGAAATTTAATTTAATTTTATTTTATTTTATTTTGATTTATTTTATTCGAATTTATTTAATTTTATTTTACTTTATATAATTTTATTTTGTTTCAATTAATTTTTTTGTTGTTTAATCTTGTATTATTTTATTTTATTTTATTTAAATTATTTAAATTTTATTTCACTTTGATTATTTTATTATACATTAATTGATTTTTTTATGTTATATTATTTATATTATTTTGTTTATTATTTATTATATTATTTTGTTTAATTTACTTGACTCTAATTTAGTTTAATTTTATTTTATTTTATTTCATTTCATTTTTCTTAATATTATTATTATTTCTTTTAATCTATATAATTTATAAAATTTAATTTAATTTTTTATTTATTATTTTATTTATTTATTTTATTTTATTTTCTCTAATTAATTTAATTTAATTTTATTTTATTTTGTTGTATATGCTTCATTTTAGTTCATTTAATTTTAGTTTAGTTTATTTTGTTTTAATTTATTTTATTTCAATTCTAATTTTATATAATTTAATTATATCATATTTTCTTTATATTATTTTAGTTTATTTTAATTTATGTTTTTTATTTTATTTTTGATTTTATTTTGTGTAATTTAATTTAACTCAGTTAAATTTGACTTACTGTTATTATATTTTCTTTATTTTATTTTATTTAATATTGAAAAATTTTTTATTTTATTTTATTTTAGTTTATTTCATTTTATATTATTTTGTTTTGTTTCCGGTTATCTCATTTAATATAATTAAAGTAATTTTACTATAATTCCCTTGTTTTATTTTATTTTATTTCATTTTATTTTATTTTATAATACCATATTCGAATTTTTTTTATTTTAGTTTAAATTATATAATTTTATTTTGTTTTAATTAATTTTATTTTATTTTATTTTATATTACATTATTCTATTTTATTTAAAGTATTTAAATTTTATTTCAATTTATTTATTCTATTTGATTTATGTTATATTATTTATATTATTTATTTTATTATTTATTATATTATTTTGTTTAATTTACTTGACTCTAATTTAAATTAATTTTATTTCATTTAATTTAATTTTTTTCTGTAATTATTTATTTTATTTTATTTTATTTCTTGTAATGAAATTTAAAATTACTTTAAATTAATATATTTAAAATTATTTAGTGTTAATTTATTTTATTTTATATTAATTTATTTTATTTCCCTTACTTTAATTTTATTTAAATTTATTTTATTTTGTTATATATTTTTTATTTCAGGTCATTTTATTTTTGTTTATTTTATTTTGTTTAAAATTATTTTATTTCGATTTCTGTTATTTGATATAATTTAAATTTATTAAATTTTCTTTATATTATTTTATTTTAATTCAGTTTATGTTTTTTATTTTACTTTTTTCAATTTTATAATATTTTATTTTAATTTCTGTTATTTAATTTAACTAAATTATATTTTATTATTATTTTTATTAAATTTTCTTTATTTTGTTTTATTTAATTTTGAATTATATTTATTTTATTTTATTTTTTATTTATTTATATTATTTTATTTGATATTATTTTATTTTTTCTCTGTAATTTATTTTTATATAATATAATTGAATTTTATTGTAATTCATTTATGAAATTTTATTTTATATTTTTATTTTATCTTATTTTATATTATTTTATTTAACTTTATCTTATTTTGTTTTATAATTAATTAATGTTTTTTATTTTACTTTCTGTAAATTAATTTAATTTTATTTTATTTATCTTATTATTATTCCTTTACATTATTTCATTTTGTTTTATTTTATTTTATTTTACTTAATTTAATTTAATTTTATTTTACTTATTATTATTTTATTTTATTTTATTTTTGTTTTATTATATTTTATCTTATTTTATATTATTTTATTTTACTTTATCATATTTTATTTAATAACTATTTTATTTTAATTTATCTTATTTTAATTTATAATAAATTAATGTTTTTTATTTTAATTTCTGTAAATTAATTTAATTTAATTTTATTTATGTTATTATTATTCCCTTACAATTTTTAATTTAATTAAATTTTATTCTATTTTCTGAAATTCAGCATAATTCAATTTAGTATAATGAAAATTGAATTTATTTTATTATATTTTCTTTATTTCGTTTATTTTATATTATTTTTTATTTTATTTTTTGGGTGTTTATATTAATTTTATATTAATTTGATTTATTTTATTAATTAATTTGATTTTATTATAATTTCTTTATTTAATTTAATAAAATTTTTGTTCAATTTTATTTTACTTTATTTTATTGTATATTAATTTATTTTATTTTCTGTAATTTCGCTTAATTTTATTTAATTTAGATTATAGTTATTAATTTAATTTAATTTAATTTATTTATTTATTTATTGTTAATTTATTTTAAATTCTTTGTTATTTTATTTTATATAAATTTAATTTTTTGAAATTAATGTATTTAATTTAATTTTTTTGTAATTTAAATTAAATAAACTTAATTTAATTTGTTTTATTTTGTTTCATTTAATATTTAATTTTTTTTAATTTAAACTTATTATTCATTTAAAGTTGCTTTTTTTTAATTATCTTATCCTATTTAATTTTTTTATTTTGTATTAATTTGTTTATTTTATATTATTTTATTTATTTTGTTTATTTTTTTAATTATTAATTTAAGTTTATTTTACCTTATTTTAATTTAGATATATTTTATTTTGGTTGTCATCACAAGAAAATTATTTTACATTGCTTGACGTTTTTTTTTGGAATCAATATCTTTCCTTCATCACTTTATACTTATATAGGCAAGTACCATTCTTCTTGCACTAGATTTTGAACTAAACTAAAAATAATTATTTTTAAACTCCAACAATTGCGACATCCGCCTACAAATAGCTTCCGCATTTGCACAAGGGAACTCGTTAATCTACTTTACCCACTACAAAACCATGTTCAGCCCGTGATGTAAATACATATGAGAATAACATTCCCACAATCAAATATGACATACAAACACACAACACAAATAATAACAGTAATACTAATATTAATGTTATGGAATTTCCACATACACAATAATCAAGAAGGATACAAATGAAAAGGCAAACAGTAAAAATATACACATACACACGTGCAAGAGTGAATACAATAAGAATATATGTGTGCTGTAAGGTATATGGTAATAGAAGTGAGTGGAGCAGACATTTATATATGCGCAGATGTGTTTGATTACAAAGCGTGTAAATAAATTTAAAAAAAAAAAGTAAAAAATAAAAAATACAGTTTTTTTTTACTTTTCCAGTTAGTATGCGCAAACAAGCTTGACTGCTTTTGTACTCAAATGTGAAAGTTTTTTGTTATAATTTTGTCCATATGTTTGTGCACACTCACCCAAAAACCGTTGAAGTGTTAAATGTCCTCTGGCTGTGGTTAACACTCGAAAATTATCCTTTTTTACTCCGTGCTCATGCCGTAAAAGTAACTGTAACTGATGATTCTGACTACCGTAAAAACCGCAAAGGTCTGTTCATGTGTGCTTAATTTGGCCGAATATGATTAGCGGTTTTTTTCACTCACAAACATTATACTCGGTCACTTCTTCTGCACAGACATCCCAATGCCCAGTACGTCTACAACTCAGAGAGCATCTGTGCTCATTAATTTAATAACCACAGCACACCGTAAACAGATCAAGCGGAAAAAGCGATGCCACAAACCAATCAGAATACCAACACAGAGTACACCTGCGATACACAAGTGAGGAAATTAAATGTGCCGTTTCACGCACAAATATATACGCATTTTTTTATGCTTAGCAGATGTTTTCGGTTATTTTGATTATTTATTTTAAGCCCCCTTCCTATAATTTCGTCTTTACTACCTTCACTTGATAATTTTATATGCCCATTGACGCTTATTAAGCTGCACAAGCACACCACGGCGCATACTTAACTTCTATTGACCAAACACATCACTTTCACTTATTGCGGACCCAACGGCATTTTAATGGTTTCGGTGAAATGTTTGTTGTTGCCGCTTTGCTCAATTTCATTTAGAAAAGGTGTTGTCGTAACTTTCGGTCGCACTTATAACACACATGCATTCAAATAATATATACTTATATATGTGTGTTTATGTTCTTCTTCTTCTTCTTCTACTACAATTTGAATTTTACGAAATAATTTTCCACTTGCATTTAGTTTTCAACGCTATCGCTAGCGTTTATTTCTGTCCTGTCGCTTCTACGTTTCTTACGCGACTCTGCAATTGCGTTCGCCATCACTGAGTCTTATAGCTGTTTGTTGGCTGTTGGGTGGTCCTTTCGTTTCTGATCGTTTCGGCTTGTTTTCCGCCTGTTTGCTTTTTCGGCCAACAAATATTGCGCACATGTTGTTGTTGTAGCAATTGCTGTTGCGTTCGTTGGCTTTTTCGTTATAACACAATCGAGTCGTGTTTGCTGGTGGGTAGTTGCTGAAGGGTGGCTAGTAAGTTGGAAAGTTGGTTCGTTGTTCGTAGCAACAATCATAACAAAACCAAACAAAGAATGCAAAAGCAAAAGCAAAATGCAAAAAGAAAAAACAATAAAATAGCAACAAAATGCGGAGCCGGTTCACTTCGGTTAGGTTTAGTACGTTTGTTTGCCGTTTGAGACAGAAGCCGATTTACGCTGAGTTGTTTGTTCTGTTGCAGGAATTGCTCTAGTTGTTGTTAATGTTTTTGTTGGTGCTTACAACTTTTCTTTCAAGTTGCGCCCTTTTGTTTGAAGGCACTTTGCAAACAGTGTGCTTTTTTCTTGTCACTTCAGTGGCTTGGTTTCTTCAGTTCAGTTCAACATTTGCCTTCAACTTTCTTCCTTCGCCTCTCTCGCTGTCTATTGCTCTGCCGGTTCATCTATAAATAGCTTCACACAATCCATTGCTCTAATTTTTATTTGTTTTTTAATTCGATTTAATTTAATTTTTTTCATCGGCTTGCTGCTTGTTGAAATCATATTTCTTGTTGGAACATTTGGCGTTTTTGCCGCTTCACGCCGAACGTTTTCTTTACATTTAATGACTGAGGTGTGCAAATGACTCAATCGGATTTTTGTGTGTTTTCGTTGTTCTTGTATTTTTTGTTTTCTTTATCTTATGCTAATTTGCAATAAATCTGTTGAAGGAAAGTGGCGTACTAAATTCTACGTTCAGAAGCTGGCGAAGCAAATTTCGTATTAATTAATTTTCGCTATTTGATCTATTCTATTGTAAGGGACTGAACATAACTTAAATAATAAAATAAAATAAAATAATACAAATAATTAAATTAAAATAGATATAATAAAATATAATAAATATAAAAAAGTCAGAAAACTTAATAAAAAACTAAAAAGGAATAAAATAAATGATAAAAAAATTAAATTAAATGAATTCAAATATAAATTTAAAAAATAGACAAACAAAAATTAAATAATAAATACCCAAATTTTAATAAATACAAAGGTTAAAATAAAACTCATACATGAACTACTTAATATAAAATTTAAAAAAAAATGAACAAAATAATTGATAACAAGAATTAATTTTAATAACATAATTAAATAAACATTAAAGAAAACCAAAAATTAAACAAATTAATGAAACTATATTGAAATAATCAAATTAAATTAAATAGTATGAAATAAAAAAAGTACAACAAAATTAGAAGTTAAAAATATAAATATATATATATTTTTCATTTTATAAAAAAAAAATTATTTAAAAATAAATAAAATTACTGTAAAAATTAACTTATATTTTTATACACTTAAAAAATAGTATAAATTTAAATAGAATAAGGTAAGTATAACAAAAAAATCAAACCAAGTGAGAAATCCAAAATAAAAAATTAAAAAATGTTAAAACATATTCATAATGAAATTGAATTAAAATAAATTAAATAAAATTTATACAAAATAAAATATTATTACAAAAATAAAATAATAAAATAAAATAAATTGAAATAAATTAAAATAAAATAAATTAATATTAAAAAACGAATATAAATTAAAGTAAAATAAAATCGAATAAAAATCCACAAATAAAAAAGTAATGTAAAATTAAATTAAATTGCAATAAATAAATGAATTTGAAACGAAAGAGAGAAAAATTGAGTTGATTTGGTTTTGGTGAGAACGAAACCAAACACTGAAGATGGCGGTTTGCCGAAACCGGTGTGTTACTAAACCAAAATTGACAAGGGATGACGGAAATTCGTTCCGATATAAATCTAGAGAAAAATTAACCAAAATGACAATAATAAATATATTTTAATAAATTAAATAAGAAAACAGAAAATATAATTAAGAAAATAATCAAATTTATTAAAATAAAGTGAAGGACAACAAAATGAAAAATAAAATTTATAAATGTATGCAACTTTTGCTTTATAAAAAAATAAGATAAGTTAGAATAAATAAATTTAAATACACTCAGAAATAAAAATTTAAAATAAAATTATATAAAATATTATAATAATTTAAAATAAAATAAAATAATAAAAAAAAGTAAATCAAAATAGGATCAAATCATATTATAAACCAAAAATAAGCCGAAATATTTGAAATAAAAAATGTAAAAAAAAAACAAGATAAAACAAAATTAAATTAATTAAACAAAAATAGAAACAAAAATATAGAAATAAAAATAAAAATAAAAATAAAAATAAAAATAAAAATAAAAATAAAAATAAATAAAAAATAAAAATAAAATTAAAAATAAAAATAGAAATAAAAATAAACATAAAAAATAAAAATTAAAAAAATGTAAAAATGAAAAAAAAAATTAATATAAAAAAAAAAAAAAAAAAAAAAATAAAAATAAATGAAATAAATATAAAAATAAAAGTAAAATAAAAAATAAAAATAAAAAATATATAAAAAAATTAATTAATATAAAAAAAAAGAAAATAAAAATAAAAATAAAAATAAAAGTAAAAAATAAAAGTAAAAATCAAATCATGTTAAATCAAATTAACAACCAAAACTTAGCTAAAAATTAAAAATTAAATAAATTTAAATTAAATTAAATTAAATTAAATTAAACGAAATAAAAACAGCATAAAAATTTATTTTGATAAAATTTATATTAAAAATAAATAATATTATTATTAATAATGAAATAAAAACACATAAATGAAAAAAAATAAACTAAAATTTAGTTATATTAAATTAAAATAATATAAAATAAATTAAATCTAATCAAGTTAAATTACAAAAATAAAAAATTAAATAAATATGATAATATAATATTAATTAAGCCCAACAGTTACCCTCCTCCCGCCTACCGATACGAGCGGCGCCTTTCGCATAAGCGACGAGATTTAAAACTACTCAACTACAGTAGACAAATTCATCACCTGAAATATAAGATTATTTATGCTACCATAGAAATTTATTGAGTTACTGGTTAAGAGCAGTTAGTATAGTATTTTTTTGTTACGAAAACTGAGTCTGTCAAATCGAAAGTGCTGGAATAATTATTCCTAACATTTCTCTACGGCTAGAAAGTGTGGGTAGATTTATAAGTTTTAAGCGACTATTATATGGGAGGGGGAGATTTTGGCGAGAATCGCAGTGTAAATGACAGAAACCCAAAAAACAAAAACTGTTTTTGAACGGACCCACTTTTATCAGAATGGACCTTATAATTAGAGCTCCACACAACCAAACCATACTCCAATATTGGTCTTACTAATAACGTAAAAAGTATTTTCGTAATATAAGGATCTCTGAATTCTTTAGACCATCGCTTCATAAAGGCAAGGACACCTTTAGCTTTCAATACAGTGGTATTAATATGAAGATTGAAATAAAATTTAGTATCCATTATTACACCCAAATCAACAAAATTCCATACTTGCTCTAGACTATAATTGTTTATTGTGAGGATTGAAGATATTTTCGAGTAAATAACATAGTTTTACATTTGTTAAGGCTAAGAGGCATATTATTGTTACTGCACCAAGTTACCAAGTTATTTAAATTGGTTTGTAAGAAACAACTTCCGTTAATTGAGGTATATGACTTAAAGGGCTTTATATCATCGGCATATAATAAAATCTTTGAATATTTCATAACTGAAGACAAATCTTTAATATATAACAAGAACTTCGCACATCACATTGGTGAGTGTGGAGTCAACAAAGTCAAAGACATCTAGGCCTTCCTAAAATGTTGGTCAAACGAGTTTAATGAACCTCATGTTACTAAGACTTTGCATATAACATTAGTACGACCTATTCTTGAATACGGCTCGGTGATTTGGAACCCGAGGTATCAAATCTACTCTGACAAGTTAGAGTCTATTCAAAAATAACTTCTCCTATTTGCCTTAATAAATTTGCATTTTGACTCTCAGTACAATCTTCCTCCATATACTAGTCGTCTGAAACTTATCAATCTCCCTACTTTTGCCAGTCGCCGGGAAATGCTTGGTGTAATTTTCATGGTAAAAATAATAGCAGGTTCTATTTCTAGCCCACTCATTCTCTCTGAAATCAAATTTAATGTTCCATTTAGCATATTCAGACATTTTTGCCGCTTGTTTCTGAAAGCTCGTAAAACGAATTTTGAATTTGACGAGCCTTTGCATTGTTTGTGTCTTGATTTCAACTCTCATTCAAGCACATTTGACATATTTGCCGCGTTTTTTCGTATTAAAAAAAAAGTTTTTGGGACTCTCAACTAATCATTAAATAACATTTTATATTTGAATTAAGTTATCCTTAAAAATGAGCTGATGAATTTTTGTTCTGTAGCTGAACTTTTTTTATTTCTCGACACTAAGCAAACCCCTGTCCATCGTAACTCGGTATTGATGGAAAAAAACAAGTTCCGTAAATCATGCGGAGTGCGCCCCTCGTGCGGATCGATAATAATAATAACATAATCGGCCACAGGTGGCTACCTTGCGGAACACCAGATGATAAATCAATTACGTCAGAAAAGGTATCTTTAAATAATATTCTTTGTGTCATTTGTGTTATATACAATTAAATTAAATTAAACTAAATTAAATTAAAATAAACTAACATAAATTCAAATCAAATAAAATCCCAGAAAATTTTAAATTAAATTAAATTAAATTGAAGTAAAATAAAATAAAATTTCCAAAAAATTAAATTAATATATATTAATATGATAACACATTTAAAATAAATAAAACAAAATGAAATAAAAACAAATTGAGTATAAAAATTGGAATTAAACTTAGTAGAATAAAAGAGTAGTAAAAAAGAATGTAATATATTAAAATCACAAAAATAAAATAAATAAAATAATGGAACGAATCTATAATTTAATTAAATGAATTTCAACAAAATTAAATTAAAATAATATAAAATAAAATGGCATTCCAAAAAAAAATAATAAAACAAAATAAGTAAAATTACACAAAGTAAGATAATCTAAACAAAAGTAAAAAATATATATATATAAAATAAAATGAAATTAATTAAAATTAGATTAAATTAAATTAAAGTATTATTAAAAAAATAAAATAAAATAAAAAATCATAAAATTAAATTAATATATATTAAATTAATAGCTAATTTAAACTAAATAAAACAAAATGAAAGTGTAAAAACAAATAGTAGAAAAAAAATTATTAAATGAAATTAATTTCAATTAAAGAATACAACACATAAAAAGTATTTCATAATAATTTTATTCAAAAAGGCTGTAAGAAGCCAAATTTCGTTTCTATGGGACACTATGTACATAATATAAAATACGTACTAAAGGAACAAATACAACTTTTTGCAACTGCTAGACTTAACTTGCTTATTACACCGAAGCTCAATTGGTGGTCGACTTCAATACAATTGTAATATGTCAAACTACGTATGTACATATGTAACATAACAGTATCAAACAATCCCAAAAATTGCCCAAACTAACCAACGCTTGCTAATAGTTCTGCTCTCCTGCTGCGACACACCCATATTGAAATATTACTTACACAACATAAAGTTTCTATGCGTTTCCAATTTCTTCATTTCCTTTGCTATTTTTATTTTCTTTTTAATTCTGTGTACTACTGGTGCTTCTTTCCCCCCGCGCAGCATAACGACGATAGTTGGATATGTGGTAGCCCGCACTCGGAACGCACTGCCATAGGACATAAATTTGTATGAGAATGAGTATGAGGGCGAGCTTTGGATACTGTTACTCGTCTGTTTCTAGGTATTTTCTATACTAGATTCCTGTACTGTGTCATGGCGAGTTTTGTTGAGGTGCTTGACATGTTGTTTGACCCATAAACATACAAATCATGCAATGACTCTGCACGTCAACTCGTCACTTGGCTAACAAATTGACTTAACAAGTGTGCGTGAAATGTTGATGGGGAAAGGACTTGTTGTGGTTGGTAGTGGCTGAGTGTTCGTATGTAAGTATAAGCAAAAAAGGCACTCACTCGTTTAAATAGTGCGACTAAGGCTGAGTAAAATCGAATGTTTTGTAGTTAAATTTGGCAAATATTTCAATGATCCTTTTTGGAAAGTCAATTTCATGCTTCCTACAAAAAAAGGAAATATTTTTTCAACAATAATAATAATAAAAATATATACATATATAGAAATTTTGTCCTTTGATGTTTTTTGTCCAACATCATGGCAGGAAAATCGAAAATCTCGTGATCAATAAATAAAAATATATAATAAAAAATTTTTAGCCTCATTCTAGGCGATATGATGGAATAGGGTGCAATTTTCATGCTCTTAGTACTATGTCCTCATGTAAATTGTACAGATTGAAGCAAAAAATCTTTACTTTTCTTGTAAAAGACTTTCTTTTTCTTAATTTACATGGACACCGCTTATGTGTCGGCGCCAATGGGAGACACCAAGTGACGAAAAATCGCTCGCCATATAATCTTTTCAAAGAAGCGGGTACTGGATGCAAATTTTTCAAACCTGTAGCCTTTTTGTCCACTTGGATGGTATTCTCCATGGTAAATATGTAAAACCCTATAAATCTTTTGCAAAATCTGTCTCTCGAAAAATCATAATGCAGAGCCATAACATGTTGTCATCGTCCAAGCCTCTGTACTATATAGCTGGACGGTTATGATGGGTGACATTCAGGGTTTTTTGTTTATTCATTGAGGGAAGAAGAAATACCACAACTACTACACTGACACAGGTATCGCTCATGCGATTATAGCTGAATCGCCCTTCGCTTCTTCTTCTCGTAGTTTGATGACTTTTGGAAATACCAAGCGAAATCAGGACCTTCTGAACTTTATCTTTCCAACGTAGTAGAGATCTTCCTCTTCCATTGTTTCCATGTGCTTGTACTGCATCGAAAAAAATTTCAAAGATTGAGCGCTTTCATCCATTCAGATGGGGCATCCGACCAAATTCTGCAAAGAAACTAATGCATGAACCTTGTCAATTTTTTGCCGCCATATTTGAATAGTTCGGCCAGTAAGCCATCGGCTCCTACCGCTTCACTATTTTTTAACGCGTTTTCGGCCTCACCATCTCTGGGTATTTCACTTTCACTGCCATTCAGCAGGAGAACTTTTCTCTCCATACACCATGTATGCTCTGGACATCTGTCACCAGATTACCTACTTTGTCTCTACATTTGAGCTGAAGCTGGGCCGCGACCCACACTTTAAATAACAATATAAGTAATATTAAAAAATAAAAAATTCTTCCGAAAACTCCCCAAAACTCGCGATATATGAAAGCTAACAACAGCTGGCAGTGTCAGGGACAGAGTGAAAATGCCACTGTTAACGTCATTATTGTGTAGCCTCACTGACGTAGCGTGCAAATAAATATTCACATGAAAAAGTAATTTTATGTTACTCTTCTGAAGTATATAAGAGTACAAGTGCAAAACCCATTTACTTCAGCGTCACCTCATCGAAGGCATATTGTGTACAATTGTGTGTGTATGTATGTGTCATAAAGTTGTTATTTTAATCCGGAAGTTGATGGAATTTCCTGCGCGCAACATTTTCCTTGTGTGCGGAGAAGCAACAGCTTGCGCTTATAGAAAGTGCGGCAAGCTGACGAGCATCGACCGGCTTTGGCATGCAATGTTTTCAGTGGCACTTCAAACAGGCAACTCTCAGTTTGTTCTTTCAGTTCATGGGTTGAACGAATTTGCTCTTTCTCAGTTCTTTTCATCTTTTTTTTTTGAATTTTCTTTTTTTTTAATATTTTTCATTTCTTTTTCCTTTTTTTTTTGTTATTTACAGGCGCAACATTTATAAATTCGAAGTTAGTATTTTTTTTACTTTAACATTGTTGTTGTTGTTTTACTTAGTTACTTTCGATTACTTTGGAATTTTCTTTTTCCTGCTTCTAATGGCAGCTGCTTTCTACCTAAACACACAGTTTCCCTTGCGGAAATAACGTTCAACTTCCGGCAACAATTTAAAGTGAAATTTGCTTAATTATATAGATTGGGTGGAAAATTTATAGGATTGCCATTCATAATGAAGTGTCTTAATGTAATTTATCATTTGCATAAATATGTTTTAAAAATAAAGAAGGGACTTTTCGATATCTAGATTTTGTTTTAGGAGAAAATAATTTTTTTTTTTTTTGAATTTCTATAGGGAGAGGGAGACTTCGATTACATTAATATTTCATAGTCAAGTAGATCTTATACTATGATGCCAAAGAGAGAAAGAGAGCAGTTTAAGAGGTTAACGACATTAGCCTTCATGGGGACTATCCTTTAACCACAATTTTATAATAAAATTTTCGAATTCTACTGTTTCTTGACTTGGGAAAGCCTAGTGCGCCGAAAGGGGGAAAGCCATGGATGGTAAAGGCAAATACGAATCTACTGCGATACATAAAACCATGTCCCCGGCACGGCGCTAACGATATCTGTGCATGTTCTCTTGAGATAATCTATCTAATACCTCTCTTCCTCCATTCCGAATTTGTCAAATAGCACGCTTTCTCGACCCTCCGTTAGATGGCCTTGATAATAAAAAGTGCTGCTAAATGGGGTATGAAAACCATTACATGAGAAGGATTTATTGACCTCCGTATTGCTGAAAATTTTGAAGTGACACTTCACTTTCCGAAGGTCGGAGAGAAAGAGATAGAGATGAGTTGAAAAAATAATTAGTCGGTGTTTTATCTTTCTTTGGCGAACGAGTGGTGGCCGTCTTAATATTTCGTACCTACAGTTTTTTGTATGTGGATAATTTATGCTAGAGATATGCTCACAAGGGTTGACATTCCCTGCCGAAAAGTGTTGATCTGGATATTAGTTCTAGACAGAACTGGAACCAAGGACTTCCCCATGTTAGCAAGCACTGCTCAGAACTCGAATATATTTTCACGATTATTTTACAATTTTCTAATATCTCGCAGCACCTAGAAAAACTGGCCAACACTATCAAAAATTTAACACTGGGAACTCTTTGCCCTATTGCTATCGGCGCTTGAACTCTCTAACAACCGGTTGGAAGTTCAAAAATTATTACTCATATTTTGCACATTTCAAAAATAGCAGCATTCAACTCAATTTTCAGTACGAAGTCTCCATCGGTTGATTGCCTGCCAACTGCATTTTGCATGTGCATTTATTTGTTTGTTCGTAATTGTTACCGGATATTTCATTCGTTCGCTCGTTCGTTTCAAATTTGCAAAATTCAATTGATGTAATTTGTAGCAGCTACAGTTACAGCCACACTTACTTTAAATTTTCAAATATTTAAACTGTGTTGAGGTGCATAGCAGTCAAACAAGTGCAGTTACTATTTGGACCATTTGCAAATAGAAGAGAACTGCAATGTCCTTTAGGATTTTTGAAAGCACTGACTTTTTGTATTTGTAGTTCACCCAATAGGCATTTGCTTCTGAACTCAACTTGAGGTGAAATTCCGAAAGCCATACTTACTTCTCACATATTTAACGTTTTTTCACAACAGTATCGCAGCACTAGAGTAAAATTGTTTTTATTTCGCCACAAATCTCAATTTGAAGTCGAATATAATTGATTTATATTGGAACGATTTTTCGTCATCCCTTGTCAAGTTTGGTTTCGTGACAAACCGGTTTCGGCGTTCCGCCATCCTCAATGCCTAGTTTCGTTCTCGCACTGAGGATGGCGTAACGCCGAAACCGGTTTTTCACAAAACCAAACTTGACAAGGGATGACGAAAAATCGTTCCAATATAAATCAACTTACCACCCTGTCGGAAGATCAACACAACAATAGGAATCGAATATAATTCTCCAATGTTGAATCAGCATTTGGTATGAGAATTATGGGAATTATGAAATTGTATTATTCGATACCAACTTGAAAACTATAACCTTATCAATACCTATTTAAGGACATATAAGTATTGGAAATGATTTCTGATAATTATTTGAGACCTACAACTTGAAATCGATATTAAATGAACTAACTAAAACCAGGGCTGTTAATTTTTTGAATATTGTACAATTTTACGAAATGCTAACCTATTGAAAAATTATATTTTATTACGACATCTATTTTTTTATTTAAAATCCCAAAAAAAAAAATATTTTTTATACATTTTTTCAGTACACAAACATAATATAATTTACCAACAAAAATATTTAAGTATATGTACCAGAGCTCCAGGTAACCGGGTATCGAGCAGTGCGAACAGCTCGATACTCGCTCATTTCACAACTGCTCAGCAGAACAAAAATCTTTCAATTTTGTTTGTCAAAATTTCTTAGTGTTTCAATGATTTTCACACTTTGCATAAATAAATTTCAAATTATTAAAAAAGGGTTCTTAAAAAAAGTTTTTTAGTGTTTTCGAAATACTCGAATTCGAAAACTTTCGAGTAATAAGCAATGAACAAGTGTGCGAGTGCTCGTTGCTCAAATGCTCGCACTACTCGAAAATGTTTGAGCAAAATTTTAAGCTCTAATATGTACATAAATTCATATCTGTTTCAATGTTTGGACAAATTGAGTTCATTTTGAAAAAAAAAATCAGTAATCCACTTTTTTGTTTCTTTTGTTCAAATACTTTAATTCCAGTATTTTCCCTTAGCTTCTTCACTATGCTTAAATCTGATCCCATATTATCATTTATTTATTCTTCAGTCCATTCCAAAGCATTATTAAATATGTCAATAGCTTTATTGAATATACTCGTCTTTTGTGGGATATTTCTTCATCCTCGGCAGAAATTTCATCTTCAGAATCCCTTTGTTTTTCTACTATACCTAAAATATTGTTCTAGCATTTGGATAGCACATTAGCATCTTTCCACCATGTAAAGGGTGTTTTTTATAGAGGTATAGAACTTTAAGTTGGCATTACTTTTCAAGATGGCGACCGATTTAACAGCTGTTAAGAGATTTATTCTCAGTTTGGTTTGGCAATTCATCATGAATAGACTCATGCCTGAAGAACTCTTACAAATAGTGCAATTTTATTTCGAAAATAATAGTTCTGTGCGGAAAACGTATCGCGCACTACGTCCATTTTATCGTATCTGGTGTTTCTGGTTGAATGGCTATGTCAACAAACAAAACTGCCGCATTTGGAGTGAAGGTAATCCTCAAGTGTATGTTGAAACACCGTTACATCCAGAAAAACTGACTGTTTGGTGCGCTTTATGGGCTGCTGGAATCATTGGTCCGTACTTTTTCAAAAACGATGGTGGCCAGAACGTTACAGTCAATGGTGATCGGTATAGAGCCATGATTACTAACTTTTTCATTCCTGAATTGAATAACCATGATGTCCAGAAGATGTGGTTTCAACAAGACGGCGCAACATGTTACACAGCTCGTGCCACAATAGATTTATTGAAAGACACGTTTGGTGACCGCCTAATTTCACGTTTTGAACCTGTGAATCGGCCTCCAAGATCTTGTGATTTAACACCGCTAGACTACTTTCTGTGGGGCTATGTAAAGTCATTGGCCTATGCGGATAAGCCACAAACGCTTGACCATTTGGAAGACAACATTCGCCGTGTTATTGCCGATATACGGCCACAAATGTTGGAAAAAGTCATCGAAAATTGGACGTCCAGATTGGACTACATCCGCGCCAGCCGTGGCGGTCATATGCCAGAAATCATATTTAAAATATAATGCCACAAGATTATCTTTCGGATAAATAAAATTCATGTCAATCGAATAATCTATCGTTGTTTTATTGCAACTTAAAGTTCTATACCTCTATAAAAAAACACCCTTTAGATTCTAAAGTAACAGCTTCAAAGTCGCGAGCACATCAAACTTTTTTGTAGCAACAGAAGCCAAAAGACTGTTTCTGTTGTAAATATTTGAACAGCCCAATAGTGTCCAGTCTCTTCACATGATGACACATACGTCTTTTGTGACAGAAGTTTTCAGCAAATACCGAATTCATTTGCGTTGTAATATTTCTCACGACTTAATCCAATCTTTTCCATTTTCGTGTTTGACTTCTACAATATTGGATACCTTAATGTAATCAAAGTTTTCCTTTTTCCAAGACCGAAAAATGTATTTTTGATACATTTAGAGACTTTTTAATTCGATATATTTGTAGAACAAATTAGCACTAAATTAGTAACATCTTGTAAAAATAACTTAAGAACTAAACATTTCTGAAATACTGCCTTAGGCTAAAGAAGGATTGGAGAATATGAACTTAAGAATTGCCTTTTTTTCAAATATTAAAGAAAATTTGTTTCGATGCTTGTTGGGTAATAAAATAGATTTGAAGAGTAGTTCATTCACATACATATGTACCCACGCTTTTGACTATGAAGATGAGTTACGTTACTGCAGTCAAAGCTCCCACTAAACCGCTTGCGGCAAATGGGCGTCTGTCATAGAACTGGCTAATGGAAAATCGATTGCAGTCATTTGCAGCTACAATTCAATTTTAACGGTGAGTTTATTATATTTTATTTTACTATCATTTTTCGAGTTGTGTTTTTTTTTTGCTTGTACAGTGTTATCCATTTTGCAGTTTCCAAAATAAACGTAAATAAAATGCATTTAAAATAATTTATTTAATGATATTCCTTTTTTCTTATAAACCTTGAACCTTAACATTATATGTGGAATACTACATCATTCAGATGACCGACTCGTGAATTTTTGCAAACTTCGTTCCGTTTGGGGTAATTTTCGTCCACTTTTTGGCAAATATTTGGCGGTATCTCAGCCATAACTTGACGAATGTTGGTTTTCAAACGCTCAAAAGTTACAGGTTTATCCGCATACACACAGTCTTTCACGTAGCCCCACAAAAAAAGTCCAACGGTGTCAAATCGCACGATCTCGATGGCCATTTGACATTGCCAAGACGAGAAATTACGCGGTCGGGAAATTTATCTCGCAATAAAGCCACATTCGCTCGTGTTGTGTGACATGTCGTACCATCTTGTTGGAACCACATATTGCCCAAGTCGTGTTCTTCAATTGCAAGCCAGAAACAGTCAGTTATCATACAATCATAACGCTCTGAATCGACAGTGACAGTCTCGCCGTTATCGTTTTTAAAGAAGTAATATCACAATCACACCTCCGGATCATAGAGCGCACGAGACAGTAAGTTTTTTTTTTTTTTGGTATAATGGCCTCTCTTCTACTACTTGAGGTTTCTCAAAGCCCCAAATATGACAATTGTGCTTATTTACAAATCCACCGAGTGAGAAATGTGCCTCGTCTCTGAAGAAAAGATTGTTGAAAAAATCGCGGTTCACTGCTTGTTGTTCAAACATCTAATCGACGTAACTATGGCGTTGTGAATGGTCAGCTGGCTTCAGTTGTTGAATGAGCAGGATTTCATATGGGCGTAGATGTAAGTCCAAGCGCAAAATACGCCATAATGTGCCTTAAGAGAGCCCCAGCTCTTGAGAACGTCGAGAAATAGACACATTCGGGCCTTCGGGTACACTTTCACTTATAGCAGCGATATTTGAGGTGGAACGAGCAAAACTATGATGCACAGGTCTTACAATATCTGTAACCGATCCAATCTCTTAAAATTTGTTTAAAATTTGACAAATTGCTTAAGTATGAGTACGAGGTATGTTCAAAGGAAAAGGTGAAGGTTTTGCTCACTGTTTTCTTTGATTTTCTGAGTTTCTACCAAAAAGTCGTACAGTTAATAGGGAATACAATAAGGAAGTTATGCAACGTTTGCTCCCAAACCAATGCTTATTCTTGATTTTTTGGGCAAAAACAAAACCATAATCATGCCTCAACCACCGTATTCACCAGATATGGCTCCCTGTGGCTTTTTTCTATTCCCAAAACTAAAGAAACCAATGAAAGAAAAGCGTTTTGCCACAATTGATGAGATCAAGTCAGAATCGAAGGAAGAGCTGATGGTTAAAGCGAAAAAGGTTTTTAAGTGTTCCATTTTCATAAAAGACTGACTTTTAATTAAAACAAGGCATGTTTGGTTTGACAGTAAAGTTTGACAGATGCCAAGAAACAGCCCTGCACTTTAGAAACCACTAAATGGATAACCCTATATTTCACTGCATCACAACTTCCCATTTAATAAACGTAATTAAATTCTATTTGGCATTGGCAGCATGGCGCGTTATGTGCACCGCTTGTGACGGAAACACTTGAAATTGGGCAAAACGAGCGAACGAACGCGGTAACGGTTACAGTAATAAGATATACGCGGTAAGCGGTATGCTCAAAGTGGCCATGCAAAAGGCAATTTGAATTTAATTTTTTTTCTTCAAATTTTGCGGCAGTGATTTATTTATAGCAATTTGATGGTGAAAATTATAACGACCCTGTTGGTGGCATACGGCCAGTCTGTATATAGTAGTGTGTATGGCAAAAAGCGGTCGGAAACCGTTGACCATGTACATATTTACATACAACCAAATAGTTGATTTTGGAAAGGTACTGCTGAACCTTTTTCTACAGAACGACAGCTGTTCTGGAGACGGAGAGGAGGACGAAGATGCATATCACTAAATGGTCGCATTTTTCAAGGATACCAACTTATCGATTTTTCAATTAGTGTCGCAACCAGCGTCACAATGCTTCCTTTCGGATAATTGCGTTTTCACACCCGGCTCCCAGTAGAAAGTTATGCCAGGTGGTCCTTAAACTTATTCTTCCATTTATATTCGGATATTTTTATACTTTGCAATCTTTTTAAAGTCCTCAACTGCCTTTGCGTGTCATTTATGGTAAACTATTTGTTGTTGAGTTGTTGTTGATACCAAATACCTGTGTGTTTAGTAATTGTTTTTGTAGTTTATGTCAACTGTCTGCTAAAAATAAATACATACATTCCTTCGTTGTTTAAAAGGAAACATTCATGAAAACTGTTCTTTTCTTTGCTGGATGGTGGGTGTGTATGTTAATGGGAATTTTTCGTGTTTAAATATTTTCGCAAACATTTACACACAATTTTTTTTAATAACATTCGTGTCTGTTTGTTATTTATAACTGTCGGTATTCGGCAAGTGTACCTTTAGGGATATAACGGTTTGTATATTACATTCCATAAACTCTATAGGTTGAGCAACGGAAAATTTGGTGCTTAACTGATGACTATTCGGAGACACGGAGAGAAAGAGAGAGAGACAGAGAGAGCGAGAGAGAAAGAGAACTTAAAATTGATCCTACTGTTGTGACACTTGCAAACATAACAGTCACAGCTTTAAAACTGTAGATGATTTCGTCTATCTTGGAACTAACATAAACACCAATAACAACTTCAGCCTGGAATTCCCGGTACAGAACCAGCGTGGACCTTGACAACATCCGAATATCCGGCTTTGGGAGTCTTCGAAAGAGAGATTTCGTGGAAGATGTATGGTTCTCTACGTATTGGCAACGGCGCAGCCTACAGAACGATGGGCTGTCTGAGCGAAATACGATGACCTTGACATAGTTTAGTGAGTTAAGAGACAGTGGCTAAGCTGGCTAGGTTATGTTGTTATGAAGAATGAGAACATCCTCGCTTTGAAAGTATTCAATGCAGTACCCAGGGGGAAGTGGAGGAAGGAGAACAGTTTCACTCCCTTGAAAGGATCAAATGGAGAAGTACCTGGCTTCACTCGGTGTCGCCCATCAGCTCCGAACGCTAAAAAAAAAGAAAGACGATAACGACATATTCGATATTTCTCTGGCAGCATTCCACTCGTTGCAATTCTTGCTGCCCATTTCTTTTAAAGAAATCTGTGTTTTCGATGCCGGTCTCGATCAATTCACGGCTGTTACATCCGTAAATACTTTTAAAAATACTTAAATGTTCCTAGTTATTAAAGTATGTATGTATGCATGTATGTATGTACTCGTACTAATGCATGTTGAAGGGATGTGTACTTTTCATTTAATTTCATTGTGTCTTTCAGTCATTCAGAGATTGCGTGTTGTAATGCTCTCTTGAGTACTGTTATATTAAACTATGTACATACATACATACATTGTGCACAATGTTTGTGTTGCTCCAGGCATTTCGATACAGTGGGTACGTTTCACAGAAAATATGCTATGCAGATGAAGACGCGGTGTAGGAGAAATGCTTGCAGGGATTGGTGAGGTTGAAAACATGATCGTGGACTGCCGCACTTGAACCATGAATGGTCTCGTGCTCCCCGGCTAAACTCAACTATGTGTTGTCAAACAATTCGCTCGATTTGATACATTTTTTTTCTTCTATCCATTACAATAATTACCGTTAGGATAGCCACTCTCAGAATTCTAAGTTTTCGTCCACTTCTATGCATGCTTCTTCCTCAACAGACTCAAACTTATTTAGTTTTTAAAAATGATAACTATACACCTGGCAATACACCTGTCCATGTAATATTCATTTTGCCTAGTGCTATAAACAGTTAGATCTATCGGCAATCCACGCAAAAGTTTAGTGCTACGTTCTTCGGTGGAAGTGTTCCAGCACCTGCACTGCTTTAGACAAAATTTGAAGGCACTGAAAAATTTTCTGGGTTTAATTTGACACAAAAATATGATATTGACTTGGAGTCTTAAAGCTTTTTACTGGGTTACAGAAATTCCAAGAACATAAATAAAACCTTTAGCCTTCTCTTCGTTGATTTGATAACATTCTTTCCATCCTGACTTCAGGCCATACTTTTGTTTGTACTCTGCTATTCCATCAGTACTCTCTACTCTTAAACTTCTTCTATATACCCAAATTCAAATAGCGTGACCGGCCACAATCGGGATTTGTTGTACATTATTGGATCAACTCTGATGTCTCCATGATAGGTATTTATATATTTTCCCTTTTGTTAGATATTACCCGATATTGTAAGCTGGGATACTAGCTGTTCTTCTCCCTTCCTTATCTGAAGAAAAAGCTGTTATTCCCTCCTAATTGGTATCTGGTTATTTCACCGTAAAGGCATTCTATTTTACTTCCGAACAGTGGGCTATATAGGGTACCAACTATCTGCGCCACTATATGAGAATTTCTTCAGAAAACTATAGTTGAACTAAGCTAATGGAACTTTAACGTTAAATAGTGCGAGATCACTTCAAGTCTTCCAAAAACTAATTGATTTTTCTTACGAACAGAACAGTTGTGTTCCACAGTTGCAGGAGCTTACCATTCTGAATTGTTGTTACCGCCATTACAGCTAAGAGCAAGAGTGTAATCGCTGCACCAAAAAGCTGCTTTGTCAGTTGTAACTCCCACCGGCAGAGCCCATACAAAGCTTCACACCATTTTAAGCGCACATTTCCCTCAGTTATTCACAGGGTATATACATATGTATGTATGTACATAAATAACAACACTTAATCGTCATTGTCAGTCTACGTTTTATAAAAATAAAATATAAAAAATTTTGAAGACAAAACTTTTTGCTTGTCGTTGTGGTAGTCAAATTTATTCTTTCTTTCTTTTCATTATGTTCAAATTGCTGTCATTCATTTTGTTGTTTCTCTGCTTATGCTATTACTTTATAACCTGCGGTATTTGCTACTCGTCAAAGAAGCAACAAACAGTATTTTGATGGTAGTCGCTACACTCCGCGCTCAAACTCTTTGAATCGTTGCGCTTTTCATTATTTAAACCGTAATTGGGAGAACCTTGTAGGAAAAAGTGAGAGCACACATTGAGTGAGTTTAAATTTCATACTGGTGAATTAATTTTGAAAGTAATAAGTAGGAAAGAAGACTAGAAAGAGAAAATAAAATTATATATTTAAATGTATGTAAATGTATCTTACCGCAGATCTCGAGCTTTAATTCCATATTTACCACTATTCTGCAATCCATGCTGGACTCGATTTCGTATATGTCACGAAATCGCGATTGTTTAGTCCGATTTTGCGACGACGTAAACTTAAGCCAGTTTTCACGCAATTTTTATTTCGCTCACTCATTTCGCAGTCAAACCATTTCAAATTCGCCGGGTGGCCACCTTTAAACTAATTTCTACAATTTAATTTCTAATAATAGCAGAAATAAAAACTGCATTATGCGCCTGCATTCATTTATATGCAATTTGATTTCTGAAATTTAATTGCCAATTGTTCATGCTGAACTAGAAATTTTTATTTGAATATTGTGAGGGAAATTGAATTTCACAAAATAGCCATTCAGAATAATTTCAAGAAATTGAAATTCAATGTCCATGCTATTAAAATTAAAAAGCGCAATTTTCATTTTGACTTGTAATTTGAAATTAATTAATAAAACAAATTATTTTCATTTTATTTTAATTAAAACTGCTTTATTCTTCTCTATCTAAGTTACGTAATGAAAATTATATATTTTTACTGTTGTTTAATTGATTTTTTTTTCAAATTTTCATAAATATAAATATGATATTCCTTCTGAGCAGACCTTGGTCCGAATATTCCAACTGGGTGAGCAACTCGCAACGAAGACATGTAAACACATCCAACTTAACAACACATATTTTTTCTTTTGTTTATAAGGTGTTTAAATAGGCGACATAAAACATTTAAGCGTCTAATTATGTAAAAGTTTACACCCCCCCTCACATGAAAAGCTTGCTTAAGCAAATAATTACGTTTGTTTGTAGATACATCTGTATGTATGTATGTAGGTATAAGCAAAACATTTTAAAGGGTATTCTCAAGTTAAAGTTGCCAAGTTGAAGGTAATAACGATTCCTCTTTATATGAGCTCTCGCAATTCTATTTAATTATTTTTATTAAATTACGAAAAATTCCAGAGTACCCATTTTAAACTTTTTAATGGTATGTACTTAACGGTGTCATGAGTACATATGTACATATATTTGTTTATTTATGTTTGTTGACATCAAGTGTAATAACATATTACCTGAACGCCGCATTTATTAATATCTATACACCTGTAAACCACACCTCTACGGAACATACTTATGTATGTATATTACCCTTTAATTTATCTTTATCTTTCATTCTTTATTGCTCTTTGTTAACTTCATTGTAAATCATGCATTCATTCATTCATATTTCCCTTTTATGAAATACATACATATGTTAAATTGATTTATTGGCTCTATAATGCGCAGCTAGGGATTGGGGAAGCACCAACTGGCTGCACAAATCGGCTTTAACTTTGTGCAATCAACATTTAATTTGTATATAACCACAGTAATTTACATACATATATGCATGTATGCATTATGCAAACACATATGCACATAAAACAAAAATATTTTTTTCCCTGGGATTCATTTATGTTTTCACACAGTAATATTGATTCAAAACGACCTTTCGGCGTAAGTTTAAATTAAAACTGAATAGAGTAAACATGAGACTTCTATTGTAGTTCTCTATAAAATAAATGAACCCGGGGTGTAATATAGTATATATCGATGTTAATTTACTTTAACTTATTTTGCTTTATTTCATTTACTTTATTTAATTTTATATCATTTTGTTTTAACTTACTTTTTATTTTATTTTTACTTTACTTATATTTTATTTTATTTATATAATTTGTTTATCCTATTTTATTTTATTTTATTTTTTGTTTCTTTTTATTTTACTTTATATTACTTATTTTATTTTATTTTATTTTAATATATTTAATTTAATATAATTTTATTTTATATTAGTTCATTTAATTTTTTTTTTTTTTATTTTATATTATTTATTTAATATTATTTTAATATATATAATTTAATATCATTTTATTTTTTTTTATTTTTTTGTTATATAAATTTTTTTTTTTTTCATTTTTTTTTTCTTATTTCACCTTTAATTTAATTTTTTATTTATTTTTATTATGCTTTGTTTTACTCAATCCTCAATTTTGGCTTTCTTTATGGATATTTATTGAAGTTTGCTTAGTTTTATTTCATATTATTTATTTATTTTAATTTAATTTCATATTTTCTATTTCTTTTGCATTTTAAAACTTTTTTTTTAATTTTTTTTAAATTTTTTTCTTTAATTTTTTTTCTTTAATTTTTTTTCTTCTATTTTTTCATTTATTTTTTTTATTCATTATTCTTAATTTATTTTATTTTATTTTATTCGTTTGATTTTTATTCTATTTAACATTTGTAATAAAGTTTATTTAATTTTATTTTATTTTATTTCTTTTTATTTTATTTTATACTATTTATTTTTATTTTTATTAATATAATAATATAATTTTATTCTATTGCATTTTCTTATTTTTTTATTTTATTTTATTTTATTATTAATTTTTTTATTCTTTTTTTATTTTTATTTATAAATTTAATTAAATTTTATTTTAGTTTATTTAATTTTATTTTGTTTTTTAATTATATTTTATATTTCATTCGTTTATTTTATTTTTTGATTTATTCTAATTGTTTTGTCATTTTACTTTACTTTATTTAATTATATTTTTAAATTTATTTGTTTTTATTTAATTTTTACTTAAGTTTATTTCATTGAAATAATTTTTTTATTTATATTATTTTGCTTTGTTTTATTTTCATTTTCTTTATTTTATTTTATGTTGTATTATTTAATTTAATTTTTTTGATATGGTATTCTGGCGAAAATGCGAAGGCATGTTAGATGAAAGAGAGAAGCTAATAACTGGCATGATCTAGAGCTTGAAACGAGAACATTCGTTATCGAGATAGATTCGATCATTCCAGGCGGTTGGTTGCGAACAACTGACAAGTATATAAAGGCGACGCTAAGCTGCATAGTTAATCAATAGTAGAGTAAACGCGTTGGTGATTACACTACAGTGAAGTAATAAGAAATAGTACCATGTGAAAGTTCTAATACAAGTGATTGTAAATATTTTGTTTTAAAATGGAATGATTTTCCGTCATTACTTGTCAATTTTGGTTTTTCGACAAACCGGTTTCGGCGTTCCGCCATTTTCAATGCCTAGTTTCGTGATTGTAGATAGTGAAGTGAATTGTGAATTACTGAGTAATGAAGGGACATTTAATAAATTCTTAAAAAAAAGGAAACTGCGAACACGTTTGGTGACTTATATTTAACAATCCAGTGATCGGATTCGAAGGATTTGGGAAATCATCGAGGTGTATTCAGTAAAATCGTAATAGTATTATTTTATTTTAATTAAATTTGTTGAAGTAATTTTACTTTTATTTTATTTTCTTTATTTTGCTTTTATAATATTATATATCATGGTGTATAATTTAATATATCATGGTATGATTTTTTTATTTATTTCATTATAGGTTATTGTATTATATACTACTTCATGTAATATATTTTTGTGTTGTTATATATTATCTTTTTATATATTTATCTTATTTTTGATTTAAAATAGTTACAAATAAATTCATTTCAGTTTAACAGATCTAACTTTCCGAACACTTTGGATTCTTTAATTTCATATATTTGGAGTCACTCTGTATGTGTGTTCCGTTTCAACCGTTTCAGCATACAAACAACATTTTACGACTCAGATAACCATCATATTCTGGTTGGAGTATTTTGTTGGTGTTATTTGTTATTGAACATCAAAAGAGTTTAGTCGCTTTTCTATTAAGTCGTTGCTAATTAATAATAATCAACTAAATAACAACTGAGTTTGTAAAAGAGATTTGAGTTGTTCAGCCGGTCTGATTGTAAACAACAATTTTATTACCATACATTAGTGAGGAAAGTGAATCCCTTCATAGGGACAAGTGGAAACAGTGTCGAGTGTGTGCTTGTGTGCCAGAGCGTTTATGTTCACGCCCAAACGAAAATAATTGGCATTTATTTTATTAAAATAATTAAAGTGTTGTTGTTCTGAGGCGTCAAATACCAATTAAACTCAATTTAAGTAAAAGGTTGAATTCATTAAGCAAATTACAGCGTAGATTTTATTTGCAATCCACCAAGGACAGCTGTTAAATGGAGGTGAGTGGTCCATGTTAAACTTGGTATTGGAGAGAATGCCAAAGTAAAATGCAATGAGAAGCTATTAAATAGATTTTAATATTTCTTTACTTGAAGTCCTGATATGCAAACGTATATAATATAAGTTAACCTTAACTTTGGGAACGGAGGAAAAAAATCTTTCGAAGATGCGAATATACTTCAGCTAAAAATGCTTGGCGACAATCCGTCCAGAAAAAATTCAATGTAAGTGCTGTTGTTGTGATTACGTCAGTTCATAAGTGATTGGCAAAAGCTATTGCCATCCTATTTCCGCGCACTGTTCCAGATAGTAGAGCCCGTGCTGTTGCTCTTCTTTTGGAGTTGCGCTGTTTACGTGCATAACACCGGTGAACTGCTTCATTGCTTGAATTTAAATAAAAGTTTACATTGATGTAAATGCTGGCTATGTAGCACCCAAAAAGCTGACGATTTGTTCAAGTGGATATGTATCTATGCAAGTACATACATAAGTGTATAAATATTTAGGTGATAATGGATTTTATTATAATCACGCCAAAGTTGAAGTGTGGGACACAGAAGCTTAGTCATAGCAAAAGCAGCCGTCATCAATATTTTCTTGTTTTTTTTTCGTGTGCTCGTCATCAATTAAGCATTCACGTTCTCTTAATACCTATGTATGTAGCAGTATATATAAATATTGGCTGAATAATTATGTATTTAAATGTGTTTTGGTTTTTGCTTTTACCATGTCCTCAGGTAATAGAGTAAAGCAAGAAGAGTGATAGTAGCAGCCGGTATGTGGGCTTATCCTCAGGGCTTCATTAAAGCGTGCGACCCATAGTTCACACAATCTCCACATACATACATATGTTTATATGCATATATGCTTTTGTTGTGACTCCGACGTTTTCGTTGTCATTCAAAGAGTCAGTAGGAGCCAGTTGTGTTAGCATTTTTTTGCTACTACTCAATTAATTACGAATTTTTAATTTTCTCTACCATTTAATATGGTTTTCGATGTGTTTTGGTTTTGTGTTAGCTTACGCTTTATGCATACCTAGCTATTTCGATGGTATTATGTAATTAAAAAAAAAAAACAATCACTGTCAATTTGGTTATATGTGTACATATATGTATGCTTAAATTTCAATTTTGCATACTTATGAAACCACAGGCACGAAGCAAGTTAATCAGAGTGAAATATTTATATATGTCGATGCATGAAACCGCAAGGTTGTTTTATACAGTAACATATGTAGGTAGGTACTATAAACTCAGTTTTCTATTTATACGACTTGTAAATATATATATTAATTGTTTTAAGGGACTAGTAGTGGTAAATGCGGTTTTATATTTTTAATTTTTTTTTTTTACTTTTCGACAATGTTTGGAACTCATTTGTATACTTTTATATCCGGAATATGTCGTTAGTCTTAATATTCCACAATTTTCCTAGAATTAACTTCTCTAATTTAGCTTATTCTAATTATTGTACCAACGCTACCACTAATAAATTAACAAATTAAATTCGAAAGTATTTGTTTAAACGTGTCATTGATATTGCTCGTGCGCAATTTATTGCAAATGCGCTTTACTCCGTTGCGTTTAATCCTCATTTGCGTGTACTCGGTTTGCCATTTACGTTGTCTGTCTACCCAACATCAACGACAGGTGTACAACTGCTTATGTGCTTGTACATATGTAAGACTATGCTCTCCCTCGCCAAGTGTCAATCAACTCTATATGTGAGCTTGTAATGAATGTGCGGAAATGGTTAGTTGATTTAGCGATGAGACGCAAACGTAAAACGTGTAAAACAAATGTCATTGGGGACTACAAAATGGGCATTGCCAAGGAAATTTTGCTTTAATGAATTTAAAAAAAATACTAAGACAAAGAGAGTGTTGAGTTGAAAAAATACATACAAAAGTAGGTAGATACATAATCTGTTAGGAAGTGTTTGGGAGAAAACAAATGATTTGATTGTTTCCGTTTACTTCAACAAATAGACTTGAATATATATACATAAATTTCTATATTCAACTTTGTTTGATAAGATAAAACCATATGGCCAAAAATCAATATTTCTGCATTTACTTCAAATATGTTTTCATGTATAATCGTCAAATAGCGATAAATAATAGTAGGAGAGTACGATTTAATAAAAGATTATTTCAAATTTTTATTTAAAAAAATGAAGGGCATTAGACACTAGACATATTTTTGCAAAAACTTCTGGTTATACAATATCTAATATATATCTGCATGCATATACAGTGGCGGATAAAAGTGTACAAACACCCGCTGTTTTCGTTGAATTGAAAGTTCAAAAGGTTTATTGGAAAATTTAATGCCACAGTTTATTTCAATTACTTTCCCTTATCATAAAAAACCAACAAAAATAATTTTCTAACGTAAAATAGTGAAGCTATGACGAAAGAAGCGTAAATCCAACATTGACAAAAGTCTAAAAACAGTACATACATAACATATCTTAGCGCAAAAACTTTTATTAATATCAGGTAGCCTGATCTTTTTAGTATTTAGTTGGTTCACCGTCTGCATTAATAACAGCTTGAAGCTGTCGTGGCATCGAAGCTACTAAATTTATCTATTCTGAGGGAGTAATACTGTCCCAAGCTTCAATAAGACGTACTTTGAGTAATGCTGGACTGGAAATTTGATTTTTTCTAATTTTTCGCTGAAATTTTCTCCCAGACATATTCAATAATATTCAAATCTGGGCTTTTAAGTGGTGTGTGAGTGCCTTGGAGCATGATAAAGGAACCAATCCTTAACAATATGGACCGTATGCTTTGGATGGTTATTCTGTCCAAAGATTCAGTTTGCGCCAAGCTCCTAACTGTCCACCGAAGGCTTCAGAATAGCTTCCAACAATGACTTATATTTCAATCGATCCATATTACCAGATGCTGCAACCGCTCCTCAAACTATTACGTTGCTGCCACTACGCGTCACTGCTGGTACTATATTTTTGGCGTTAAATGCAGTGTTTTCTTTTCTCCAAATTTTTGCACTTCCATCACTGCCGAATATATTGAACTTCGATTCGTCTGTAAACAAGAATTTTTCCAAAAATCCATTGGAATCAGCATTCCCTTCATTCAGAATAAAGGTGATATCTCTTCAAGTTAGCTTCTTCGGGCGGTCAACACGCGGCTTTTTTTCGGTGGATCCATTTTTTTTTTTCAAAGTTTGGTGGACTCAAGATAAAAAATATTTATATTTCACCATACGATTTCTTCTCTTTTCTGTGCTGAATAACCAAGATGCGTACGTCAATGGACATCTCTTTTCACGGAGCCATTGTTGATGCTAATGTGTGTAAACTACAACTAAATTCAATACTAGCACATTAGAAAACATAATAATTAAAAAAAATAGTAAAAAAAGGACCTAACCGTAATAACAACACAGCATATTGACATAACTGCTAGTAAACCTGGTGGTGTGGGGATATTTTTTCGTGGTTTCACCGCAATTGTTTTATTTTATGTTAGAGAATGGATTTGTTTTAATACATGTGATTAGAAAAGGATTTGAAATAAAACTGCATAACTACATTTTTCAGCAAAGTGATAGTACTTTCTACACAACGAATACAGGCGGTGTTTGTAGACTTTTGTCCGCCACTGTATATGTATATTATTTCTAGGTATCTAACTTCTATATGAGGCACAATACATAATTTCAATTTCTACGTTATTGTTTTTTTTTTTAAGTGACACTCAACTGTGTCCATTCATTTACTTCTGTTATGTACAGTTGCATTTAGCCACTTCAGTCACATAACAGGTCAATTGGAAATGCCACTGACAACTAGATGGCTGTACTAGAATTAAATCCTTTTATATTTTTAGGCTTAACCTTCAATAGACGCGTATATAAATTGATAGCTGTCAGATCATTAGTTTGTGGATTATAGCATTTTGAGTGGCGCAGCTTTTGTTATTGTGAAAAAATGAATAAAAAAGAATTTCGCGTTTTGATAAAATATTGCGTTTTGAAGCAAAAAAAACAGTTTAACAAAAACTTGGCTTGATGACGAGTTTCCGGGCACTGCCCAAGGAAAATCAACCATCAAGGATTGGTATGCTAAGTTTAGACGTAGTGAAATGCGCACCGAAGATGGTGAACACAGTGGACGACCAAAAGAGGTTACCGACGAAAAAATCAAAAAAAAAAAAATCCACAAAATGATTTTGTACGACCGTAAGTTGATATCGAATGAAATAGCAGGCACTCTAAAGATATCAACTGAACTGACTTGATGAGAAAGCTCTATGCAAAGTGGGTGCCGCGCGCGCTCACTTTCGACCAAAAACAACGACGAGTTGATGATTCATAGCAGTGTTTGCAGATGTTCGGGCGTAATAAATCCGAGATTTTGTCGATATGTGACATTGGATGAAATATGGCTCCATCATTTCGCTCCGAAGTCCAATCGACATTCATCCGAGTGGAGTGCACACGATTAGATTATCCCGCTCCAAAGCGTGGCAAAACGCAACAGTCGGCTGTGAAGTTTATGGCATCTGTATTTTGGGATGTGCATGGAATAATTTTCATTGATTACTTCGAAAAAGGATAGACCATCAACAGCGACTATTATATAGCATTATTGGAACGTTTGATGGACGAAATTGCCGAAAAAAACCGCATTTGAAGAAAAAGGAAGTGCTGTTTCACCAAATAATGCACCGCGAGAAATTGATGGCAAAAGTTCATGAATTGGGCTTCGAATTGCTTCCGCATCCACCGCATTCCACAGATCTGGCCCCCAGCGACTATTTCCTGTTCTCAGATCTCAAAAGAATGCTCGCTGGGAAGAAATTTTCGTCGAATGAAGAGATGATCGCCTATTTTGAAGCAAAGGTACTATAAAAAATGGTATCGACGAGTTGAAGGGTCGCTATAATCAGTGTATCACTCTTCGAGGGAACTATTTTGATTAAAAACAAAATTGATTTTGTCAAAAAAAGGTATTTTACTGGGGGACTTTTCAATTGACCTGTTATGTATGTTAAAGCATTGTCACAAAACTGCTAATATGCTTTCTATAATCCACTGATTTCAAATATTTGGAATTTATACTGTTTTCCAAGTTTATGTTAAAAAATTAGTGTTTTTTTTACCAAACTTTTTGTACATTTATTTTCGTCAGTAGTTAATTTTTCTTTCTTTATAGTTGTTGCACGAATTTTCAATTATAAGTTTGCTAATTTATTTAAAAAAAAAAACCTTAAAAACAAATTATATTTGTGCAATTTCGAAATTGCAGGAGTAAAAAATTTTAAGAAGTGAAAATATGTATGTACATATGTATGTTGTACACTATACTTAATATTCATTAAATTATGTTCACAATGGTAAACTTGCTTTAGCATTTACTTACTGCATATTTCGTAGGAAAAAGAAGGAAAGAAAATCAGAAAAAATCACATAAAATTTGCACAATGCCTTCGGATGTAGATTTTCAGTCGAAAATATTATTTTAGATTATTTTTTTTTTTAGCTTAAAAAACTGTAACACAGCCATCAGCCGAGACGTTAACTTGTCACATTCGGTTCAAAAAAAAAAAAAAAAAAATCCAAAAACCTTATCAACCGAGCCACATCTCCACTTGGCTGCTGTTGATTATTTTTATTTAATTATGCACAACCATTCGCGTATTTGTATTTCAATGCAAAAATTAATTACAAGTTTCTCCTTGTGAATTGTCTTTCCCATAACAATAGCGCCAAGGAATGTGCAAAAAAACTTTGCTGGCTGGTTTTTGCAAATTTTCACGGCTTTCCCACATTGCAGTAAAGAAGCTATCACGGTTGGTATCGCATACTGCCAAAACTGTGTATGTATGTATGTGATATCGCCACACCAATTTTTTTTTTTTTTTTGCATAGGAGATATACCAGCCCAGCTGAAGTGCTTCTGGGCTTTTTAAAAATAGATAAATTCAAAACCAACATATGTACACACACATATATATATCTATCTATTTTTGAATTTGGTCCAAGTTTCAAGCATTTATGAGTTGAATATTGCCTGAGAGCGTTTGGTGTGTCTGCAGGCGTTTTCTTTTGGTAACTTTCAGCCAAGTACATTTATTGTAACACTGGTTGCCTGCTACTTGTTGATTTACATTTTTTGTGTTTTGAACTATGTAGCTAGTTTTGGCAGCAACTTAATTTTTGAACTTTCATTTTGCACTAGTAGCCCATAAAGTTATAGTTTTCTCACTTAAATTGAATTTTGTTTGTTAAGTAAATGACCCTTGAAGGGTACTATGTTTAATAAAAAAATTAATTTTGCCTATAGGAGGCCGGGGACTTTTCAATTGATCTGTTATTTTACTGGTAAATTATTTTATAATTATTTTTATAAAAGAATATTTTCACTTTTACATATCTATTTATTTAATTTATATTACACTCATCCTTAATGAATTTATTTTCTTATTTATCCTTGCAGGTAAGCTGAGCTTGAAAAATAAAATAAAATTTAACAACAAGGTATAATACTAATGGATGCCACAACCTGATTTGTCAAAACAATAAAAGCAAGGTATTATAGAAAATTTCTTTTCGGCATTCATTTGCACTGTTTTATTGATTTTTTTTTACTAATTACCCCTTTGCTATATAATACTCAATACAATCTCGCGGGACTTACAGAAACTGATGAACGAACCAGTTCGCTGTTGCTCACTACCATCTAGAATTTATATATAATTTTACAAATGCTGAGAGAGACCCTTAATTTTAAGCCGGATGATTTTTTTTTAAGGATAATGGGAAAAGGAATACAAAATTGAAGGATTTAATATATAGAAGAAATATCTTTTGGTCCGAATTTTTTGAATCTAATATTTTACCAGATCTCCTTTGGCCTGGATAATTGCTTCTAAGCATTTGTGCATACTTCCAATTAATAAATTAATCATGTATTTGGGAGAAATATTTGCCCGTTTTGCCCATCGAGTTAACTTAAGTGGATACATCGATGTTACGTAATGAACTTATTTTCTTTTCCAGTAAATGACAAATACGAGGTGTGTTCAAAAGAAATGGTGAATTTTGAATTTTTTTTGAAAAGTACTTATTTATTCATCAATATCTATTTTATTCCCTTCAAAGTAATCCACCTAGGATATAATACACTTGTGCCGACGCTTTTTCCAATCCTCGAAGCACTTCTGAAATGCGAACTTTCTTCGATTCTAACTTGATCTCATCAATTGTGGCAAAACGCTTTCTTTGCATTGGTTTCTTTAGCTTTGAGAATAGGAAAAAGTTGCAGGGAGCCAAAGCTGGTGAATACGGTGGTTGAGGCATGATTACGGTTTTGTTTTTGCCCAATAAATCACGAATAAGCATTGATGTATGAGCTGGTGCATTATTGTGATGCAGAATCCACGATTTGTTTTTCCACAATTCCGATCGCTTGAGTTGTATTGCTTCACGCAAACGTTGCATAACTTCCTTGTAGTATTCCTTTTTAACTGTACGACCTTTTGGCACGAACTCATGATGCACCACATTATTGTAATCAAAATAAACAGTGAGCAAAACCTTCACCTTTTCCTTTGAACCTCGTATGTTCGTGTCTAGTAGAGCTCCAGATTTTGCTAAAATATTTCAAGCAGTGCTAGTAGTTGAGGAACAAGGATTCGCACACCTGCTCATTGGTCATTACTCGAAAATTTTCGAGTCGAGCACGACTATTCCGAGTATTTTGACAAACACTGACTTTTTCTCAAAAAAGAATTTTTATTATTATTTTTAAACTTATTTATGAAAAGAGTAAAAATCATTGAAACGCCAAACAAAAAAATATAATTTGGCAGCGCAGGAAAATTCTGCGTGCAATTAATAAAATTAAAATTCTCGGTGTAATAACCTAGGGTGAAAGTATCGGAAAACTATAACTATACAATTTTAGAAGATTTTTGTTCCATACAGCTTGTTGTTAAATGTATAATATGCAATGTCGCCCAAAGTAACAGAAATAAGCCCTTCCCTGAAATGGAAATCATGGTTAAACTTTTCGAAGAAGGAAAAACATACCTTGTATGTTCACTCGATTAGGAAAACTGGGTGCCTACTATGTAGCATGGTGGTGGCTGAGCAATGACTAGTAATGGTGTGAGCCGAATGGAATTTATAGAGTCCACTGTGGACAAATATGCATACCTTAATATTTAATTAAAGAGAGATTTGAAGCAAAGCGCGAAAAAATTAGGCATAGGTAGCGACTGCTATTTTCAACAGGATAATGACCCGAAGCATACAGCAGACACCACCACAATCGCCATATTTGAATCGTATTAAGAATCTGATATTCACTGGAACTTAGTATCCGCCAACGCACAATTCCCTCAAAAGCTATGCCCAAGGATGTTCTGCGCGAAGAAAGATCTCAAATCACTTCGCAATAAAAAATTTTACTGCACGTGCTGAAATATTTAAAGTTTACTGAAGTTAAAAAGTTTGAGAATTTTTTAATTTTAAAAATAGCTTCAATATTTTTATGATTTCTCATGAGCTCATTATGCTTAATCATTTTGCGTACGCTCCCCAAATATAATATATATGTTAAACAGTTCTATGGCCCCCCATAATAGCGTAAATTATTGAAATCACTGATATACAACGCACATTATCCATTATCTACATGAATTTTTGCAAGCAGTGAATAACTTTAAAACAAGCTAAAAAACGCTTATTAAAATCATTAAGATAACAACAACAGAAGACTACAAAGCGTAAATTCATAGGAAGTCTCCACAAAATGCATGTAACTAGGCTAAATGTTTTCATGTTTTTCATTTGCACGCATACAGCATTTTTTTGTATGTAAAGTAAAAAACAAAAACAAGAAAAAAGGCTATCTTCGGCCAAGCCGAAGTCTCTATGCCTTACATGAACAAATCAAATTTATTGGAAAATTCGCAATCGATGATTTTCAGTATCAAGGTAAACTTGAATTTACGTATGTAGAATACCAAATTTTACGCTCTTAGATGAATTTTTGGTGGATTGTAGATGCAAAGCCTCACATCTGAACAAATCGGCGTGTGGGCGCTATGTGATATAGTATTCCGATTTCGATGCGCAGTTCATTGTGTGTATGTGTATCTTCAGGATCTTACATACTGTTTTGACGTATTCATGATCCAAAATTTGACATTTGAAAAATTGGGTATATATGCTATAGTGGTCCGATGTGCCAAATGAACGTTTAAAGGCATAGGTGCATGTGCCTTGTTTGTAATTTCTCAAAAACTGAGGGACTAGTTTGCGTTCAAACAGATGGACGGACAGACGGACATAGCTGACTCAACTCAGTTCGTCATTCTGATACGATCAGGATAAATTTCGGTGTGTATATTTCTTCTCCTTCTGGCACTTACATACTTCGAATCAAAGTGAATATATAATTTCATGTACATGAAAGGTATAAAAAATAGGGAAAAAAATAAAAACGATAAAAAAACAGTCTTATATCTCTAAATCACGGCTTGCGTTCGTAGTTAAGCACGCCGAGGTAATTATGCTTACATTTTAAAGACTTGTAATTGCTGTTAATGTGCAATAGATACGCACACACAAAGATGTGCATGCAACTGTCGTAGACAATGATTTCCACATGAAAAACCTGCGCAACGCAAGAAAACAGCCTATAAGTAACACTTCGCGAGAGAAGGTGTAGCCTCACACACACATATATATATATATATATATATATATATATGTGTGGAGT
Source organism: Neoceratitis asiatica (assembly GCA_030068015.2). Lineage (NCBI taxonomy): Eukaryota > Metazoa > Arthropoda > Insecta > Diptera > Tephritidae > Neoceratitis > Neoceratitis asiatica. Next base: position 37,926,629 of record CM061528.1, read on the forward strand.
GTATGGATGGTGTTGTAGCATGGAAAGGCAGCGCTGTAACACGCATGCAACGGAATGCCAATTGAAGCAAGCCGCACAACAACAACAACAATAACTGTATATGTATATGTACATATATATATAAATATATATCCATACACTCCACCAGCCATCCATATAGCCTGTAATTGCTAATATGCTCATGATTTGATGAATTACAGTTTAAACTGCCAAGACGCAGTCTCAGGTGTTGAAATTAATGGCAACTTACTATATACAGTCGCTGCCGAACTTTTCTTTGTTTTTTCGTTTTTATTTTAAATATGTTACATGACAGTTAGACATACATACATATATACACATACGCTTTTACTCAGCAAGTTACTTACATATGTATGTTTTCCATTTTTGGCGAGACTTTTGAACCATTGACAAGTTGTTACATATTTTGCGTCTAATTAAAACAACTGTCAATTTACAACTTGAAATCGTAAAAAAATTGTCAAAGTGTAGCAAAAGTCTTAGGTAATAAATAAGTTTAAAAATAAAGAAATTTAAAAAGTTTTTGCTTGAGTTCAAAAATGGAGGCAAAAATCACGTTTGGTTAAACCAGCGCCTAATTTAACTAGACAATGCTACGGGTAATTGCTAGATAATACTCATTACTAAATAAAAAAATTCATTTTCAGGTAGATAAAATTTAAAATTTTTTTTAGTATTTGTTTTAGAACATGAAATGGCCTAATCTTAAACTTTCTTAATAAATGTACCAGTAGGAGAAGAGAGAGTCCCACCAAAATACATATATAAGTATACCGAACGAATCAGCACGACGAGCTAAGTTGATTTAACCACTCCCGTTTGTCTGTCTGTCTGTCTGAACGTCTGCTTGGATGCAAACTATTCCCTCAATTTTTGAGATAATTTAAACAAACTTGGTAAGCAGATGCATTTTTATACTGTTTTGATCATTTGTCGAAACCGGCCAGATCAGACCACTATAACATATTAGATATGAGGTTTTGGTTCAAAAAGCATCTTTGATCGTAAAAAAATATGTAAAATGTAAATTCATTTAAATATTGGCACTGCAAATCAACGAAATCGGAGGACTATATCTTATAGTATCCTACAATCGATATTAGAATTAGTATTTAATCATAAAATGCTATAAAAAAAATTTGATATGCCATGCAAGGTAGAAATACTTCACATGAAGACAGCACTTCTTTCTTGCTTTGAATTAGTTTACAATACGTATGATCACCGCGAAAGAAATTGAATTGAAAGTAAATGATCTTACGACCCACTTGAAATAACAGAGTAATTCATATATCCTTACATTTACATCAATCCTACAGATTTTTATATGTATATAAGGTAATCAATAGTACTTATAATTAAATAAATCTTAATAGAACTAATTTCCACACAGTACTCTAAATGGAGAGATTTGCTTTCAAAACACAAAATTGACTTTCGAACATTCGAGCAATCGATTTAAATGGTTTTCGAACAGCATTTCCAATTTAATTTATCCCCTCGAAACATACCAAAATGGTCGAATGTTAGAAAATTCTATTCTACAACAAATTTCTTAAAGAATAAATTGGGGGAAACAAACACGAAAGCGACTCAGTTCCAAATCAGGACTAATTTTATTTAAAAAAAGAGGACCAACCAACAACGACAGAGTAAATGAGAAATTAAGCTGTAAGCTGAAGCGTTTGCTTATTGAGGGGAAAATTTTATGAAAAACTATAACAGAATAATTACAGGTTAATGAGAAAAATAGTAAATATGCTTAAATCTTCCAAAAAGTAGCTGTTACACTGCCCTTCATATTAATAAAGAAAAACAAATATAAACCCAAAAGGAGAAAACAAAAAATTACTGCCTGCTATGAAATCAAATCTAGCCATTTTTTGTCTTCGAGAGAGCCGAAAACAATAAAAATTTAAATGTATCACACCGAATCGTTCGACACAAGTTTGCAGATGTCAAACCCACAGAAAAAACCCCTAGAAAAGTATCCCTGCTAAGCCTGTAGAACAAAAATAACAGACTTGCTTTCGTCAGAAGACATTTCTTGCGTCGAAATTTATTCTCTTATGAGATAAAAATTTATTTGTTTAAATCAAATAAAAAAAGTATACAAGAAAAGAGATGGTTAAGCATATTAAGGGTTCCACTAAGTTATGAAGCTTACGTAAAGTAGCTTCGTTGGTCGTTGGTTAGAAATACCAATAAGGGTGGAATTTATTTAAAGCAGTGGTTTAAAAAGGAAAGGGTAACAACCCTGAACCACATGAAACACCTTTGGACAACGGCTGATGACTTTTTATGAGGAGCTTTTTTTATTTCTTGTCCGAAATACACTCAGCGCTCTTGAAATTCTCTGCCAAAAAAAGGGTGTGACGGCAGTTAGAAAAAATAATTTTCTATAATTTTGGATATTAGTCGTACCAGTAAATGCTGATACTTCACTCTGATATATCACTCTGAATCTGTATTTGATTTGTTTTTACTCCCAGTTCTGAGTGGATTAAGTAAGCTATATCTGGGTTTTAACTACAAGTCTCTCGACTAGCAAAAAGAAAAAAAAGAGAAAGAAAAAAAGAAGAAGAAAAATAAATTTGGAAAAATAGAAAGAAAAAAAAAGAAAAGACGAAGAAAAAAGGAAAAAAATGAAAAAAAGGAAAAACCGGAGAAAGGGGAAAAAATAAATAAAAACGAAAAAAAAGAAATTTTTTTATTCACTTTTTTTCTCAGCAAATCACTTGAATAATAAATTTTTTCTATTTCCTCCTATATTTTTTTTACCTATGCTATGCTAATTTTTTCCGAAATCTCGCAGTAAAGTCGTCAATACGTGGTCAACAAGTTAATTCTTTTTATTTATTTTTTTTCTTTTGTCTTTTATTTAACCATTAAAGTTCATTCACATAATACATACTTACGCTGAGAAAATATATAAATTAAATCTGTAGTGAATTTATATTTTACAACATTTTGTTTTTCAGTTTTTATTTATTTTATTTTTTATTTTTATTTTTTTTGTTGTTGCTATTTTTAACCAAATTCCCCATGGCTCTGCCTAAAGAAGACATCAGAAGATAATCGTTTATATTGTTGTTTTCTCTTTGCCTCTATTTATATTACTTCGTTTACATGTGTTTACTTAAATGCTACAAGAAAAGTAAAAAAACAAATAAAAAATAAATTAATACACAAACAAGATTTAAATGAAAGAGTAGTAAAAAAAAAAATAAAAAAATAAAAAAATTAATTTAAAAAAAAAAAAATTAAAAAAAATAAAAAATTAAAAAATAAAAAATAAAAAAAATTCATGAACAACAAAAAATAAAATAAAATAAAAATATGTGGACAGCGAAAATTTACATGCACAGTGGGTAACGTATTTTTTTTTACCAGTATAGGAGTGATGCGACAATTGGTTAGAAAATCTAAGCGTTCGCCAGCGCAAAATATCTCAATATGTGGGAAACATATATTATATAGTGCATTTTTGAGCTTAGATTTTTTTTTTTACAGTAGATTCACAGTACTTATCTGTAGCATCTACTTGCATATGCAAGTAGTTTATTTAAAAAAAAATTCTCTGCTGCTCTGCTCTCTGCTGATGTTATACATTAGCAGTTGAAAACATTAATACTGCGATATTTCTAAATTAACAATGACTCGAAAGCGACTTAATGTCAAACAAAACAAAAAAATTTAGAGAAAACACTTTATATTCTAAAGTTTCGCATTTCGCTACACCCCCTACCCAAATTATGCAATGATGATGGCTTTTTACTACAATAACAACCTGTCAATCAAATGACATTTTGTGATGAACGACTGACGCTCCTATTGTCTTCTATTCTGCGGGTTTTCCAGCAACTTTTTACGCCCTTTGTCAGGGATTACAGCTAGCTAGCAACTTGTTGCGTTTGAAATGTTTGTTTATTAGTTTTACTACACTCTTCTCTTAGTTAACAAAAATTTAGCGCACCAGAAAATGCTGAGCACGTTTTCCATTAACGTCGTTTGAAAGAAAAGTAATGTTATGAAATTTTTCTTAAGCATTAGTATCGAATTTTTATTTAAATTGTCTTTTATTTTCATTTGCGTCCAATGCATTCGCACAATAAATAGCTAAGCATTTATTTCCCTCTGTGCTAAGCGTAGTAAGTATTATTTTGAAACCAATGAAGTTTAAGGGAATGCGAGTTAGTAAACAAAAAAAGTTAAACTCCAAAGTTCAATAAGAAATAAGATAAGAAAGAAAGCTGTATTCGTCCATGCTGAAGTCTTTATAACTTTCATGAACCTATAAAATTTATGGCAAAATGAAAAAATTGATTTTGACGATGTTCAGTGTCACTATTTTTTTTATTTTTAATTTATGTGTTTAGTATTTAGAATAACATATTTCAGACTATTAAACGCCTTTTTTGGCGGAAGTTTCACATAAAATCTCATATCGGTTCTATGATGGCTATATGCTAGCGTATTCCGATTTCGATAATTTTCAGTACCAATGTTTTGTTTATTATATGTGTGTTAAATACCGAATTTTATGTCCTTAAATGCTTGAAGTATTTATGACCCAAAATCACATATCTGAACAAATCGGGTTATATGGAGGCTATATGATTTCGTCGACCGACCCGACCCCTGTTCCTATAAATTATCAATATGGTACAAAAATACACCCGCACACAAATATATATATCTCAAAAACTGAGATACTAGTTTCCTTCTTGTACTTACATATTTCGGACCAAAAATTATATACCATTTCATGTACATAAAATGTATATACATTTAAAAAAAAAAGTCCAATATCCCGTATGTATAGTATATTTTAACAGTTTTGAACAAGTTATGTAATGATTGGTTACAAACTAGTTCCATTTGAACTAGTTACATACTTTATTATTTTTAACTAATTACAAACTAGGCGTAATTGAAGTGAAAATTACTTTAGCTTAAAAGCATTTAAGTCAACAAGAAGCTTACAAATAATTAAAACAATTAGAACTTTGACTCTTGCTATTTCAAAAATATTCGCTACACTGTTTAGAAACTCAAGAAATTCACCATGCTTACAACTACGATATGTATTTGAAGAACTTAGCAAACAATTGCGCATATCGGAACATATATATATATATATATATATATTTTTTTATAATACATCGTATGTTTATAAACCAACGTAGTATTCCTTTACCGTTAATGGCGCATTAGCACACGAAAACTTGTGGTTTCACTTCTTTTTTTTTGGTTTTTGTTATGAATTCCATGTATGCATTTGTTTTTATGTGTGACCGTTATCGTATTATTGCTAGCTAAACAGTTTTAACTGCTTTTAGCGGTAAACTTGCTTACTTCTAACCAATTATAATGCAGCGTTGTAGCTAGTTTTGCTTTTGTTTAAAAAAAAACACACGACAATGGTGGCATTAAAAAATGTGTATGCGATTACACACATTCATACATACATATGAATCTAAGAATGCCGTTCTTGAAGCATAACTATCGCTTTCGAATTCCTCCCTCTCAGTTTCTACTTCACAAATGACGGGAATATCTGATTACCTAGCATTTTTATGAGCACATTGAAAAGTACTTGGTGCTGTCAACATCGCTGAGTTCAACATAAATTGAGCTTATAGCACGCACTTATGTCTACTCTTTTCCATTATTACATACGTATTGTGCACTTTAATGCACTCAAATGCATTATTCTTCATTCTATTATGATGCAATAAATTTACCGTTACACCGTGTGCAATCCAACATACATTCACATATTATCAAAGTGATTTTTAGTTTTATAGTTTTGTTGTGTGTTTTCCTCCAGCTCAGTGCGCAGCAAAACATATTGACAATAAATATCAGCACATTCTTACACAAACTAGTGGGAGTATGCAGTAGCATTTATTCAGGCGTGATCACATACATCGTTTAGCACTCGAAAGTGGTTGACAAAGAGTGTTCTTTAAAATTGCTATCTCATTGGGAAAACTGCCACTTTGCCATCCAGTCAGGCATCTAGTCCAACTGCTAGCGCTCTTCAAGCGATTTTGTTGATTTCCATTCAAATTTTATTGCATTTTCCTGTTACATTGTGCTTGCGGGGTATTTGCGTATTTGGCAATAACATGCACACATGCACACGCACACACACAACAAAAACAAATCCGAAAACTATTTTCAATACCTCTTTACAATACAATTTTTCAAATTCTTCATATATATCTTTTTTTTTGTTAATCTAACGAAACTTTTCACATTAAAATTGTGTGTCATGGGTGTATGAGTGTGAATTTGTGCTTGTCACATATTCAATAAAAGAATTTATGCCAATATTGGTGTCTAACGGGATGCATACTGATTCAGCTGAAGCTTCAGTGTGTGTATATTAAAGAGTTCGGTGCATTCACAAACTGATCCGAAATAGTTGAAATCATCCTAAACTTGAACTTATTGCAAAAAAAAAAATATTCCCAATCTTATCCTGTACTGGTTTCGAGGTGTTTCTGCATTTATAAGAAATGATTTCTGGTTTTAAACCTCAAAATCATCTTAAAGGAGCATAAAAGTCGTTTCGAAAGGTTTAACGCATTCAGAAGGACAGTAAAGTGATTCCAAGACTAGTATGAGCTAGTCTTTACTAATCTTCAAATCGTCTCAAAAAAGTTCACGAATCGTTTAAATAAACTCTCAAATTTTACAAGTACTTGACAGCGGCAATTTCCAAATTTTTACTAAAAATCAAAGAATAGTTCAAGCTGCCGGACCATTGCAATGTGCTCTTAAAGTGAAAATCTTCTATATGCAATATAAAAGACCTTGTTCTGAATGACTGACATGTCAATGATCGTAGAGACCTGAATCTTGAAAGCTGTCTTCAGTGTATAACATAGGCATCTGATCTATTCGAAAAAAGTTTAAAGCTTAAAAAACTTATGGCTCGATTCGCTTGAAATTTGGAACATAAGCAGCACTTTGCCTAGGTTAGGAGCAGGGACGAAATATCATAATTCGTTTTGTTTGCTATTTGGATCCATCCGATTTGTCAAACTATTTTGAAATTACATGCGTTTGTACTGGAATCTGAAAAAAAAACACTATTTTTTAGGGGCAGTCGGGCAGTAATAAAAGTCCTAGGATCGTTTACAATAAGTTTTAAAATCATTCTGGACTGTTGCACATCTCTTCAAGAGATGGCTGTACAGAACTCACTATCTCTCGTCTCTGGTTACAGAGAACACGTTGATATGTTTTTCGTCACATGCAAATTGCAACTTAAGGAATTCATTTACGAACTGCGAACCGCGTTAAGGTGAGAACCTCATACTTGTACTGTCGCAAGTCGAGGCAAACATAGCCGTTGAGACCGGAGAAAGTCGTATGACTCATACTATCTGAAAAATGAGGATATCTCAAAAGTTATTGGGATTACGATGGAACAGCGCTTGTATGGGTCGCATAAATTAGCAAAAAGAGGAAATAACTTTCCACCTGTTATGCTCTGCTCTAAGCCCAAGAAGACTTCGGATATTCATCAACGACTGGAAGCTAAAGTAAGATACCTATTAAAATTTATAACGGTGTCCAAGTGTACGAAAAAGCAATGATGTGCACTTATAAGATCATTTTAACTTTATTTTTAACTTCAATATTTTGTGGAAATATATTTTTATTAAACTTATCGAAACGTTTCCATTAAATATGGTTTAGAATGTGTTGCTTTGAATACCAAATCGGTTGTGCGGACTTTCAATATTAAGTTACAATCATGTACTTATCTTCTGGCTCCTGTGAGTGTTAATGTATTAATATATAAAACACTTCGGAATTAATTTTCGTGTTTAAAAAACGTGTGTATTAAAATTCGAAAACCGGAAACTCAAACCTGTATTTAGTCAATGTTATTTTTTTTCTTTTCTAATTTATTTACTTCCCACTTGAAACCGATTTCCTTACCATCCAAAAACGGAGATGCTCATATACTCATATGTATGTAAATAAAAGAGAATTCCTTTGTTTTCATATTTTGTATTGCAGTTGCAACTCTCATCTTAATTTTTACAGCTACGCATTCGTTTTTTTATTATTTTCGTTTTTGTGTTTGTTCAAAAACTGTTATTAGTTACTACAAAATCTTGTTTGGTCATGTTAACCATGAAAGTTTTCATGTTTTTCTCGTGCCATAAAAAGTAAGCAGAAGTGCTGGTGTCGTCTGCAACCGTCAAAATTTCACATTTTATATTTCCAACTAATTTTCACTTTGACAATGTGACTATTGAAGCAGCAAAATGTGCTGCTGTAAAAGCAACAAGCTTAACAGTTTTGCTTTTCTTTTCAACTTTTTTAAATTTTTTTACCTCGTTTATTTGCGTTTATTTCATCTTTTCAACTCTAGTTTATCTAATAATAACAATTATTCATCAGCAAAAAAAAAAAAGCAAAAAACATGTTAAGTGGCTACTTGCTGGTTACTAACTTGTTTAGTCTCACTTATCTGGTTGAAAGATGTACATATGTATAAATCAATAATTTTATGTAGTTTACGCGTATTATTAACGCGTTAGACAAGTTTTAAAAAGACAGATATATGGTATTTGACAGACCTATTTAACATGCATACGACGACGGTTCACTTGTTGACATCAGTGGAAGAAATGTTCTCTATAAATGTTTCAGTTCGAGTTGAAGTTGAGGTTAATTTGAGTACATGTGTTTAGCATAACTTTTACAATTGAATGGAATTCAAAAAAAAATACTTCGTTTTATGTTGAGGAAAACGATTTTATTTGGAGTTTGAGTATAACTACGCAAGGACATCAGATATCAATTTGAGAACTACACATTTCTCAAAAGTTATATATTTTTTTTTTTTCATAAATTAATTTTAGATATTTTATTAAAAAATAATACTTTTTAAACATTAAAATTTGATCAAAAATTAAAATAAAACAAAATTTTTTTTTAAACATTAAATTAACGTTCAGAATAAAAGAAAAACATTGTTAAAAAATATTACAATAATATTAATTGAAAACTTTAACTAATTAAAAAAAAACTAAAATTCAAATAAAAAGATTGTCCGAAAAAAAAACAATTTTTTCTTTAATTGTTTTTTTCGGACAATCTTTTCATTTGAGTTTTAGTTTTTTTTTAATTAGTTAAACTATATTTGATTAAAAATAGCTCACAATAAATATCGAAGTAAACAATTACGTGAATAAAATGCATTTAAAATAAATTTTTGCATGAAATTCCTTTTGTATTTGGAAAGTTTGAATCTTTGCATTATAAGTGAAGCAGTTTGAGGTAATTTTCGACCATTTTTTTTTGACACATATTGAGCAGTATCTCAGCCATAACTTGACGAATGTTGGTTTTCAAGAGCTCAAAAGTCCAACGATGTAAAATCGCACGATCTCGGTGACATCGCCAAAACGAGACGATTACACGGTCGGAAAATTTTTAATATTCGCTCGTGTTGTGTGGCATGTGTCACCACCTTGTTGAAACCACATATTTTCCAAGTCGTGTTCTTCAATCACAGGACAAAAAAAAAGTCGGTTATCGCACGACCATAACGACAGTGACAGTCTCGCCGTTATCTTTTTCAATGAAGTAAGGTGCTATCACACTTCCGGGCCAAAGAGCGCACTAGTAAGTTTTTGGGACGTAATGGCCTCCCTTTGTATCCATCGAGTGAGAATTGTGCCTCGTCGCTGTAGAAAATTTTGTTGGAAAAATCACGGTTCAATACTTGTTGTTCCAGCACCCAGTCGACGAAACTACGGTGTTGTGATTGGTTAGCTAGCTTCAGCTGTTGTTTGAACTGGACTACATCCAGTTTAAGTTCAAGTGCAAAATATGCAATAATGTGCTGTAAGAAAGTCCCAACTCTTGAGAACGTCGAGGAATAGACACATTCATTTACTGCAGCGATATTTGAGGTGCAAAACGATAATGTAGAGGCCTTACAATATCCGATCCGGTCTCTTCACATTTCTTTAAACTTTTACCAATTGCTTGAGTATGAGTATGTGCACCATAATCTCCTCTTAGAGGACGAAACGTGGCCTCGTTTGAATCACCATTTTTTGTTGTAGGTTTCAACAATTTTAATGCGTTGTGAGTTTGTTAAGCGATCCATTTTCATAAATGACTGACTTTTAACTGAAACAAAACATATTTGGTTTTACAGCTAAGTTTGGCGGATGTCAAAATACAGTCCTCTACCACTAAATGGAGAACCCAACAACTATTAAAAATTATTTAAGCGATTAATAAGAATCGAAATATATTTATGTTATTATTATGTGTATTGATCGAACACTTTAAAAAAATATAATTTATCAAACCAAGTTTTTGAAAACACTTTGTTTATTATTATTATTATTATTATTATTATTATTATTATTATTATTATTATTATTATTATTATTACTATTATTATTTTTTTTATTTTTTTATTTTTATTTTTTTTTTTAATGGAAACATGCAATATTATTTAATTAAAATAACTTATGAATATAAATATGTACATATGTGTGCATATTGGCTTTAATTACTTAAAAATATTACATACAACGGCTAATTCAACACCAAGTGAACTATAAAACCCACTGAAACACACTTCTTTTTTTGCATAAACATGGTTTTACTATTATGAATTTCAATTTTATTTACTTTCATTTTTGTTTAAAGAGTTTTATTTGTTCAAGCATCCAACTTGCAAGCGAAGTATGTATGTATGTACAGTGTTTGCAAAACAGAAAGTTTTCTGCCACTACAAAGTCGTAAATTTGTATGCATACTGCTTATTACAGCTTTCAAAGGTTTATTACTATTTTCTTTTTTTTTTATGTTCAGACCTTATGAGTGAGTATGAGTAGTTTTGTAACGAACATACTGGAACATGCTTTACACACATGCTTGTTTCGCAAATATTTTCTTTGGCAGACCTGAAGTTGGTTTTTCTTTCTTGTTTTGGTGAAACAGCTGTGCACAGAGCTGTCTTGCTAATTAGAGCAAATTTCAATTTTTTTTTTTTTTAAATCTTACTATGACATAGCTTTTATATAATTTGTTTTGCAATATAAATGGATGCTTAGTTGATTAGTTTTAGCGCTAGTATAAATTAATTATGCAAAATCATTTATCGGCAATGAAAAGTCTCCGGCCTACCATGGTAAAAACCTTTTTTTTTTGGCAAAATTAATTTTTTTATTCAGCAGAGTTACTTTCAAGGGTGATACACCGATTATAGTGTTTTTTTACCCCTGCGGGTTAGGGGTTCAAGAATTTACCCGATCTCGACAGTCGGGTCTTTATACCGGAACCACCCGGATTTGTATCCAGCCAAGGACCGTCAATCCCGCAATATTCCCCAAAGTCCATTTCGGGGAGTTTTTCTGCGGCTACAACAACAACAACAACCCTCCAACTTTTCGATACCATTTTTGTAGTACGATTTGTCCCTTGCTTGAAATAGGCCTCAGTTTCGGCGATCATTTGACGAGAATTTCTTCCTAGCGAGCATTCTTTTGAGATCTGACAACAGGAAATAGTCGCTGGGGGCCAGATCTGGAGAATACAGTGAATGCGGAAGCAATTCGAAGCCCAATTTATGGATTTTTGCCATCGATTTCACTGACTCGTGACACTGTGAATTGTCTTGGGTTTTCCACGCTTTGGAACGGGTTCATCGTATGCTGTCCACTCGGAAGACTATCGATGGGACTTCGGAATGAAATGATAGAGCCATGTTTCATCCATTGTCACATATCGACGCAAAACTCGGGTTTATTACGCTTGAACATCTCCAAACACTGCTCCGAATCATCAATTCGTCGTTGTTTTTGGTGCAAAGTGAGCTCGTGCGGCATCCACTTTACCCAAATATTCAGGAATGATATGATGTACACATGCAGTTGATATCTTTAGAGGGCCTGCTATTTCATTCAATTTCAATTTACTATCATTAAAAATCATTTTGTGGATTTTTTTGATGTTTACGTCGGTTGCAACTTCTTTTGGTGATCCACTGCGTTCACCGTCTTCGGTACTCATTTCACCACGTCTAAACTTAATATACCATTCCTTGATGGTGGTTTTTCCAAGGGCAGTATCCGGAAACTCCTTATCTGGCCAAGTTTTTACTTTAACTGTATGTTAAAAAAAACAATCAAGAAAATTAAACAAATAAAAAAATTATCGTCATACGTCATACGCCATAGATGATAAACTGTTATAAGCTGCGCTAAATATTTCAAGACTAATTTTTGCAAATCATTTCTAAGCGTCTTTATCAATTTGACCGCATCAAACAAGTGCTGACATTACATACATATGTATTTTCAAGCAGCTGATTAGCCGTAAAAAAAAGAGAAAGAATTAAAAAAAAAAGCATTGAAAGAAACACATCTGATGCTTAAACTAGTTGGAAAATAGGCTAAGTTGTTATAAACGCATTTCTATATTTTTTATTTCAGACACAATAATATTTTCTCAGTACAACTACATCAACCAAACTGGACGCAATTAATGTCATTAGCGTAGACGCCTTCTTATTATACCTTTCATGTACATAAAATGGTATATTTTTTTTGCTCCGAAGTACGTACGGGTAACAGAAGGAGAAGAGATGGACTCTCTCCCTCTTAGTTTTTGAGTAACTTCAACGAAACTTAGTATGCAGGTGAATTTTTGTACTCTTTTATTCATTTGTTGGAACCGACCAGATCGGTCGACGATATCATATAGCTCTCATACAACCGAATTGTTCAGATATGTGACTTTGGATTATAAATACTTCAATAAAGCGTCTAAGAACATAAAATTCAGGTATTCTACACACATATAATAAACTAAACATTTCCACTGAAAATCATTGAAGATTATATAGTATAGCTCCTTTACAACCGATTTATTCAGATTTTGGGGTTTTGAGTAAAAAATCCGTCATGAAACATTTCGAAACGTGAAATTTAGTATTCTACAGACGAGAATTTTAGTTAATATTGACACAGAAAACCATCGAAATCTGGCTTTTGCATTTTGCAATAAATTTTACGTGGTTCATGAGAGGTATATTGACTTAGGCATGGCCGAAGACAACACTTGTTTCTTGGTTTGGTTTACGTTTATTTGCTAATTTTTTTCCACACCATTATTTCTTCAATTTTATATCTTTTCCATTTTTTTGTTTGTTCATTACGGTCAAATAAAACTCAAATGAAAATCCATTGAACCGCAAATAAAACAGCTTTACCTAGAAAACGAGGCGACTTGAAGAAATCACGTTTGCTATCTATCTGTCTGCTTTACCTTGTGAACCTCGCTAGCGAAATATGTGAATAGGCACACACAACTAGTGACCTACACTGCTGTATAAATATATGTAGATACGAGTACATAAATATTGATATTAGCTGTATATTAACATTTGTGTAGATGTTAATTTCTGTTTTTTTTTTTTTTAATATTTTGTTTGCTTCATTTCTGTCTGCGTATGTGACTTCCAGTCTCTTCTTTCTTTTTTTGGTATTTTGCAAACATTCAACAGATGATGCGCGTTAATTGGATCAAGTTACGGTACAATTAAGTGACTGGATATATTTTGTAAATAGTTATGGAAGCATAAATACATAAAAGTATGCATTTGGTCAGAGTATATTTTATTAGATGCATTAGTGAAGAAGAGAAAGTGATACTCAGCCTCAAATTGCCATATGGTTCATTAAAACACGGATGCCTTTCCAATCTGGAAAGGGTTCTCCATCGAATTTTTAAAACCATGACATATCATGAATGATATGGTTGCCGTCTCCCATACCTAACCCAGCAGTAGAACGATCTTGTAGCAGAGTCTACCTTCCCTATTTGGTTCTGCAACTGGTATATATTTCTTCAACATTAGAGTCACACAAACATCGTTTGGTACCGTAATGCTTTGAGAGGCCCATCCTGATTTTGTCGAACCAGCAATAAATCGACGGATGTGTATAAGTCGACGGATGTGTATAAGTCGCCCTGAATGGAGTCCTTCCTGGAGGTCGAGTTTTTTCTTCCTAACATAGCTAGGTGGTGGTTCAATTTCCAGTAGATGTCTGCTACGATGGACCCTAAGGTAGTATTCTAGCGGATACTGCTAACACAGCGTAACGATATAAAGGATTATCCATTTAGTGGTTTCAAAAGTATTTTGACATCTGTAAAACTTAACTGTTAAACAGAACACGTTAAAATTGTTAAAACCTACAACAAAAAAAGGTGATTATGTGGATTATGGTGCACATAATCGTCTAACTACTCAAGCAATTCGTAAATTTTAAAGAAATTTAAAGATACTGGTCCGGTGCAATGTCGCTGCTGTAAATGAATGTGTTAATTTCTCGACGTTCTCAAGAGCTGGGACTTTCTTACGGCACATTATGACATATTTTGCACTTGAAATTAAACATACATCTATATAAAGTCCAGTTCAAACAACAGCTGAAGCCAGTTGACCATTCACAACGCCGTAGTTTCATCGACTGGGTACTTTAACAACAGGCAGTGAACCGCGATTTTTCAAAAAAAAAGAAGAAAAATATTCTTCAGGGACGAGGCACATTTCTCACTCGGTGGATACGGAAATGAGCAAAATTGTCGCATTTGGTGCTCCAAGATTCCTTAAATAATTGATCCATAACACCCAAAAAAAAACACCATCATCAGGTGCGGTCTTTGGTCCGAAGGAAAGATTGGATCTTATTTTTTTGAAAACTACAACGACGAGACTGTCACTGCCATTGTATTTCTTAACTACGAGCATAGTTGTTTCACTGTGTAAGTGGTGCATAAGTGTAATCATTACTTGGTCCTGTTATGATCTTCATAGCGGTGTCTTGACAGCATTATAGCCTTTTCGGTGGCCGTAATAGCCGTAATGCGTACTGCCATTCGGAAACCAAGGATCGACTTCTGGTAAAATTAATTTTTCTAAGTGAGATGATTACTTGGCAGGGAATGTCAAACCCACCGAGTGTATGACATGAAAAACTCATAAAAATACATCGGCCATTTGGAAGCGGCTTAGAATAAACGGTAGATCCCTCCATTTTGTTGGAAAACATCAAGACGCACACCGCAAATCGAAGGAGGAACTCGGCCGAAACATGTAATACGTATATATATAGCCGATTGCCTTGTAAGTTGCGAGGAACGTTTCTTTATCCTTTATCATACGCTGCCAGCTAGAGATTTGAAGATTGAAGGTACGTTGGTGGCAATCGCATTCGTTTATTGTCGGAATTTCGACGATATTGAAGGTTCCCCAATGTCTGTTAGTAGTAATACGCAATTTAGGGTATACTTCGTAGAGAGTCCGTCAACACCTCAATAAACTACTTCCCGTGAATAGCGAATGGCCTCGTGAGAACCTAGTAACACTGCCACATGTAGGATTTGAATACTATAGTAGACTCAACTCCAACCTATTCATACTTGACCCCTACTTACTTAGCGTACTAACCACCTTTTCGAATGTCTACTAGAACCTACACATCTAAATACCCTTTCCTTCTTGTGCGAACCCGTCGAAACAGCTTGCCTCATGGAGCTCCTGTTATATGATCTCGACGATTAATGTGCCTGCTCCGCGGCGGTGGTGTTCAAACCTTTTTCTCATGTGTCTTCCATAATTCCCATAATGAATATCTTGTGGATTGCGAACAAACCTGTTCTAAAACCACACAGATAATGTATATTCTATAAATGGAATAGATATTAACAGAGATTGAACTGACGATTAGCGCTCAACCAAATCTACTAAAATTTAATTATATGTGGAAAAATTAGTTTTTATTAAAAAAATATTATCTTTCGGTTTTATAATTTATATATATATATATATATTTAAACAATAAAATGAGAATTTTAAATTAAACCGTTTTAGTGTCGTATTTCTAACAAAATTTTCAAATATATGTACATGCTTATGCACCACAAAATCTTGCTAAATATAGCATTTTATTTACTTTTAAGCAATATTATTTTTGAAATTTTTATTCTCAATTGTTTTGTTTGCATTTGTAAATATTTATTTCCCACATCAAACTGGTTGTCCTCGATGGTTTTACTTTCCCCCTTCACTTGGTAAATCTGATTAATGTTAAACATGAACACTTGTATTTATAGAAATATACGTATATATGTATGTGTGTATATATGTATGTATGTTGCTCTTTCACGTTTGATTAGACCATGAACTCAATTACTTGCTATTTATTTTCAATACGTAAATTTTGCACATTCAATAAAAGTGCAAATGCAAGAGCAATAAATGGTATGTATGTCATTTGCAGCATTTCAAATCAACGCTAAAATAAAGTGTACATATGTTATGCATATACATACATGTATATACACATACATATATACAGAAATAAAAAACCATGCGTTGATGCATTTTTTTGCAAAAAAAAATTCAATGGAAATTATAGCATTTTTTAAAGCAAACCCTGCACTTGATTCTCTGCACCTTGTTTAATTGTAATTTTTATTTATGCACATATGTAGATACATACATATCTATATGTAAACATATTTTCCTCTGACTTTATAGCTGGTTATTTAATACTTTTCCGCTCTTACAAGAATTATCATAATGGTGAGGTCTGTTGGTCGTAAATTTTGAAAATTAAAAAATCATTTTTAAGTTGTTGTTTTTTCTCATAACTTCTGGTTTCATATGTAATATTATTCTTAAATAACTCTGCATAAGAAATATACATCATTTCGTCCGACTATATGTATGAAATTCTTTAATTAAAAGTATGTTTGAAGTTTATTCAAGGTTTTCTATATTAACAGCACATAACAGGTCAGTTGGAAAGCCTCCGACCTGACACATAGATGGCGCCACTAGAATTAATCAATTCATGATTTTTAGTTAGTCCTAACCTTCAAAAGTCGCGTGTATAAATTTGACAGCTGTCGATTCACTAGTTTGCCAATTATAGCATTTTGAGTGAGGCAACTTTTGTTATTGTGAAAAAAATGGATAAAAAAAAATTTCGCGTTTTGATAAAATATTGGCGTTTGCAGAGAAAAAAATACAGTTAAAGCAAAAACTTGACTTGATGACGAGTTTCCGGACACTGCCCCAGAAAAATCAACCATCAAGGTTTGGTATGCTAAATTCAGACTTGGTGAAATGAGCACCGAAGACGTTGAACGCAGTGGACTATCAAAAGAGATTGTTTCTGATGAAAACATCAAAAAATCCACAAATTGATTTTGAATGACAGTAAATTGAAATTGAATGAAATAGCAAGCACTCTAAAGATATCGACTGCATGTGTACATCATATCATTCACGAATATTTCTGAAAGAGAGAGAGCTCTGTGCAAAGTGGGTGCCGCGCGAGCTCACTATTGACCAAAACCAACGACGAGTTGATGATTCGAAGCAGTGTTTGGATGAAACATGGCTCCATCATTTCACTCCAAAGTCCCATCGACAGTCAACCAAGTGTACAGCACACGATGAACCCGCACCAAAGCGTGGAAAACGCAACATTCGTCAAGCAAGGATATGTCGTCTGTATTTTATGATGCGTATTGGATTAATTTTCATTGACTACCTTGAAAAAGGAAGGACGATCAGCAGCGTTATTGGACCGTTTGAAGGACGAAATCGCCGAAAAACGGCCGCATTTGAAGAAAAAGAAAGTGCTGTTCCACCAAGACAATGCACCGTGTCACAGGTCAGTGAAATCAATGACAAAAATCCATGAATTGGGCTTCCGTCATCCGCATCCCACCATTCTTCAGATCTGGTCCCCAGCGACTACTTCCTGTTCTCAGATCTCAAAAGAATGCTTGCTGGGACGAAATTTTAATTGAATGAAGAGGTGATCGCCGAAACTGAGGCCTATTTTGAAGTAAAGGACAAATTGTACTACAAATATGTAATCGAAAAGTTGGAAAGTCATTATAATCAGTGTATCACCCTTGAAGGGAACTATGTTGAATAAACAAAATGAATTTTGCCGAAAAAAATGTGTTTTACTATCTTGGGCCGGGGACTTTTCAATTGACCTGTTGGTACAGTTATGACATACAGTATTAACCTAAACCGAGTGCTGTAGTATTTCAGTTTTTTCCCCTCCTTTTTAATATTTCATGTTTAGTTCATTATTTACTACACACCCTTTTTGTGTGTACACTTAAGAGCTGAAGATTAATTATTATTTGCTTAGAATATACTAATTATTTGAAAGAAGAAAAAAAACTATGAAATTGATTATAATAATGATTAATTATGATTTGTTTCAGTTTTAAACTAGGTTCAGTTTTTAACTAGTATGTTAACTTCATTTCTTATAATGTACAAACATATCCAGATGGCCTTGTATTGGTCACCCGCGTAGAAATAAGGTCGTTTGGTTTCCGTAGATCTTCTCTGTCTTTGTTTTCATTTTACATTCTTTGAAATAAGTTCGTATGCTAAAAAATGTTAGGGGTATTCAATAAAAGGTTTGTACACAATTGTAAAACTCAAAAAAGAACTATTTTGATATAATTGTACTGAATACAGAAAATTTTAAGAATACAACGCCGTCATGGTCATGTAAAAATATTAATAAAAACTGCGCTTGTAGATAAAAAGGGCCTTGCCGGTGATCTGCACTTCGGCGGTTTGAATTATCAGAAATCAATAAACCTGTTTACGGAAATAAAAAAGAAGTAATTCAATGCCAAGTCAAAACTATACGGTGGATGACTCACCAAATTGATGTTTTGAGTGCTCAGAAATGCAGTTGTTTCAGTCGATGTATGAGAGCTCGCATTGTCGTGGTGAAAAGTGATCCATCTTCGGCGGTTGGCCTTCCAGATTTCCTAAAAGAGAACTGGCAAACAAGAATTTACTGTTCGGACGACGATTTTCCTGATTTACTTACCAGTTTGCAATACTACCTCATAACAATGTATTTTAATAGAAGGCCGTAGACGAAATTAAAAAAAAAAAATTAGAATATTCGTCCGGATAAGTTTCCGGTTAAACAGATTTTGAACCTTATATGGAGTATATTCTCAAAATGTCATAAATTTTTATATATTTCATGTACGTGAAATGGTATATTAACCATGGTCCGAAGTATGTAAGTACCAGAAGAAGAAGAAAAAGAGATAGACCCATTAAAATTTGTACCGAAGGTATCAGAATCACGAGCTGAGTTGATTTAGCCATGTCCGTGTGTCTGTCTGTCTGTCTGTCTGTTTGAATACAACTGGTCGCTCAATTTTTGAGATATTTCAACTAGACTTGGTAGGAAGATGCATTTATACGTTTAAACGATCATTTGTCGGAACCGGCCAGTTCGTACTGCTACAACATATATACGACCGATTTTTCAGATTTGTAATTTTGGGTTATAAATCCGTTAAACAAGTACCTAAGAACCTTAAATTTGATATACCACACATACATAATGAATTGCATAACGGTTCTGAAAGTCATTGAAATAGGACACCGACTTTTTCAGATGTGAGGCTTTGGTCAAATCTCAGTTAAAAAGCATCTGGGTGCATGCATTTTGATATCATACACAAATATTATGAATTGTACTTTAGTACTGAAAATCTTCAAAATCGGACTACTAGTTCATAAAGCCACCATACAACCGATTTGTTCAGATATGAGATTTTGTGTAAAAAATCCGTTAAGAAAGCATCTGCGAGCTTGAAATTATACAGACGTAAAATAAGGTTTATTTTGTCACTGAAAATCTTCGAAATTGAATTTTGCAATTTGCAGTCTAGTTTACTGACAGTTGGTTTTGTATTTTTCCACAAATCTTTTCAAACGTTCAATTCGCGTAATAGAATAAAGGAAAACTGCTAAGCTTTTCTTTTTTACTGACAAAAAATTAATTTCAAAAGGGCTTTTAAACCTAATACGAGAAACGAAAATATAATTTAATATCCCCTAAATATTTATTTACACTTAGAACCTAATGTAAAGTAAGCCTACACCATAACACACTTAGCATCTAGAGAAGTTGGAAATCAAGTTATTTACAGGGGAATGCCTGTAACAAAAAACATTTTTAATATGCATAATAACATTCAATATGGGTCAATATCTCATGACCAAAATACAAAAGCCAATATCAGTTGGCTTACCCAGTTTCGGCTTTTTGCTGAGGTGATGTCGCTGCCTTTGCTGTCATTACTACTTTTCAAGTTTCAAGTGCTTATACATGTGGCTTGTTTGTCGACTCACTTCTTCTGATTGCCGTTTGTTATTATTTATTATTGTTACTACTACTATTATTATTATCATTCTGTATGTTTTCCCATGAACCGGTTTTCCGTGGTGCTTGTAAGTTTTAAAGAGTTCGTGAGGCGCAGAACAAATCGAAATCGACTATGGAGAATAACGCTCTTTTTCCTAACCAAAAAAAAAAAGAAAATATATATATATCTATAAAGACAACAATGATGGTCAGAAGTTGATAAAAGGGAAACATTTACAACTAAATTTTAGTAGTTTGTGATTATTCTCAGCTAAAATGGTTTGTACAAAGCACAAGATGAAACACTTTCTCGAAAATTCTGCTAAATAAACACTCAAAGTTATTTCCCATAACTAAAACTCATCGTTGTTGTGAAAAAAAAACTTCTTGAAATATTGTAAAAAAAATGTAATAGCTTTTCAAAATAACTTTTAGTTACGTCACGCTTGGTGAGTTTAAATCGCCCATCGCCAAGTTTTCTTAATTTCTGATATAGTTGCATAAGAGCTTAAAACGGATGTATGGCCCATTACTAAAAGTGTGTGTGTTTTATTCTTGAAAAGGGAAAGAGGTTAACACTTCGTGTTCGCTCGAAACAATTGTAATTATATATGTATATTAAATACAGACAAGTGTGTCTTTTGCGCCGCCGAGTCAAGCTTGAGTCAACTTTGCGTGCCTAATTAAATCGTGGCACTATCATTCATGCTTTAGCAATTCAACTGCTTTTGTCACGCTACTTGAACAGATTGTAGCTTGATTGTTAGCGATTGAGTTGCACACAATTTACAGACCTCTTCTGAGTATTGTTGGCTACGGGAAAGGTTGAGTTTGTTGTGTCTTTATGCTATAGTACAATGTTGAGGTGGATGATCATCCACATGCAGAAGGCGAAGAAAAGGCGTTATAAACCATTCAACGTCCCCAAATATGGTATAAAGAGGTGAACCTTAGTTGAAAACTTGAGTTCATGAAGCACTTCCAACGTAAGACGTACAACTAAATTACTGTAGGGCAGCGTGCTTTGCCTACAGACCAAACAGTCACTTACACTGGAATAAAAATACAGAGCGCGAAACGCTGGAGTACTAGATTTCCGAGCGATCGGTTCTCAGTCGATTGCGACACCCTAACTTCACGATGGAGACGAGCTGGCATGATTGGAAGAAAATAATAAGAACCTCATTAAACTTGCAAACGCAATAGTTGGGAGCCTTTCAGAGCTCAGTAAGTTAACTGTCTCTAGCACATATGCAACACTTCCCGCCAATTCAGTCATATTTTACTATACATGAGTCATGACTGATCAAAAAGCTGCGGCGTACGCCGTGTAAAGCTTTGAATATCTTGCTCCTAACATGGATTGCTATCGAAAGGCACCTACAAAACCCTCAATGATCTTAATTACTAAAAAAATGTCCTAATAAATTGTATTCTCGCTATTCGTCGTCATTAAATATAATTTTAAAAAGTTCATGTTTTTCAAATGCAATAGTGAATAAGTTGAATTTATTTAAATTTCCATTTTCATCTCATTACCTGCATTTCCTTCCTACATTATTATTATTGTAACAAAAATACCTGGTTCTTGAATTTTAAGCACACTTTGACAGTCGCAAGTTCATAAGAGGCGCTTGAACTCGCTTTTAATCTGCATTACACCGAAAAAGGAGAGAAGAAGTGAGAAAACTTAAGAATTGCAGCTTTGCATTTTCCCTCTCGAGTACGCGTATTCCCCCACGCTAAATCCGCGTTGTTTAGTATTTTTGTCTGCTGATTGTATGCATCACCGCATACGAAAATAATAATAACAATCTCTAACCGTATGTTTCACCTTTTCTTAGGGCCTCACTGAACTCCACTACCACCATCACCGCAGTCACGACGACGGCGGCAACTGCTCTTGCGGTTTATTATTGTGCAATCTTAGGTCATGCCAAGCGATGAAGCATTTCGGGTGCAGCCGCAAACCAACTAAGCTGCCCATGAGTTTTAGTTGTTGTTGTTGATTTATTTTTTATACCTTTCATGTACATGAAATGGTATATTAACCTTGGTCCGAAGTATGTAAGTACCAGAAGGAGAAGAGTTAGACCCACCGAAATTTACACCGATTGTATCAAAATGGCGAGCTGAGTTGATTTAGCCCATGTCCGTTGGACCACTATAGCATATATACGCCCGATTTTTCAGATTTGAACAATTGGCTCATATATCCGCTAAAAAGTACTGAAGAAGTTGAAATTTGAATTGTATATTAGTTCTGAAAATCATTTAACACATAGCTCCCATAAACCGATTTCTTCAGATAGGAGGCTTTGGTCAAAACTCAGTCATAAGTAAAATAAAATAAACATTGATACTGAAAATCATCGAAATCATCGAAATCTATATTATATAGCCTCCACACAACCGGTTTATTCAGATTTGAGGTTTTCAATCAAACATCTGTTTAAAAAAGCATCTAGGATCGTGAAATTCGATATTATGCACACATGTTATAAAATCCATATTTGGAGTGAAAATCATCGAAATCGAAATACTATATCGTATAGCTCCCATACAACGAAATGTTGAAATATGAGATTTGGGTCAAAAAAACCGCCAGAATTTCATCTAAGTGCGTGGACTTTGGTATTCCACAGACGTAAATTCAAGTTTATATTGACACTGAAAGTCATCGAAATCGAATTTTGCAATTTACAATAAATTTGAAATGTACATGAAAGGTATAAAGATTTCGGCATGACCGAAGACAGCTCTTCTTTCGTGTTTGTTGTTTTATTAGGCACAGTAGTGGTTTGACGACTACTTGCTCGCCTGCTCGCTGATCCGCAATGCTATACATAAATTTCCGTTGACTGCTATAACTTATGTGTGACTGACTGACTGACTGACTGACTGACTGACTGACTGGCTGGCTATGTGTGTAGTAGCTTACACTACTGACAAGCGAGGCGACTAGACTTTATAACAATACCATCATGCTGTATATAAACGTTAACTACGATCTGATGTGCGCATTGACGACGTCATTGTTACTTCACCTCATTCGAGCTTTATTCATGTAATGGTCGACGTTGCCGTACCCTTTTTATTGTCCATTTTCTTATATTGGCTTGGCTTTATTGAAGTATTTTTTTTTTGCTCTTTATTTATGTGGAAGCTTGAGGTGTTCCAAAAGCGAAGACACAAAACAAACCTTCAAATATATCAAACGAGCTGAAATAGATTTTTACTTACAAGCTGGTCCGTCAGTCGCATTTGAACTTTGACGGTAAGCGAAGGCGCGAATTTTGTACGAAATTTCAACTTAGCGTACGGAACTTCAAATTTTCTGCAGTTTCCAATTGATCTGCCATTGCGCATTGTGTTATTCACTGTCTACTGTTGCAAGCAAAAAAATGGTAGGCGGGGATATGAAGGTTTCATCAGCTGTGCAAATATCTATGTATTTCTGTTCGAAGTGTAAACATAATAATTGGATTAAATTTCTATGTACATTAGGAAATGAAATATTGATTTTTAAAAATTTTCCGCATTTTTCCATCCATCATTTATGTCTCTTTCAACTCTTGCATGTTAAAGCCAAACTGACATTCGTCGTGTTAAACGGCTATTTCCGTTCTAGATATTCGTATAATCTTACGTAGTATTTAAATTATTTTTCTATTAATAAAAATTAGTAACTCTTTAATTGAAAGAAAAAAAACATAAAAATTAAAAAGTTACTTTCATCAATGGACACGCGCAAAGAGTCTCAACAGTCTGCATCCACCGTTCTTGAGTTTCAAAAATTAAAATTACGTGCGGTGCCGAAAGTGAAAAGGCGCGCGCCACAACCACCAACCACTGTGCCTCTGAGAAAAGTTAAAATTTACTAAAAATTGATTACTGTTCAATTTTTTTTTTCACTTCATTTTATTTTGTATCCGTACATATGTATGTATATATGAATTTTTTAATTTAAATTATTTTTATTTTTATTTTTTATTACTATTTGTAGTATTTCATATTACTTTTTCAAAATACAATGTGTTAATGTTTTCTTTTTTCGCATTTCTTATCTTTGCAGACTTCATCCACCACCAAGACGACCACTCTCACCACTCCCGCCAAATTGTATGGCAAGGATTTGAGTGAATATGATGAGGTTGATGTTGATGCACTGTTGGCACAATTGTCACCAGAGGAAATCAATATTCTAGCCAAAGAAGTTGATCCCGATGTAAGTAAAGCACATTTCTTTACTTTTGTTGCTATCTAAATCTCCAAAATACTTTTTTATCCGGCGATTATAAAAAGGTATTCTGGCCGGAAAAAAAAATTAATTAAATCGGGCTCATTAAATCGAACCTTTGTTAACTTAAATTAGTGCCTTCAACGTCCTTTCAATTTCCAGAGTTGTCATTTTGTTTGTGCTACTGGATTAACATCTGCCGAAAATACATACATAAAGGTTAATTGAAACGCGCTGAATCTTACTTGCTGATGCGTCAATTTTATCTACAAGGCGTGACTGCTTACTTTAGGTCCAACCTCCATATTAAACAGATGAATTGGATGTTCTGGCCTAAGGACGTCTAACCTTTTCTCATGCGTAACCAGGCTCTG
This sequence comes from Neoceratitis asiatica, assembly GCA_030068015.2. Taxonomy (NCBI): domain Eukaryota; kingdom Metazoa; phylum Arthropoda; class Insecta; order Diptera; family Tephritidae; genus Neoceratitis; species Neoceratitis asiatica. The sequence goes on from CM061528.1 coordinate 37,951,549, forward strand.
GATAACCGTTAATTCTCTAGTTTAATCCACCGAAGCGTGTAATCGACTGAATATCTTATTCAAGAATCGTGCTTCGTCAGATAACATTGTTTCTTCTACTTTCACATTATTTTACTATTAAAAGAGTGCTTGCAGCGAACTTTTTTTCGACTAGTGTGAACATTTAAACACCTTCTGTTCTCGGTTTTCACTCACAAACTGAGTTAAGCTATATATCAGCATGCCTCTTGGAATTTGTCCACAACAACCAACGCACACCAACACTACAGATATTCAGAGAGCTTGCCTTTCAACTCAGTTCAGTTCGAAACTTACCTAACAAGATTGCCTTTATTTGCTTCTAGTTGATGCGAGGGCTCCTCTATACCTTCTATCTTCGCCATCTCTCTTTCGCTTTCTTCACTTATCCTACCCACTCTTCACGAGCTACATAATTCTATAAAATTGCAAAACATCGTAAAGATCTTTAATATATCTAGTATGGTGATGATAGCGACACTCTCTGGTCTGCCCTTCTTCACACTTCCCATAGTTGAAGTAGCTTCAAATCTGTCAAAATCAGATTAATTACTTTTACATGATGTTTCCTCGTGTTGTTTACCTATCACCATCAATTAATGATGTTTCACTGAAGTAACTGCGTAGAAACTGGCCCCGACATATCAGGAAAGACATCGTACAACTTCGATACTTCATGGCACTAACCACTACTGGGCGCAAAATATAAAGACAGGCTCTGAACGTGACAGACAAAGCTCTGTCTACGACATATTAAGAATTTGATTTCCTCGTTCTACCAATATTGGTATCGAGTAATGTCGCCGGCAATCGTGAGATTGACTGGTCACCTCTTACGACAGTCATGCGTTCTTAAGTAGCTCCTAAATTGCAGTGGATTGTCGCTTGCCCTTGTGAGGCCCGCTAGACTGAAATACCCAAGATTGTTCTAACCATCTTCGTTGTATTTTTCCTTAAATCTACTCAATGTACATACATCCATCACTCTTTCCCTCAAATCAGTTTATTACCTTAAATCGAAATTCAAAAATTAATAAAAATCTATTTTTTTTTTTGAAATGTAACTTAATTTCTTACACCCTCTTTCAGGATAATTTCCTGCCACCAAATCAACGCTGCAGTTATGAATGCGATAAAGATCCCACCGGTCCATTGAATCGTAAAAAATTAATTGAGCACATTAATAAACAAGCTTTAGAAACACCCGATGAACCAGAATTCGAACCATATGTCAAGGGTACCGTACGCGGTAAGAAATGGGTGCCACCACCACGGGATGAGAATGAAGTTGCCGCTGAGGAGCAGATCGCCATCGATTTGGGTGAAGAATATGAGCATGCGTTGAGCGATGCAACGCAAGAGGAGATTATCGATTTGGCTGGTATGTTAACACCAAAAAAAAAATTGCAATTTTTTATATTTCACTCTATTAACCTTCCTTATTATGCGCAGCTATTCTTGGTTTCCATTCAATGATGAATCAGGATCAATATCATGCTTCATTGTTGAACAAGGGACAACCAGTTGGTATGGGTTGGGACGGCATTACGAAGTCAACTCAACCGAAATTGTTCCCCGCGGATCCACCAAATAACACAGATGTCGAAGAATCAATCAAACGTGTTAAAGATAACGATGCAAAATTGATTGAACTGAACTTAAATAATATAAAGGTGAGAAGTTGAAATATTCAAATCTATTTCTGCAAAATACAATATGAAATTAATCATTAATTAAATAAATTTTCACAATTATTTAAACTAACTTCCCTTGCAGAACATTTCCGATGAGAAATTCGAACAACTTTTCCAAGTACTGCCCGATAATGAAAATTTAGAAGTTCTTTCCTTAACAAATGTTGGTCTCACCGACAAGACAGCTCTCTTATTGGCTGAAGCAATTGAGAAAAGCAAAACCTTGAGAGTATTAAATGTTGAGACAAATTTCATTAGTCCGCCTATTATTGTGACCTTAGTGAAAGCCCTGCTCAAATGCCGCACAATTGAAGAATTCAGGGCATCCAATCAGGTAAGTAGTTTTGGTTCACCAAGAATGTGAAAATTCCATATTAAAATCAATTTGCTTCTTTATAAAATACAGCGATCCTCAGTGCTCGGCAATAAGATTGAGATGGAAATAACCGAATTGGTGGAAAAGAATCCATCCCTACTCAGATTGGGTCTGCATTTGGAGTTCAACGATGCACGTCACAGAGTCGCCGCACATTTGCAGCGCAACATCGACAGAAGTGAGTACACGTTTTCTTTTAATTATTTTTTGTTACAAAATCTCTGCGCCTACCCAGAGAAGGATTGAAATATTCATTTAGTGTGTGCGATCACCTCTCCGCAAAACAACGTTGGCTCTAGTGCAATTCACTCGAAATCACACCCCTCGATCTCAACTTGTCCTTGACTGGTTTTATAAGTTTAATTATCTTGTATAAGTATAAGTAAAATTGTTTAGGTCGCTTAGAGAAAGATAAATGCATCACATTTTTTTTTACACACAGCTGAAACGCAATCATACGCAGCTGCTCAAAACTCACATATACGCTTACCATCAGCAGTTGAAAAGCAAATCGCGCCATTGCCACCATTATCATCGCCATCGTTAGTTTTGTCTACTCATTTGCAAACTCAGCAAGCATTGGCAAAAGACGCATCATCACCATCATCATCAAAATCACCGTCACCAGCATCACCATCAGCATCGTCAATTGCTGCCATAAGCGCTACTGCAACAGCAACGAAATCACTTGAAACTGAATTTGCACAAAAAATGCAATTAGCAGATGCAATAGCTGGTCTCACCTCTACTGAGCAGAAGTTAGATGACTCGAAGAAGATCACTGCATCGCATAACAAAGATGATATCAATGTTTTGAATTCATTGAAAAATGATAGTGACGCACATGCAGCCAATGAAAAGTTAGATGCTAAAAGTGTTGTTGTCGCCGATTTGGCACCACATGCACCGGCAATGCCAGATGTAGTAGTAGTGGCAGGCGCGTCAGCTACCGTTGTTGCTGCATTAAATATAATTGAAAATACAAACGAACGCGTTGAGAAGGAAATTTAAAGAATAAAAAAGCGTGTATGCGACAAAACTTTTATTAATATTATTCTTGAAAAAATTTACGGAAAATATTTGTTGAGTTCGAAAAGCTTTCAATATAGTAAACCCTTAATATTCTTTAAGTTTTCTTCTATATAAATACTAAAATGAAAAGTAAAATCTAGTTGCAATTGCCAGCGTCAGGTAATATTGATTATCCCACTCTGTTAATCTCATCCAAAAACTGCGTTTAACATTCATTTCAATTACATAAATAGTTCGTTGCTCAAATTTCGTCCATGACAGTGTGCCAAATTGTATAAAGTCACATCATGTTACTGCGTTGTTCATCGAACGTGTTCAATTGTTTACTCATTGTTATTGCAGTCCATATGTTCTATTAATTATTGTTTTTTTTACTATTGTTAAATTGTTGCTGTTCTTGTTGTTGTTTATTTTTCACAATTTGCTGAAAATAATGTTGGTTAGGTATTTAAAAAAAAAATGTAGTAACTACTTTTAGTGATTTTAATAATCCAATTTAGATTACTTTAACAAATATATTGCAGTAAATTATTGCAAACCATATCATACAGTCATCATTGCTCAGCGGGACTTTTCACACACAATGCGTTTACATCAGCTGTTCATTAGATTATTACACTTCATACTACTGTCAGAAGGCACTTGGGTCTTCTAGTACTCATCATTTATCGATTTACATGCACATAAGCTTGTGTGTTGTGTATTCTGGAAATATATTTTCGCTATTTTTGTTTAATTGATGCCATTTTCATACTTCACAACATTCAACTGTTACATAAAACATTTCTCAAATCTCATTGCATACAAAATATTTCACTTTTTGTGTAGCCCGTTCGTTTCCCTCCCATGTAAATCCACTATTTAACTCAATTTGTTGCTCTTGTTGTTGAACCCGGTTGATTTTAATAACTATTTGTATTTGTATTTATGTATAGTTTTAATATATAGAGAAACTCCCGTTAATATTTTTTGTTTATTTATTTGAAACTCAAAATAATTGTAAAAAATCGCAAAATTCGTATGAAAATTCGTCTCTCTCAACCAAAAAAAAAAACAAAAATGTAAATCTCTACACGTGTATATTAAACAAATAAACGTTGCCAACGTTGCTTCAACGCTTACGTACACGTTTTTGCGCACACCAACAACCAATCAACTTAAAAAAAAAACAGTTGTACGCGTACAAAAATTGAAACCGAATTTGCCGAAACTCATTGTGCCGGCCAATATGGTATTACCAACACCTTCAACTTCCCCATCACCATCGCCACAGCCACGTATTGAAATTGATCTCGAAGAGGATGACGACAATGTGGTGGGTGGCGTTGACTTTGATCCTGAAATTGATCCGGATAATATGGTGGTGCCGGGTAGTCGCGCCGTAACACCCAGTTCTGAGCTGCAATCACCATCGCCATCGCCAACACCATCGCCGGCATTCAATCAAAGCGCCAACAGTTATAATGCGCTCATGTGAGTTAGTGTGTTGCTTTTGTAAAACAAAAACAAAAACAAAAAACAGAAAAACTATAATAAAACGAAAATAAAAACAGAAACTCAAAGCAGAGCGTTAACAGCAAACAGAATGCAAATTGAAATATACAAACAATAGACGACACTTCAAATCATAACAACAACAACAACAGCAACACCATACATACAATTTACACATGTACAATGAGAACCATCAATTTGTGGTCTACACAACAAGCTGTGCACAATACACAACAGCCTACAATCAATACAGTCAATATCGCCGCTTAATTGCGTGTATATATATATATATATATGTTCTGTTGCATCTACATATATTTGAAATAACTTCATGCAACATTCACCCGAATTCATCAAAGTGTAAACATTCGTTGTGTTATTTTCTTTTCTTCTCGTTCAATTGTAAACTAACTTATTTAACTGTTTTTTTTGTTTTTTAGTTATAAATCAAAGTCGAGAGGAATACGGTGTTCGTTGCATTTCTTATGTTCTAGTTTCCTTGAAACTACTTTTTAGCATCATTAGGAATAAAAAAAAATTAATATATATACAACTCATTACTTTATTTACATACTCTTTTGAGCCAAAAAATTCCTTAAATGCAGAAGGTCTCATACCAAAAAGGAAGTAGTTATTAAAAGTAGAACAAGTGATAAATTAAATTAAGCTTATTGCAAAAAAAAAAATTTCTTAAATTTTATTTATTTTGTCCACAATCCTGACAATCTACATATACGAAACGTTTGTAAAGTTTATTCACTGATTTAATAGCTCAGTTGTTCATATTTCTATGAATCAATTTCGGCTCATCAGCTCGTTTTATGAAGCATTGTAACTTATTTTCTTGTCATTCATTATGTGTTTTCTTGAAATTTAATAAAAAATATGCCTTTTACTTTTGCCATTATCAACACTCTGTGCTGTTCTACTCATTGCCTCATTTGCTATAACAATTTTTATTAGAGATCATATCATATTTTTACATATGTCAATTATGTTTATCCTCTCATTCAACCTAATTATTTGTATAAATGATTTCATTGAATTTTAGTTATTAATGCCGAAAACAGTCGTTATGAACAGAATCACACAGAAACTACTACTGTGTGTATCACAGCTATTCTCTAAATTATTAGAATTTGCTATTCATTTCTTTTCAAAAGCTTGACTCTGCCATTTTTTCTATTGCAGTTATAACTTGGTTACACACATTGAAAATTGTTCTCTTTTTGTCTTGATATCTAAATGATCGATCTCAGATAATTTCATATTGTGCTTGATACTACATTATTCATTTTATATTGTTAATATTTATGTTAAAACTTGCAAAGTCTATTGCCTGCACTGAGTCCATACATTTTCTCTCGATTCAACTTTCTCCCACCCTCTTCTTTACTTCTTTGCTGTCTTTGGATTTGTTGTTTCTTGTCCTGTTTGTTCATAGCCCATTTTGTCTCCACATCTACTACAACCAACTTTTTGAAACAATGAATTCCTACCTCCAAACAACAAATACTTTGTTAACGATACTGATCTTTGTTATAAAAAAATCTCTTGTGTCGTTTATATATTTTTTATATACTTTTTATATCGTTTTTATCCTTTATTTTTTAGATAGACCTCTTACATACTATTTCCCATTAAACAACAGCCATTTTTTTCTAACATTTACTTGTTTTTTTTCCATCTCTTTCTATGTTTTTTATTTGTCTTTTTGTGTTTGCAGTAAGAAAAGATCTTGAGTTACGTCTGCAGTTCAGATTTTTCAATAATCTGCATAGAAAGTCAGCAAGAATTCAATAAAATAATGAATGATCTTAAAAAGATAAATATATGTATATCTACTATATATATGTATAATGAATGAAGTAAAACAAAATAAATTATATAAAAAAATATATATATACTAAATATTTAACGCACTCTTTAAGTTAAGACAAAAATAAAAACTAAGCATAAAATTGCATGGAAAAGTTAGAGAGAGAAAATGAAAAAAAAAACATACTGTCAAAATGAGCCAATGACATAACAACATAAAATAACTAAGAAGAAAACTAGAGAAATTGAAGAACAAACGAATTCAAAGCTGAAAAGGCAATTTTGGAAAATATTATGCATAAGAAAGCCGCAAACAAGTTGCTCTGAATGTTCAGAAGAGGCTTTAAAAAACGAAAGCACAACGTCCATGAGTAATAGCGCAGAGGAGAAACTCAAAAATATGCATAAACCAACATAAAAATCAGTTTGGGACTCAATTTTAAATAAATTATTATGAGTGACAACCATGCAAAGTGTTAGTCGAAACAGCAAAAAACATGTCAACAACAGCAACACAAATGCACAAAAAATCACTAATGCATAGACAAAAACCTAAAAAGCGAAATTTAAAAAAAAAATTACACATTTCGAAAAATATGAGAAATGTTCAACACTGAAAAATACTTAGGTTTAAATTTAATCTTATACATGTAAATTTCATATACAATCCACATAAAAAACGTGTCGGAGACATATGAAATAATGGCAGTCGATATAAATAAAAATGAAGAAGACGAATAACTGATATTGATACTGACCAACTTAAAGTAAATCAAAAAAAAAAAAATTAAAACAAAAAAAGAAATATATATATATATAAAACAAAACGAAGTTTCGAGAAAATCTAAATGATTTCTAGGCGTAAATATTTATTTGAATAAACAAGGTATCTATAAAAAAAAATAAAACTCAACTACATTTGTATTAGTAACTACAAACTGCAAGCGTAGAGTGTTGTTTTTTCAAGCAAGCAATGCAACTCTGCTGTGCTCTGCTGCCCATAGGCAACAGCAACAAAGAGTAGTAACAAACCAACTAAAACAAACACTAAAACAAAATTTGTACAAGCTTTTTAAGAACTGCCGCTGCTTTTATACGCGCAAGAAAGGCAACCCTAATCCTATGCCATCTGAAAATTTTGCTAACCCAATGTACCTTCGATGAAAATTTGTTTTTCTAATCATAAAAACTACCTCAGAAGCGTATTTTTGCACTTAAAGTGCCGTTATACTTTCACGAATTGATCACTTTCAAAATCCTGCTTGTACGCCCTACTTTTTGAGCAAACTTTTTTCTACAGTAGTGTACTGATATTGAAAACTTGAATATGTTAAAAAAATTTAGTTTAATTTTCTACTATCAAACACTGCCATGATTTTTGTATATTTAATTTTTTTTTTGCATGCTGATAGTATATTGACTGCTAACATGCACCATTTTAATTTGAATATTTTGTTTTCTTACTCATTTGTACTAACAAAAACATACATTCACGTGTTTTCAAACTACATTCGAACATAAAGTTAACATATAGCGAGGCTTACACCTAAAGTACACATGATCAGACTCAGTGGAATATTTTTATGTAAAATATGTGTTTTTGGTGTTTAAAAATATATACTATTTATTGATTTTTAAAATTGCAGTTATGAAATCACAAGTAAAAGTTTTGAAAAAATACAAATATTTTAAAAATTATATTTAACTGAAATTACTTGACAACAAATAATTTTTTTAAGTACTCTGTATACATATTGTTGAAAAAAAAAATTCTTATAGTTTTGAAAAAATGATTTTGAATAATTTAAGCTCAATTTTAATTATTTTATTATTTTTCACAAAATCCTTGCAACTTCTTGCAGTACATTGTTTTAATATTGATTATGAAAACATCTAAAACACCCAAAACACATTTAAATAAATTTTTATTAATTAAAAACTAATTTTTTCATTTTTTGAACATGACTTTTGAATTTCTTTCAAACTTTTCTCAAACTAAAAGCCCATAAATCGTGTTTACGAAATGTCTTGAGGAGGTATTGTAGTTTGAAAATATCCATAACGTCTTAATAAGTTTCGAATACTTTTGGTTAGTAATTTTTTTTTTAACTAAACAACATTTTTTTTAATTTTCTATTATACATTTTGTATAAAATAAAATTTTTCACTGAAGCAACTCAACAACTAAAAAAAAAACACAAAATTCACTAAACACCAACAACAACACTACGCTACAAAACTAATTCAAATGAAATGCTAAAACACAGAAAGCATATCGAACTAAATTTGTATTTTAAAATTTATATTTTTATTCAGGAATTAAACTGCGATTTAAATTATTAAGTGAGATATTAACACCAACCAGGAAACAAACAAATTTCAAATCATATATAAATAAATACGATACAACAGTAAAAGCGTTATTTAATAGCAAACGTGAAACATGTAACACAATTACCACAAAACAACCACGACAACAACAAAAACAAAAACAACAGCAACAACAACAACAAACAACAACGAGTGAATAAAACTCTCCATGCAGTCCAAACCCTAAAAAGCAACATAACATTTATATACATTAATCAAAAAAAAAACCTATAAATTTGCAGATAAAATAGTAAAATCATATATTTATAATTATAAAATTAAAATAAAAGTTTAAATTGAACTAAAGAAACTATAATAATAATAATAATAATAATAATAAAATTATCATTTGTCTAAAATATGTGTAAATATACTGGATATGTGAAACAAAAACAACACTGTGCGTATTACTATCCGACCAATCGGCGTGGGTGTTGAGCATCGAAAAAAGTTCGTAAAAATTATAGTTGTTGCTGTTGAGTTTATTTATTTTGGATTTTTAATTTAAATTGTTTGTTGTGTTGTAAAGTGAATTAACCAAAAATAATAATTGTATTATAGCAAGGCATTAGGTGGGTTTCAAACGAAATTTTTATCATATATTTTATTCAAACAATTCACCATATCAAAAATACGCATTTAAAAAGTATTTTGTGAAATTTTTATTCAAAAATTCCGAAAACTCTGCCGTTGGCGCCACATCTCCCTTGACGTCTCGAAAGAAAATGCTCTCGCCGTGGACAGCATAACTAATTATTGGCTCATCTAAAATCAAAAAACCAAAAATATTTCGTACATGGATAAATCTCGTTATTGGACGAAGGAAAAAAAAATAAAATTTTAATTTTTGACAGACTTTTTTTTATCAAATTTTCGCCATGCATTGGCTCGAAAAAATTTTTTGTAATAAAAAAAAATCCTTCATTCGATGACTAGATAATGTTATTACAAAGATGTATGCCAAATTTGAATAAAATCGCTTTATGACTTTTCGAGAAACCGTGTCCACGACTTAAAAAATAGAGTTTTGAGATAAACGCGTTTAAAGTTTCAAATTGGCACAGACATGTTCTGGTGGGCGAAACTTCCAAAGGGTCTATCTTTTAGAATTTTACTCCGGTCGATTTGAAATTTTAGTAGAATATTTTGAACATATTTTACAATTTAATAAGACAAAAAAAAACATTTTTTTTTAATTTTCAAACCCACTTAAGCCCTTAATAAAATGAAAGAAATAACAGCTAATTTTTTTTACGATTTTTTATATTTTCAGTGCTAATTAATAAAACTTTAATAATAATTTTTTCCCTTTTTATATTTATGTACATTTTTTTTAAATTAAATAATTTTTATTTATTTATTTAGTATCTAAGCATTTCTTACGTATTTCCTTTCGAATGTAGTTTTATGCAACAGCGGTCCACTGTATTTTTACCTACTAACATCTGCTTGTCCGACCACCACCCTCAACTTCGCAGCTTTCATGCATTTGGAAAGCTGGGAACAGTTTCTTTAACACAATTTTTTTTATAACTCAACGTTGGTTAATAGCGTTTCCTTGTTTTTTGTTTTAGCTAAAAATGAATAGGTATTAATTGCGCTAAAAAATACTGAAATGTTTTGTAATAACTCACCACACTAAGGTATAAATTACAAAACTAGTGATGCAAAACTGAATGTGAAAGCTTTTTTTTTAATATTAAGTTATTACTAAACAAAAATAATTGAAATTGTATGCATTTATTTGTATTTATTGTTGTTGTTTTCCAAATCAACCTTATGCCAACTTTATATTTTGTGTAAATGTGTTTGACTAATTAAATGTTTTTGTTCTGGTTCTTTCTCTCTCTCTCTGTTCTCTTCTACGTGTTTTTCTCTATTTCCAGTACGTGTAAATCGCCTGAACCAGCGTAAATAAATTGTGTGAACCACCAAACAATGTACCAATCAACCAACCAACCATTCAACCAGCCAATTTGTTGTTCACGTTAATCGCAAGCAAACAGTTAAACACAAACCTCTACTATTTACATACATACATGCATAATTAAACATGAATACTACTTAAAAAAATAAAAAAATAAAATAAAAATACATAAAATGCAACAAAACTTGTTAATGTAAATTTTAAAATTCCTCTTGTATTGTTAAATAAATTTTCGTAAATCATGTTAAAACGAAAAGAGAAGGCACCAACGCAAACCACCAAAATATTTGTTCTACTACTATATGCATACGCTCTAATTACTAGTACTCTTACCAACTCCAATACAACTGCCAACAACACCAAAACATTATACCACACAGCCACACCCACAATGAAAAGTTCACCAATACATACAATACGCGTGTAATCAAGCAAGAAAAGTCCCAATTGACTGAGATTTTGCAATGAAGAAAAAGTACGTATTTTGAAAGTAAAATATTGATTTCAATTTTTTTTTTTTAAGTTTTTAAGTAGCTACTAAGTTTGGAGCTCCAGATACCCGGGCATCGAGCACTGGGAGCAGCTCGATATTCTCTCGATACTCGCTCATTGCTCAACTGCTCAGCAGAGCAAAAAAAAATTAATTTTGCTTGTCAAAATTTGCAAAATTTACACTTGGAATAAATAAATTTAAAATTAAAAAAAAGTTTAAGTGTTTGTCAAAATACTGGAAATACTCGTGCCTTTCTCGAAATTTTTCGAGTAATGAGCAATGAGCAGGTGTTCGGGTGCTTGTTGCTCAAATGCTCAAAAATGTTTGAGCAAAATTTGGATCTAACTAAGATTTATATAATTTTTTTTTTTTAAATTTCTAGATATTAAGACAATTCAACATTTAGATGATACTTAAATATAATTGGCGCGTTTATCCAACAAATGGAAGATGCATTAATTTTTTATATATTTTTTTAACTCGCATTCAAAAATTACGCCTTTGAACCTCGCACTGATGTTTACACTTTTGGTAGAGATCATGACTTGTATCGCTCAAGCAATTTTTATGCTAAACTAAAAAATGACGATTTTGAATATGTCTCGAAATATCTATATTTATTTTTTACTTATTTTTGATTATTTCCATTTTAATATTTGTTTAAGCTCTAAGTGTTTTCATTGAAATATTTAATTTATATGCAATAAAATAATTAAAATAAAGATAAATACATACATATAAGGGCATGGCCGCGAAAAATTTACGTTATAAAATTGTTATAAAAAATGCAGACGGTTAAATACTCAATTTTGGAAGTAAGTTCTCAATATTTTCCCATTGTTTTCAAGCTTAACTTATTGAATATTTGATACGTTGGGAATGACATTGCAGATGTCAAAGCTCAAATAAGTCGCGCTTCAAAAAGCAAACAGTAGATGGCTCACCCTTTATATATATATATATATATATATATATATATATATATATATATTTATTTATTTATTTATTTGTCGAATGGATATATAGCGACTTTTGGTATCATAATTTTTTGTTTAAAATTAGTTTTTATAATGTTTACTTATTTGTGTTTCATCACTCATTATGTTTTCAAAATCTCTAAAACAGAATTCATAGAATTTTTTGATCATATGTTTTTTTCTTATCTACAGCGCAATAAGAAGCCTTGATGATAAGGTATATAACATGTCAATTGAAAAGTCTTCAGCCTACCCATACCCATTTTTTTTTTTTTTTTGCAAAAATCACAAAATACATACGCCATAAGCTGGACAGCCGACTGTTTCGTTTTTTCCCCGCTTTGGAGCGGGTTCATCGTGTGCAGTCAACTCGTATGATTGTCGATTGCACTTCGGAGCGAAATGATGGAGAAATATTTCATCCATTCTCACATATATATATATATATTTGCCGCTTTGTAACGGCTGAAGCGATTTTCGGCCGAGCTCCTCAAATTTGTGGTTTTGCGTCTTGATGTTTATACCAACAAATGGAGGGACCTACGGTTTATTCTAAGCCGTCTCCGAACGGCTGATGGATTTTTATGAGGAGCTTTTATTTCCTGTCAGAAATACACTCGGAGGGCTTGACATTCCCTGCCGAGGGGGGACCGCAATTAGAAAAATTTATTTTCTATAATTTTGGATGTTGCTCGAATCTGGGCTCGAACCCAGGCCTTGCGAATGGCATGTCGATGCAAAAACTCATGTTTATTATGCTCGAACATCTCCAAACTCTGCTCCGATTCATCAACTCATCGTTGTTTTTGGTAAGCTCGCGTGGCACCCACTTTGCACCGCGCTCTCATACACAAATGTTAGCGAATGATATGATGTACACATGCAGTTGATATCTTTAGAGTGCCTGATATTTCATTCAATTTCAATATACGGCCATTCAAAATCACTTTGTGCATAATTTTAATGTTTTCGTTGGCAACAACATCTTTTGGTCGTTCACTGCGTTCACCGTCTTCGGTGCTTATTTCACCACGTCTAAACTTAACATACCAATCCTTGATGATTGATTTTCCTGAGGCAGTGTCCGGAGGCTCATGATCAAGCCAAGTTTTTGCTTCAACTGTATTTCTTTCCTTGAAAAAGCCATATTTTATCAACACGCAAAATTCCTTTTTATCCATTTTTTTCACAATAACAAAAGTTGTTTCACCCAAAATGCTATAATTCACAAACTATTGATCCGACAGTTGTAAAATTTATACAAGCGTCTTTTGAAGGTTAGCGCTAACTAAAAATCATATATGATTTGAATTTAGTAGCACCATCTTTGTGTCAGGCCGGGTACTTTGAATTGACCTGGTATTTCTAAAGGAACCCGAACGGAAATTAGCAATTTTGGCATCAAATATGTTTCTGATCATTTCTAAAAATTTCATTTCATCTTAGGATAGAGAAAATATTAACGAAAAATGCATTTCTTCAAAATCCCATGCAGAAAGAAATGCTGATCATATGGGTATACATTTTGATGGGTCTATCTTCTTCTTGTACTTGCATGCTTCGGACCAAATTTAATATACCATTTCATGTTCATGGAAGGTACAAAACTTAATCATGGCCTTCCGAATGGCAGTACGCACTGCTAACAACTCGGCTAAGAAACTTTCTGCACTTATTGCGAGTCTAGAAAGTTACACTTAAAATAAGGAATTTTTTTTCTATTAGTATAACATTTAATAATACTCACACACAGACCTTTTTCTCTCTCCAATACTACTTTTTACCGATAAATCTATAGGAAAAAAAAAACAATCTCACACGAGTGCCCTTTAAATAACAGTTGTATAAGCTTGTAACAAGTGAGTGAGACATTAATAAGGTTATTAATAAAGTACAGAAGCAAAATGCGAATAGGAGGAGTCTTAATTTAATAAAAATAATGTCTTTACTGTATATATGTACATACAATATCTTATGTATTGAATTATTATAGTAAATCTTATCTACCCAAGTTTTGTCACATTGTACGTCATAGTGATTTTGCCCACCTTATAAGCACTCACAGCAATTGAAAAATATAAATATATGTATATACGAATGTATGTATATTATAAACATTTTTTGAAAATATTTTTAAAAAAAACTTACTTAATACATTATATTTTTTCCTCAGGTGGCCGCCTAAGACGTTTGGGTCACTTCAGCTGCAATTACACTGTTGGCGCATGGCAGTAGATAAAGTGCTTACATACATACATACATACATAATTAAGCATATAAAAATGTGAAATGAGAAGCAAAAACGCAGGCAACTACATACGCGCAATGAAAGTGGAAAAATTTGCAATGCTGCAGGCAACGAGTCGCCATTTTACAACATATTTACCACTTAATATTACAATTCGAAAAATATAATGAAAAAAGTTTGAATTATATAGTACTAAACTTTCATAAATATGTGTGTAAGGCATTTATGATTCACTAAATGTACGATAAAGTATCTAAAAAAATACAAAAATATGTATATATACATATGTGCGCAATATATGTTTACTGAAAACTGAAATCGTTAAATCACTTAAATATTGCACATTAATATTGATTATGTTTTTTTTCTTTTAATATCATTTTGTACTTTGAATTATGTTAACGAAAGTGTTCCAAAAGAGAAAAAAATACCACATTTTTGCATTGTACGTCATTTGATTTTAAATATTATATACATATTTATTGCTTTTCATGCATATTTACATATTTTATTGCAACATATTTAAATATTACTTAAATTTTATTAAATTGTATATTAAATATTTATCATAGCATACATACACCGCATATTCATATTTAATTATTGAGCATAATCTACTTGTGTTTTATATACATATGTTTATCATATATATATATATAATTGTGTTTAATTGATTGTTTCCTTATGTGTAAATTAAAACTAAAAATATTTATAATTTGCAACGTGATTATTTTATTTTTCGAAAAGTGGCCGTAATCAACACATAAACACACACACACATATACACACTAAGTTCGTTCAAATAGTCTCAAATAATTTAATAAATTTAACAAATGCTACCAGTAATTGTACTAAATAGAAAAGAAAGTTTTCGAAAGCAATGATTACATATATGTATATTTTATTATTACTAAATTCCCCTTATATGGCATGTGAAAAAAGAGTAAGCAAAGTAGAATGACAAAACAAAAAATATAATTTAAAACCATTTGGAGCAATTAAAAATATTTATAACTGTAAGTATTTGCAAGATGTTATCATAAGTAATTACTTACATATTAATGACATATTAAATTTCTGATGAATTGTAAAGAATTGACGAAAAAATGCATGATAACGTGGAAATCTTGGAATCTCACGTTTCAACATGATTATATTGATTATTGTTCACCTAAAGCCACTCGAAACATAAATAAATTTCTTGTTAATCAATGATTTATAAGATAATAATAATTATTATATACATTGGCCTTTGTCCCCAATGAATTGTCAATCATTATATTGCTATGATATAGCTTGTCTGATAAAAATGATCAAGCTATGTATGCTTTTGACTTTTGTGAGTGATGAGAATTTTCACTGTAGACAAGTATATAAAATACATGGCAATATACGCGCTTATCAGTAATAAACACTTAAAATCTGTTTAAACTTTTTTCTTTTTTACTACTGTTTTTGCACACGAAATGCGTAATGCTGATTCAGTGCAGCGGTGTAAAAACAAGACGTCAAATTTAATTATATAAAAGAAAATTATGCTTAACTACAGTAAATAAATAATTGTATTTGTATTAGTACGAAATTGATACTTACTCACAACTCTCCCCAAAACAAAAAATAAGAAACAAAAACAAAAAAACACGTGGTTTGCTTTAAATTTGTTTTGCTTGTGAAAATACGAGGAAAATTCATTGAATTTTTTTATAATTAAAATGTATACATATGTACATATATATAACAAAAAAGAATGAGAAAATGTATTGCAAAATTATGTTTTAAAAAACTGAAAAGCTGAGGAACAACAAATAGCAGGCGACAAGTAGAACGAAAAAGACATTTGAATAGCAATTAATTGTCCTTAAAGTTAATATAAATTTATTTGTATGTTTAAAAAAATATATATAAAAAGAAAACCAAAATGCTAGGTTCAAGCGATGGCATAAAGAAATACCATATATGTAATGCTAATAATGCCTTAGAAAATTTAATTGCATCTAATATGAATCCTCAAGAGGCATAGCTGTTGCTCTGCATATATGCAACACGTACTTTTTTTCTAACACGACGCTAATTCAACACACTGTTATTTCAATATACAAACATATATATAATTAACATGTTCATGTTGCATGTTCAATACACAAATATATATAATTAAGAGAAGAAAATTGTAATTCACCATTTTAAAAAACATACATACATACATATGACATACAAGTAAAAAAAGAATGTTTATCAATTCACTTAGCTTTTGTACTGCAATATATAAAGAAAACACACGAAATTGAACAAAAAATGTTTATTATGTTATATTATAAAAATAATTTGCATTCACTCTATTTAAATCACATCTGCGAATGTAGCACTACTAAATGTTACCGAATTATGATGGAATATATGATTTTACTATTTAATGCAAAATTTGTAAAGTGTAATAATATTTAATGATAAAAGAAGATGCAACTTTATATATACACACAATATATATATATTTAATGATGAAAGCTTATAAATTAATATAAAAAAATTAAAATAAAAATAAAATAAAAAATTAAAAAACGCTTCAAAAATACATTTAGAAAGTTCGAATTTATTTTTAGTTACTTTATGTTGTTGTTTTGTTTAAGGAAGATTTG
Organism: Neoceratitis asiatica; assembly: GCA_030068015.2. Lineage (NCBI taxonomy): Eukaryota > Metazoa > Arthropoda > Insecta > Diptera > Tephritidae > Neoceratitis > Neoceratitis asiatica. The sequence continues at coordinate 37,968,632 of CM061528.1, forward strand.
TTGTTCGTCATTTATAAACTGAATTTAGTAGTTGTTTAGAAATCTTGAAGTCAATTATATTGACAGAATATTATGTTATTATTATTATTCCCAACGGTTCACACACCTCCCGCCCATCCGCACGAGCGGCGCAGTCCGTCATGACATACGGAACTTGTTTTGTTTTTCATCAATACCGAGTCACGATTAGTGTCAATAACTAAAAAAAATTCAGCCGCAGAACAAAAATTCATCAGCCGATTTTTAAGAATAACTTAATTCAAATATAAAATGTTATTTTATGATTACTTGAGTGTCGACAAAAAATAGTTTTCTAAATATGAAAAAGCGAGTCAGATATGTATGTCAAATGTGCTTGAATGAGAGTTGAAATCAAGACATAAACAATGCAAAGGCTCGTGAAATTCAAAATTCGTTTTACGAGTTTTCAGAAACAAGGGGCAAAAATGTCTGAATATGCTAAACGGAACATTAAATTTGATTTCAGAGAGAATGAGTGGGCTAGAAATAGAACCCGTTATTATTTCAACGATGAAAATTACACCAAGCATTTCACGGCGACTGGCAAGAGTATGGAGATTGATAAGTTTCAGGCGACTAGTATAAGGAGGAATATTATACTGAAAGTCCCAAAGTAAACTTCTTAAGGCGAATAAGAGAGTTTTTGAATAGTCTCCTATCCTATCGGAATAGATTTGATACCTCGGGTTCCAAATCACCGAGCCGTATTCTAGAATAGATCTTACTAATGTTATATGCAAAGAACATAAGGTTCATTAAACTCTTTCGACCACCGTTTTACAAAAGCCGAGATGTCTTTAGCTTGGTTTACTATCACACTAATGTTATGTGTGAAGTTCAATTTAGGGTCCATAGTGATCCCCAGGTTAATAAAACGGTGTTGTATTAATTCTAAGCCTGTATAGAATGTAATCATTGTTTGCATATATGGGATAATTAACGCTTATTGGCATAATATGTGTATGCAGATATGTTACAAACCCTTTCTGAGCTTGCAAGATGGATAAAAAAATATTTTGTTAATTTTTATTTTAAGTAACAGCACGGTCACAAAGCGTTTTAATTAATTGAAGGATAATTATTGTTAAATGTCTGGCAATACTCCACATACATACATACCATTATTTCAGTTTCAAGTTCGGTGAAGTTATAGAAGACACGTGCGTGCGTCCGTTAGCATTTTATAAAAGTGCTAATAATTATTTCTACTTTACAACAACAGTATGACGGCCCACAGCTTAATAGCTGAGTTGAGCTTTGAGACGTTAGATTATTTGGAGGACAATGAAGACGGGTTACAGATCCTGATTTTGATCCAGAGAACAATGTAAGCTTAAACTTCGATACTGCTTTCGTGAAAGAAGAAAAAATATTGAACTAAATGAACATCAAATTCAATTCGTAGGAAGGGAGGAACTACTTTCTGATGTTTTGGATTTAGAAGCGCCCATGCAATTTTTACTAAAAATGTTAGCCGAAGAAATATTTTTGAATATCGCTTAGCAAACTAATAAAATAATAGAAAAAGATCACAACAGCTATTTTCTTGTATCCCTAATCGACATCCAACGGAACATCTTTCATAAAAGATACGATGCTAGGGAATAAATCTGAAAAGTTGAGATAATTTATACATATTAATGACAATTCCAAGATACTTCCTCGCGGGCATACCAACTATTTAAGATTCGGCCACTAACGAAATTTAACAAATTATTTTTGCAGATTCCGTGTCAGATACAGCTTTGTGTGGATGAAAAAATTTGCTCAACGAAAGTGAGGAATAACTTAAAAAGGTATAATCTCAAAAAGCTAAAAAAAAATAGGATATAAAATATTTGTACTTTGTGATACTACCGGATTCGCAAATACATTTTGGGTAGAATCAGTAGCTGAAAATATTTTAAAGTCTGTAGGGGAGTTTTGTAAATTTCATCGCAACGATTTGTCGAGTAATGTTGACTAATGTATTTTGTCGCTTGCACTAACGATTGCGAAAAGCACAGAGAGCAACGATAAAAGTCAAAAAAAAAAACTCGTGATAGTAATCATCAGTAAATGAATAGCAAAGCTTAAAAATCAAAAACATGTTGTGGTTTCCACTTTCCAAATTACGCTGCATGACTTCGCTCCGTAAAGCAGCTCCAAATAAATGAATCGTGCTGTGCCCCTGGGTATTAAGCGTTTACCGCCAAAATTTTGAGATTAGGATTACATATCTATGCACAAAATACATACATACATATGTACATATTTATATTGAACTGTGTTATTCAACAATTAAAAAAGAAATTCTCTTACCATTTGCACATTGATAGAATGGTATCCACGGTGGTTGATTGGCACATGAGTGCATTCGATGGCCCCATCAGTGCCTCCAACAAACGGTGAGTTTGATGAAGCGAAAATTTCCTTTGCAGCTTGCCGTTCTATTTGAGTCATAGGGAATCTGACCTCTGGGAAAAGCATCGAACGGTTTATTGCTTATGTTACTTTATGTATACAGCGGATTATGGACGACTGCCTCATGGCTATCCCCCACTACTCTCAAACAGGACATTGATAGCATCCAGTTGCAAAGAATCGTAAGGCGGTTAGAACAAATAATTTAATATAGCTACCGTTGTCTGGACGGACAGCAAATCTGTGACTCTAGCATCTAGTTTTGCTGAAGTGCTACCGCGATCCGAAGTACGGTGCTATGATAAGACTAGCAAAAAATATATTACAATTAAAGTACTTTAACAAATATATTGGGTGCGTATAATCGTCTCATCGGTGACGTCGACCTCAACGATAGCGTCATGAGCCGATATAAAGTATTACTGAGGAGTAGAAGATGGCAAGTTCGAATGCTTGTTGGATCTTGCAATGTCTAATGCTTGGCTGTTATAGAAAAGTACCCGCAAAGAAAAAAAAATGCACAAGACCATCAGTTGTCATCAGCTGATTTTCAGTTAGAAGTAGCTATAAATAAAATGCAAAGCCAACCTTAAGACGAAGAGGTGGAGTAAATGCTGATATTCAAGCAAAAACACATAAGGGTGTTACCCAACATGTTTCTCCAATGGCAGTTCGGTAAGACCAAATTGGACACTGGGCAGTATGAGCAGAGAAAAGAATTTGTTGCATGCGTCCAGAATATAGCGTTGTATCCCAGACGGTGTGTGAAAAATGTGGTGTAGCTTTATGCAAAAACAAATAAAGCAATTATTTTATACATTCTAATGTGTTTATTTTTTAAAGAAGTTTTTACATAAAATAAAATATATGTCACACTCCCCTTTTTGTTTGCTAAATAAATATTTCATGAGTTTCCGGTTTTTTTTCTGTTTAGTTGTGCTATAAAGGGTTAACAAGACAGCGGACTTTGTCGTTAGATGGCGCTGATATTCTTATTTCAGGCAACACTAATTCAATTGTGTCAAACTAATACTTTTTTTTCGAGAGTTGACATTTCAATATGTTATGTTATGACTCTTTACTATAGATCACGGACGTGGAAAGTCAAGGAAATTGGTCTCCTTTTTCTCACGACTAGAACAAAAGCAACAAATGGAATAACATATGCATAAATGAAGAGTAACAGAAAGCTAACATGTTAGGTAAAAGTGACCCACGTTGCAGCGGAAAAGGTAAAAGTGCCGAAAAATTTGTGTGGTCTACGTTCAGAGTGCTGTATTGTACAGGTCTACGATTGTACAGGGCTGTACGATGGAATGCTGTAAGTGAACGCCGGACCCAAGTGGTTTGAATTTTATTTTTAAAATCTATAAAAGAAAGCATTTTTCCATTACTTTAATTTCACATGGTACAAAGTAAAAGTTGTAAGTTATTATTATATTACTCACTTAGGGATGCCGCTGATATCCGCTACAGGAAATAATAAAAAGCAAAAAATTCAATTAGTAAATGTTTATTTACAAAAATCTTGGAACTCAACTCATCGCGCTGGTGATGCTGCAAATCGTTGAGAATTGTGTATAGAAGTGTAATATAGAATAATAAATAATATAAACAAAATAAAGTAAGCAGAAGTTGGCTGAGCTTTTTTAACTGGCTTGCCATATCGCTTGCGGCTTGAACAATTATATTGTATCAAAAATCTTCCAAGTCCCTGAGGTTAACTTACATAAGTTCACTTTTTATTGAGTCTGTCTAACATGATACCAATTTTATATTCTTCTTCTTCTTTGGCGTAGGCACCGCTTACGCGATTATAGCCTCGTCAACAATAGCGCGCCACTCGTTTCTTCTTCTTGCTGTTTGGCGCCAGTTAGAAATACCAAGTGACACCAGGTCGCTCTCCACCTGATCTTTGCAACGGAGTGGAGGTCTCCCTCTTCCTCTGCTTCCACCAGCGGGTACTCCATCGAATACTTTCAAAGCTGGAGCGGACGACATGACCTAGCCAGCGTAGCCGCTGTCTATTCGCTGAGCTATGTCAATGTCGTCGTATAGCTCGTACAGCTCATCGTTCCATCGTCTGCGGTATTCGCCGTTGCCAACGCGCAAAGGACCATAAATCTTCCGCAAAACTTTTCTCTCGAAAACTCCTAAAGCCGACTCATCGGATGTAGACATCGTCCAGGCTTCTGCACCATATGTCAGGACGGGGATGATGAGCGACTTGTAGAGTTTGGTTTTAGTTCGTCGAGAGAGGACTTTACTTTGCAATTGCCTACTCAGTCCAAAGTAGCACCTGTTAGCAAGAGTGATTCTGCGTTGGATTTCAAGGCTGACATTGTTGGTGTTGTTAATGCTAGTTCCCAGATACACGAAATTATCTACGACTTCGAATTTGTGACTGTCAACAGTGATGTGGGAGCCAAGTCGCGAATGCGATGACTGTTTATTTGATGACAGGAGATATTTCGTCTTGCCCTCGTTCACTACCAGACCCATTCGCTTCGCTTCTTTGTCTAATCTGGAGAACGCAGAACTTACATTGCGAGTGTTATGACCAATTATATCAATATTATCGGCATATGCCAACAATTGCACACTCTTGTAGAATATTGTGCCTGGTCTGTTTAGCTCTGCAGCTTGTATTATTTTCTCCAGCATCAAATTAAAGAAATCACACGATAAAGAGTCTCCTTGTCTGAAACCTCGTTTGGTATCGAATGGCTCGGAGAGGTCCTTCCCAATTCTGACCGCACTTCTGGTATTATCCAGGGTCAGTTTACAAAGCCGTATGAGTTTCGTGGGGATATCAAATTCAGACATAGCGGCGTAGAGGCATTTCCTTATCGTGCTGTCGAAGGCTGCTTTAAAATCGATGAAAAGGTGGTGTGTATCGATTCTTTTCTCTCGGGTCTTCTCCAAGATTTGGCGCATGGTAAATATCTGGTCAATGGTGGATTTGCCAGGTCTAAAGCCGCACTGATAAGGTCCAATCAGTTTGTTGACGGTGGGCTTTACACAATACGCTAGATAAGACCTTATATGCGATATTAAGGAGACTTATCCCACGATAATTGGCGCAGACCGTGGGATCTCCCTTTTTTTGGATTGGGCAGAGCACACTTAGGTTCCATTCGTCAGGCATGCTTTCTTCCGACCATATTTTGCAAAGAAGCTGATGCATGCTCCTTGTCAGCTCTTCGCCGCCGTATTTGAAAAGTTCTGCCGGTAAGCCATCGGCTCCCGCCGCTTTGTTATTTTTTAAGCGGGCAATCGCTATCCGAACTTCTTCATAGTCGGGTGATGGCACCTCTATACCATCGTCATCGATTGGGGTTTCGGGTTCGCCATCTCCGGGGCTTTCATTTTCACTGCCATTGAGCAGGTTAGAGAAGTGTTACCTCCATACACTAAGTATACTCTGGACATCTGTCACCAGATTACCTCTATTGTCCCTACATGAGTTTGCTCCGGTCTTGAAACCTTCTGTAAGTCGCCGCATCTTCTCATAGAATTTTCGAGCATTACCCTTGTCGGCCAGCTTCTCAAGCTCTTCATACTCACGCATTTCGGCCTCTTTTTTTTTTCGTCTGCAAATGCGTCTCGCTTCCCTCTTCAGCTCTCGGTATCTATCCCACCCCGCACGTGTTGTGGTCGATCGCAAAGTTGCGAGGTAGGCAGTCTGTTTTCTCTCCACTGCAGTTCGACATTCCTCATCGTACCAGTTGTTTTTCTGGTATTGCTGAAAACCAATTGTTTCCGAAGCAGCGGTACGCAAGGAATTTAATATTTCGTTCCACAGCTCCCTTATACCAAGTCGCTGATGAGTGCTCCCAGAGAGCAGGTGTGCAAGTCGAGTAGAAAACTTGCTGGCTGTCTGCTGTGATTGCAGCTTTTCGACGGCAAACCTTCCTTGTGTTTGTTGACGGGCGTTCTTTGCCACACAGAGGCGCGTGCGTATTTTTGCTGCTACAAGATAATGATCCGAGTCAATATTTGGCCCTCGAAACGTACGCACGTCTAGAACACTGGATACATGTCTTCCGTCTATCACAACGTGATCGATTTGGTTGCGTGTTTTACGATCTGGCGACAGCCATGTTGCTTGATGAATTTTCGCATGCTGGAATCTGGTACTACAGACAACCATATTTCGGGCCCCGGCAAAGTCAATCAGCCTCAGCCCGTTTGGGGATGTTTCGTCGTGGAGGCTGAATTTTCCGATTGTTGCGCCAAAAAGGGCTTCTTTGCCCACCCTGGCGTTGAAATCGCCTACCACAATTTTGACATCGTGGCGGGGGCAGCGCTCATAAGCACGTTCTAGGCTCTCATAGAAAGCATCTTTGGTCACATCATCCTTCTCTTCTGTCGTGGCGTGGGCGCAAATCAACGATATGTTAAAAAACTTCGCTTTGATGCGAATTGCGGCTAGACGTTCATCCACCGGGGTGAATGCCAGGACTCGGCGACGGAGCCTCTCTCCCACCACAAACCCAACACCAAATTTGCGCTCCTTTAAATGGCCGCTGTAGTAGATTTCACAAGGACCCACCTTTTTCCGTCCTTGTCCCGTCCATCGCATTTCTTGGACGGCGGTGATGTCAGCCTTTAGCCTTACGAGGACATCAACCAGCTGGGCAGCGGCACCTTCCCAATTAAGGGACCGGACATTCCAGGTGCATGCCCTCAAATCATGATCCTTAAAACGTTTGCGGGGGTCGTCATCAAAATGGGGGTCTCTCGTCCGAGGCAATTGCTGATTTCTCATTGGAGTATAGTTTTTATGTGGTGGGTTCCAAACCCTACGCACAACCGCAGGGGATTCGCCTTCTCACTTTAGCTCGCCTCCAAACGGATGTTTGTTGGCTACCCAGAGGATACTTGGTCTAGAACCGGAAGTCGTGAGCTGCTTGAACCATATTGTGACGAAAATCCCATACCAAGGACAAACAAAACTGAGTTGATTTGGTTTTGTGTTTTTCCGACAGGGTGGATACTAGATTTATATCGGAACGAATTTCCGTCATCCCTTGTCAATTTTGGTTCGTTCGAGAACGAAACCAAACACTGAAGATGGCGGTTTGCCGAAACCGGTGTGTTACTAAACCAAAATTGACAAGGGATGACGGAAATTCGTTCCGATATAAATCTACAAACAAAACTGTTGACGATGTAAATGCAATTCCCGGAAGGACAGAAAATAAAGAAGCGGCTGTATAATGCAAATTACCCATACCAAGGACAAACAAAAGGAAATTCCACGTCGTTAAGGATGAACGGAGTAGCTGCAGCTACCACAGGCAAACGAACAATCAGCCTATCCTTAAGCGCGTGAACAGAATGGTTAGGTCATCTACAGGTATAAAAAGAGAGGCAGCCGCTATCACAAGAAGAGACGAGTAGACAACTTAGTGGAGTTAACACTGCTGTGAGCTGTGTGTGTTTGAGAAACGGATAAGCTGAGTGAAGCAGATAATAATTGTGTATAAATAATTGTAAAATAAGCCGTTGGCTAAAGACAAAATTGTAGAAATAAATTCCTGACAGTCACAAAAAAGCCGAACAAATAAATCTTGGGAGTTTGTTTAGTAATCCAGTGATCGGACTCGAACAGAAAGTAGAATAATCGAGGTGAATTTAGCAAGTTCGTTACAGTATGTAAAAAAATCGTTTCTGGCCACTCCCAGGTGAATGGCAGTCAGAAACTTTTCTCACTTGCGTGAACTTCTACACATGGTCCCATCCTCCAATTTTATATAGTCGTATATATATAACATAGTTCTTCTCCCATACACGTATCAAGATGCAAACAATTGCACTCTTACGTTGCATTCACTTAGTAATAATGACAATAATTGGCGATTGGTTGCCGCTGAAGCGAATTTCGGCCGAGCTACTCCTCCAATTAATGGTGTACGTCTTAATGTTTCTCCGAAAAAAATGAAGGGACCTACAGTTTATTCTAAGCGCCGTCCGAACGGCCCATGGATTTTTATGAGGAGTTTTTAATTTTAATGTCAGAAATACAATCAATCAATACAAATTAATTTTGTATAATTTTAGATGTTGGTCAGACCAGCACTCCAAATCTGGCCTTCCGAATGGCAGCATTATTTAAAACTAACTTTCATTCAAGGATCACTAAGGTAGGCATGTGAGAATTGCTAGCGTAAATAAACTTTTTAACTAATAATATAAAATTTTCAAGCGTAAATAATTGCGGAAAAATTAAATATGTTTTTCTTTCTGCTGCAATTTATGCATATTAAATTTGTGTATGGATTTGGTCTTCTATTCGCTATTTGGCAACAATTGGATATATCAAGTGCAGCCTGGACTTTCTCCCTCTAATTTTTTCAACGTAGTGTAGGTCTTCACTTTAATCTACTTCCACCGGCGGGTGCTGCATCGATAACATTCGAAGTCTTTTTATCCATACGGGCCACATGATCTAGCCAACGTAGCCGCTGTCTTTTAATGCACTAAACGATATCAATGTCGTCGAATAACACGTACCGCTCATCATTCCATCGGCTACGGCAATTTGCAAAGGGCCTTAAATCTTACGCAAAACCTTTCCTTCAAAAACTGTTAATGCCGATTCATCAGATGATGCCATTGTTCACGCCTGCGCACCATATAGTAGGATGGGAAAGATGTATGACTTGAGGAGTTTGGCCTTTGTTCGTCGATAGAGGACTTTACTTTTTAAATACCTACTCAGTCCAAAGTAGCATCTGTTGGCAAGAATGATTATGAGTTAGATTTACTTATGTATATACGCTGATATTTTTGTTAATGCTAATGCTAGTTCCAAGATAAACGAAATTAATACCACTTCAAAGTGACGTGGAAGCCGAGTTTCGAACGCTTCGCTTCCTTATCCAGTCTAGAGAAAGTAGAACTCACGGTGTGGTTGTTGAGGCCAATAGTATATATATCATCAGCGTACGCAACCATTTGTATGCTCTTATAGATGATTGGGCCTCTATATTCAGCTATGCAGCTCGTATTTCGAAATAACACGATAAGCAGTATTATTGTCTTTTAACGGGTATTTTCCAAGAATCAAAGCATGGTGAGACAACTGATCGTTGACGGTGAGCTTTACATTTGCACATAATGCGCTCGATCGGACCATAAATGCGATATTGAGGAGGCTTATCTCACGGTAATTGGCGCAGATTGCGGTGTCTCCCTTTTCTCAGTTCTTCGCAGCTGTTTTGAATAGCTGGACCGGTAAGCCATCGACTTCTGCCGCATTGTGGTTTTTCAGGCGGGTAATTGTTATTAGAACTTCTTCATAGTCGCTGTGGAATATATGCACCATTGTCATCGATTTGGGCATCAGTCGGTTTTGTTTGGTTTCTCTTTGTTCTTTTGACCTTTCCGAAAACCAATAGTTGCAATTGCAGCTGAACGTAGCCAGTTTGAAATGTCATCCCACCTATTTCAACATGCTTTTCGACGGGTGAACCATCATTTAAAAAAATTTATAGTGAAGTGTCCAGTATTAATATTATTGAAGAAACAGCATCTACAGAGCCAAAAACCTTTCACCCACGTAGAATCAAACGATTAAATAAAAGAAATTCAACTACCTAAAAAAAGGGGCAGATGAACTTTGGAGTAAATGTAAAGATGGTTAACTTCTTATTAGGACAACAAAGTGGAAACGCCAAATGCTCAAGTTATTATTTTCGGTGGGATAGTCATATCAAGCATTAACACTGCACAATAAGAAATTGACCAGTACGTGAGATGTTGGAAATAGGAAAGCAGAATGTAATGATTAAGCTTATATTGCCACCTTTGTACAGGGTTATCCATATAGGGGTTTCCAAAATAAACGTAAATATTGAGCAGTATCTCAGCCATAACTTGACGAATGTTGGTTTAAGTGCTTCAGAGTTAATGTTTTATCCGCATAAACATGGTCTTTCGCGTAGCCCCACAAAAAAAGTTCAACATTATGTGTCACCATCTTGTTGGAACCATATATTGTCCAAATCGTGTCCTTCAATTGCAGGCCAAAAAAAGTCAGTTATATTACGCCCATAACGCTCCGAATTCACAGTGACAGAATCGCCGTTATCATTTTCAAAGGAGTAAGATCCAATCATACCTCCAGAGCAAAGTCGCATCAGACAGTGAGTTTTTTTTTGGTGTAATGGTCTTTTTTCAATTGTTTGAGAATTCTCTTGCCCCGAATACGACCATTTGACTTATTTACATATCCACCATGTGAGGAATGTGCCTTGTCGTTGAAGAAAATCTTGTTGGAAAAATCGCAGCCCGCTGCTACTTTTTCAAGCACCCAAACGATGTAACTATGGCGTTGTGAATGACCGTACTTGTAGTGAGAGATGGACTTTATATAGATCTAGGTGAAAGTGAAAGTGCAGAATACGCCATAATGTGCCGTAAGAACGTCCCAGCTCTTGAGAACGTCGAAAAACTCGTTTGTTCAAGTTTTTAAAAACTTTCTGGGATCAGTGAGCTGCTTACATTGCCCGATACTCGTATAGCTAGAACTCCAATTAGTATAAGGTTCTAAATTAAATAAATATCACAGCTTTTTGGTACCAGAACTCATAGTGAACAGTATGTAATGATTGTTCTTTTTTATTATCTATTATCAGAAAGCTCGAGGCCAAGGATTTCCATGCCTCTGCAACAAATTTTTCAAAGTTTTAGGTGTAATGTTTTAAAAATTTAAATTAATAGTAAATAGCATAGAATTTGTCCTTTTTAAAAATACAGTTTAGAAAAATCTTGTGTTCTAACATGTTCTTCGCTTGAAATTGTGACTCTTGAATCCAGTAACCAGTCAAGATTCACAATTTTTGTATACAATACTCTTTTGAATATACTGATGTATACAAATAACATATCTTTGCATGGTTATATAGGGTTTTCCAATAAGAGTGATATGATTTCTTTAAAAAGAAAACACACTAATTGTTAAGGAAATTCAAATTTTTTTTATTTAATGCGAAGTACAATCGATACAATTAAGTTCTGAATATAACATCATTCAAATGGCCTCCATGAAGTCTTTTGCAGGAACAAATTCGATGAACCCAATTTTTGAGCAATTTTTCCACTAATTAATGACTTCAAATAATCCCACAAGAAGTAGTCTAATGGTGTTAAATCACAACTTCTCTGAGGCCATTCAATGTCCCAATTTCTTGAAATAATCGAATCTCCAAACCTTTCTCGCAATAATTCGGTTGTTGCACTCAAATAAAAGTGAGTCACATCGGAGAAGATGATTTTCTTAAAAAAAAAAAATTATTATCAATTTCAAGTCGTTCTAAGGCAAAATCAGCAAATTCACGACGTAAACATTAAACATTACTGAATACAATGAAAAAAAAAATTACAGATCATTAAAAATGGCCAGAACGACACTTAAAAATCATGTCATCCCTATTGGAAAACCCTTTATCTATTTAAGAGAGCTTCATATTCGTTTATGCTAAATGTACAATAGCTGACAAAAGCTGTGGTAAAAAAATTTATTGAGATGATTTACTTCATTTTCTTCAGTTTAATTATCATTATTACAGCTGTAACACGGTAATTGAACTTTGTTTTAGATTGAGGGAAATTTTGAAGAAAATTATTTTACAAAATTAAATCTAAGGCATAAAATAATAGCAAACAATTATTTCTTTTGCCAAAAAGAATCGATTTTTTCTTTAATGTCCAATCACTAAAAATCCTATTCAAAACAACTAAGAAGTTAAAATTTTTTTTACAAAAAAATATGATAATTTCATGAAATTTCATTGGATTTTCGCTATGCATTTTCTTGCCTTATTTATTTCTTGTAGTTCATTACCTCAGCTGCGATAATGTTTCAAGAAATTTAAATATTTTGCTGGTAATAATCACTGTCTTCGAAAAGATACTGAAGCAAAGGTATACCTATGGATATATATTTGCATGTAGTACGAGAAAATAATGAAATCTGCTAATGATATTAAATTCAATATTTTATGTGCATTACTTTTTACGCCAATTATGATAAATTCTTGTTGAAAATGATGATCAACAAACCAATTAAAGCTAAATATAATATTTACATATGTATATATGTATGTATGTATGTATATATTTATAGTTAACAGAGAAAAGCCACACGCATTCAAAAATTCATATATTTGAAGACAATATTCCTCTCCTTCGTATAATTTGATTACAGGATATGTGCATATAGACATACTCGTATGCGAATAAATATATGCTCACGAACTTTACGAGTTTGCCTGTTGTACCTGCTGTGAAATCAGAGCTCATCACAGAAACAATGAATGTCACTTGTGCTATAAGTAACAAAAAACATATATATACATACTTATATATACATATGTATACATGCACATGCAAACATACTATAAATGCACATCTAAAAATATACACCACTCTAGTTATTGAAAATGGATTGAAGGAAGGAAAGATAACTTCTCGTAAATTTATCCAGAGATCTGCCAAGCAAGATTTGACTGCAGCACCCAGATAACCATCGACCATCAACTGCATATCATATGTTGCTGCTCGTTGATGTAGGTAAATTTTTACTACGATGCATTTACACTTTTTTGTTGTTGCTTTTATTATATAAATTGTTGTTGTGTTATTCATATTGTATCTATTTTTAAGCGTTCCTCGTTTAGCGAGAATTGTGGAATTTAATAAAAGCACTAATTACTTTAAAGTTTTTTCTTTTGATATATTTTCTCGTTTTTCACTTATCGCTTCTTAAATGAAAAAAAAAATCGATATGGCACAACCATTCACTCATATTGTGTGCTATTACTTTTTTGATAAATAAAATTAAAAAAAAAATAAATTAAAGATAAATAAAAAATTAAAATTTTAATAAAAAGTTAAAAAAAAAATAATAATATAAAAAAAACTAAAATAAAAAAAAATTATAATAAAATAAAACAAAATAAAATAAATAAAATAATTTAAAAAAAATTAACAAAAAATTTAGATAAAGTAAAAGAAAATTAAACTAAAAAAAAATATAAAAAAATTGAAATAAAAAAAAGATAAAAAAAATAAAATAACACAATATAAAATAAAATAAAATGAATTAAAACAAAAAACAAAATTAAACAAAAAAATACAAAAAATAAGAGAACATAAAATAAAATATAAAAATATAAAATAAAATAAAATAAATAAAATAAAATAAAATAAATAAAATAAAATAAATTAAAATTAAAAAATAAAAAAATTAATAAATCAAAATAAAATAAATTAAAATAATAAATAAAAATAAATAAAATGAAATAAAATAAAATAAATAAAACAAAATAAAATAAAATAAAAGAAGACAAAATAAAATAAATCAAATCAAATATAAAAAAAATAAAACAATAATAAAAATATATAAAAAATAATAAAAAAAAATAAAATAAAAAATAAAATAAAATAAAATAAATAAATTAAAATAAAATAAAATAATATAAAAAAAAAAAAAATAAAAAAAAAAAAAAAATAAAAGAAGACAAAATAAAATAAATAAAATCAAATATAAAAAAAATAAAACAATAATAATAAATATATAAAAATTATAAAAAAAAAATTAAAAAAATATAAAGTAAAGTAAAATAAAATAAAATAAAATAAACTCAAACAAAATAAAATAAATAAAATAAAATAAAATATAAAATAGCATAAAAAAATAAAAATATAAAAATAATATTAAAAAATTAAAATAAAATGAAATAAAAGAAAATAAAATAAAATAAAAAAAATGATTTAAAATAAAATAAGTAAAATAAAATAAATGAAATAAATGAAAAAAGTAAACAAAAAATAAAAAATGAAATAAAATATAAAAATATGAAATAAAATAAAATTTAATTAAACTAAATAAAAAAATAAAAACAATTAATAAAAAAAAATAAAATAAAATAAAATAAAATATGCCGCTGATATTGATATAATTGGTTATAACAACCGCACCGTAAGTTCTGCGTTTTCCAGGTTAGACAAGGAAGCGAAGCGAATGGGTCTGGTAGTGAACGGAGAAAGATGAAATATCTCCTGTATCATCTAAACAGTCATCGAATTCGCGCCTTTGCTCCCAAGTCATAAATAATTTCGTCTATCTAGGAGCCAGCATAAACAACACCAATAATGTCAGCCTTGAAATCCAACGTAGAATCACTCTTTCAAACAGGTGCTTCGCTCATCATTCCTGCCCTTACGATATCGAAATCCGATTAATCGGCTTTAGGAGTTTTCGAGAAAAAAGCTTTGCGAAAAATTTATGGTCCTTTGCGCGTTGGCAACGGCGAATACCGCAGATGGTGGAACGACAAGCTGTACGAGTTATACGGCGACTCTTATATAGTTCCGTGAATTAAGAGACAGCGGCCATGTCGTCCGAATGGATGAAAGAGCTCCAGTTTTGAAAGTATTCGATGGAGTCCCCGCTGACAGAAGCCGAGGAAGAGGAAGAGCTTCACTCCGTTGGAAGGATCAGGTGGATAGCCATCTGGTCTCACTTGGTATTTTCAACTGGCGCCAGTTTTTTATTTGAAGACAACGTATTTGCTAATGGTGAAAGTAATATCGGGAAATGTTTCCCACATTGTATGTAAAATTCAGCGACCATCTCACGGATCACATTGACTGGGACGACGATGTCAGAAGAATGAAACTGTAAAAATATTTTTGCGAGGTACAGTTTTATTAAAATATTCTTTAACTACTTTACTTAGACATCTTTTAAGGAAGGCGTTCGTAGAGCTATGGAACTCAATAACCACCGGATGACACAAATAAAGTACCATATAAATACATCTATATAAGCTGTTTTCAAAATTTTAAATGAACCTGTTTTTGAATTGTTAATTGTAAATAACTGAAGATTAGTATGATTCATATATGATAATAGTTATTATATCATTGTATTATTAGTAAGCGGTGGAGTCGAAGGATTTTCAATGACTTTTACTCCCAGCTTTGCGCCGAAGAAGTGGAATAATATCAGAACTGGTACAGATAGTTAAATCTCCAACCAGAGCAATTTCTCTTGGAAACATTTTCTATTTCAATAAATTTTAATTTATTTTTTAAGTATTACAGTTAATATTACAATAATCTCATAGCAAATTGAAAAGAATAATAATAATATTCCAAACACTAAAATTTCGTAAGACCTCAACTAGATTCTCTACCAAATATCACAAATTTAAATGAATGTACCCAAAATTTTATTGATTTCTGCGTCTTCATTTTCCACCTCATCTTTCACTTCTGTGCTCGTGAAGTTACCCTCTAGCTTATGCTCCACAACTGTAGCTATTGTTGCCAATTGATCAGGCTCCTCTTCGACCACATGCCCTACAATGGGTACACGATATTCATCATATTCACCAGGTAAACCGTGACCCGATATATTGCAAATAGTTGAGTTAGTCGCCTCGTTTGAAAATTGATCCTCCTCCTCAACTTTCTCTTCCAATGTTTCAGCTTCATCATAGTCGGAATCAGTATCTTCCCCTTGACATTCACAATTCTCGCAGTCACATTCGCACTCCGGATCACATATGATACTTTCGCCATCACAATCGATCGGGCATTCATGATCTTCGGGCAACTCTAAGCATGGCCTTTTCAATTCTTCATCATTATCATCCACGCGCACCCATTGACATTTATATGGTCCCTGTCCACTATCACCACTAACAATACCCGTTTCTAGATCCACTTCACAATCGCATATCAGACGTGGACAATTGCATTTATAACAACGGGGCAAACTTAGCGATGTACTCGATGCGGTGCCAGCTGCCGTAACGCAATTTTTACCAGGGGTAATTTTGTTCATTTCACATGTTCCATCCGCCTCGGTAGCAGTGCCACTAACCACTGGTAGCACCCTTAAATTTTCATCATCAGGAATTGGACCGTGTATACTGTACATGCTTTTCGATGGTTTAGGCAATTCCACGATGGTACGCTGTACGCAGCCCTTACACGAACAATCACTCATTGGGAGCGGATTCGTGCGTGATTGTAGACGATCGTAAAGTTTCTTGTAGACGCATTTTATAAGAGCCTCATAATTCTTTTGAGCTGAGAAGAACATGCCTTCGTAGCTGGCAAAAATTTGTGCAGTACGCTTGGCAGCGTGTACCCAAAGGCATTCCTGAGAGTGTACCATTTGCGCTTCCAGTATGGGATTACGTATACCGCCCTCACTGGTGCCGTGATAGAAAGCCTAAGAAGGTAGGGTAGGGAAAAAGAAAGTGCATTTTTAAGGCTAACTCTATACAACACTTTGATTCGGCATAGCATAAGCTTACCTTAAATGCACGTTTGATGATAGAGTAAGTCAGCTGTGCCTCCATGCGACTCATCAGACACTTACGCCCCAGATCATGTATGAGATCCTCCTTGCAAAGTCGCTTACGTGGCACTGTATCAATACGATGTCTTATCTCGTCATAGTGTATGAAAGAGTAGATTATCACATCGATCGCCGCCTTCGCCTTGGCCTGATGTATGCCACAGATGACCATAATTTGTGCCAATGTCTCGGCGACGTCGTAAATGTTATCCATGAAAATTGCGCCGGGGGCCGTTTTGTCGGAACAATTGCACAATGTGTGGCCATAGCATTCACATTTGTAATTAAATAAATATCTCTGTGATTTCATATTGTTTTTTTTTTTTTTTTCAATAAAATTTTTTGTTGCACGGCCAATTGGTAGAAAATAATAAATTTTTAGTACTGAATTTTCGTTTTATTTTTTTACTTTTAATTTATTTTAGTTATTTTGTATTTGAGATTACTAATGATTTTTGCTCTAATAATTTTTAAGGCATGTGAAATTGAAGCTTGAGTACAAACGAAAATTTTTTGAAATTATTGAAAGATATATGACAAGTGGCAAAGGTTTCCGGTTAGGAGTGAACAAGGCGAATTAATGAGAGCAGGAGAACAAATACAAACCTTACAGTCAATGTGAATTTATTGAAAGGTGAGAGAGAGGGAGAACAAATTCAACAAATCCCGTGTATTTTGTTATTGCTTTTGAGTAGGGATTGTCAAAATCATGGAAAATTCTTTGGCGTTTAAATTCAATCCAACAAAGCAGACAAAAAAAATGTTGAAAATCTTTGCGAAAAATGAATGAAAAAATGTCGAATTCGCTGCCAGAGTAACTCCACTTTGTTTATTCGCCTTGAGAACGATAGAAGGTACAAATAAAATGCGTAAAAATGAGCGGAATAGTATATCCTGTTTAGACCATGGGTAACCACTTCTAATATTCATAATCTAAAGCGGGGACTCCATGCAGAGTTTATTACTTGTTTTAGTTGAATAAGTGGATGGTTTCTTCTGCTTTATTGGCGTGGATTCCGTTTAGGCGATTATAGCCAAGCTAACAACAGCGTGTCATTATTTTCTTCTTTTCCATGTTTAGCGCCAACTGGAATAACCAAGTGCAGCCAAGTCTTTCTTGACATGATCTTTCCAACAATGTGTAGGTTTTTCTCTTCTTCTGCTTCCATCAGTAGGTACTCCATCGAATACTTTCAAAACTGGATTACTTTCATCCTTTCGGACGACATGAATTAGCCAGCGTAGCCGCGTAGTACCTGTTGGCAAGGGTGATTCTGCGTTGGATTTTACGACTGTCATTGTTGGTGTGGTTGATGTCGGTTCCGAGATAGACGAAATTATCAACAATTGCAAAGTTATGACTATCAACAGTGACGTGGGAACTGAGTCGCGGATATGCTGATTATTTTTTTGATGACAGGATATATTTCGTCTTACTCTCGTTCACTACCAGACGCATTTACTTCGCTCTGTCTAACCTGAGGAAAGCAGAACTAACAGCGCAGATACCAAATTCAAACATAGCAACATGGAGACAACTTCTTCTCGTGCTGTCGACTGCAATTTTAAAATCGATGTGAAGATGGTCCGCATAAATCCGTCAAAAAAGTACCTATGAACGTGAAATTTGGTATACGATACATACATAAGGAACTACATATTGGTTGTGAAAGTCATCGAAATCGGACGGCTATGACATATAGCTTTCATACACTGACTTGTTCAGATATGAGATTTTGGGCAAAGAATACGCCCAAAACCTCATATAGGAACTTGAAATTTGGCATTGTAAAGACGTAATCGCGTTGAAGTCTAATTTTTCCATCATTTTCGTCAGAATTTGAACTCAAATATAAAAATCAACAGGGGTATTTAGTTCCTTTTTGTTTATTTTGATAATTCCACATCTATTGTGACTCAAGATAACGAGCCAAACACTAGTTGAACTTAATTCTATTGTGATTAGAAAGCGGATTACGTTTCCCGTGTGCTTTCGTCTCTCAGAATTCCTTTCCGTTAATACGATTGACTATCAATCTTGTTGCATTCCGGTCTTGTCCAACCGGTTGCAAAATTTCCTATTGATTGGAAATCGAGCAAACCACTCCTGGGTTCGGCGTTAACCTATAATAGCATTTTCTCCGTAAATCACATTCCAGGAACCATAGGGACAAACTGAAAAATTGTCTGCATAATCTGTTGGGTAGTTTAGGATATTCCACAAAATAAATATACATACATACAAACAAAGATTGCTAATCATTATTAATTTTTCAACTGACATAAATTAAATAAAAGTACCGTTATTAATTAA
Source organism: Neoceratitis asiatica (assembly GCA_030068015.2). NCBI lineage: Eukaryota > Metazoa > Arthropoda > Insecta > Diptera > Tephritidae > Neoceratitis > Neoceratitis asiatica. Next base: position 37,987,756 of record CM061528.1, read on the forward strand.
TTTTCATTAATCTTCAATTTAAACCATTTTTTCAAGCATCACAACTACTACTTTATATAAAAGCTGAAAGCCATTAGTATGTACAGTGGCGGACAAAAGTCTGCAAACACCCCCTGTTTTCGTTGAATTGAAAGTCCAAAAGGTTTATTGGAAAATCTAACGATACATTTTATTTCAATTATTTTCCCTTATCATAAAAAACCAACAAAAATAATTTTTTTAACAAAAAAGAGTAAAGCTATGGCAAAAAAAGCGTAAATCCAACATTGACAAAAGTCTATATACAGTACATACATAACTTATCTTAGCGCAAAAACTGTGGTTAATATCACGTAAGATGATCTGTTTAGTATTTAGTTGGTCCACCTTTCTCATCAATAACAACTTGAAGCCGTCGTTGCATCAAAACTACTAACATACATAACTTATCTTAGCTCAAAAACTGTGGTTGATATCAGGTAGCATGATTTTTTTAGTATTTAGGTGGTCAATAACAGCGTGCATAGTTCCCTTGGAGCATAATAAAGCAACCAATCCTCAATAATATGGACCGTGTGCTTTGGATTATTATCCTGTTGAAAGATCCAGTGCGCGCCACGCTCCAAACTGTCCACCGAAGGCTTCAGAATAACTTCCAACAATGACTTATATTTCAATCGATCCATATTACCCTCAAGCTTTCCAACTCCAGATGCCACAACCGCTCACCAAACCATTACGTTGCCGCCACCATACTTCACTTTTGGTACTATATTTTTGGCGTTAAGTGCTGTATTTTTTTTTCTCCAAACTTTTGATCTTCCTTTGCTGTCGAATATATTGAACTTCGATTCGTCTGTAAACAAGACCTTTTGCCAAAATCCATTCCCTTGTTTAAATGTGCTTTAGCGTACTGTCAGTGAAGTTTACGATTTTTTCAGAAATAAGGGGCTTTTTACGTGACATTCTACTGTGGAAGCCGTTATCGTTCAGAGCTCTTCGAATTGTTCTTAGATGGACACACTTTCTTGATGAGTTTGCGATATTTTCGACTAATTTTTGAGCAGTAACTTTAGAATCATCATTCGCTTCTTTCAGAATAAAGGTGATGTCTTTTTTAGTTAGTTTTGGTGGATCCATTATTTTTTCAAAGTTTTTTACAATGGTCTGTCCCTTTGGGGGACTTAGGATTAAAATTTTTGAAAATTCACCATACGATTTATTCTCTTTTCTGTGCTGAATAATCAAACCTCTTACGTTAATGGATATTTTTTTCACGGAGCCATTGTTGATGCTATTGTGTTTAAATCACAACTAAATTCAATACTAGCAAATTAGAAAAAATAATTAAAAAAAAATATAAAAAAAATATAGGTCCCCTAAACGCCATAACAATAACCATATCGACGTACGTGCTTTCTAGTAAACCCGTGGTGTATGTAGACTTTTGTCAAGGACATTTTTGCGTTTCTTCACCAAAATTGTTTTATTTTATGTTAGAGAATGGATTTGTTTTAATACATGTGATTAGAAAAGGATTTATAATAAAATTGTATACCTACACTTCTCAGCAAAGTAATTGTACTTTCTACACAACGAATACAGGCGATGTATGCAGACTTTTGTCCGCCACTGTATTTATATATGTAAATTATATATACATACATATATGTAATCTCATGAGATTGTGTGAATTTTCAGTGACTTGCTGACAGTGAAATTCCCACAGCATCAGTAATCGATTCATAAATATTCAATACCTAATTATGTGGCAGCTACATACGAGTACATACAGACATACTTACGTCCACACTGCGTCATGCTATGGCAAATGATGTTGCAACTTAGTGAACACATTGAAGCAGCCAAATATGGTGCATACCACAGTACCACTTTCCACACAGGTATGGACATACAAATTATTTATCACAAAGCGATAACAGTCGCATTTACTTGATCATTGCCGACAGCATTTGGTGAAGAGCTACTGTAAAAAGAGAAGAGTTATCTTGGAGATTTTTTCTTCTATTATTTCTTGGTTCAATCGGAGAGAAAGCAAGAAAAAAGTGTTGTCTTCGGCCTGGCCGAATCTTTTATACCTTTCATGAATATATAGAATTTATTGGAAACCCGGTTGAAGTGGGACTATATGATATAGCGTTCCGATTTCGATGGTTTTCAATACCAATATTTATTTGAATTTACCCGTGTAGAATACCAAATTTCACTTTTTTATTTACTTTTTTGACGAACAAATCAGTTGTATGGGAGCTACGTGTTATATTAGTCCGATCTGATAAGTTGCGTCAATATTTTTTGTTTTCAAAGTATTTTATTGAATATTTGTTTCCAGAAACTAGCAATAACTTCAAAAATCTTGCCACTCTATCGATTAACGAAGTAAGCAAAGTAAAATAAATTATAAGTAAGTATATTCCATTTAGATTTAACAAAGTATGTGTTTATATACATAGCCATAATTAAGGGAACTAAATAGATAAATTAGTAATTTAATTAATTAATTAATTTAAATTCAAGGGACATCATAAAAGATCACATATATGTAGTAAATATCTTGAAGGGTATATACGGCACATATCGCCCTTTCTTTTTAATCGCTTGGGGTAATTTGGCTGCAATAAACTTCTAGCTAGAAAGTTTGGATGGTTAGCTAACCTTAATGCGTAATTTTTACCCAGTTTTTCTATCTCTTCTGTTACGGTTTTAATTCCGGGATCGTTTTGAATCGTGGAGCTTTTTACATACCAAGGAGCCTTGAAAATTGCTTTTAAGGTTTTAGACTCAGTTAGGACTTAGAACCTATAATCCAATGAAAACTCGCAATTTTCAATTTAGTTCGTGTAATCTTTCCACCTAACATATGTGGTTTTTCCAAGTGAGTCTTCGATCCAATGTAACTGCCAAATATGGAAATATAAGACGAGCATATATTTTCTTTTAGAACACCAGCTAATAGTTCATAGGACACAGCAGTGATATTTTTTTTGTATAACTCGGAATTTTCTGGCAATAAGAAAACTATTTTAGTATGGCATAAATATTTGCGGGAAGCGTACCTCTCAGCTTATATAATAGTCCCTCTAGTCAAACTATATCAAATGTCGGAGCAACATCTAGGATTGATTTTATTTATATTTAAGCCCGTTTGTGAATTTATTGGTTAAAACTGGGCGCAATTCATTGAAAACTGGCATTGTGTTAATAAAACATAATTTTATGTTTACTTGTGCTCTATTGATACCACAAGTTACTCCAAAATCAATCATGGATCGACTCGTCTGTTCCGTGAACGTACAACTCGTCACGTAATTTTGTGTTTTGAGTATGAGACATTCGTGAATGAATGGTTGATCGTAATCTTGTTACGAACTCTCATGCGAACGCAGTATAGCAACCGTATACATACACTTACTCCATACGTGAAACGTGTCACGCAATTTTGTTTCGTACGAACGTTCATTCGTTCACGTATCAGACGATTCGACCCCAGATAGAGAGTTTCACTTAGATCGGTTGGTCAGTATATTGGCGGTAGCCTTTGAATATATTAGCCTAGATCTCCAGAAAAAATGTTTGAATGGGTTTCAGAAATTGGCATTATATCTATTGCTTGATTTTCTAGGAAGACTTGAGGTTCGTTTCTATGTTGGTACAAGCCATCAAATGTTCGTATAAATTAGAAAATACATCTGCATGCCAAATTTGTTTGAAGTATCTCAAAAACTGAGGGAGAAGCTTGCATTCAAACAGATGGGCAGACAGACACGGCTTAATCAACTCAGCTCCTCACTCTAATGCGATTGGTAAACATTTTTTTGGGCCTATCTCTTCTACTTTTGGTACTTACATACTTCGGAAGACAAGTTCATGTTCATGAAAGGTATTGTGTAATAAAAGTAACATAATTTTCCGTTAAGTAGAGTCATAAGTTAATACGAAGAGGTTTAGAAAAAAACAATTGAACCTATCGCAATAAAGTCGCGTCTCACTTTGTTGCAGTGGTTAGAATTTTTTTTCTAGATAATGAATCACCTTTTAAAGCTGGTACCTCATCATAAATAGCCAATGTCGATTTTGCACGCCGACACAATACGAATACTGAGCTATTATGTTTGGAAACGTCTTTAATAGGTTAGTCCCGTTTTCGTGTGAGGCTTTAAATTATACTGAAAATGCGCAGGTGTCTTATTGCCGAAGTATTGCAGAAATGATTAAAGGAAACTCGAAATACTGATCAACCACATCTTTGACGAAAAAATCTGGAAAAACAAGACTAAGTTAACAAGTCTCCAACAATGAAGTAAAATTCTAAAATTTTTCAATAATTTTGATTCCGCTTAGCTCGATTATTATTAGAAAAATTGTTGCCCAGAAAGGTTAATGCCATGTCTGACCAGTACAGAGCACGGAACTTTCCAAATTCCATGTGTAGTCAATCCGTCTGAGCTTGGATTCAATCAAGTCAAATCGTGTGCAACTCTGTGAATTTTATGTGGTGTTATCTTTCCAGGGTTCTACCTATAAGTGATCTGTGCTCTTTGTCGTTCATTTCACCGAGAGTCATAACAGCGTCTACATTTTAGAGCTTGCCAATTATCAACGATGGTGGAACTGTGATTTCTGAATCGTCCAATGTACAGCTATCTTTGTTCCTGTTCTCTTACTTGTCTCAGTGTTGTTACGGTCTTCTTTGCGCGTAACCACCTGCTTCTAATCCATTTGCCCAGTTAAATGTTTTTATTTATTCTCTGCCACGTAACTGATTACACAGTGCAGATAAGAAACAATCTAGATAGATCATAACTACATAGAGACGTGTATTGCGTAGGCTCAGAGTTGCGTTTAGACGTTGTTGGGTATGTAATGAAATCAGTGGCTTTTTATTGGAGCCACTATATTTACACATTTCTACAAATTTTCATCGGCGCGCAGAGAATTGATGACCTCAAGTGGAGATGCCAAATCCTGCTGGGCGCAACCGTTAAGGTGCCAGCCACTAGATTGTTGAAAATGCAGTGTTGTTGCTGCTAGCATTGCTGCTGTGCATGCATCTTGGATGTGGCATGTACTCCGCACGACATCAATGTGGTGAGACAATGAATTTGCTCATATTGACGCTGTTTGCCTTTTTATGGAGTTAATTGGATTGCACTCACTATTCGCTATTTGTCCGTTCGCTCATTCGGCCATCACCTAACGTACGTATGTATGGAAAAGTCGTCGAATTGAGTAAAAAAAAAAACAATTACTTGCGTTTGTTCGTTTGTGCATAGATACATGTATACATACATAAGTAAATACGTACATATACAATTGCATTATAAATACGTACATATATCATTCGCCCAGTCGTCCATTCGCATAACGTCGATTTCAAAATTACCCACTATTTGATTGAAATAAACGTTAAACAGTAGATAGCGCGCCGTCTACACCAACATCGTCTATTTGTGTTTTTCTTTTCTTTTGCGTTCCCTCGTAAACGTCATTAAGTACGGGGCGACGTAAGGTGGTTAGGATCGATCTTTCATCCAGCATATGTATGTATGTATGTACACAAATCATTTGATGAGGTGGTGTCATGAAAAAATTTGTTGTTTGTCTTGTGAAATGTGGAAAATGTCTCAATTTGGACTTCCTGTTTTTCTTGTCCTTTTTATTGAGATACTATATACATATATAAATATACCTACGTATGTATATATACCATTCATATGCAGTTGTTTTTGTCTACAATAAATTGCGCTAATCGATTTCGATTTTTAATTGCCACAGACTTTCCAACTATCGGTCAAGTGCACTATTGTGCCTCGCAACGCAAGCTTTTGATTGGTGCATGCAATACATATGAGAAGAGGGTTATTCAGTTTGCGGCTACCAAAATAAACGTTTGAGGTAATTTTCGACCACTTTTTGGCACATCTGGCGAATATTGGGTTTCAAGTGCTCAAGAGTTAAAGGTTTATCCACGGTCTTTCGCGTATCCCTATAAAAAAGTCCAACGTTGTCAAATCGCACTGTCTCGTTGGCCAGTTCACATTGCCAAGATGAGAGTTTATTAAGTAGTGTTCTTCAATTGCAGGCCAAAAAAAAGTCGGTCACCATATGACTATATGCTCCAAATTGGCAGTGACAGTCTCGCCGTTATCGTTTTCAAAGAAGTAAGTAAGGTCTAATCACACCTCCGGACCAAAGAGCGCACCAGATAGTAAGCTTTTTTGTTTTGGGTGTAATGGCCTCTCTTCAATCATTTGAGACTTCTGAGAGTCTCAAATGCGACAATTTTGCTTTTTTACATATCCACCTAGTGAGAAATGTGCCTCGTTGCTGAATAAAATATGCACTAAGCTTGACTCATAATTATACTATACGTCCGAGCCTATTTCCACTCATTGTGACTCAAAGTAGTTTTAGACTCTTTTCAAACAAGAACACGATCGTTCTGCGCTACAATTTGTTAAAGTTAAAGTAATGAATATTCGCAATGCAATTTTCAATGTTCAAAAACTCAATATTTTCTTATTTTTCAGTGCATATTTTTTTCATTACAATAAGCATGGAAGTGCAAAAATTCGGAATCTGTTGAAGAGGCAAGATCTGAAGAATAAAAATTCTTAAGCGAGGCGTTTGCGAATCTCTATTATCCAAATTCTTTCTGAAGAACGACATTTAAAGTATTGACTCCAAAGTTATCTCGATCCGACAGTAATACATCACTATCCCGTGATTCAACTTTGATCAAACCACGATAATCAGCGATCGCCTCAACAATGCTACAATCAACGTTTTGCCAAAATTATAATTTACATTATTTCGATTTAACAAATGATGTAAAGGGTTTTCCAGTAGGGATGATATGATTTCTAAGTATCGTTTTGGCCATTTTTAATATGTCATGATCTGTTATTTTTTTTTAGAAAATCATCTTTTCGTTTCTCACTTTCATCTGAGTGGTGCGGTAAATAAACAAAACTGTCGATTCTGGTGCAAACAAAATCCACAAATTATTCATGAAAAACCATTACATTAACCTAAATTGACAGTTTGGTGTGTTTTTTGGTCTGGTGGAATCATCGGTCCGTACTTCTTTCGAAATGAAGCTGTTAGCACCGTTACTGTCAATGGAGAGCGGTATAGATCGATGACAACCAACTTTTTCTGGCCACAATTGGAAAAAGTTGATCTGGTTCAACATCTGGTTCTAACAAGGCGGGGCTACGTGTCACACAGTGCAACAACCGAATTATTGCGAGAAAAGTTTGAAGATACGACTTGATTTATTGGAAAAAGTGCTCAAAAATTGGGTTCATGCCAAAGAAGTCGCGGAGGCCATTTGAATGATATATATTCAGAACTTAATTGAAATAAAAAACATTTGAATTTCCTTAACAATTAGTGTGTTTTCTTTTTAAAGAAATCAAACCACTCTTATTGGAAAACCCTATATATATGAATTGAATTTCTAGGGAAATCTTTATGATATAAAATAGCGAAGAAACACTCTGCTGTATGTCAGTTTCATAACGAACTCGTTGGTGATAAAACTGGTGTTAAGGTAAAATTGTAGTTTATAGAGACTAATTCACATACAAACTAGTTCTCGTTGAAACTCCGACCTGTAGAGCGATAAAACCCGAAGATATGTTACAATGATTCAAGGGATACGAGCAAAGGACGAAGCACAACTGATGGGCTAATCAGTGATAAAACGAACTCGTTGGTGATAACACCACTGTGAAGAAAAATACTATATTTTGGAAGTTGTAATATAAGTGATTGTAAATAGTAAAGCGAATTGTTAGTGATTAAGTAATAATTATTGAACGTTGAGTAAACTCTTTATAATTAAGAAGCTTCAAGCATAGTTGGCGACATTTATTTCAAAATGGACTCGAAGGATTTGGAAATCATCGAGGTTAATTTAGCGAAATCGTAACAATATTGTGGTGTTATTTGCATTCTTCTGGGAATTTTCAATATCATGTATTGCATTAGAGAGTTGAGGAATCGTAACAAAATTTAATGTTCGGCAACATTTTGTTTCACCTAGCTTTGCCCCTATTTTCTATGTGTACTGCTGAGTCATACAAATACATAAATACAAAGAGAGTGATCCATTTTGAGGGTCCCTATTTTTTTAAAGGAAAAAACACAGAAAATTCCAATTATTATCATTCGAAAGAAAATTCTTTGGCATTTTTTTTTTGAAGATTATCTCTTTCAAATGTTGGCCGCGGCTATGCCTCAGATGGTCCATCCGTTGAGTTTTCCGCCAATTTTCGATGACTCGTTCGAGCATTCCGACGGGTAGCTGGTGAATGACACGCGTGATGTTTGGCTCCAAGGCGTGAATGGAAGCGGGATTGTCCGCATAGACTTTAGACTTTACATATCCCCACAGGAAAGAGTCTAACGGTGTGATATCACATGATTTTGGTGGCAAATCGACCGGCCCAAAACGTGAAATTATTTGCCGAAGTGTTCTCTCAATAAATCCATTGATTCATGCGATGTGTGCGAAGTGATGCCGTCTTGTTAAATCAAATGTCGCGGAGATCACGAGATTCAATTTCAGGCATCAAATAGTCGATTATCTTGGCGAGATAACGGTCGCTATTGACGGTTACGTTCTCACCGGCATTTTTGAAGAAATATGGACCGATGATTCCACCTGCCCATTTCTGGATGAAATGGCGGCAGCTCTTGAATCTTTTCAGGTTGCTCTTCGTTCAAATGCGGCAATTTTGTTTGTTTACATACCCTTTGAGCCAGAAATAGTCTTTATCGTTGAACAAAATTTGGCTCGAAAACGTCTGATGTTCTTGGAACTATTCAAAAGCCCATAGAGAGAAGCGATGTGGCTTGGGAAGGTCGAGCGGCTTCAGTTCTTGCACACGCTGTATTTTGTATGCTTTCAATTTAAGATCTCGACGTAAAATGCGCGAAATCGTTCCATACGTCAGTGCGAGTTGCTGCGAACGGCGGCGAATCGACTCTCCACGGTCTTCCTGTACACTCTCAGCTACGGTCGCTATATTTTCTTCACTGCGTGCTGGACGTGGTCTATTCGATCGAATATTATTCAATAATGAATGCTGGGTCTCAAGATGGATGATGTTGTTGCGAATACTACGCTCAGTAGGCCGATTATGTTGACCATAAGTTGAGCAAAGCGCGCGAAACACGAAACACCGATGTGAATGAACCTTAAGGGTTGTAAAATAAGTCCTTGCACATAGTGAAGCGAATTATTATTTGTTGAGTAATAAATAAACCGTGGCGAATTTAACAAGGTCGAGTTACTATGACAGCGAATTCCACTTTTTTCATTATGTTATGTTCTGTTATATATTTTGGTTTCTTTGCTTGAATTCAATTTAATTTTCTATTTGTGAATGTAAAAATCGTTAGAATTGTGATTTTATGATTGTGATTTGTGCGAAAAAAGAGTGGAAAAGAGAGTTTGAGGAGCTTTAAAATCCAAAGAATTTTTCATGATTTTGACAACAACTACCTAAACACAAAAACAAAATACACGCTAATTGTTATATTTTTTATACAATAATTTATAAAGTAGTTTCACTTCGAAATTTTTGACACTAATCGTGCCTGGTGACAGAATTGTGATGTTGCCACAGTTTATTGACATTATTCTTGGGTATTTTTTTTTGTTACTCTTTATGTACATATATAAATTAAAAAACATATTTTTTTATATATGTAAATATATATGTTGACAACACACTTTTCAGCTTGATTTATTTCTTCTTTTTCCTTAATTTTTTTTATATACTTGCTTTTCATAGTGTAAGAGAGTGTAATTCTTCTATATGCCGATTTAATCATTCGTTTTGGACGCATAATCAAGTCAGTCGAACACATAGATGGCTCTGCTAGAATTAATTAATTAATGATTTTTAGTTAGGCCTAACCTTCAAAAGACGCGTGCATAAATTTGATAGCTGTCAGATCAATAGCTAGTGAATTATAGCATTTTGCGCGAAGCATCTTTTGTTATTGTGAAAAAAATGGATAAAAAGGAATTTCTAGTGTTGATAAAATATTGCATTTTGAAGGAAAAAAATTCAGTTGAAGCAAAAACTTGGCTTGATGACGAGTTTCCGGACCCTGCTTCAGGAAAATCAACCATCAACGATGAGTAGCTAAGTTTAGTCATGGCGAAATGAGCACCGAAGACGATGAACGCAGTGGACGTCCAAAAGAGGTTACAGACGAATAAATCAAAAAAAATCACAAAAGGATTTTGAATGACAGTAAATTGAAATTGAATGAAATAGCAGGCACTCTAAAGATATCAACTGAACGTGTACATCATATCATTCATGAATATTTGAGTATGAGAAAGCTCTGTGCAAAGTGGGTGCCGCACCAGCTCCCTTTTGACCGAAAACAACGACGAGTTGATGATTTGGAGCTGGTGTTTGAAGATGTGCGAGCGTAGTAAACCCGAGTTTTGCATCAATATGTGACAATGGACAATGACGCATTTGAAAAAAAAAGAAAGTGCTGTTTCACCGTGTCACTAATTAGTGAAATCGATGGCAAAGGTCCATGAATAGGGTTTCGAATTGCTTCCGCATCCATCGTTTTCTCTAGATCCGGCGCCCGCGACTATTTCCTGTTCTCAGATCTCAAAAGAATGCTCACTGGAAAGAAATTTTCGTCGAATGAAAAGATGGTCGCCGAAAATGAGGCCTATTTTGAAGCAAAGAATAAATCGTGTAATCAGTGTATCACCCTTGAAGGGAACTATGTTGATTAAAAAAATGAATTTTGCCAAAAAAAAAATGTGTTTTACTATAGGCCGGGAACTTTTCAACTAACTCCTTATATACGTTAATTGGCTTTAGATTACGCAGTATCAAGTTTTCTGAGAAGTTCTGAACTAGTACGAAAATCTAACTTCAACTCTGTTTTAAAATTTTTTACCAGTAATTACCTGCTTGAAGTGGTACAACAACAAAGCAACATCTTTACTGCGAATATAACTTACAGTTGAAATGCTAATGTAATGTTTCCTCATACCCTTGCCTGAAATTCTAACGGTTGTAGATTTACAGACTTCGTCCTCACGAGATTCATCGGTAATGAAAGGTTCTTGATCGCTTAAAAGACTTGAACTGTTTTACTTATTATACAAGTATACAAATCTTAATTATTCACCAACGTTTTATTCCTTTTTAAGAAATGTATGTACGTTCGTTACGCGCAATAAATATGGCTCGTCTTAAACACACAATTTTGTTGTTGTTGTAAGACGAATTTCCCGGTAGTACGAAAGAGACACGTTCAATGGCAGATGGCTATCATGATGCAATAAGGACAGGTGTTATACATATGTTCGCTTCCCTCTCGCTCTAATTACTGCCTTAAACTCCCTTACAGATTACAATTTGCATCTATGACAAACTACATTTTATGTTAGAGTATTTTTCAAGAAAAAGTAATAAAAATAGTACTCACCCCAGTACAAATATAGATCGACAACCGTTGGCATCATTGATTAATTTTTTTCGTTTCTTATACTATTTGTATTTGTTGACAATTTGAATTGAATTATATTAAAATTTGCTTTTTTTTTAAATAAAATTCAATAAAATTTAACAAAAGTCGCTGTATTTGTGAATAGAATTGGTCACATCGTAAGTATTTTATGTATTTGCAAAATAACATCTATAAGAAAGTCTACTCAAAAGGTTTTGTGTTGGGGTGTGTGTATCTAAGACTCTAAGCGGCTCTTGGAGTTATTTCAAATATACTGGTCAAGTCGTAAGTATTTTTTGCAAAATTCATTTTACCAGCTATTAATGAAAATTTGTCACAGGTTTTCATCTACATCGTTTCGCTTTCCGAGTGCTTTTTGTAGCCTGTTTCTGTGGTAACTACATACATATATCCTCACTTGTAATCAAATTTTTATGCCCATTGGTGAAACTATTGCACCTTAATTGCAATATTAGACAGACTTGCAATTACTAAATTATTTTGAAAGATATTTGGAGTTGAATCTGAGCCTGTGACCTGTGATCTAAATCTTTTTTGGTCTATTCACCAACATCTTCGTATCCTGTATCAATCACTTTGTTTCCTGGGCAGATTATTTAGTGGACTGTGCTCTAATTGTGCTTCACACATTGGTAACATTACTCTACCAGTTGGTGTAAATATTTATTAATACAAGAAAGGTGCAATAGATAAATTATTTATTTTTTAAGATTAAATAACAATTTGAAAGCAATATTTAAGTAATTAAGGTTTACGATTAACATAATTTCTAAATAACATTTAGATGTTAAATTTTTAAAATTGAAGTTAAAGGAGTAAATAAATTATTTTGTGTAAATAAAATACTTATTGAAACAAAGAATTAATTTTTTTAAATAATTAACTTTTAACAACAACAAACTTTTACTATATATAAGTAAATAAATGTAGACAATCCTAAACCTTATTGCGTTTTCAGTTTTCTGTAACATGTACCAAAAAATGAAATTCAAAGAAAAAATGGGCGGAAGCTTGTGGTGTGGTGTTAACACCCGTGGCAAAAATATGAGGTTTGCATTTCTCGTCTTCTCGGATTTCTTATCTGGCTCTGATCAAAAACATATTAAGTTGTGTAATGGAATTAGCGGCCCAATTGTTTTTACATAGTACGGCTAGTGCCATAAGACGCTGCTACACACTTGGGCTGAGCGTTTGCAAAGCCGTGGAAGCAGCAAGCTATTTTGAAATTGTTAACGATTGGTTCGATCTTCTGAGCAAGGAGCTATCCACAATCCAGGTGTTCCCCTAAAAAAGCAGGATTAGTTAAAAATTCTCTCCAAAATGGACGAATGTGTAAAGGAGATGCGCGTAGGTAGAAAGAAACACTACTTTGTTGCCTTTTCAGAAAGGTTTACTTATAACAAATTCTTCCTTGCGGAATTTATATAAGTGCATCAAGAAAGTATATGACATGGAATATATCTTGACATATCGATTGAATCAAGACATAGTGGAACATTTTTTTGGGCTATGCGTGCAAAAGGGGGCTTACACGATCATCCAACAGCGATGCAGTTCAAGTATAGGCTGCGAAGATATTTATTAGGTAAAAAACCTACACGTCCTATCAATTTTTTGGTATTTTAATCAAATATATTTATAGCACGAAACACAGAAACATTGGTAATACGCGGAAACGTTGAAGAAGATGACTTTTGGCGCCCCGCATGGTGCACTGTGACATGGACTTCTGACAGCTTGTGAGCAATAGATGAGTCAGAAACAGAAGGGTGGGCTATGAGATCAGCAATGGTACGAGAGGTTAGGTGATCACCCCGAAACTTAATCCCAGCGTCATTGAAGTGGTTTCGAATCAGCTTGGGCAAATGTGGAACATCAGCAAAGACAAAAACTTTTGAACCATTCACCGGATTCATAAACCAAGTTTTGTCTAAATTATTTAATGTACCAATTGAAAATACCCAGCTCGTTCCAAAGTCCTATATTTCCTGCTCTCATGTCTGGTACGACCCCAACAACTGGATACCCTGCCTCAGCGAGAACTGAAATTATGTTGAAAAATATAATTTTTGTCATCCTACAGTCATACGCGCAAAACACTGGTTGCTTCCAGGAGCGCTTAAGACCTCGAGCAATTATTATTTGAACATAATTACACGGCGTTCTAACCGTGTCACTTAGTGAGTCGTGCTCGTATGCTGGCTCCACTTTCATTTCATCGAAAGAAAGGATACAAACTTTGTCTTCAGTTGCCATGTCGTTCACGCTCCGCATTGCCCCAATCGAAAAATTCAAAACACCGTCTTCAAACTTTACTTTCTGTACCCATTCCGCCACAGTTGACTCACTTGGAAGAAGATGACCACTCTTCAACAAATGGACATAGGCTTTGGGGCCAGCCGCATGAAGAGCTATAGCAGACGGCATATCTTTCCACGTGCCATGAATACTCCTGGACGGGTTTTCAATTTTTCTGATCTGGCCTTCTGTTAAATATGCTTGAAGATTTTTTCGTATGTTCTGTAGCTCTTCTACTTGGTTTTTCAGTCTTTTTATTTCAGCTTCAAGTATTGGCTCACGATACGCAATGCTTCTAAATAAAGATATGCATATGTACTAATAACAATTATACATAACAGATCGTAAAATTACTCTGTTTGGGTTGATGCGTCGACAAATTTTGGCTCATTATAAACTACATATATTGGCATTGGGACAGCATCATTACACAACTTAATTCGTTTTTGATCAGAGCCCGATAAGAAATCCGAAGAAGAGAAATGCAAACCGCATATTTTTGCCCCGGGTGTTAGCACCACACCGCAAGCTTCCACCCATTTTTTTCTTTTAATTTCATTTTTTGGTACATGATACATCTTTATGCCTTTAACGTTCCACGTCTTATGACATTAGGCACAACTTGCTTTAGGCATTTTCAGAAAACTGAACACGCAATAAGGTTTAAGATTATCTACATTTATTTATATAATAAAAGTTTTTTGTTGTTGAAAGTTAATTCTTTTAAAAAATTAATTCTTTATTTCAATAAGTTTTTTATTTACACAAAATGAATTAATTACTCTTTAATTTTAATCTTAACAATTAAATACCTAAATGTAATTAAGAAATTATTTTTTGTTTCCAAAGTACAATAGTACTTTTATTATAATCGTAAAATTTAATTACCTAAACATTGTTCTGAAATTATTCTTTCATTTTAAAAATTAAATATTTTAATTAGTGTACCTTTTTTAAGTTAATTAATATATGCTCCAACTGTTACATGTGAAGCACAGTTAGAGCACAGTCCACGAAATAATCTGCACAGAAAGCAAAGTGGTTAATGCAGCTCACGAAGATGTTGGCGAATAGGTTAGAACACACAGTTAGCAGTGTCACACAGGGTCACATTCAGCTCCTTTAAAAATAATTTGGTAATTGTAAGTATGTCTAATATTACATCAATATTTACCGGTGCTGTAATAGTTTCACCAATATGCATAAAAACTTGGTTACAGGCGAGGATACATGTATGTAAATACCACGTAAACAGGCTACAAAAGCACTCGGAAAGCGAAACGATACAGGTGAAAACCTTTGAAAAAAATTTATTAACAGCTAGTAAAATAAATTTTGCAAAAATACTTACGAGTGGACCAGCATATTTGAAATGCTGCCAAGAGCCGACGAAATTTCTTGGATACGCACAAACCAACACAAAACCTTTTGAATAGAATTTCATATAGATATTCTATTGCAAATACATAATATACATACGATGTGGCCAAATCTTTTAAAAAATCCAGCGAATTTTGGTTAATTCTATTGAATTTTATTGTAAATATGCAAATTTTAATATATTTAAATTCAAATTGTCAACGAATATATGTATGTACATTAGTAGTATAAGAAACGAAAAAAATTAATCAATGATGCCAGCGCTTGTCGATCTATATTTTTTCTGAGGTGAGCACTATCTAGCATAAAAAGTAGTTTGTCAAAGAGGCAAATTGAAATCTGTACGGGAGTTTAAGGAAAAAATTAGTGCGAGAGGGAGGCGAACATATAACACCTTGTCTTATTGCATCATGTTGCATCATGGTATATTTGTTCTCCTGCTCTCACCTTTATAAATTCGCCCTGAAATAAACGTTACCTTAAATATTCACAATAATCAAAAACAATTTTTTCTTGGTGCAAGCAAAATTATCGATTTAATATATTGACGACCTTTAAACTTTGCAAAACTTATTGAGTTCTTTGATCTATGGCCAAATCTGCGATTTCTTACTACTACTAAATCGCACCAAAATGCAATTATTTTCCTTTATTGTATTATGGTATTGTATTGAAATTGATATGCTTCCAATGGGCAATCCAATTATCTGCAACATTCCGCTATGCATGTGCCAAAATGCTGGTAAAGTAAAGACAGACAGCTAAGGATCATCGTCATCTTGGAAGTAAGAACAAACAAGCGAGCATACAAAGAAGCAAACTGGCAACAATCACATATGTATGTGTACATATGTACTTGCCCACAGCTGCATAATACGTATATATATTTATATATTTTACAATGTACATATGTACATACACATATATAGGGTAGAGATAGGACCCGTAAGAATAATTAGGCACTTGATTGACATGTGGGATAAGGAGACATACGCTTGGAATGCAGCAGCAAATTATCGAAACGTCTACTGATCGACTTGCTGTTTACGATGCATGACGATGACGACCTCGAGAGGGTATGGGTAGAGGATGATATTCGAGTTGTTGCAGCACATTGTTGTTGTAGTCGCCATTGCCGCCATTGTATTAACCTGCTGGCACGTTATCGTTGAGTCTTTCGCGCACAATTGTTTTACCGTTGTGTGATGGCAAGTGAAGATATCGCAACATTACCACCGCCAACACAGCGGCAACAATGCAAGTGCATACAATCAAAGCTACCCGTATTACCGAGTTACAGTAGGAAGCAGTGGCAAGATATACGTATGTACATACGCCATCCTCCTCATCAGCAACATCAGCATCATCATCATCATCGTCATTATTACTATTATAAGCCGTCACTACCGCTTCTCTGCTGTACCTTCATCGTCTGACGGCACCACCTCAGCGGCGCGATTCTTGCTCCTACTCGCCAACAACTCGCAACATCTTTCGACCTGTGCTATCAAAGCTATCGCCATCACACAATTTAGTCAAGCGGCTAATCCAATCTCAATTTAATGCAATGTCACGCTACTCTACAACTCCCTCGTCTTTCCCTTGAATTTCGCTCATAAAATCTGCGCAACCACAATTTCTCAGTACGAGTAAGCGATAGCGTGCCAAAGCTTTCAATCGACATCGCATCAGCAGACTCGCAACAACATGAAGGTAAATATGGAGCAATATCTCCTGCGTTCTTTTCACTAAAGATGGCTGACTTGGGGTGGTGGGGAGAGTGTTGCGGCGTGTGTTTTGCTTGACCGCAATATATTGCAATTTCGATATCTTTTGGAGTTTAACACACGGCGAGATGCACAGATAGTTCATCGTCTCATTGCCATCCCACTCGCGGTAGTTCGATTTGTGTGTGACGAGGGGAACAATAAAATATTCGTTTCCCTCAAAAAAAAAAATAAAAAAATAAAAAATAAATAAATAATAATAAATAAATACATATATATATATATAAATAGTCGGAAACAATGGCAAAAGAGCCGAGCTTCAACTCCAATCTTTGATGGGGATTTCCAAGTTTTCCTATGAATCGATCGCTCGAGATGGTGTCTTTCTCCTAAAGTAGAATATAGTAGATCCACACAACTGAAGTTAATCCCATCTTATTTTATGGAGTTTTCGTATGGTGGAAGTCACTAGAAAAAGTAACTTTTGCAACTATTTAACGCGATTCCCTTATTTACAAATGTGGTGGATTACGATCTTCTCCAACCTTGACGCTCTACGCCATGTTTAATATAGTGGATGTTGTTGCTGCAGATGCAGGTTGTATGAAGAGTGGGACACTCAGCTGTTTTTGAGGTTCTCGAATTCATCCCAAGACACTTGAATTACAGTACCTTCGAGTTGGCGCCGAGTGGCTCCTTCTCTACCAAAATATGTACAGGAGAGGAAAGAGTTATTGGAGGAAAAAAAACACTTAATTCGTTCACGGATGGTTCGAAGCTTGGCGGACGGAAGTATTCTGGCTGGAATTGTGCATCGGTAGAGGGTTTAAGGTTCCAGACCACTACAGCGTTTTGCAGGCGGAAGTAGCTGCAATCAAGGAGGCGTTGGACAAACTGCTTCGAAGTGTGGTTTCTGTGAGATAAGTTAACATTTACTCAGATAGCCTATTGGCTATTACGGCCTTGAGCTTACTAATGGTGATCTTCAAAGCAGTGAAAGAATGTTTGTTATCTCCTTCTATAGCGTAGTTTTATTTCAAATTTAATAAAATTTGGATATCGGGTGACAACGGAATTAACAGGAACTGCGTTGTACGTTTGAGTACGACCGTTCCTTTAATGTCGGTTATAATGAAGATGGTCCATCCACTGTCAACTTGCAGTCTGCTTCTAGACTATTTCGCGCTGGGTTAGCAACTCAACATGCGCGGTTGTAAGATCTTTCTGGCTTAAGGTGAACCGTGGGAGGTAAAAGAAGCTTCTGTCCATCCCAAGAATAAAGTTATCACACTAAATTTAAGTTTTAACCGCGCATTGTCCGTTGGAATTTCCCGCGGTAAGACTTCAGAGAAATAGAGTTGGAATCGTCTATGCACTTTCTGATTTACAGTCCTGGGTTTACGAAACTGAGGTTGAAAATTCTTGGATCGCATATGTTCACCTACCAGAAGAAGTTAACAGACGTTGACATCAGCGAATTTGTGGATTTTTGACATGCACTAAGCGATTCTAGCGTTCAAAATAATTTTACTTATTGTGGCATCAAAAAGGATGTGGCTTATGTGTCTATGTCGTATATTCTGGATCAGCCATTTTTACATAACCTAACCTATGAATCGAGGGATCTAAAATATTTACAACCGAACACACCTCCTTGTGAGTACTTTTATAATTTAGACTAAAGAAAATCTTATACGGTAAGGAGTAGTGTCTGAATGATCAAGAAGAAAGATAAAGATTACTACAGCTTATCTTGCTATGAGTAAATTTTGTGAAGTTAAGGACTAAGATTTATGCAATGGAACATGTGTTACAAATTCACGGCAAGTATACTTACTAAGCTATATATTAGAGAACTGCAACCAGCGACTCCATTGTAACTTTCGTGAATGTCAATTGTCGAAGTTTTGGAAAGTATGGAGAAATCTTTTAAGTTCTTAAACAACCCCTGAAGAAAACCGTGTCCAATATAACTATCTATGGGTGAGCGTACAACTCATAACTGTGGATATTTTGAAAAGAGTCTCAAAGATATTGAGCGTGTTGCTAGAAACAGAACACCTCGCTCGAAAACCTTTGGCAAGGACCTCTTAGCTTCTTATCCCATAAACTCGGCACGTGACTATATCCGTGAGCAAAATACCTCAACTGGTTTCCGAGCCTGTCCTGCCGCAGAAGCTAATGTATGACTGTCAGTAAGCTTTTAAACCTTTCGATTTTTTTACGTACGCGGAGTAATCCTCAACTCACTAAGAGCTCACTATATCTTCCAAAATTTTCAGTTTCTTTATTTTGTCCTCACTCACTCACTTCATTTACCCCATTTGATATAATATTTTAGATTAAGTTCTTACTACTGTGCAACAATGTAAGTACAAAACGCTTAACAACTGCAACAACAACAACATTATTATTATTAAAGGCAACATTTCTCAGTTTTTTTTCCTTCATTTTCAACTGCATTTCCTTTTAACTCCTCCTCGTTTGAACTACATCATTTGGTCTGATCTTTATTGTCCGATTGGTTTATTTATAATAATTAGATGTCCCACCTCGCAAACTCTTTTGTGGCATTGTTGTTATTACATTTAACCTTGTTTGGGGCCGCTCGCCGCAGTCGCGGTTGGCTTTATCGAAACCAAACCAAACCACAGCAAAAGCAACCGCAGCAAACAAGCAATTCCAGAAGCTTATCAAAATCTTTAACGTACAAGGCAAACAGAAATGATGCTACCTGTATGACCAACTAAGCGCACCGTTTTGCTCACATACATATATGCTTGCATATGCTGGAAGGACGATGACGCAGGGGACTCGTACAGTGGCACCACGTGACTTCACGACACCAGCAGTGAGATCGGCTCAGCAAACTGTGATCGCAATTCCACTTAATTCAGTCCACCAACATCTCCTGTGCACATAACACAGCTAATCCGTCCAAGCAATCGCTCAGGCTCTCCTTAGTCTAGCACAACCTCAAGTTGGCAAGTTCATTCCAATTGCATGCAACGACAAATACATACAAACATACAAAGCGACATACACTCACACACATACAAATTCGTTAAAAAAATGCACTTGCGCCTCAACGAATGAATAAGCTCACCATTTAGGATTCGAGCAATATCACTTGACGATCGACGAACTTATTGGACTCCGCGCACACAAACTGGCAGCCCACAGTAGACAGCACAGAGGTAAAGTCAAAGCGCAGAGCAGCAGCAGTAGAGTGTGTATGAAGAACGCTAACTGCCGATCAGCCAATTCTTTACCTGTGCAACTCTCGTGTGTGTGTGTGTTTTTTCCTGCTCAACTTGGCTCGTAAATTCTTTAAGGTCTCACCTTCAGCGGCGGTGGTGTGGTGTGTCCGTGGCAGACACCACATCAGCGCGATTGCAATCGAGAGTGATTTTATGTGGTGACTGCCTGTGCAACTCGGTACCCAGTTGCTCGTTGCCAGTTGCTGGCTGCTGCTACTTGCATTCACGATCATTAATCCCCGTTGATCTTTGTGTGTATGTGTGTGTCGATTGTTGTCGTTTATTAGGC
This sequence comes from Neoceratitis asiatica, assembly GCA_030068015.2. NCBI lineage: Eukaryota > Metazoa > Arthropoda > Insecta > Diptera > Tephritidae > Neoceratitis > Neoceratitis asiatica. Next base: position 38,008,236 of record CM061528.1, read on the forward strand.
TGCTTGGGCGTTTTTTGTAAATTGGCCACATTAACATGGTTGTTCGATTTATTAAGCGACTTCAATTTGCGTTCCCATTACATGCGGACGACGAAAGAGAGGGCTGCCAAGTGGCTAGCAGGTGGCAGCCAAAAGGCAAACACTCTCGGCTACCAGCAGCCTACAGAAGCAGCAGCGAGCTAACAATTTTCTTCCCCTCACACATTTACTGCAGTCAGATTGAAATGCCAAATTGTGCTATCGCAACTGTTGCACTTCATTTGGTTTCCTCGATTATTGTTGTTGTTTCATTGGCGCTTTGATTGTTTTATAATTATAATTGCATTTGAAGATGAGTGACGCTGTTTTTGGCAAACGGCGAGGAGGGATGTTTAGAGGCTGCAGTTGGGCAAGGCGTTTCGCGCGATAATAATTCAAGACAATTTATTAGTGCCGGCCAAATTGGTTGCAATCGAATGTGACAGGTCGGGTTGGGCTACCTGACTGCTCGGCTGTTGAGCTGTCGAACTGTCGGTGTGCCGGTGTTATACGCTGCTCGCGCTGGTGCATGGTTGCTATCCATTATTGGCGGGGCGTTGCGTGAAATTGGCAATTCATTTAAATGAGAAATTGCTCAATTATTGCAACGAATTGAATTGAGATACGCGTTGAAATTAACAAAAACGCAAATTAAGTTGTTCACAGGCGCGTTCGGCTGCACGGACGCATGTGGTGTGGCGTCGAGTTGCTACAGCTACAGTGTAAGACTTAGATAAACAAAAAAAAAAAACAAACAAAAAAAAATTCGCATAGTTGGGCGAACACATGCATTTATTCAAAAAACGGGCGATGTAAAAATGAGCTGAAATTAAAAAGTGGAATACTAATTTGTAGACAATGAAAAAGCGCACTTTTACACTAAATACAACGAAATCCGCAACTACTAGTTGCAATTGAAATAGAAAAAGAGTTATTTCCATGGATGCTTTGCATCCGAAGAGATTGTATCACTGCTTCGCGAACCCGATAGAGATTCTTCAAATTTCATGCCTTTTGCTTACTTATGCTACCTCCCGAAAACCTTTCAACCCTGTCTCGCCTCTTTTTTCTTTGTTTCCTTTTATTTGATTTTCTTCCACCGTCTCGATCTCTTCTAAACTTAATACCAGCATTTGCTTCACCTTTCACTCGACTGGTCATCAGATGTAAGATTTGTCGCGATCTGCCAGGACCTGTTGATTGAATACCACAATTAACTCGAAATATCTAAATCTCATTTTATCTGAATCTAACTTGCTTCGTTATAATGAGTGTCTTAAATGAAGGTCCTTTTCGGCTTCGTTAGTTTCGGGTATGGGGATAACTTCACTGTCATTTTCCGTCAGGTTCCGATTTGAGACAACACACAATACCTAAAACTTTGACTTATTATTTTCCTACTTGTGATATAAAGGGTTTTCCAATAAGGATGATATGATTTCTAAGTGTCGTTTTGGCCATTTTTAATATGTCTTGATCTGCAATTTTTTTTCATTGTATTCAGTAAAGTTTACAATTTCATCATGGCAAGATATACGCAAGAGTAACAAGAGTTTACAAATTATTCAATATTATTATCAAAATAAACGTTCTGCAATTGCAATTTTTTTAAGAAAATCATCTTCTCGGTTGAGGCTCACTTTCATCTGTAAATAAACAAAACTGTCGATTCTGCTGTGAAAGAAATCCACAAATTATTCATGAATAACCATTACATTCACCTAAATTGACAGTTTGGTGTGGTTTTCGGTCTGATGGAATCATCGGTCCGTACTTCTTTCGAAATGAAGCTGATAGCACCGTTACCGTCAATGGAGAGCGGTATAGATCGATGATAACCACCTTTTTTTGGCCACAATTGGAAGGAGTTGATCTTAAGAACTACTGATTTCAACAAGACGGGGCTGCGTGTCACACAGCACGTGCAACAACCGAATTATTGCGAGAAAGGTTTGGAGATTCGATTATTTGAAAAAATTGTGACATTGAGTGGCGGCCTCCAAGAAGTTGTGATTTAACACCATTAGACTACTTCTTCTGGCGGTTTTTGAAGTCGTTGGTCTTTAGCAATAAATCAGACTCACTTCAAGCTTTAAAAGTCAATATTGGACGTGCTGTTCATGACATACGACTTGATTTAGTGGAAAAAGTGCTAAAAAATTGGCTTCATCGAATTCGTTCCGGCAAAAGAAGTGGTGGAGGCCATTTTAGTGATGTTATATTCAGAACTTAATTGTATAGATTGTACTTCGCATTAAATAAAAATGTTTTTTTTTATTTTAAAGAAAGTAATCTTATTGGAAAACCTTATATAAGTGAAAGTTTAACCAATATTATATCTCATTCACTTATAATACTTTTACGTATGCATATATACGTATATAAATATATACATATATACATATATATATATATATATTATATATGACTTTTTTACATTTTGCAAAAAAATCTGCGACTAATCTTTGAAAGGAGTAATCCGGGATAGTTGAGCGTTAATTAGTCGCAACTAATCTCAAATGGCTAGATTTTAGTATATATTCTGTAATGTACTGTCTGAATTTTGACTCAGCTGATGGTGGAATTAGAAATGATCGATAGCAACGGTAAACACATAATTTGACAAAATCGGCAGTCTTATTGGAACTGTTGCCCATTCTAATCTAATTCACTGAAAAAAAACTAGGAAAAAGGTGCTAAAAGTACTCCGTTCGAGAATTTCTTTATGAAAATCTACATAGAAATCACTGTCTTTTGATTTTTAATTAACATCAAGCGTTATAAAATTTGTTTATTAAATTGGAAAAATATTGAAAAGTAAAAAAAAATAAAAAATAAAAAATAAGTTCCATGAGGACCTAATACTATCTTTTTAGACTTTATTCATTAACAGAACATTCGTTCTTTTAAGTAAGGCATCTTCTACCACTTCTGTAATTGTGATTCAGTGTTCGTTTATAACTGTTTCTTTAACTTTTTGCATATTGATGTGCTGGGGCGTGCAGGGCGTTCATTATCCTCAACGTCTCGTCATGGCCTTGGAAACGCTTATATCACTCCGAAATTCTTCGCGCTTTGGTTGCATAGTTTAAAAGCGTACTCTTCAAATCCGCGATATTTAAAAGTTCGCGTTAGTTTTTGAACACACATCGCATTTCGTTTTTGATCGTAAGTGGTCAGTGAAGGGATACGGTTAAAGTGCTTCTTGTTTGCAATAGAAATCGACATCTTGGGGTCCAGATCAGATATATAATTATCTGATCTGTTTGCGTCTTCCCATCCCTGCTCTCTTGAGCGGATTGCGATATTCGTCTGCCATTGGGTTAAAGACAGTGTTCTTTCTAACGAGCCTAATGCTCAATGAATAAATTCAAACATTCTTCTTCACACGCTTGACATGGACCTTCGAGCCGAATGGGAAGAAGCAAAAACATGTATATATGCATGAACGTAAATACTTAGATCCATACATATATGCCGGAATGCAAAAAAAGAAACTCAAATAGCAGGAAGCAATTACCCAGTGTCTAAAGTTATACCCGGATTTACACTCCTCGCGTAAACAATAATAAAATATTGACGCACAAATTATTCGGTTCCTTTTTTTTGTGTTCAAAAATGTGTTTTTATTAAAAATAAAAGTAAAGAATATCTCATTCAAAGTATTGTCGGATGCGACTATTTTTTTTCTGTCTGCTAGTTTTCGAATATGATCTCTAGAAAATTAGTAATTTTTATCCTCGATCCAGTCATTGAGTCAGCTTCTTCAAAAGATCTGAACCGGTAACCCCCAAAGCGTTTTGCACCCGTCATAAAAGTCAGCAGCCGATAGGTGCGAAGTCTGGAGAATACGGGGTAGGGTAAGACCTCCCATTTCAGCGAGAATTAAATTAATACCGAAATACTTTCACATCTAGAATTTAAACGATAAAAGTATTTCCATTGTGTTTCAACAAAAATGAATGTAGATTACTAAGTTTTAGACGAGATTTGGAAATGAATATAATGCATCCTAAATGAATCGAAATTTATTATAACTTTGCACTGCGGCGCTACGATGACTAGAATAGAGATGAATACTGAAATAAGCAAAAAAAAAGTAGGTCGCCCTTTTCATTGCTTACGTGCAGCGAGGCTTAGTCTGCGACATTTTTATTTTGCAATGTAATAATCCTTTGACATCTTGAATGTAGCATTGGCTGCGCATCAGATAGCAACGTTGTCAACTCCTTGTCTGAAGGAACAGAAACAGTGGAGCTGTTGCTCCAGCGTGTTTTTCTTTTGGCTCCAACTAAATGACACAAATTCTTGGCAGGAAGGAATGAACAAACGAAGGTTATACTTTAGACGGGAATATTGAAGTACACACAGCCGGTTCAAACCTTGCTAGTAAAGTCTTTCATTGAAACTCTCATACCAGCGGCCAGATCATGGCATTGTGTTGCGAGCTGAAATATCCGCTGTGATAGAAGTTGCTAAACACATTGAAAAGAGATTCTCAGGAAGATACATATTTATCTACGGTGACAGTCAAGCAGCAATAAAAGCACTAGAATCAATCACGTAGAACAAACGTTTGGGTCTCTGGTCAGAGAGTTACAGAGCAATTGTAGTACAAACGAACTCGCCAAGCAAGGTGCGACCAAACTTATCTTTCCAAATAAGGAAGGATGGTATACAGGCCGCATTAAAGTGGAAGTAAAACTTGTATTGCCGCAAGGCGAACCTAACACGGCCGAGATGGAGCCGGCGCCACTATCGAATGGCTTATATTTTCTGAAGCAGGAGAACATTTCAAAAATAACTTGGATTCTGATACGATATTGATTTATTGAAATGCATGCATAAATGCTAAAAGTCCGTTTCAGTGCTGTAGAAGCAGCAGGAATGACGAGAAGGAAGAGACGATTTTCAACCTGTCATGTGATTATTATACTTTAAACAGAATCAGACTTCAGCATATTAGAGCCGCTTCTTCCTATCTGCGTACTCTAATTTTTTATAAGAAACGGAAATTACCTTAACTTTGGCATTTATGGAACTTTCTAATGGACTTTCTATTTCAGATATGAAATAAAACGATCCTCATAAAAATTCAATGGCCATTCGGAAGCGGCTTGGAATAAACTGTAGGTCCCTCCATTTTTGGTAAAAACATCAATACTCAAACCACAAATTGAAATAGGAGCTCCGCTTAAAAATTGCTTCAGCGATTACAAAGTGCCAATTCATTTACAATAGCGCCGCTTTCCTCACTATATAACACTAGGCGTATTCTTATGTACCAGGTCGGCAAAAGAACACTCAACTGGCTTATTTCCAACTGGTTTATAATTTGCATTTACTTCAAAACACATGTGCTAGCTGTCAAAATATAAAAAGAGTTTTTTTTTTTTTGTGAAATAATTAAGCGAAAAGGGAAACAAATGAGCTATAACGAAGAATTTTTGCTAAATACATGTGTAAGTATATATATGTATTTAGTTAAAAATGATAATAAATTTGAACTGAAAATGTACTCTTTGTACAGATTGCCTCAGTTTATATGGGCAAGAATCATGAATTACGCCAGGCTAGGGTATGGACAACTGTCAACGAAATACTGCACACCATATTAGCAATTTTTTTTTACATTCTGAAACATAATTCATATTTGATTTTATATATTTTTTTAATAAACTTTAAATAAACGTTTTGATGTTTAGTGAGAAGTTTCTTTGGGTTTTTACAATGGCCGACACACAATAGTACCACTTTTTTTACTTTGCAACACTGTTAGTCAGGTCAAGTATTGCTTCAGTGATTTCAACTCAAAGAAAAACGCCTACTATTAATGGAGTTTTGTTGTTGAACCCATATGTAGGTGGTCAATTCAACTTGCTTATTTTGTTGTTGCTTCGCTTGTGATTCGATACCCAACTTGATGTTCTTTTGTAGGTTGGATTACCGCATAAACAGTGGTCGCTTAAAATGCTGCCTTGGGTAGAATGAAAAAAAGCGGACACTGCAAATATTTCTTTCTCTCTAAATAATACCGTATATTGTGGTTAACCATTAAGCATTACGAGTATAAAATAATTTTTGCGCCTTCCCGTGGTAGCCAGTCTCAGTCTCTTATTTCCGTATTTGTGCACATATTTGTAAGCACGTTTGTTTGTTGGTTGGTTGCATGGGGACACAAAGTGAATTGTTCGATTAATTGGATTATTGCGCGACAATGCTGCAACAACAACAACAACAACATTAACAATGAAGAAAAAAACAGCTTAGATGACGACGCTGATGATGATGACTGCAATCACTTACAAGACCAATAGCGACAGCAACACTCATACATACATACATATGTACATTGGTAAATATAATATAAAAGTATTTATTGTCGAAATCGCAAGCAAAAAACTGTCAGCACTGATAACGGCAAAAAACGTACACATTTACAACAAAATAAATATATTATGGCAGCAAACAAGGCAACAAATAAGCCAAGCGACAGCAAGTGCGCTTGCGGCAGGAGCGGTAGCAATAAACGCACAGGTAAAAGTCACCGCGTGTGCGCACACATGTTGGCGTTGAATTTACAGCTACAAATCGTTTGATCAGCTTTAACTTAATTGTTGTCCATGCGAAAGAGCGACGACCAACAAACGAACGGTCACTGGCTGTTGCGACAAGATTCTTTTTGTTTCTTTGTTTTTTTTTCGCCTTCAAATTTCCGTTGCGCGGTAGGCGTACGGTGTGCTGCGGTATGCGCAAGCAATAGATCAGCCGATCGTTGTCAATCGCCTGATGTGATGTGATCTGACGACCATCGATGGCAGCAAAAAGTTGAATTTTTATTGTTGTCACAGCAATTTCAATTGGTCCGATGAACATTCCATCAACAAGTTCCGATCGACAAGCAGCAGCAGCAGCGAGCTCGGTCGGCAATGAAACGAACTTGCTGCCCACCAACAGCGCTGGGCAAGCGGGGCTGATGGCGGGCGGTATTGGCGGTTAAGTTGGGCTGATCAGTGATCAGTCTGCTGCGTTAGGTGCTGCAAACAAGTGCCTAGCCACCACCACATGCAGCAGCAGCAGCAGTAGTGGCACGTTGAGGAAGAGACGCACACACACGCACACACACACAGATGGATATAAACGATTGCAATGTGTGCAACAAAAAAGAAACAAAGCTGGCAACAGGCCCTCATCAATATTATGTCGAGGCAAAACGATTAATGATTTCCAAGGTGAAGATCTCATCGTCTTTTGGCTCCTCGCAATCTTAGGTTTTCGTATTTTTTTTCTTCTCCCTTCTTTTTCTGTTTTATTGTTTCTGCTGTCCTCCATAAACTATTATTCCCTTGATGGTGGTTTTTGTTGCCATTACGCCAACAACATTTGTTATTGTTGCTTATTGCTGCTCTTTCCTGATTGTATTGATTTGCTTGTGGTCTTCACATGTTTTTCGTTTTATTTGACTTGGTCTTGTCTTCGCATGTTGGCCGTTGACGACCGACCGCGCCTTTTGTTTCACTGTTACATTACTGCTATTGTGTTTGTTATTGTTGCTAGTGGTTATTGTTGTTGTTGCTAGTTGTTATTTTCTTTTGTCATTTGCTGCTGTTGCTGTTGCCGCTGTTTGGCTACTGTGCGTCACTTGGTATTTATGCCAATTAGTATGAAATTTCTTGGGTCCGCGTGCGCGACAGGCATGGCTTCCGTTTAAACTGGTTGCCGTCACATTCCCCCTGGTCGCTCTCTGCTGCGACTGCCCACTCTGCCGCTCGCTCTGCTCCTTCTTGCGGCCTGCAACATTCCGCTGGTACATTTTGTCGCAGAAAATCATGCGACTAAATAAGGCGTGCAAATCACCTTTTAGCGCCATTTATTGTTTAGCCACGTTTTTGACTGTCGACCGCAAACCCAGTGTCTCCATTTATTTGGAATTTGGCTTTTATGTTTATTTTACCATTTTTTTTTTACATTTCGTTTGTCAATTTTATTTTGAACATACCCAAATCTTTTAGGGTGTTTTATCGCAAAATTGTTTTCTAAATAAAAAAATTTAAAATTTAATTAGCTCTCGTGCGCTTTGCACGGTGTTTCTCATAAGACATTCGGCGTACAGGTCGCGCGCACGCGCTCGTTTGTGTGCATGTGTGCTGTTTATATGTATGCAAATTTTCTAGGAATCCATATGTGGTGGCGTAGAGAGTTTTTAAACGGAAGAAGCTCATATATTTCTATTTAATGTAATTAAAATGCTTTAATCGGTACGGAAATTTATTGAAATTGATGGTATTGGCTTTCGATAAAAAGATTTCACATCCTCATAAAGGGTGATCCAAGTAGAGGTACTTTTCTTCAATAGTATTTTTTGGACAGATCACGCGTGAGTGGTGTGAAGCTGTCATGTTATTTTGGTTCAGTATTGCTTTCTTCTTGGAAAGACTTATGCCTGAATAAATCATTCAACTTTATTATGAAAATTCACGCGCTTCACTCAGCTTATGGTCAACATAATCGGACTACCGAGCGTACTATTCGCAACACCATCACCCACCTTGAGACCCAGCATTCATTACTGGATAATATTCGACCGAATAGACCACGTCCAGCACGCAGTAAAGAAAATATAGCGGCCGTAGCTGAAAGTGTACACAAAGACCGTGCAGAGTCGCAGTCGATTGGCCACCAAGATCGTGTGATATCACACCGTTGGACTTTTTCCTGTGGAGATATGTAAAGTCTAAAGTTTATACGGACAATCTCTATTCGATTCATGCCTTGGAGCAAAACATCATGCGTGTCATTCGCCAGTTACCAGTCGAAATGCTCGAACGAGCCATCGAAAATTGGACTCAAAAGATGGACCGTCTGAGACGTAGCCCTGGCCAACACTTGAAAGGGATAACGCTCAAAAACTAAATGCCAAAGAATGTTCTTTCGAATGACAGTAAACGATTCCCACTAAATTTGAATTTTCTGTGTTTTTTTTTTTCTTTAAAAAAGTAAGCAACCTCGAAATGGATCATCCGCTGCATGTGCGTCACTCTCAGATAGATATCGGTTCGAATGCTGGTCAGGTCAATGTTCAAAATTATAGAAAAACAAATTTCTTATAGCGTTCGCCCCTAAGAAAGGAAATATAAAGAAATTATTATTATACATGGTCAACTAACAATTCTATTCAAAAAAGAAATTTCTTTTAGTTAATTAAGGAAGTAGCAACCGCCAAATTACAACGCCTCCGATAGTATTTCTGACCGAAAATCGCTCCATTCTCTAATGAAAATTAAAAACTAGTTGCTAGCCTTACGACTTAAACGTGATTCTAAGGATTTGTGAGTGCTGTTCAATCGTGTTGGTGTCCGAGGGAATTAATGGAAAATTGGGAAGCGCTCTCACTCACTTCTGAGCTCAGAAACATTTCAATCGCAAATTTTGGATTTCCATGCAGCATTTCACTTGAGATTTACTGCGTAAATATGAGTTCCAAAAAGCCTGTGTGCTTGACCTTAAAAGAAATAACTGAAATTCTTAATCAATTGCAAAAAGGGTCGCGTGCGATGTTCTTAGCGAAGAAATATAATGTTACTAAATCCTTAATTTGTGGCATTAAAGCGAAAAATTAGTGATTTTAAAATGCGTAAACGACACATTTTCTGAACCTGGGAGAAAAACTCTGCATACTTCAGATCTGCTCAAAATGAAGAAAGCTCTGTACCGTTGGTTTATCCGTCTGCGAAATAAAAACTGGCCAGTAAGAGGTCTAATGCCGAAATATTGGCTTCAAATATTCAAAAAAATTATGCGGTATTCGATTTCTTCATATATCTGGCGGGTGTAAAGTCGAAGAAGCAGCCAGTCACGCTCAAACACCACTGGTTCTCATAAAATTATTCTTTTGATAATTCTTGGCAATTAGGAAGGCAAATAATCCAGGATGCTTTTAAAAAAACAGTGCTCAGCTAGTACAAAAGCTCAAAATCCGCCTGGATGACATGGATTATTTTCAAAGAATGGTTTAAAGAATCATTTGTTTCAGATACATACATGTTCCTTTTGAATTTTGTCAAAATTTTTCGAAGATTTGGTGTTTCTAAGGTGAAATATGCAAATATGCATTTTCAAATTTAAATTAAAGATCTTCTAGTTGACAACGCTCCTTTCCATTCAGATGAATGTAATCTGGCAGCGGAAAAATGTTCGCACCAAACATTACTCACCTCGTTCAAACAATGCAATAAAAATCACGAAGCTGCACTACAGAAACAGCCTTCGAGCTTCAATAGCAGCGATGAAATCTGATTTGCTCGAGTCGATGAAGAAAATAACATTTATAAATAACAGCTACAAATCTTTTGGAAGTCGCTTGAAGTCGTGTCGATGAAGAAACTCTAGCAAATTGTTGGAAAAATATTTTAGATTTTGCACAAAATGAAGATGATCCGGAAGATAGTTTGCCATTGGCGGTTTTAAAGCAAAACTGGGAAGCTGAATTTCGCTCTCCTTCTTAATTTAAATTCTTGTTCACATGCGCAGAAATGCATAACAAATAAAGTGATAAATCTATGGAGATTAGCGAGGTTCTCCCGAGTGATAAGTTTAAAAAATCGATTTTTTTTGCACAAATTGATTCCTTAACTTGTCTAGAATACAAATTGTAAAGTGATTTTCTAAGTGAGCCTCCTTATTTTGGAGGTAAGTGTTTTCGGAGTGGTGCAACTTACGTTATAGTGAAGATTCGAACTTCAAATTTGTTCTACATTTTTGAAATAGTAATAAGAAAAGTTCTATATTTTCATCGGTCGTCAAAAAAATAAATAAAATGATCAAAAAATTCTTTGAAAACAGACCGACACACGAGATAACACCCTTAATAGTATTTTTAATATACTATTTTAGCCATTTGCGTTAACATTTTCACCGTTCTTTTCGGAAAAGCTTGAACAATATAAATATACGTGGTGCGTTCAAAGGAAAAGGTGAATTTTGAATTTTTTTTTTAAAGTACTTATTTATTCATCAATATCTATTTTGTCCTCTTCAAAGTAATTACCCTCGGATATAATACATTTGTACCAACGCTTTTTCCAATCATCGAAGCATTTCTGAAATGCGCTTTTCGGTATGGTCATCAGCTCTTTCTTCGATTCTGACTTGATCTCATCAGTTGTGGCAAAATGTTTTCCTTTCATTGGTTTCTTTAATGTTGGGAATAGGAAAACGTCGAAGGGAGCCAAACCTGGTGTAATACGGTGGTTGAGGCATGATTACGGTTTTGTTTTTGGCCAAAAAATCACGAATAAGCATTGATGTGGGAGCTTGGGCATTATCGTGATGCAGGATCAACGATTTGTTTTCCCACAATTCCAATCGTTTGTGCCGTACTGTTTCACGCAAATGTTGCATAACTTCCTTGTGGAATTCCTTATTAACTGTACGGCCTTTTGGCGGGAACTCATGATGCACCACAGCATTGTAATCAAAGAAAACAGTGAGCAAAACCTTCACATTTGATCGAACCTTTCTCGGTCTTGACTCATCTTGCAGCTTCCTTGGTTTCGACGTAATAACCATATACTCATGTATCGGCACCAGTTATGACCAAACCGGATCGTTGTTGACGTCATTTAACAACTCACGAGCGATACTAATGCGAGATTGGTTTTGCTCAAAATTTTGTTATTTCGGCACAAACCTCGCTGCCACATGTTTCATGCCCAAAGCATTCGAGAAAATTAAATGGGATGAACCGATTGATATGCCAACATCCTCTGCAACTTCCCTAATAGTGATTCGACGATTTTCAAGAACAGTTTTTTTTTCGCTGTTCCGATGTTTTCTTTCCTTGTTCACGTGGTCCCACCTCCACGACGCTCATCGTGATTAACATCTTCTCGGCATTCTGTAAAGCGCTTGTACCACTTATAAACACTTTTTTAGACAAAGTGGACTCACCGAATGCCACAGTCAACATTTCATTTGATCCATTTATTTCAAAAGTCAAAAATCGAAGAGCATACAAAAACGTGACTAATCTCTTCTGTTGTGAAAAAAAACTGCAAATCGAAATTGGCTCCTAATACAAGCACATGATAAACATATTTGTCCGATTATAACAAAAACAAAATGTGGACGATCGAATGTACACAGCCCGCAAAAAATCAAAGTTCACGTTTTCTTTGAACATACCTCGTAGGAGGGTATTTTGATAAGCCAGTGACTTTGAGCTCTATACATTTAGTCCAGCGTTTTTCCAAATTTTGTATTCATTCCAAATAATAGGTTTTTTCAAGACACTAACATAGGCATTTGTTTCTGGGATAATCGCTCCATTCGATCCGAATCTCTTACCGAAGTGAAATCACTGGAGTGATTTTCGGTAGAGCTGCTCCTCCAATTTGTGATGTGCGTCTTGTGTTTTTTTTTTTTAAATTGAAGGACCTACAGTTTATTCTAAGCCTCGTCGGAAGTGCTGATGGATCAGTTTGAAAGAAGGAGGGCTTTAACCTCAAATGCAATCCGGTAGATAAGACCTTATATGCGGCATTGCTGAGCATCTGAAAGTTTTTTTCTTTGTTAATTTATGACGAATCTTCACATCGTTTTTAGGACTGATTATATTTTTAATATAGTCAGAAATGAAGAAAGGTAGAGCTGTATCTTTTGTTTTGCTTAGGATTTATTTCACATATTAGAGTGCAACAGAAGTCACCCACCATGTCTTCAACTGAAAATCCTTGATAACGACTTTTCATAACATTTAACAGTTTTCGGGCGGAAAGATCGAGGTGAGAATGTAGGAAATGCATCTTTAGAGACATTCTAGCCCCAATATTTCCATAACTTTTAAAAAATTTGCCAATAATTTGCTGAAAACTCAGGGATTTGTGGTTAACAAGAAAGTGGATATTAGATTAAGTGATTAAATGCAGCAGAGACAGGAGTAACAAATAGCAAATTTCACTACATGTAACATACAAGTGTACGTACATATATGTATATATAGACGTACTCATATCTATACTCATGTACATATATATTTATGTACGATCTCTCCATTAATTTTCAAGTGCAAACACTTTATATTGGCGTATGGCACAACTTTATGTTTTGTTGCTGTCGACAGTAATGATGATGCTGATGGCTGATGACGACTACGACGATGACGTTGTCGCATGTGTCACCAACCAAGCAACCAACCGTAATCAAAGAAAACAGCGAATGCATATTGCTGCGCATGACGGCAGCGAGCTAGCGAGCAAACGAGGGAATGAGTGAATGGCTGATCAAGCTAGTAAATAACTTCAAGCATGCAGCATGTTCGACACTTGAGATCGCATTAGGGAAATTTTTGGCATGTAAAATGTGACAGCTAAGAATGTCACTTATGTATGTACTATACTTTATGTAAGTATTTATGCTGAGGTGTGTATATAACAACAAAAACGAGAACGATTAAAAGATGCAAAGCGCTAGCTATTAAACTCTTCACAAAGCAACTCAGGATTGGAAATACATACATACTTACGAGGTATGTTCAAAGAAAAAGGTAAATTTTGAATTTGCGCGCGCTGTGTACATTCGATTATCGATATTTTGTTTTTGTTTTAATCGCTTGCATTAGGAGCCAATTTCGATTAGCAGTTTGTTTTGGACAAGAGAAGAGATTAGTGACGTTTTTGTGTGTTCTTCGATTTTTGTCTTTTGAAATAAATGGATCAAAGGATATGTATTAAATTTTGAGTTAAAAATGCAATAAAGTGCTCTAAGGTAATTGAGATGTTGACTGTGGCATTCGGTGAGTTCACTTTGGATCAAAAAACTGTGGTACAAGCGTCTTGGAGATGGGTGAGTTCACTTTGGATCAAAAAAATGTGGTACAAGCGTCTTGGAGATGGGACCACGTGAACAAGGGAAGAAAACATCGAAACAGCGAAAAAATAATTGTTGTTGAAAATCCCATTTAATTTTCTCGAAAGTTTTGGGCAAGAAACGTGTGGCAGCAAAGTTTGTTCCGAAATTGCTAAATTTTGAGCAAAAGCAATGTCGCATTAGTATCGCTCATGAGTTGTTGAATGACGTCAACAACGATCCGGGTTTGCTTAAACGGGTCATAACTGGTGACGATACGTGGGTATATGGTTATGACGTCGAAACCAAGGCCCAATTATCCCAATGGAAGCTGTCAGATGAGTCAAGACCGAGAAAGGCACGCAAAGTTCGGTCAAATGTGAAGGCTTTGTTCACTGTTTTCTTTGATTACAATGCTGTGGTGCATCATGAGTTCCTGTCAAAAAGTCGTGCAGTTAATAAGGAATACTACAAGGAAGTTATGCAACGTTTGCATGAAACAATACGGCTCAAACGATTGGAATTGTGGAAAAATAAATCGGGGATTCTGCATCACGATAATGCACCAGCTGACACATCAATGCTTTTTCGTGATTTTTTCCAGCCAAAAACAAAACCGTAATCATGCCTCAACCACCGTATTCACCAGATTTGGGTCCCTGCGACAATTTTCTAACCCCAAAACTAAAGAAACCAATGAAAGGAAAACATTTTACCACAATTGATGAGATCAAGTCAGAATCGAAGAAAGAGCTGATGGCATACCAAAAAGCGCATTTGAGAAGTGCTTCGAGAATTGGAAAAAGCTTTGGCACAAATGTATCATATCCGAGGGGAATTACTTTGAAGAGGACAGAATAGATATTGAAGAATAAATAAGTACTTTACAAAAAAAAAAAAAAATCAAAACTCACCTTTTCCTTTGAACACACTTCGCATGTACATGTAAGTATGTGTGTGGGAAAAATTTTCAAGGGGAAAAACTGAAATTACTCAAAAAGGGCGCAGAATTTAACAAATGATCAATGTTGTAGAATGTGGCCTATATATAACCCATTACATTAATATTCAAAGAGTGAAGTGTTGCTATTAAAATAGTATATAAATGTTTTAATATACATGAAGCTAATATACATATACAGTGAAAAATACTGGCGAGTTGTTGCACAAAAATCGTTTTCGCGATTTCATACGAATTTTGGGTAAAAAAGTTGAGGTAAACAAAAGACACATCTCCGTTTGGTTGATTATATGGAAGACACTAGAAGTACTTCTAATATACAATAGAGCTATTTTGAACCTATGCAAGATCTCCCTAGGTTAGGTTAGCTTGAGGTGGCTTACCTTAAGAAGATTCCACATAGGCATATTTACATATGTATGCATTAGGCGCATTCATTGAGACGACACAAGGAAGTGCTATTCTGATAAATCAGCAAACGATACGAGAACTTTCACTATCTGTGTTCATCCCTCGGCCCAATAATGTATCTTACAACCTCCGCCTGGAAAACACAGCTTTCGTGAAGATGTGTAGAGCTCTTTTTCTCAAATGGTTCTATTTCCTCTAATCCCCCTATGAAGGGTAGAATGACACCAATCTCCGCCACTTTTTATGCTATTTTATATATATATATATTCGCAAATGTATATATAATTTGTGCTATGTAACCGCTGAAGCGATTTTCGGCCGAGTTCCTACTCCAATTGGTTGTGTGTGTGTTGGAGGGACCTACAGTTTAATTTGAGCCGCTTTCGAAAGGCTGATCAATTTTTATGAGGAGGGCTTAACATTCCCTGCCGAGTGCCGACCGGCATTAGTACTGCCATTCATTCAGGCTGTAAGCTCTGTTTACCACTCGGCTATTGTGGCCGCCCATTAAACCTATTCAAATAACACCCTGCCTCTTGTTAAGATCGTAGTGAAACATCTCATAACCGAATGGTGACCCCTAATTTGTTTACTTGTAAGCTCGATTGATGAAGGATAGTATAGCTTGCTCGAACTCATCGAACCAGAATCGGCAAGAAATATAAACACACCTTTTTTA
Source organism: Neoceratitis asiatica (assembly GCA_030068015.2). Lineage (NCBI taxonomy): Eukaryota > Metazoa > Arthropoda > Insecta > Diptera > Tephritidae > Neoceratitis > Neoceratitis asiatica. The sequence continues at coordinate 38,024,150 of CM061528.1, forward strand.
ACTGGGATAAGCTCGACAATATATGAATTATATGGTGTACAGGACGACAAACTGACTATCAGTGGAATGTCCTCCATTAATATTTGAGTTTTAGGGTATCTATATCTTAGAGAGTACTTACTGAGAAGACAAACTCGTGACGAGAGAAGCTCATTTTCGAATGCGTAAGAAACTATAAATTTTTTAACTTACATCTCCCCTCAATTCTGAGGGGGTACTTAGGAGCGATGAGTCTTGAGTATTTTTTATACCACTGTGAGGTAACCCTATTCTAAGAGTCAATGGTTCAATGCCTGCGTGCCACCCACCACTGGTATTTGTAATGATCTCTTAAAAGAAAAAAAAAATATAGAAAATACAGTTGTTCATATACATATGTAATATATACGTATGCATTTATGTCTTAATATGCATATTCAATGGTGGCGTTGTTAACGTGACAGCCTACAAGTGAGCATAAATCAATGCAACTCAAGAGCTACTGCATTGGGGACATTCCGAAATGTATGTATGTATGTATGTATATACAACATCAATGATATATGGCGAGTGCTAATGTTGTTAATGAAATAACGCAATTACAGATTGCCACTCTATTAGCCGACTGGCAACAGTAGCAGCAGCAGGAAAGAAGCTGGGGAGTTTTGTGAGTTTCGTATGCAGGCAGTTGAGTTAGTGATCGTTGCACTCACAATCTTTTTTTCTTTTCTGTACATTATTTTTGTTGCAATCCAAAACAGGGGGGCGGCTGCAAGAGCCAAAGTGGCAGCGAAATTAAATGCGGCTCATTAATTATCGCGCCAAAGCAATGCTCTCATATATATTTATGTTTTCAACACAGAGATCATATCCGTGTAGCGCCTGTGGCTTGTAAGCGGATAATAAAATATTTAAATGGGCATTTAAAAGATGAGAACAAATACCGAAATCGTTTTTGATGCTAATGACTAAATAATATGTATGTACATATGTATATATTAAATCAAAGGTAAGTGTGTGACCTAAAGAATGACTTTGAATTAAAAATATTAAAAAAAACGATTACTAAGGATAGAAATAAATAAAATTTAGATAATATTAGCAAGTGACCGTTTGCAGAAAACAATGCAGCGGGAGCCAATGACCTATCGGCTGAGCTATTCTAAATGAAATTGCTAGGAACTAAAAAAAACTGCATGCATCGGTTTCTTTGCAAAATTTGGTCCCAAAAATGTGTAGCCCACAGTGTGCGTTAATTACACAAATTTACAAATTCCAGTCAACTTCTGCAGCCGAGCTGATTTGAACGATGATACAGTACACAAAAAAAGTGTAAAATACACTTCTCCTACGTATTTTCTTGAGCAGAACGGGAATCTGAAGTCCGTTTGGCTCAAACTCGTTAGGATTTTTATCTAACTTCAAAAATCATTGCAGATCTAGTAGGGCATACACATTTTTTTTTAAATTCAACAGAAACACTTGAGAGTGGATTTCTAGGAGTTTTTTTAGAGTCAAATTTTCAAAATTCAAAATGGCGGATGCAATATGGCTGTTGAAAATAAAAAAAATGTAATTTCTATGAAACTTGGTATATGACGGTTTTTGGGGTTCCTGTTACCGAATCTTTTGAGAGCTACATGATGTGCAAAATCCGCCATGTTTTTTTGAGGTGAAATCCCGAAGTGATGGAATGGACAAGAAAGTTTATAACTTAACTTCAAACAGAAATTGAGTTTTGCTTATAGTTTTTTTAAAGAAATTTAAAGCAATAAAATTCGAATGCTTCATAAATAATGTTTGACATTTTTTCGGACTAGTGTATTTTCAGCCAGAAAATCATATTATCAAATTAGTACTTTTTTGACGACTTTATAGTATTTCACTACAAGCTATTCACAAACATTTAAATATGTATGTATGCTTAGTTGTCATTCTGTTCGCCCCATTTTGAACACTTTCGTATCAAACATATGTATATGCGTGTATTGATGAAGTTGTTTGCTGTGATTTAGGCGTAGTAATAAATTTTGTGGTTTAATGGGACGGTCGGTCGGTCGGTTGGTTGCTCTACTCTTAATGCTGTAATGAGTCTGTGCTGCAAGCAGTTGCTTGTGACTCCCCCATTTACCATATCATTTATGTAGGTATCTATGAATGTATGTATTGTTCATTGAGTGTTTGTATGTATTTCCCTTTGATTTTCTTCCGACCATTAGTAGTCATTGGCAGTTAAATGCACTAAATGCCACTGAAAGTTTTTGAGTATTTCAAATAAATTACAAATATACATAGTTAACATACTGACATAAATATATATATATACATATGTGTGTATGTATATTTAAAGTTAATTTAGCTCGTACAACGCGAGTACTCCATACACGCGTGATACACATACACAATCAATACAAAAAATATGGTCCAATTAACATTGCATAGCATTATGCATAACATCCGAGTACTTCATAGAGTACCAACAGGATATTATATTATGGAGTATATGAGAAAAATTAAATTCGAACATACTCTTTAGCTTCTACCTCGGTTTCATTTCGACACATTTTCTGTATACGAATATAAAACTAATTGCGCAACTTATTGTGCAGCTTCGTGTAGTGATTGCGATCGGTTAAACACGAAGAATGATCGTGCCGCACTAAACTGGAATCTAATAAACATGAGTTGGTCCAATAGTTCACACAGAGGAGTATATTTGTAGGTACTCCATTGGATTGTATGATCCACATATGTTTGCAGGGTAATTCTTCGTTACTCATTGTAGCGAGGCATAGTCAAAGACAGTTCATGAAGCTTGACGTAATAAAAGTGACACTTCATAAAATGAAAATCAGTGCAAGAAAATAATTTTTATGTTTTACCTAAGATTTGAACCCTACACAAAAATGGCTAAAGTTACTATACATACAGTTGTTATAAAACTTGCAGATTTTCTGCGGGATAGCCTTCCGTCTTATAAAAATTCGGCATGTCATATCAAAACTGACAGACTGATTGTACGCTATTGTGAAAGATTGGACTTTGAAGAAATCGCACGATAAATAGTCACTCACTCTGAATGGCGAGGCCCTTATTAATTCGGACTGCGTTTCTCATATTTTCCAGCTTACGCTGACATAGCAGCAGCGTAGATGCAGCTCCTTTCCATTCTATCCAACACCATTTTAAAATCTACGTCAAAGTGAAGTGCAGTGGAGGATCCACGGGTTGGGTTTTCGGGTCCGGACCCCCCCTCCACCCCTTCGGAAGCAATGTAAACCTTAAATTCGAACGATTAATCTCCAAAACAATTTAATATATTTTAGAACTCCCCTTCTGGAAATTCTGGATGCGCCACTGGTGATGTGTGTCGATCAGTAGCCAACTGTATATCCACACTAATAAGGTTCGATCAGAGTTTGGCAGAGCACATTTGGATCGTAATGTTTTCGTACGACCATATTTGAATAGCCTGGCGTGTTAGGCAGCCTTTTTTAAAAGCTCTTATTCGTTCCACCGTTTCCTTATCATATATATGATATCATCATACCAGCCCTTATATCATACATCATATATCTTATTGATGGGTGCACTCAAAAAGCAGGAGTGCAAGTCGAGTAGAAAACTGCACGACTGTCTGTTGTAATTGCAGCTTTTTGACGTCGAACCTTCCTTGTGTTTATTGACGGACGCGGTTCTTTGCTGCAGAGAGACGGGTGCATATCTTTGCTGCTACGAGATACTGGCCCGTTTATATGTTAGGTCCACGGAGCTTACGTACGCCAAAAACACTGAATACACGCGTCAACCATCTACCATCTTTTGTTCTACAAACTACTATATTTCGGGTCCCGACGAAGTTGTTCAGCCTTAGCCCGTTCGATGATGTTTCGTCATGGAGCCTGAATTTGCCGAAGATTTAAGTTTTCCTCAAACCGGCGTTCAACTCCCCAGCACGATTTTGAGTGCTCATAGATTGCATCTTTCGTAACATAGTATTTTTCCTCCATTGGGACGAAAAATTAAAAGGCTACGCACTGATATGGATTGTAACGAGACGTTCATTCACCGGAGTGAATGCCAAGACTCGGCGACAGAGTCTCTCTCCCACTACAAATCCAACATCACCGCGCTCCTTTATATGGTCGCTAGAATAGATTTCACAAGAACACACATTCTTCGCTCCTTAACCCGTCCATCGCACTTATTGGACGGCGGTGATGTTAGCTTTTAGTAGGATAAGGACATCAACCAGTTGCGCAGAAACACCTTCCCATCGGATATTCCCCTACCAAATCGTGATCCTCAAAACATTTACAGGACTCATCATCTAAAAGGCGGTTCTCATTTTAGTCAAATTATGATTTTTAATTGGGGTAGGTCTTTTAGGTGGTGGGTCCCAAGCCCTACTCACAACAATAGGCGGTTCGGTTTTTTTTTTATAAGTTCGCCTCCAAACGCATGTTTGTTTGAAATTTAGAGATTACTAGGTCTAAGACCGGATGTCTTGAGCAGCTTGAAACAAATGTAAAAGAATCCTTTCAGGCCGCTTCCAGGCGAATGTCAGTCAAAAACCTTCCTTTATTTAGCATTTTATTTCATATTACATTCAGATTCCTCGGACTAATATCTGTTACATCTTCCGTTCGAAAATGTATATTTAAAAGGCGCCAATTAAGCATACATACATACATACTTATATATGCATACGTACATATGTATATTCAACAACTTTTGGATTAACCTCATTCCTACAGCATGATCCAGTTTCTTAATCTAATCTGCAAGTCGCCGAAGTCCTTTTAGTAGCAATTTCAGACATTCTCTCTGTCATGCAATGTATTAATTAGCATAATTGCTTCGAAAAATGCTATTTAGATTACGCAACACGCGTTATGAGCTGTCACACATTTTTGCTTGATTTTTTTTAGTTTTTTTCTACTTTAATTTTTCAACTCTTTATCAGAGTTAACGAGTACAATGACGAGACAATATTTTATTGAATAAAACAAAAATGGTGCTGTGCGAGGACAACATACACATGTGCATATTTATTTATCTCTGATATCCTTATCGTACCGTTACGAACGCAATAACAATAATCGCAAGAACGAAACGAGTACAAAACTACAACGCGGAGCGGAGTTGTTAGTGAGAAAAGACAGCAATCTTTGGTGTCGCCTTAAGTGGATATACTTTTCAGAAGAAGCAAAAGCTTCTATGTAGACATGCATACGTTCTTTTATGCAGTAAAGCTGCCGTATAGTATCGAAAGTATCGAAATAGTCAGAAAAGATACTAGTCTAGTACTAGCGTAGATGGACTGAAACTGCAATAGTGCGAAAATACCTTACTAATGAAAATTTAAAAAAAAATTTGTTTAGTTCTTAACATTCTCAGTAGGAATAAAAATTATTGTATTTCAAATATCTCTTTTTTTTTTGACAAGAATTGATACTAGTAATTTATTAGTACAATTTTAACTAGGTTAAAACTAGTTTATATTTGAACAAAATCTGGCAAGTGTCATGTGTTTCGACATATCAGTGGACTGAATTAGTATAAGACTAGTATATTTTTAACCGAAATCTAGCAATTGCCTTCTCATACGAGATTTTCGTGCTAAAAATATTTACAAATATTTTTTTTTTAATTAAAAAGAAATAAAACTATGAAAAACTTAAAGTAGTGAATATTTTGTATGATACTATTATGAGTGAAATCCAAATATTGCCATCATATGCGATGCTAAAAATACCAATTGTTTTGGTGTAAATAATATTTGTTTTTACTTAACAGGAATCAGAATTAGTTAAAACGGATCTAGTCACATTTTGAACCGGTATAAAACTGGTAATGGGTGTACAAATTAATTCGGCCCATTTTTTTTTGTTCAAAAAAGTTTTTTTATTGAAAAAAAAGTGAGAAAAAATACATCATTCAAAGTATTGTCAGTCGGAAGTGACTACTTTTAGCACCCCTCTAATTTTCGAATACCATCTCTAAAAAAATTAGTTCACTCTGTCATCGATGTAATCATTGTGCCATTCTTCGTTTTCTTCAAAAGACCCAGTGACCACCCAAATCGTTTTGTATCCATCAAAAAGCCAGTAGTCGGAAGGAGCAAGGAGTGGAGAATAAGGCCGTTCAGCGTTTCCAGCTAGTTTTTGACCGTTACATTCACAACTGTTACATTCATGTAGGGCCGAGCCTTCTCATGTTGCAAAATCACCTTTTCGGTCATTTCTGACCGTTTTACATGCAATATACGACTCAAACGCATTAGTTGTAGTCGATAACGAGTTCAGTTTGCATTTAGCATCGATCTTGATCCAGTAGAGCCTCCAGTTCCTCATTCCTAGAACGCTCTTTGCCTTCGACGCTAAAATCACCACTTTTGAAGCATCGACACCCTCTCTGCATGACTTATCGGCCGGTGCAGATTCATCTTTAACTTCCACAAGCATTCGATGGGCTTCAGCTGCACTTTTCTTCTAATCAAAGTAGTAAATCAAAACTTCCGGCAAATGCTGTTTACTCTTATCAACATTTTTGACAGAAATCTGACAATTGTCATTTTAAACGACTTGTCGGTGCTAAAAGTAACTGTTTGTTTCGTGTATTAAAAACGAGCAGTTTGTTCTTCATAACACACTAATTCCAAAGTAGTTTTTAACTAGTTCATTTCAATTGTGGAATACTCATACTTTATACATGTACATTTGTATATATTTATATATATACGAATATTTTGCACATTCTGTAGCTACACAAAAACTCTTCTTGCACTTGCAACTGCCGCTGGAATGCAATTCGCGCCTGCGCAATAAATAAATAGCAGCACACTTCCAATCTATGGACTCGACGCAGTTTCCTGAGTAGTTGTTAAGTGAGTAAGTTTGGTGAAGTGTCGCACTGCTTGTTAGCCAACAATTTATGCCATTTTTGAACAATTGTTGTTCATTTTGGTGGTGTAAATTTTAATTTGGTTACTGATTTTATTGACAATAGTGTTTGTATTAGTTGAGTTTCACTACTCGTATGTAGTTGTGTTGCCGGTTGTGGGGTGTTGGGGTATAACTGAAAAGTGTGTACCTGAAAGAAATGTGAATGGTAAGTGGAATGCGGTGATATGGGAGAACATTGATCGCAACCATCTACAGCTTCAGCGGAGAGAAATAATTGTATTTTAATTTTTGGCAAGTTCTTCATAGCAGGATGTTGGAGAAGATGTGTGTGGAAATTGAAAATAAAATATATTTGAGCGGTTCATTCACTTCGAATGGGGCCACCAACTATATTTTTTAATATCTTGGCTTGAGCTTCGAAAATCTCAGACTAAAACATCTCAATTGAAAAATGAGCTAAAAAATCTTCCCAATAGAACTTTTGTCTTTATTAATTAATACGAAGATAGTCATTTGACCATCTTCATCTATTTCCTTTGAGTACATAGACTAGTCCGTTCTTTGTGATCTGGACGATTAATAAAATCCTAGGCGGAAGGCAATTCCCCGTCTCATTTTATTGCCGCCGAATAAGTAGTTTAATTTTAAATGAGAATATTCCTACCAGGAGGTCAACCCGGTTGAGGATTCAGTTTGAAAAAGATAAACCATCGCGACATGTTTTGCATATAGCTTTGTAACGAAAATACGAGTAAACTTCCTAGAGATATATATTTTTATTTTGCCGCCTACCAAAGTTTTAAAGGATAAGGATAAGGATTTAGGGGCATTCAGCTGGATCGTTCGGTTTCTTAACTGGGAATGGACAGCTGCCCAGCTGGTTGATGTCCTTATAAGACTAAAGGTTGAAACCAACGCCGTCCAAGAAGTGTTGTTAACGAACGGAACAAGGACGGAAGAAGGTGGATACATGAAAAATCTACTACAGATGACGGAAAACATGTCTCCAGTGTTCTAGATGGGAGTATGTCTCGAGGGCCTTTATTGACTTTGTTGGATTTGAAGCTCCAAACGAGACGCTTGTACAGATACAAGAAAAATAGTTGGTACGATGAGGAATGTCGAACTACAGTGGAGAGAAAACATACTGTCTACCAACGTTACTTCCTATCACAACATGTACGGGGTAGTATAGATAACGAGGGATAAAGAGGGAAGGTTGCTTTGCACCCAACAACAAAAGAGAGAGGCCGAAAAGTGTGAGTACGAAGATTTTGAGGATCTGGCTAGTAAGAGTAATGCTCGAAAATTCTTTTTTCGGTATTTTAGTGACCGATTTCCAGGGCATACTGAGTTTATGGAGCATAATGAATGGCAGTGAAAGTGCAAGACGTGGAAATGGCGAACTCAAATTTCCATTCGATTATGGTCGCATAGACGTACGGTTACGCCGTTATTACATAGTTCTAAATCGAGTGCCATTTGAAGAGCATCTCATGCACTACATAGAAAAAAGTGAAGCACTTCAGGTTCGGAAGCCTCTGAAGCAGTTTTTAGAGAACTCTAGTTCTTCTTAAAGTCTCACCTCTTTACTATTGTTTTTTTGCTCAGCCCGAAACACATTTCTTCCGCGCGTTTTAGAAGCGTTTTAACTTTATTTTTCTTTTAAAGGAATTCAATATCCTATTATGCGAACATTAACAATGGAGATGATAGTGCTTTTGTTGTTTATTGCATTCAAATATGTCAGTATGTGTGTATATGACTGCGCTCGCTCAACAAAAGGGCAACGCAAAATAATTGTCTGTGTCACCATTTGGCCAACGATTTTACCAAAAACAGAAGTCACTTGCGTCCATTGTTATGCTGATCGCATTTTGTTTACTTGGCGAGTATGGTGGAGCAAGAGCTTGCTGATATACACAAGTGTATGTATGCATATTACCAAAGCTGGTTCATCATCAATTTCTTACTTCTTCTACACACACGTCCTAAACCATTTTGACGTAGACGACACTCTCTTCTCGTGGCCATTAGGCTCCATACTGGTATATATGTATGTGCATATATAGTTGGGTGAGTAAGTGAGTGAGTGTGTGCGCAACTCGTTAAGGATTTACGAGCAATTTTTATCACTTTCAGGATCATTGACAAATCCGACTACAACAGCAGCAGCAACAACACTATATACTTATACAATAACAGAAAAAAAACTCTAAAAGTCTATAAAGCAAATATTATTATTGTTTTAGTGCAGATGTACATACACACATTCGTACGTAGTGGTTAACGATGTGGCCCCAGCAAGCCAATGGGAGTCAGCGCAGGCTCAGGCTGATGATCAATATTTGCTAAAAAAAAATAAAAATGAAAAAAAAAATAAATATAAAAATTCAAAAACATATGGACACATTGCGAAATCAATTTATTTGGAAATACTTTTGCCACATCAGCAGATGACCAAAATGAGACTTTAATGCATACATACAAACAAATACATATTTTAATCATTATATACTATATAAAGGTGCATATTTATGCATTTTTATAACTATGTGTGTGTGTGTGTGTGTCAGCACACAGCTAAATGTGATAAGATCTGAAGCTGCGTGCCAGGAGCACAACTCCACTTTGTCCCCACGCCAGCCAGCTAGGCATCCCACCAGCCAGCCATACAACTGCCCAACCAACCATCCAGTAGTCACAAGCATACTTACATACATACATATGCATATAAAAGCTGCAGCCTCAACATCCCGTTGGTGCCACATTTATATATGTATATACGAGTATATGGCTTACCTTAGAAGCGGCATGATGATTTCTTTCCAATTTATGTGACATATTGATTTTAAATTGATAGTCCAGTTTGCAATTATATATATATACATATGTATATATATGAATTCATGAGAGTTTACATGTTTGTGTGCCTTCAATTGTTTGGCGTCGTTGCATTATGTGCTGTCACTACTATGCAGCTCACTACAGCGCGGTATACAATGCTTTGTACAGCTATCGAGGGACCACCTACACGCTAGACAGTACGCACTGTGTCATTAGTAATAGTTGAAGCTTGTAAAATAACACCACAAGGGAGGGGCATGTTCTTTTGCCCGCTCCATTGGTAACTTGTGACTAAATGTATTACTAACGAAGCACTGTTGATACGGCAATAAGTAGATACTTAGTATGAGATGAGCGCAATATTTCTGTCTCTTTATTGGATCAGTTGTCCTTCGGAAGGGTGAGTGCATACTTAATATGAAAATAATTGATTCTTATAGAAATCATCTAAATTTCTGTATAAATAGAACTAAGTGTATGGATTGAAAAAAAAGGAGTATCTAACTTATGCTAAGCCGTCTACGACTTTCTGATGGAATTTTATGAGAGAAATAAGACTCCAAGCATATCTCATATAAGGAAGAAGGGAGAGTCTTACTCTGATCACAGTGAAGATTCTTTAACAATAAAAAAACGGGTTCTGAACAAACTCCAACTTAGTAGTAGGTACCTGATACGGTGGATTTCATACAACAGAAGCTTGTTCCAAGATACACACATACATACATAGGCTATCAAAAGAGATAAAGAGTATTTTAGTTATGCAGAGATCATCGAACTCTTCGGCCTATCATTTGATTATGTAGTGCAAGCTATTTTTCTAATACCACAGGCTCCAGTGAATGTCAACTCCTTCGAGTGCATATCTGAAATTAAAAAAAAAGTTCCTCATAAAAACTCATCAGCCATTCGGAGGTGGTTAACATGCACAAATGTACATGATAAATTGAAAAATGAGCTCGTTCGAAGAGCGCTTTAACAGTTACAAAGATTGTAAAGAGCCACGAAAACTCCTAGCACCGGATTTTCGAATTTCCACACGCTAGAGAGTCACCCTGTCTTATCCTTCTTATGGTATCGAACGCTTCGAATGGATCCTTCTTGATTCTGACGTAGCGGCTCCTTTTCGTGCTGCTGGTGGTGATGTGTATCTATTCTTTTCTCACCACTTAGGCTCCAATCGCCGATCTTTCATCCGACTATGTTCTGCAAAGAAGCTAATGCATGCACCTTGCCAGTTTTTAGCCACTATATTTAAATAGCTCAGTCGGTAAGCCAACGGCGTCCATAGTTTTGTGTTGTTTTTTCAAGTGAGCAATTGCTACTCGAACTTCTTTATAGTCGGGCAGTGGAAACTCTATTCCATCGTCATCGATGGAGGAATTGTGGGCCGTATATGTGATCCCTTCATAAACGCTTTTTATTATAAAGGGTATTCCAATAAGAGTGATATGATTTCTTTAAATAAAAAAACACACTAATTGTTAAGGAAATTCAAATGTTTTTTATTTATTTAATGTGAAGTACAAACGATACAATTAAGTTCTGAATATAACATCATTCAAATGGCCCCCACGACTTTCTTTACAGGAATGAATTCCATGAACCCAATTTTTGAGTACTCTTTCCACTAAATCAAGTTGTATGTCTTGAATAGCATGTTCAATATTGACTTTTAAAGCTTGAAGAGAGTCTGGTTTATTGCTAAAGACCAACGACTTCAAAAAACCCCAGAAGAAGTAGTCTAATGGTGTTAAATCACAATTTCTTGAAATAATCGAATCTCCAAACCTTTCACGCAATAATTCGGTGACACGTAGCCTCGTCTTGTTGAAATCAGATATTCTTAAGATCAACTTCTTCTAATTGTGGCCATAAAAAGTTGGTTATCATCGATTTATAGCGCTCTCTATTGACAGTAACGGTGCTACCAACTTCATTTCGCAAGCAGTACGGACCGCTGATTCCACCAGACCAAAAACCACACCAATATGTCAATTTAGGTTAATGTAATGTTTGTTCATGAATAATTTGTGGATTTTCTTCGCACCAAAATCTACAGTTTGTTTATTTACCGCACCACTCAGATGAAAGTGAGACTCATCGGAGAAGATGATTTTCTTAAGAAAATCTTTATCGTTTTCTAGTTGTTCCAAGGCAAAAATCAGCAAATCCACGACGTTTCTGGTGGTCCAATGGCTTCAGTTCTTGGGTGAGAACAATTTTTTCCGGATGCAAGCCCAAATCCGAAATCCGCCAGGTTGTGGTTTGAGACCATACCGTCTGTCTTCAGCAGCACTTGCCTGAACGGCGGCAATATTTTCATTACTTCGACCGGTTCTTTGTCTTATAGACACTTGAACATTATATAAAGAAAATGTACGCTCAGGATTTTCAACAATTCGACGAATAGCGAACACAGGTGGACGATTATTACGACCATAAAATGGCAAAATCGCACGAAAATTTACAATTGCAGAACGATTAATTTGATAATAATATTGAATTATTTGTAAACGTTGTTCTTGCGTATATCTTGCCATTTTGAAATTGTAAACATTACTGAATACAATGAAAAAAAATTGACAGATCAAGACATATTAAAAATGGCCAAAGCGACGCTTAGAAATCATATTATCCCTGTTGGAAAACCCTTTATATAAGTACTATTCTTAACCGCTTAATCGGTTCAGTCCAAATCAAATTATTAGACTTCTGTATAGCCAAGATAAAATTTTTTTATTCCATATAAATACTAAAAATCACGAAAATGGCATGGAACAAAAAAAAAGTGATTTTAATTTTATGACGCCAATTTCGAAGAGCTATACCTAAGATTTCAGTGTACGGCCTTGTAGTTCAATTATAAGTGAAAACAGGAAATCTGGCATTTTTCTTTTCACTCATTGATAGAAATGTCAAGACCTGATCATTTAACAAAATTTATTATGTGTGAACAATCCATATTTTATTTCACTGAATTCACGAATTTCTGCGTAATAATTTTTGTATACTTTTTTTGCCTTCATTGTAATGACAAGACATAAGTAAGTTAAGTTCTTCATATCAAAGAATTCATTTTATGTAACTTTTTTTACGAATTCCCATATTACATGCAATACAAATCAATTATCCACCATTCATGAAACTGCACTTGACCGAAAAAATGCAATTATAATTAATTTGAAAAAGACAATAAATTTTTAGAGAACGAAAAAAAACTATTATTTCTCAGAAAACTTGAGTTAATTGCCGAAACACTCAACGAAGAATAATACTACGCCATGCACAATGACAAATCTCGAAACTATTGTAGCGCAAAAAATGAATGAATGAATGAATGCAACTGAAACAGAGTATCTAAATGAGATATTAAAAGAGAATCAATGAAATTTATTTTATAAGCGTTCAAAATTGGAGCACAAAATAATAGTTGGAAAATTAGAAAAATTACTTTTTTATTGGAGAAAAAAAACTTAACATAAAGGAGAATAATAATCAATTTACGCTGAGTGAATGGATGGAAAGAGCGCAATAATGAATGTATGTATGTGTCATTGTAATGACTGCGAATTAACAAATTTCCCAAGAATTATTGTACAGGTTGGCACACCCGTTGCGCTTTTGTGTGCAGCAAAAGGTGCAATACAAATGGAAAAGAAGAAAGAAGAAATTAAAATTTTAAGAATCGTTTCTCAGTTCTCAAACCAGCTCTGGAAAAAAATATTAGAATGTCCTAATGGTTTACGGAATACACACATACATATATGTATACATGACTTTGGCTGACTGGACGCTTGATTTCAGCATAGTTCGACATGACAAATCTATGAATGGTCACCCAAACAATGTGCTCATTGAACGATGCGAAAATTCCTCCATTCATTCATTCATTTATTCATTCACATATTCATTCATTGATTGTGTTCGTGCTTTGTAAATTAGAAGTGGCATACCGATAGCTGAGGTGGGTGTATACTGGGGATTGTTGGGTATTCAGGTGCCTTATTTAGACAATCTTGAGTTGAGAGCCTCTACGCTGTGACCATGTGTATAGTTGTGTATATGTGTATACTCACTTGCAGATATTTTTGAACGTGTGCGATATTCCTGTATAGGGTATTGTCCTCCAACACTAGCCACTCAACCACTTATTCGTTTATGGATTATGGGATTAATGGGATTAAACTATCACTAACATCCACTATACATACCATACATTCGTTTGACTCCATGAGTGACATTTTAATTTACTAACCGTAAAAAGTGTTTAATGAAGTTCCCACAGACTGATCTTTGCCGCTCTTTCACCTTTAGAAATTTCTTGTTTTTTTTTTCAAATTATTTTCAATTTTTTTTTTTTGCACATTATACTTTCTTCTCCGCCGGGAGCAAGTACTCGAAATCGATTACCCGCTGTTTAACAAATCACAAAATCATAAATCCTTTTTGAAACAACAAATACTATACTCACAAGCATATTGTTCGCTGAAGAGCAGGCGAGTGCGTTCCGTTTTATGTTTGCTTTGTTCGCTTCGTGGATGCTTGAGTTTGAAGGATTCAAGTGATCCTTTGAGTGTTGTATGAGTGATGGTTGTCGTCGGTTGTTTTTTTTTTTTGGCAGTTGTTCTTTTATTTTTTTATGGGTTTTCTCGTTCAGAACAGGTGTGCCAGGCACTCTGCCGTACTGAGTTCACATGACTTTGCGGTTTTTAATATTTCCATACTGTTGAAGGTCTTTTTTTTTTTGCTAAACAGAATAGTAATTGATTTTACTTTGGCTTTTTGACAATTTCCAGAAAAGTAAATATAATGATTTAATGCGATTTCCATTCATTCCTTTTGCGTGATTTTTTATTTTTTATTTTTATTTTTTGCTTTATATTGTCTTTTGTGTAATATTCTTAAGTGCTTTAGGAAACCGTGGAGCGTTTAATTTGTTGTTGTTATTAAAATCGCTTTGAGGCTTAGTAATGGACATACACTGGTGCAATAGATCAGACCATCTCTAGGTTCATTCTTTCTACAAAAACCATACATCGATCATAGAGCAGGGAACACCACTTATAATATATACTACGGCCCGGAAAAAAAATTAAATTACCTGCGGATTTGCGAGGACAAATGGAAATACAAGAATAAGCACAAGTCAAAAAAGCACAAAAAGAGTGGTTTGTAAAAGCGCAGGCATACTCCATATTATTGTAGTGATATGGAAAAGTAACCAAAAAGTAGGGAAGCAGTGTTGTTCGTCGACAGGAAGTATAGAAATGCACGTTATCGGCAAGCACTGAACTCACTGATTTCTGCGCGTCTCTGAATAGAATTTTCCCTCATAATCTTCAAGTAGTGTTTTGGTAGGAGATAGTTTTTGTAGAATTTGAGTAGGAAGTTAACGAGACGTTTAGTAAGAATCAAAGGGCAAGCTTTTATAGGAAACGGTAGATCTTCGTCGCTTAAGTCGACGAATTTAACATTTTCTATGATAGTGCGAAAGCAATTGGTGCGATTCAAGCCTCAGGATCCGCTGCACTCTCGGTCATGCTTATTCGCCAACTAAAGCGAACGGACTTGGGATTGCAGAATGAATTTGCGCCAATGCATCACGCAGTAATTGGATAAAAAGGGAATTGAATACTATTACTTAATAACTGGATAAAGAGGTCACTTGCGATCTATATTTGTACAGTTGGGACTACTATCAACGTTCCGAGCATTCAGCTTATACCAAGAAGCGCTCAACTGCAAAAGTCGTTTGGATCTTGAAACTATCTGGATTGCTTGCTATACCAGCTGCTCTCATTGGGCCGGTTCAAAAGAGCTTACCGAATACCCGGCGCAGACTTTTCTGATAAAAATACTCATTGGTTTATCGGTCAGAGTGCAATTATCACGCTGTGGATGGATAAGAACGGATAAACTATTTTACAGCCGACACAATCCTGAAAACGGTATTGTAATGTATACCATTTATACATGTAAAAGGAGATTAGGTTGCACCTGAGGCCTTTTATCCACTCTTTTACATTGGATCCTTGTTGCGATTGTCAAGTGAATGCTTTCCTATAATGCTCCAGTAAGAAGGAGGGCTGCGAAAAATACAATATATCTGGAAAGGCTAGCCATTGAGACGTCACTTTTTTATAACACGAAGTCGGTGGTGGGTGCAATGTGTAAAAAGGCAAACAAAAGGCTAACGGAGAAAAGAAAACTTCAACTTCATAAGGACATAAAAGGCAACAAGATAACCTATGATTTATCTAAAGCTGAAGCCTTTTCAGAACGGAACATAGCCATGGACTTGCCAGTTCGACTGAGAGGAGTGAAACACGAACAAGAAAATTTCTTGTTTCGTCAAGCTAATAGACTTTGTTCCTACCAACATCAAGGAGCTAGCTCCAGAATGCTAGACCATCGAATCGGTTCTATGTTGTGTGTTTGAGAACAATAAAAGCAGGAAATGCAGCTAACGTAAGGAGGCAATAGACAACGTAACATATGAGTGTCCGTGGCACAGAAGTTAGAGGATGATCATACTTGGCGAGGATAATCTGATAAATCTTCAATCGGCAAGGGAGAAAGGGTCACAACGCTAACTTCAAAACGCTAAGAGAACAGTAATTTCTTTAAAACTGGATACACAGCAGTAATTTTAGCACTGTTGTTGTTGTTGTTGTTGTTGTAGCGGCTTTGCTAACACCGTCTAAGGTCAGGTAGGTCTAGTCTTAGTCTCGAGGTCATCTAGCGGGAGGTCCAGGAAACGTGCTGTTTCGACGGGCTCGGACCAGAGGGAGAGGAGTGTTAGATGAGTCGGGTTAATTGGGCATGCAAAGAGCTGGTGAGTGTCGTGCGGGGATTCTTAGCATGCATGTGTTGAGTATGTCAGGGTGGAATCCGGATAGGTAGAAGTTAAGCCTGCTACAATACCCAGACCTTAATTGTGCCACGGTTACGCGTGTCTCTTGAGGCTGATTGAGCTCTTGTTCTGCTATAGGTGGTGATTGCACTCCGAGAACACCATTCACGGGAAAAGAATTCACAAAGGTGTTAACGGACTCTCGGTGAATGGTGTTTATGGCTTGTCTGTACGTCGTCCTGCCCAGCGGGTCTTGTCTGTATTGCTGTACGGCATCGCGAAAGTCATCTGGCGATCTGGCGAAAGAGTTAGAGAGTTATATACAATTGGCGCTTTTTGCTTTGTTTAATTCAAGCAGCCTCCGAACAACCGATGAACTTTTATGAGGAGCTTTTATTTCATATCAGAAATGCGTCCGGACACCTGACAATCACTGCCTTGGGGATACCGACCGTAATTAGAAAAATTTAGTTTCTATAATTTTGGATGTTGGTCGGAGCAGGACTCATTGCATGACTAACCACTCAACAGATCTTAGTGGTAGGTGCTATAATTCTAATTGATGCTATGTACAGTTGAAGAGGTGAAGGGCAATCTTCTACATGAAAGTTCAAATGCTGGAACAGGCCGATAACAATAATATTATAAACCACACCAACCTCCACTTTAGTTTTGCTCTCTCTAGACTGGGCAATATCTCCTGAAATTATCTGCTATCATCAAACAAACAGTTCGCTTCAACATTGACAGTCATAACCTTGGTGTCTTAGATAATTTCGTCTATTTGAGGATCAGCATTAACACCAAAACTAATATCAGATTCGAACAAGTTGAAATACCAAACTCCACAAGCCACTAATCATTCACGTTCTGTTTTATTATTAAGAGGATGGACGATAGCAGTTTTTGATGAATCGGCAGTCGCTACTTTCTATAACTGTCGACTTCAATATCTTATCTAACTGTTTCATTATTAATTTTTTATTTTCCATAAACTTGATCTAGACAGCGGTACTTATGAATCGTATGATGATCATCATGGGACTTCTTTTTAATCAAAACTAAAACACATTAATATGCCACCGCGAAAATAAAACACAAACGTTACTCACGCTCGCAATTGAGTCCTTCGCAGTCGATTCACGTGCGCACGATCGTCGTCCAATCACCGCTATAAGCAATCGAAACGATCACTGATGACGCTTATTAGCCAATTATCCGTGCATTTATTAACTGTTACTGTGCGATTTATGCGTGTGTGTGTGTGTTTGCGTGTGTGTGTATGTTTGTTAGAAAAATTAAAATTATTATTCCGCAACAATAAAAACAATCATGGCATGTGTAATGCGGGAGGAAGCAACAGTTATTGCAGTGAAGCAACAACAAAAACAATTTTTATTTACTTAATGACACTCAGCAGTGCAATAACCTTCATTAACTGTCAGCGCCGATCTCCAACGCCATTTTCAGCAACTAATCAAGCTAAAGTTATTGCTGTGCGTACTATGTGAGCTTGTAACACATTTATGTATATATTTATTTGTGAGTGTATAAATATAATGACATTGCAGAGTTGCATTCGTCATGGCGTACATAGCGCAACAACGATCATTTGGAATTGTAATGATATTTACTGGCGCAGCTGGTAATTTTTAATTAACGCATATAATCACTTAATGAGCGCGCTGCTCAGCACCTCTGGAGGTTGGACGCGAATATAGTATATAGAATAGCACACCGAGTACGGAAAGGTTAACTACACAACTTGAGTTGAGTAAGAAGAAGAAGAAGAAGAATAAGAGTAAGCAGTAAGTCGCCAACTGGTAGTAAATTTTTTGTCACAACAACACAAGCTGTTGCCTTCATCGCCTCAACACCGCCTTGGGGCTTCATCAGAGGTGCTGCTCGCCACCTCTTTGCCTAATCGCTCGCAGCTTTACCGCATTGTCAACTCAACTTCGCTTACCCATCCCAACTTCTAATAGGCACTGAGCTGCGACAAACAAACGTCAAGTGACTGACTCTTGTGTATATTTAAGCCATTTTGAACATATACAAGATTGTAGCCCTTGGAGTGGATATACATTTGTCTATTGGCTCGCGGCTCGTCACATGTGCTACACAAAGCAACAACAGAAACGCAGCAACGTAGCAATGTCTAGTTGGCTGCCTAGTACTCGTCGTTGTTGTAGTCGTTGTCGTCGTCGTCGTCGTCGCCGCCGTGGCAGCATTGATTACTGATGCAATGCGCAACGATGAGGCATGCAATTAGGTTGCTGATTTGTCATTAATTGGATAAATTTGCACTTTAAATGCACAGATAACGTGCACACGGCTGCATAATGATGAGCAGAATGCTGTAGCCACGCAAACAACAACTGCAACGGGAAAAGCAATATATTTTGTTGTACAAGCATATGTGTATGTGATTTCAATTGCAACAGTTGCAGAGTTCGCTAATAAAATAATATACAAACAAACAAAAATACATGTATATGTACATACATACGTGCATAATTACATAATGCAACAGAGTGTATTGAAACCGGCGGATTTCCTATTGAGCTTATTTTGGTTTAGGCTATAGTTCTAGTCGTACTTCTTCTAAGGTAAACCTTAAATAGATAGGAAATGCAGGGAGGAAGTCATGTGTGAGTTGCTAGAACACATCCGCTGCTTCTGTTCGGTCTTATCTTAAACTCGTCTTAGATATCAAGGAACTGTGCAGTACATAGAACTAGATGAGAAATTAGAAATCAAGGCTTTCTTCTATAATTGACAAAAAGCGTTGACATCCTACACGACGATTACTTTCGATCCAATTAAACTGCACATCCATAAGGCACCATAAAGGACCAGTTGGCTGGTCTATGTCAGGCTTAATGGAAATTTTTTTTAAGTTGCTGGTAGGCCGACATACTATAGCCGGATAATACAGTGGATATTACTTGGGTCACAGATCACACGAATGTAAAAAGCAATGAAAGGTTGGACGAGCTCGCTTGCGCTGACGAGGCTGCCACCATCGACTGGCTCAGACCTTTCAGTGTATTAAAATTTTCTTTAAAGAACTAGAAAGGAACACTTAAGATCCTGGAATACTTCTAACGTGGGAGGTATCACTAAATTAAGTGGGGCAACGTGGATTGTAGGCAGACCAAACTTTTACTTGTATTTACTAAGAAAAGAAAACTTAATATTTTTATGGGTTTATTCACGTAATATACACCTCAGAAATATCATTTTCACAAGTTATGTAAACTGGAATCGATTGATCCCGGAACGCTGCAGCACTATCTTTGCGAGTGTTCACCCTCCAGCCAATTGAGACGACACATCTTTCACGTTGCTCACAGCGCCATTTTTACGGAGGTGGTCATACCTGGTTGGAAGACACTAATATAGTTCAAGAAATTGTTCAAACTGTTCGCAAATGCTTAGTTGGGATACGCGGGTAAGCAGAATAAGTCATTCAATGGCTTTCCACATTCAACCAACCAACCAACCAACTTAAAATAACTATTTCCAGGCAAACCACTGCCCCTCGAATCACAATCGCACAGCGATCATAAAATTTTTACTATGCATTGTGGCGCTAATTTTAATGAAACATAAAAGCTAATTATGCACCAGTTAATTACGAGCAAATATACGAAAATACCTCCACCTACAGAGAATCATACGAGCGAGTACATAAATTTGAAGGTAACCGCCTTTGGTGTGGGAGAGCAGTAAGGGGTGCTATCCTACGTGCCACATGTTATGCTTCAAGCAGGAAACACGTTGATTGAATGAAATACAATAAAATGAAATTTTTGTAAAAAAAAGTAACGAAGAAATTTTAAAAAAAATTATTTTTCTTTTTTTAAATACTAAATAAAGTGAATTTCGAAACATTTACAGTCAGACGAGCGACTTGCTGGCCACCAGCAGCATTGAGTTGACATTTTAATTGCCGACACTGTGCAGCAGTAGCAGCATTGGCAACAGAAGCGATGTAAAAGAAATTTACAACAACAAAATATGTAGTCAATCAATGGCAACGCCATGCCGCTGAAGCGAGAGCAATAAATTTTAGTCGCGCGCAACGAACTGGCGGTCGAAATTTACAGATTTCCTGGTGATCGCACATATAAACATACAGGGTTATCCATTTTGGCGTTTCCAAAACAAATGAATTTAAAATAATTTTCTTCATGAAATTGTTCTTTTATTATGAAGTTTAAACCTTGGCATTACATGTGAAACACTACAAGTACATCATTCAGATGACTGACTCGTGAATTTTTGCAAACTTCGATCCATTTGAGGTAATTTTCGACCACTTTCGGCACATATTTGCCGGTATCGTGTCCATAACTTGACGTATTTTTGGTTTTCAAGTGCTTAAGAGTTAAAGGTTTATCTGCATAAACACGGATGTTCGCTTAGCTCCACAAAAAAAAACCAACGGTGTCAAATCACACGATTTCGGTAGCCAATTGACATCGCCTAGACTGGAGATTGCGAGGCTGGGAAATTTGTCTCGCAATAAAGCCATATTCGCTAGTGTTGTGTGGCATGTGGCACCATCTTGTTGGAACCACATGTAGTCCAAATTGTGTTCTTCAATTGTAGGCCAAAAAGAGTCGGTTATCATACAACCATAACGCTCCGAATTGACAGTGACAGTCTCGTAGTTATCGCTTTCAAAGAAGACCAAAGAGCGCACCAGACAGTGAGTTTTTTTTTTGTGTAATGGCCTCTCTTCAATTATTTGAGGATTTTTGGAGCCTAAAATGCGAGATTATTGCTTACTTCCATATCCACTGAGTGAGGAATATGAATATGTCGGTGAAGAAAATTTTGTTGGAAAAATCGCGGTCCACTGCTTGTTGTTCAAGCACCCAACTGACGAAACTAGGGCGTTTTGAATTGTCTCAATGTTGTATGAGTTAGACTTTATATGGGTGTAGGTGTAAGTACAAGTGCAAAATATGACATAATGTGCTGTAAGAAAGTCTCAGCTTTTGAGCACTTCAAGAAATAGACACATTCGGATCTTCGGCTACAATTTCACATACAGCAGCGATATTTGAGGTGGAAAGAGCAAAACAATTTTGCACAAGACTAGGTTGATCACAGATATAGTAATGCCATCGGCCTAGTCTCTTAAATTTTTTTAAAAATTGTAACAAGTGCTTGAGTAGTTGCACCAGTATTTGCAGCATAAACTTCTCTTAAAGCAAGAAACGTGGTAGGCGATCAATTTTCATAAATGTGTGTCTTTTAAATAAAACAAGACATGTTGGGTTTGACAGCTAAGTTTAACAGATGTCAAAATACAGCCCTGCACTTTCGAAACCTCTAAATGGTTAACTCTTTACGTACGAGTATATATATATATATATATATATATATAGATATATATATATATAATGTGTATATACTGTGTATACATATGTATGAATGCAACAATGATTTAAGGGAAAAATAATGAAATTTCCAAATACCAACAAAGCGTTTTAAGGTTTGTATATTTTTATTTTTTATTTTTTATTTTTTTTATTTTTATTTCTTATATGTACTTAATTTTTTTTTCTTGCATGCCTTGAGTCTCTCGCACTTTTGCCTCGCTCCACCTATTGACTATAATATTAATTGTCGGCTGCAGACGCTGTCAACGCTTGAAAAGTGCCACAGCTAAACCAAAGAAAGTATGGGCCAGCTGAGGTATTTGCTGCTCTCTTGGTGGATGGCTGAGTTACATATGTATGTATGTATGGCTTTTAAGCTATTTAGGAGCCGCAGGTACAATTCTGTATACTTTTTCATGCCACCAACGTGGTAAGCGTTTGCAACATACTTGTATATATAATCGTTTGTATGCGCGTATGTATTGGTAAACATTGATTTCCTTGCTGTGGCATCTTAAGTATTTAGTGTCAATAGCGAAGCGAATCATTATGTGAGATACTCAGTAATAGATAACAACTGATTGTTATTGCCACTGCTATATCGATGGCTATAGCGATGGCTATAAACAGCAGTTAGGTTACCACAGTAGCATACAAATCGACTTTCAACGGCCGGTTTGTCTGTGTGCTAGTGTTGACCTTTTAACTTTCAAATCGCTTCCACTGTCTTTTATTGAGTCTTTTTTATATATAATTTTTACCTGTCCCTGTTTTTCTTCAATTAATTCCCATCATTGTGGGTGTGGCTTGCAGCATATATGTACAGCTATAAATGTCATATCGCAAATTTTATGGCTATTAAATAATTCATTTTTTGTTCCTTTTTTCGTTGAATGGCATTGTTGCAACTCTACTGATTACTCAAAAATAACATTGGAAAAATCAGCAATAAATATAGTCTAAAAAAAATAATAATAGAGAAGAAAATGTAAAGGAAAAATTAAGGAGGAGTAAGGTAGTCAACTCATTGTGGGATTGGAATCAATAGATAGTTATTGAGAAAAAAAGAAAAAAAAAAGAAGGGGATACTAAGTTCTGGTGGAAGAGAATACAAAATGCTCTGCTAATATTTATATGAAAAACCAAACTGGTTATTTGACCTTGATAGAAGGACTAAGGTCCAGTTAAGTAGAAGGTGGGCTTGTTGTGTCCACCAATTTCTATATATTTTTTTTTGGCAGATGCTGCGAACCTATCGAAATATTTTCCATTGTCAAATTCGTTAAATATTTGAACCTAAGTCCACATCATGTTGATTGAAAGCGTTAAATATTCGATCTTGGGTTGTTGCGCTATCGCATTCATATTCAATTCGTGTTCATACTAAACCATGGAAGTTATAAGTATCAAATTTTATCGAAATCTTGTGACCTGATGTATGAAATGTGTGAATTAAGTTCCATCAAAATATCTCAATTCGTATTTGAGTTATCGTGTACACGGACGGACGGACAGGCAATTCTTACTCTTTCGCCCACATAGTGCGCCCTAGAAACAAGATGCTATAACCAATCCGTATGGTTGCGTTAGTGAAGCCACTCCGATATATTCGGTTTAAGCGTTTGCTGAAGTCTAATTGCAGCGTCTGTTCACTAGAGGTGCTGCTGCGTGCGGGTGTCGGTCTTGAAGCAATTGGCTCGGTATACAAATGTGTAACAAGTTTAAGACTGCTCGTCTAGCGAGCTTTTGCGCAGAATTTGTGACCCGCCCATGTAGAAACCAGCACCAATGAAAAAGAGACAACAGCTTCAGCTGAGAGACGCTCCTTTCATGATGACCACGGCAAACGTTCTAAGGATCACGATTTGAGAGTAAGCACCTGAAATGTCCAGTCCCTTAATTGGGTAGATGCCGTTGTCCAGCTAGTTGGTGTCGTCAAAAGAGTAAAGCCTGACAGCATCATCGTCCAAGAAGTGCGATGCTCGAGATAAGAACGGAAACGAGTAGGTGCTTGTGTCACATACGACAAAAGTCATATAAGAGAGTGCAAACTTGGTGTTGGACTTGTGGTGGAAAAAAGACTCTATCGTAGAGCCCCGGAATTCACGCCGATGAATGAATGTCTAGTCACAATCCGCATTAAAGAGAAGTTCATCAACATATCGCTCACTCGCGACCACGCACGGACGGAAGGATGCCTTTTATGAACGCCTGGAGAGTAGAAATGAGCGTTGGTCCCGTTACGATGTCAAAAAGGTGACAAAGAAGATATCATCGGTACAACAGGTGGAAAATTCTACTTCCATTACAATACATCTTCAAACGGGCTGAGGCTGATCGACTTTATAGCACAAGATACCGGAAGCAGACGGAAATATTTAGCGAAGGAAATGTCCGTATCAAGCTCTATCAGAAAGTTTCAATTACATTAAAATAACTCGATTAATTTATGATTCTTGCTCAAAACTACTATTTATGGCTTGTCAATTAGAGTCAATGTCAATGTCAATTAGAGTGAATTATTTCCGCGAAGCAGAAATTAGGCATTCATATACGAACTAATACTTAACTAGTATGAATTCTTACTAGAAAATAAGGGAAGATGAACTACTTAGTGTTAAAATGCTAACTAGAGGTATTTTAGTCGTTCAAAATCAGTACTCGTATCTTTCATGTATGGAAACTATATAGCATTTTTGCTGTAGATACTTCAAATGTAATTGCTAGCAATTTCCAAGCGATTAGCACATCTACGGTAACATTTTAATTATTGAATAGTTGTTTTTTGACCACCGCCTGCCTTTTTAGATACTTTGTTGTTTTTGGCTTTTGTAATTTTCAGCATTTTTTTTACTGTTTCTCATATCTATAAAAAGAATAAAATAAAAAAAAACTTGCTCGCTACCATTCATTAACGCTTAACGCCGATTATAAATACCTCAATATAATGTACGAGTATATATGAGCAGGCATATATACTTTATATGATACAAATGTAAAAAAAAACGCCTGTATAAATGTTTCATACAATTTCGAACACACGCTCATAATTGTCTAATTCATTAATATACTCCTAGATTTGTGTGTATTTTGGTGGCGGCTTCTTGGCTCACATTTTCTTACTGACAAAAGCAGTATAACTCCAAATGAATACATATCTCTACATAGATATATGAATTAAATATTTTTTATGTCTGTTATTTATATATAAATTTTTTGTTTGTTTCCTTTTTGTGTAACATAAGATTTATGTTGTCTTTTTCGATTGTTTGTCGCGTAGATTTACTTGATTTGTTGTCCACCTTTGCTTGTTCGGCAATATCAATTCTATTCTTTACGAAAATTATTATCACACTTAAGTTTTGATTGTATTTTTTTAATATAATTCATAGCTGTACAAAGTTATTGTTGTACACATTGTAGAGTAGTCAATGAGCATATGTTTGTAACAACTTTATAAGCTACACTGAGAAAAAAACTATTGTTAGATTTAAATCCATATTTTTAGTTTCGAAATCCGATAATATGCTGATTTGAGGTAACAGAGAGTTCAGCTAGACAAGGTACTCTAAAATCTTAAATAATCCTCATATCTGGAATATAGCAGAAGAATTTCTATTATTATTTATATTTTTCAATCTATTTTTTTACTTTCCTTTATATGTCATTTAATTTTATTATATTTTTTTCGAGTTGTATTCTTTTATTATTATTTTTTGTACGTAATATTATTTTATTTTATCTCACTTTATTACATTTTATTTTCTGCTCTTTTCTTTTATTTCATTTCAGTTTATTTGATTTTGTTTAAATTAAACTTAAATAATTTTTTGTTATCTTATTTCTTTTATTAAATTTTTATTTTTATTTTATTTTATATATACATATATAACAGATTACATGACAGACGTTGGTTCAGTTGTTAGAGCATTCGCCTGTGATGCCAGAATCCGTCGGTTCGATTCCTGGCAAAAGAAGTCTGATGAGGAGATGTGGTGATCTCCGAAACAGCTGTCACTTCTACCAATTTTTCTTTGTTGTGTAACAAAATATTCAATTAAACCAAAAAAAAAATTATAATTTTATTTTATTTTTTTAAATTTGTTTTCATTTTTTTCTTTCTTTTTTTATACCTTTCATGAAAATGTAATTGGTATATTAACCTTGGTTCGAAGTATGTAAGTACCAAAGGGAGAAGAAATAGACCCTACGAAATTTATACCGATCATATCTGAAAAACGGGCGGAGTTGATTTGGCCATATCCATCTGTTCGCCTGTCCATTTGTCTACTCTGTCCGTTTCACTAGTCCCTCAGTTTTTGAGATATTTCAACCAACTTTTGTAGGAACATGCACATATACGGTTAAGCCATCATTTTTCGAAACCGGCTATATCGAGCCATTATAGCATATATAGGCCGTAAAATTTTGTAAACTACACATACATTGTAAACTGCATATTGGTTCTGAAAATTATCGAAATTCGACGAAATACAATCGATTTGTTCAGAAGTGCGGCTATGGTCAGAACTCAGTCAAAAAAGCATTTAGAGGTGTGAAATTTGGCATTAAAAATTGCGTATTGGTAGTGAAAATCATCGAAATCGGAATACTATATCCTATAGCCCTCATACAACCGACTTGTTTAGATATGAGGTTTTGTGACCAAAATCCGTCAAAAAAGCATCTAATAGTGTAAATTCAAAAAAATATTGATACTGAAAATCAAAAATTTAGTTAAATTGAATTGTTCTTTTTTTAATTTCATTTTAAACAAATTTTTTTTTGTGTATGTACATTATTTTTTTCGTAATTATTATTTATTTTATTTTATTTGCTTATAATTTTAAAAATTTAATTTATTTTATATTAATCTATTTTATTTTAAATTTTTACTTTTATTATTTTATTATATTTATATTAATATTGTTAATTTTTTACGTTATTATTTTTATTTTTTATTTTTTATTTCATTATTTTTTATTTTAATTCAAATGATTGAATATGTTAGGTTTATTTATTGTCTTTTAATTTCAATTATTTTACATTTATATTTTATTAGTTTTATTTAATTTATTTTTATGTTATTGTTTTGTTTCGTTTTATTTTATTTATTTTTATTTGATTTAGTCCTATTTAATTTTGGTTTATATTTTTATGTTTTTACTTCTTTTAATTTTGTTTTATATTAATTTAAATTAATTTTTTTTAATTTCTTTTATTTTACTTCATTATTTTTATTTCATTAATATTTTAATTAATTTTAATTATTATTATGTTAATTAATTTTTTAATTTTATTTTAATTTATTTTATTTCGTTTATCTTTTTATTATTGTATTTGTGAAAGCTATTTTTAATTTTTTATTTTCTTTTAAATTATTTTATTTTATTTTTAATTTTTAGTTTTATTTTATTTTATTTTTAATTCTTCTAATTTAATTTTAATTTATTTATTTTTAATTATTTTATTTTATGTTTAATTTTTACTTTGATTGTATTTTATTTTTAATTCTTCTAATTTAATTTTAATTTATTTATTTTGAATTTATTTTATTTTGTTTAATTTATTTTATATTTTTGTATACAAGTTAATTTTTCTTTAAATTTGTTTCTTTTAATTTATTTTCTTTTATCTAATTTTTTATTATATTATATTAATTCATTAAATTTTATTTTAATATTTAACTTATATTTAACTTTATATTTCTTTTTAATTTTGATTAAATTATTATTTTTTCTCTTATTCTTCTGAATCTTTCCCTTTCGTTAATAATATGAATTTCTTGAACATTCCTCAGAAATCCTGGTCATAATTTATTCAATTGCTAGGGCCTATGTATTAGATATTTATAATCACAAGTCTCATTTAGTTCAAGTTGAGAATGAGTTTCCAAATATGTCATTAAGGCTTTACCTCCACAACTCCCCACCCATGAACTCTCATCATCGTCTGGCCCCTTACAAGCGGATTGTTATGCATAATTTAATCCTTTTGCATTTAGACGGCGCTTAGATCGAATGAAATCCTCATATTCCGGTGGATTTCCCATCAGTAAGGGATGTGTGAGTAATTGAAGATACAGATCTGTGTGAAAAGCGTCAAAAGGAATAATAATGAGGGCGCCACTGCGAACCCGGGATATAACTGTTTATTGTGATTAAAGCGCTAAACTATAAATAAAGGAAAAAATAACGACAAATTAATAGCTACAAACAGCATTTCCAATAAAATCTCGAGTTACACGTTATTCAAGCTGAAACCACTAACTTCTCAGTGTATTCAAACCGCATTTGTGTGAACACATTTACGAGTATTTACCAATTTGCATTTCGACCACGTTTCATTAATTCCCATCTTTAAACTAACCAGCTTGATCTTACTGCTTTCCTACGATCTCGGCACTGCTGTAATTCAGCGCAATAAAACAGTTTTAAGCTGATTTTAATTGAGAATTCCCCTTGTGTATGCGCTGCGCCTCCGAATGATCGACGATCAGTAAATCTAATTTAGTGTCTTTGCCCATTGTCTGATTAGTTTTTCCAAATTGGATTTACATGTATGCGTTTGTGTGTATATAAGCGATTGTGAGCTTGTAAAATGTGCAGCATCTGCAGGTCGGATCAACCGTCGATCGGTGAGTTTAAGTTTCACATTTACATTTATAGAGTTGTTTGTTAATCGAAACGAAATTGTCTCGTTCAAAATGCCATTGGCAGCTTGTTGTTCGTATCGATGTGACAATAAATGTAGGTGAGAGTCTGTGTCTATGGCGACAAGTACAATTCGTTACGAGTAAGGCAACTCTGTAACTTGTGGCAGTGGCATATCTCAACGCTCTATCGTGTTTTTCACGAGTATACAAAACTAGCAGAGGCGGTTACAAAACTTGGACGCAGCTGGGCATATATACATACATATATGTATGCTTTTAAGGAACGTTGGCGTAAGAGTTGTTACGGAGTTGAGGTTTCCATGTCTGAAATCGGAATCGAATTAGTAGATCTGCTGTTGAAGGAGCTTTAGGTTATTATCATATTTCTCTACCGACGAGGAAATCAATAGCATTTCTCCGACTTGCTTGGGAGAAGGTAAACTTTGCTAAAATTAAAGCAGTAAACGGAGGTCTAAAAATTTTGACTTGAAACTTTGTTGAATCTCACACTTCGAAGTGCAGGTTTCCATCCGCTTACGACTAACTGTTTTTCTTCTCGTTTTGTCTTCCAACAGCACCTTCGGCTTTTTCAAAATTGTGCAGTACAGTGAACCGCACTACCCTGTCATGCTTTAATGATTCGCAAAGTAGTCTTCTGAGTATACATCTCTGAATCTCCTTACTTGGATTCCATATATGCAGTTTTTAGCAATCCCATGTTGGTATATTCGGCTCTTCCACAATTGCAAAGCATGCCCGGACTTTACAAGACAAGAAATCATATGCCGTTAGGACGATAGTACTCAAAGCCAACCTTATCGTCTTGTTTTTGAGGGATCAAAATTACACCTTTAAGCAATATCAACGTCTCAGAGGCATTACTTTGAACTTTGTAGCAACTTTGAACATCAAAGCACAACTTAGGCTTAATATTGTGGTATAATTCTGTACACAGAAGTCTCTACGTGACAGCAGTGTAATAGTCGATTCTCCGCTGGTTACCTCGCTAAGTGTTGGAGACTCATGATAGTCGCATAAATCGGCTGCCCACAAGATGTAGCCTACTACTGCCTACCGCGCATAGCATTTGACGTGAATCGCTGCTCCCTGAAGTGGTGAAGTGTCACGAAGGTACTAACAGTTCTCCAACTGACTGTATATAACCCACACAGGAAAAGGCGACAGAAGAAGCATGTGAAAGTCCACGCTTCCAGAGTGGAAACAAATAAGGATGCCCTGGAAGTTAATTTTCGGAAAGCGAGTTAAATTTACCTTAAGTCAGTTTCAAAACAAAAATCAGAAATTAAAACATGGAGGCGAAACCAGTTATAGACCACTAAGCGTTGAACACCGAGCCGAGTTTAATACTGGGCCGCAGTGTTAACTGTGGATTATCAACCCATCCATACTTGAACTTTCTATTTTACCTGAGTGGTTTTCATTTGAAGTTTTTTTTTCTGAACCGAAAACGAATGTTCGTTACATCCCTAAACCGAGTATGCTGTTGCAACTCTAGCAAATCGAATTAAAATACTGATGCTGCTACGCCTGCTTTTAACACGATGTTCGTGCCATCGAACGGCGACTGTGCCACGCCATTTGGGAGCCCTTTAACTTTAACACATACACACATAAACACACACTCGCATTCGCACAGCCTAACATGATACTAACGAGGCTATTAATTTTTATTGAAATTACAAATTTAAATACAGACGCTCTACTCTGGCAGCCTAGGCGGGCCACAAGCAAGCACCTTTATGCATTTTCTATATAAGTATGTATGTATGTATGTACGAGAACACAGGTCCATGCATTTGGGCAGTTATGTGGTTACAGAGGTGCTAGACGGTAAATGATGAGGATTGGTGAACGACAGGTCTCTCACGGCATGACCTGCCGCAGCGTCTCTTATGCTCATAAACTATTAGTAAATTGATACGAGCATTTTGTATACATTTGCTGGGGGGTTTCATTATGCATGTATGACATATATGTATGTAACTATTTTGTTATGCATCTCATTTTCTTATCTCTACGCTTATTTTTGGTGGCAATTATTTGGCTTTGACATCAACTTGATTTGTTAATGATTTTTTTCTTCTCTTTTTTCTTCTTTTTTCTTTTGTTTTGACTTATAAAATTTAAGAACAAAAGACTCATATGCATGTTTGAATATTTATGCGCCATGCAAATGTACACATATACATGTACAATACATACGAGGCATATACATAAAGTAAGTGTACTGAGGCTCTTACGGCCTCAGGGGAGAGATTCTATTTTTGTAATGTAGTCAGACTTCTCATCTTTGCAATGAGCCCGGTTTGAGATCAACACGTTGAGAACTCTCCATGCAAAAACACGTCGATGCAACAAACGTGATCAATGACAATCCAGTCTCCCTCCAAGTGCGAAATACGAGGCGGCATCATTTATATTGTTCGGGAAGGAAAACCTCCGTTTTAGATTTGCAATGTGGTGAAACCTGTATATGGTGATGAAGCTATGAGTCGTACGATTGGTGTCGCGAGGTTAAAAATGGTTGTAAGTCTGTGCATGATGAACACAGGAGCGGAAGAACTTCAATTTTGACCAAGTGTGACTAACGAATTGTCTGTAAAAAACGAAAATGCGCACTATGACGA
Source organism: Neoceratitis asiatica (assembly GCA_030068015.2). Taxonomy (NCBI): domain Eukaryota; kingdom Metazoa; phylum Arthropoda; class Insecta; order Diptera; family Tephritidae; genus Neoceratitis; species Neoceratitis asiatica. Next base: position 38,055,439 of record CM061528.1, read on the forward strand.
TCACTGATTGACTGTGGATGAACTTCCTGCGATGTTTTCGCAAATTTCCAGTTCTCTGCTACACGAAACAACCACAGAAACCATCGGATATCGTAAATTTTTCGCGAGATGAGATTAATGGCAAACTTCTTCGAAGAAAACATAAAAAATTGATTTCCCTGTAGAGACAAGAATGGCAACTATGTTGAAAAATTTCATACTTTATGTACTAAAGCATACGTAATTTTTTTGTTTAACATAGATACAAATTTTTAAAAACTACAAAAATTCAGTACACTTACTTTCGCCATATGCCTCGTATACTTCTTTTAGTAGGCTGTAAAGTGATTTGTGACTTGTACTCAATTCACTCTGCAGCGCTAAAAAAAAGCTGTGTGTATCGGTTTCACTTATATATTTTTTTCTTATCTAACGGCAATTTGTTAGCCATTCCTTTTGTTCTCATTTTGACCCAAATAGTTACTTATTGACTTGTAAATTTTTAATTTTTTTACCTAAATTTACATGCTCTCTCTCTCTCTTTCTCTACTTTATATGAAAACAACAACGTTCACTTCACTTGTAGACAATTCGCGTCAACATCGTGTCCACACTACTGTCCTATTAACTGTTAATTAGTGTTTCTACCCACATATTTTTAGGGTTAAAAAAATTGCCTTTTGTGCATGCGCACTCACCACTTGCCCGCACGCTATTTAATTATGCCAAATACTTACCATTATATATACATACAACATGAGAATTACAAATTTTATGCATTAATGAGTGCTACACATAACTCACACATACATACATATATTGAATGTACATTGCGGTAATGCGGCAATTATTGGCGATAATGAGTTGTAAATAATTTCGTACTCTTGTGCTTATCAGCGGCGGCGTGCAACCCTTCAAGTGCAGTGTATGCGTTGCACTAAATTCAGGGTCAGCAAGAGATCATTGCAAGCAGGCGGCAGCAGCTGGTGCTTTTGTTATTTCATTCGCCAGAGTTTTCAAAGTATGAATGTAAGTAAATGTCTGAGGCGATTTGCAAAAAGCTTCCAGTTTCAATTGCGAGGGCTGTTACACTGTATTTGTAGACTCTCAGCTCTTTGGCAGGGTTCACTTCTTCTTACAATTTTAGAGCTTTCAAAACCATTATATTGTTCAACATATCGTACGAAGGCTGTTTGATAAGTCTGTGACTTTTTGAATTTGCCATGCACTTACTGTTAATACTATACTGCTCCCGTCAACTGTTATCGATTAATAGACTGTTGAAAGCAGACGACCTCGTAAATTTTTTGAAGAAAATGGAAAAAAGTTAATTTCGTGTGCTGATTAAGCATTATTTTTTGCGTAAAAAAGACATCATCGAAATCAATGAAAGACTTGATGAATACTAAGTGGACTCTGTACTCAGTGGTTAAGAATTCGTTTTCTGAGTTTCTTTGTGGTCGCACACAGTACAAGTGACGCCGAACGTTCAGGTTACCCAAAACAGGTCACTACGCCAGAAATCGTCGAGAAAATCAATGGAATGATTTTGGACGATCGAAGAATAAAAGTTTGTGACGTGGCTGACGCTGTAGGCATCTCAACTGAACGGGTATATCAAATTTTTCATGAATATTAGGACATGAAAAAGCTGCAATCCGCCCGATGGCTACCGCGATTGCTCATCCACGATCATAAATGCAACCATCTAACCACTTCAAAGGAGTGCTTGGCGATGTTTAACCGCAATTCAAATGAATTTTTGCGCCGTTTCGTTAAAGTAGATGACGCATGGATCCACCACACTACACGACAGACCAAAGCCACCTGCGGGTTAGGGGTTCAAGAATTTACCCGCGGTAAGTCATGCCTGTCGTAAGAGGTGACTAAAATCCAATAGTTCCCATGACTGTTGAGTCTTTATGTCGGAACGACCCAGATTTTTATCCAGCCAAGGACAGTCACTCTCACAAATTCCCCGAAGCTCAATTTTGGGAATTTTTCTGCGGTTACAACAACAACAACAACAACAAGAACAAAAACAAAAACAGCAACAACAACAGACCAAAGAACAATCAAGGCATTTGGGTTTGAACGTGCGCCAAAGAAGATCAAGGTGGGTCTGTCGATCACAGCTTTTTGGGTTGCACGAGGTGTTATTCATATCGATTACCTTGAAAAGAGTAAAAAAATAACTGGCGAATATTATTCAGAGCTTTTAGACAGAATCGATATTAATTTGAAGCAGAAACGACTGCATTTGGTGAAAAAAGCTGTTCCCACAGAACAATGCACGAGTGAACACTTGTGCAGTTACCATTGCAAAAATTCATAAATTGAGCTACGAACTGCTACCCCTTCTAGCATATTCTGCGACTATTTCTTGTTTCCAAACCTGAAGAAATGACTGGGCGGCAATAGATTCAAGTCGAATGAAGAGGTCATCAGAGAAATAAACGACTTGTTTGAGGGCATTGAAAGAAACCTATAATTTGGTAGGAATACAAGAACTGGAAAAATGATGGACTAAATGTACGGATATAAGGCTAAGAGGAGATTATGTTAAGAAAAACATATATATATTATTAAAAAAAATTTATCAAACTGTCCTCGAAGTATAAAAACCTTATTTCTTTTCAATAACGTGTATAGGAGCATATCAGCGATGTCGCACGATCGTACACGTTCAAAGTGAAAAAAGGTATTAGAATCGTTTTTGTGCCTTCCATGAATATGAAATGATATATTAACTTTGATACAAAGTATGTAAGCACCAGAAGAGGAAGATAAATACTTACCAAAATTTATACCGGGCGAACTGAGTTGATTTAGCTGTACTTCAATTGTTGAGCAGGTGATTTATCAATGCCAAAATTGGCATAATTTATTTTTTAATTTAAAGAAAAATTTACTTTAGAATTATGCATGCATATGGTTAAAGTTCAGACCTAGGTCATTAAAATGTAAGTAAGACAGTCATATTTTCTCTGAAATCTGGTTTCGATCGAAATCGGAACTGATCCGATTTCGCGTAAGGGGGAAAAGTATGAATGAATCTTAAATGCCAGAGTAATTGGTTGATTGCACATTCTTCTATCGATCTCCAAATTCAAAATTTCTTTTTTGAATTTAATTCCACTTTATTTATTACCACGGAAGGGCAATTTTATTTAGGTCATATTGAACAAAAATTTTTTAAACCAAATTTTAGATAATCAAATTATAGATAATTTAATGAATTTTCATTCAAAGCCAAATTTTCAACTTTAGTTTTTCCATTTTATTTCTGTCTTCAAATCCAAAATAACAATCTTTAATGTTGATCTTATTAGCTTTCAAATTGTTTTTCATGAACTAGAATTAATCGAATTGTCTCAGATTACATTCAAATTCGTCTTTTTTTATGGAGAGGCGTGTATTATTTAAATGCGACGCAAGTGTTAAGCGAGTTAAGGACCACAACTTGCTAGATCCCTTAAATACATTCGTACATTCTTGCATGGAAACATATATATTTATTTCATTTTAACGAACGCACTAAGAAGGATTCAGCACTGCTTCTCATCGTCAAACCGGCAGCCGCCAGCCGTCATTGCACTCCACAACTCCACAACTGCTTGGTTGCATTCTCTGACGATTCGCGTGTACTTCATGCTTGACCATTGTAATCGCTCTTACTATAACCACAACCACATATAACATATATACTTATGCACAAAATTGCCGTGGTCAACATTTAAAGTCGCATAATTAAGAGTTTCTTATTGTATAAATTACGCGAAACAAATTTTTCAACAACTGAGTACTTAGAACACGTGAAGTATCGGCAAAATAATAGTATGGAGAACGAAGCAGAAGATGTACGAGTACAGTGGCATAGTTCATAGAGTTAAAGAGGTGAATTGGTATTAAATATTGCAGAGTTTTGTAGTTGGCAATGTATACTGTTGTATATATGTATATTTATGTTTGTGGAGTGCAATGAACCACAAAGGGCAGGAAAAAAAATTCATTTTAATAAGAAATATATATATAGGGTTTTCAAATAAAAGTGATATGATTTCTTAAAAAAAAAACACACTAATTACACTGTGACACAAAATAAGGGGTTCATCTCTCCGTAATTGATGAAACCAAATGGAGATGAAACTTTATCCCTCCCATATCAAAACCTCATACTGGGTTTTTGGTCTATAGGTCTGGTTTCATTTTTATTTTTATTTAAAGTTGGCAACCCTGTGTATGAGAAAAGTTGATCAAATGAAGCAATTTTAGATGGTTTTTTTGTACATCGCTTTTTTTTGGATCGAGGAACTCATTTTTGACATTAACTTTTACCTAAATCTTACGATAGGTGGCGCTGTCATACAATTTGTATATTTTTCTCGAAAAATAATGTTTTTAGTTTTATTGTAAAAATGATCGTATATGATACATATAGAAAGGAACATAACACTATATTTGGCACACAAAAATGATGATAAATAGTATACATATACACATATGTAGGGGTGGAAAGTTTGAAATAAAAAATTAAGTATACGTACAAAGTAATATTTCTGTTAAGAATTAAATTATTTTCTGACATTTTGAAAAAATATGCCATAAAAAGCTTACAAAAATAACGGTGCTTAAAAACTAAAACTTGAATCTTTTTGAAGGCGGTAAGTTTACTTCCTCCTCTTCCTCGTCGGTATTGTCTTCTTCATTTCTCGTTAGCCACCAGCATAGATCTGCTAACATTGGTAGTAGTTTTTTCCCCTATACCGTGTCTCCATTGTTAAAGCGACCTGGTGAAAACGTTCGCCTTGTTCATCCGATTCCGTTGCGATTTGGTGTTCAAACCAATCTCATTTTCATTTAAAGAGTTATCAAACTTACTAGTTTTTATCAATTTTCTTATGTCTGGACCATTAAACATACCAGTAAAACGATATAGCAATTACATAAATCTTAGAAAATCTTATTTTATATGTAAATACAAAATACCTTCTTTTACTTTGCTTGCACTAAGTCGTGGAAATATTGACCTTAGTGTAATACAAGCTGGTCCATCTGCAGGAAGTGCTTTTACAAAATTTTTAAAAATACCCAATTTGATATGTAGTGGAGGTAGCAACACTTTTTCAATTGGAACAAGGGACGTACGCAAAAAACCCAGTATGAGGTTTTGATATGGGAGGGATAAAGTTTCATCTCCAATTGGTTTCATCAATTACGTAGAATCTTGTTGCACAGTGTTATTAAGGAAATTCAAATGTTTTTTATTTAATGGAACGTACAATCGATACAATTAAGTTCTTAATATAACATCATTCAAATGGTCTCTACGACTTCTTTTGCAGGAAGGAATTCGATGAACTCATTCTTTGAGCACTTTTTTCACTAAATTAAGTCGTATGACATGCATAGCAAGTTCAATATTGACTTCTAAAGCTTAAAGAGAGTCTGGTCTATTCTTAAAGACCAATGAGTTCAAAAAACACCTCACAAGAAGTAGTGCAATGGTGCTAAATCACAACTTCTTGGAGGCCATTCAATGTCATAATCTCATGAAATACTCGAATCTCCAAACCTTTGTTTTGGACCAGATGTTGTTAAGATTAATTTCTTTGAATTGTGGCCACAAAAAGTTAGTTATGATTGATCTATACCGCCCTCCATTGACTGGTACGGTGCTACCAGCTTCATTTCGAAAGAAGCACGGACCGATGATTCCACCAGACCAAAAACCACACCAAACTGTCAATTTTGGTGAATATATTGATTGTTCAGGAATAATTTGTGGATTATGTTCGCACCAGAATCGACAGTTTTGTTTATTTACCGCACTACTCATGTGAAAGTGAGAAACTTCAGAAAAGATGATTTTCTTAAAAAAAATCGTTGTCGGTTTCAAGTTTTTCCAAGGCAAAATCAAAAAATCCATGACGTTTATGGTGGTCCATGGATGAAACTGTAAACATTACTGAATACAATGAAAAAAAAGACAGATCATGACATATTAAAAATGGCCAAAACGACACTTAGAAATCATATCATTCCTATTGGAAAACCGTTTACATATGTATATTTATTTGCATATATAAATAAAATAAAAGAAAGACGTGTAAAATGTTCTAAGTCTCCATAATTTGGGTCAATGCAGAGTAAGTGAAAAATTCCCATTCTTTGGCAATTATGTTTTTAATCTATTTCAAATATTGGCTGCGGCTATGTCTCAGATGGTCCATCCGTTGAGTCCAATTTTCGATGACTCGTTCGAGCATTTCGACTGGTAACTGGCGAATGACACGCTATTATTTTGCTCCAAGGCGTGAATCGAAGAGAGGTTGTCCGTATAGACTTTAGACTTTACATATCTCCACAGGAAAAAGTCCAACGGTGTGATATCACACGATCTTGGTGGCCATTTTTTTGAAACCAAATGTCGCGGAGATCACGAGCTTCAATTTCAGGCATCAAATAGTCGGTTATCATGGCGCGATAACGGTCACCATTGACGGAACGATGATTCCGCCGGCCCACAAATTACATCAAACCTTTATTTTTCTGGCTAAAATGGCAGCTCTAGAATCTCTTGAGATTTCTCTTCGTCTCAAATGCAGGAATTTTGTTTGTTTACATACCCATTGAGCCAGAAATAGGCCTCATCGCTGAACAAAATTTGGCTCGACGAATTTTCTTGGAACTTTTCAAGAGCCCATAGAGCGAAGCGATGTCGCATGGGAAGGTCGAGCGGCTTCAGTTCTTGCCCAACTTGTATTTTGTACGCTTTCAATTTAAGATCTCGACGTAAAATGCGCCAAATCGTTCCATACGTCATTCCTAGTTGCTGCGAACGGCGCCGAATACTCTCCACGGTCTTCGTGTACACTCTTTGCTACGGCCGCTATATTTTCTTTACTGCGTGATGAATGTGGTCTATTCGGTCGAATATTTTCCAGTAATGAATGCTGGGGCTCAAGTTGGATGATGGTGTTGCGAATAGTAGGCTCAGTAGGCCGATTATGTTGACCATAAGTTGAACGAAGCGCGCGAATCACATTTTTTACAGAACGTGAATTTTCGTAATAAAGTTGAATGATTTGTAAAAGTTGTTCAGGCGTAAGTCTTTCCATGATGAAATGCCAAGCAATACTGAACCAAAATAACATGACAGCTTGACACGACTCACGCGTGATCTGCCAAAAAGAGGCTATTGAAAAAAATATATCTACTTGGATCATCAAGTATTTTTTTTAGGAAATCTTCTTATTCCTTCAAATATATGATACTCAATCTCATAATACCGACTTTATTAGTTGTCACAATAAACATTCGACTAGATATTTATGTGAACAGACCTAACTTTGTACTAGATCTCATCAAAAGACTTCAAAGATCCCTAAATAACTAAAATACTATTTTCTTCACTGGTTCTCCTTGGTATAAGCTTATTTTATAAAACACCACAGTATTGGGTATCACTATAAAATGGAATCTTTTCAAAAGCGATTCTTTCTGTGTGCATTAAAGAGTTTTCGCTGGGATCGAAGTAACGACCTTCTTCCCTTTAAGAGCTTCCTGCTTGCAGCTTATAAACTTATATAAACTAGAGGGTCGTAGAGAGAAGATGGAGGTTTCTTTTTTCTATAAAGTATATGATAAAACATCAAAAGCTTATTCTTACTTAGCGTGATTAATGCCAATATCTCCTCAACAGTGTCTAGATATCTAGTAATGAATGTACGCAAAAAAAACAATTTTCAATATCGGGGCCTCTACAGGGATTTATTGCTCTTTTTCTCTCTCTCTTTTCGATGAAGAAATGTTTGTTGATTTCTTTTCATAAGAACACTGGTTATTTCTATATATGTATATATATGTACATACATATATACATATATAATTTATCTTAACGTTCGCTCGTTTTCGTTTACCGGCCTGTGGAAATCTGCACTGCTCTCCTCAGTCGGTTGGGCTACTTGTAAACTCTCTTTCTAGAAAAATCGGTTCCAAGGCCGGTAACAGCTTGGAAAGGGGTCATCTTTTCAGAATGCACCGAATTAATTTCTTCCAAAATTTCTCTCATTTTCAAATCAAAACAACTTCACACAAATCACAATTTACAGAACTGTGCGGACGTAAAATATTGCTTGAAATATCAGCTTTCAAATACGTGTTTGTTTGACACATTCGGATTAGTTTTGGACGAATTAAGAGTATCAACACCATCTAGGGAAAGAACCGAAGAAATTTGTTTATTACCCAATATTAAGCATTTAATATTTTCTTATGTATATCGAAGTTTTTGTATTGCGTGCTCCATGCACTTTTTGTTTGAATTGAGCCAAAATATTATTTTATTGTCCCGATTCCATATCTTGTTATTTTCCGCGTTTATTTTAAACTGTAATTTTTTGTTAGTTGTCAAAATGACAGAAATCATATGATTGAGACAGAAGAGCTCAAAGTTTTGGTTGTGTTCATTGCACTCTACTAAGTTACAATTCTTTCCAGTCCGATATTTTAGTGCATAACTTTAGTTATTACGAGCTTAAAAAAATTAAAACATTCCATTTTACTTGAATTTATTTAATGCCGGAGCTGTATGAAGTATTTCAAGACAATTCCAAGCATATTTATAAAAATAAAAATAAAATAAAATAAAATCTTCTTCTTCTTCTTCTTTGACGAAGGCACTGCTTACGCTATTAGAGGAGCATCAACAATAGCCGTCCTTTGTTCCTTCTCTTTGCTGTTTGGCGCCAGTTCGAAATACTAAGTGAGACCAGATCGCTATCCACCTGATTCTTCCAACGGAGTGGATGTCCTCCTCTTCCTCTGCTTCTGCCAGCGGGTACTCCATCGAAAACTTTTAAAGCTGGAACGCTCTCATCCATTCCCACGACATGACCAAGCCAGCACAGCCGCAGTCTCTTGATTCGCTGAACTATGTCAATGGCGTCGTACAGCTCATCTTTCTATCGTCTGCGGTATTTGCCGTTGCCGACACGCAAAGGACCATAAATCATCCACAAAACTTTCCTCTAGAAAACTCCTAAAGCTGACTCATCGGCTGTCGACATCATCCAGGCTTCTGCATCATAGTTAGGAAGGGAATGGTGAGGGACTTGTAGAGTTTTGTTTCGTCGAGAGAGGACTTCACTCAGTCCAAAGTAGTAGTAGTAGTTGGTAAGAGTGATTCTGCGCTGGATTTTAAGGCTGACATTATTGTTGTTGTTAATGCTGGTTCCTAAGAAATAAATAAATGAAAAAAAGCTATACTAATAATACCAGCCTCTAATATATCATGCTCATATGTATTAAATTTATTCACATCATTAAGACAATTTTTGTTTGCAGCAAATAATTCGAGCGCTAATGAGCTTAGATCAAAGCGTTTGTGATAAGTGTAGAGATTTTATCGCAGCTCCAAGTTGTACAATAATAAAAAAAAAACTTTATGTTTTATGAACTGAAAAGAAAGCAGCCAAAGAAGAAAAGATAATAAAAATTAACTCAATACATATTTAATAGTTAATTTTATTAGTTGCGAAACCAACAACAATGGAAACAATTAGCCGCGGGCGTTATGTTTTGGCAACACGCTTCTCTTGTGAGCTAAAAAAATAAATAAAAAAATTAAACAATACATAATAACAAAAACAAATAATTAATTATAAATTCAGCAACTCAACAATTCAGCGCTGTTGCTATTGCTGTTGTTGTTGTTGCTGCCGCCGCCAACCACTTTGCATGCAAATTGCAATCAAAATTAATTAGTCAACATTTTTATTGTTTGTACAAATGAGCGAAATTAATTTGCATGAGTAATAAAAAATGCAAAATAAAATAGAAACAACAACCACAAATAGAAATAAATAGCATTTTTTTTATTAATACTCAGTAGACCATACAGTAGGTATAGAAGGCATTCGAGTATGTCAGTTCATATTGGCGATCATCTGCGTGCATGTATGTACGATTATATGGGTTTCCTGAGGCAAAAATTAGTAGGAGTGTAAATATTAGTACAATTTTCCAAAAGCAAATGAAAAATCTTCTGCTGTTCATTAGATGATTGATTTATGCAAATAATAAAACAATTATTATTAATTTCGGGTTTTCAGATACAAGCGGCAAGGCTTAAGTTATGTACTATAATTTGTCCCCACCAAATAACCTCTAAGAAGGTGAGCTTACAGAGTTCTGATAAAATACTAGAAATTTAACATCAAACCATCATATAGATATGATATAATCCAGACACGATGTAATCCAGACAAAATATCCGGAGAGAAATCGACATGGAGCAGAAATTTAAATGTAGCATAACAGGAACTGATATTATTGATGAATAAAGTAAACAACAAGGTGACCAAGCCTCTACTTTGCGGTATGGCTGGTGACACAATAAAAGATGCGAATGAGACATTAACAAAGAGTCTATTACATAGGTGTGATATTATTAATTGAATAAAAGTAGAGTGAAAACCCGAGCTAGTGAATTTGGATACTATAACCTTGTGGAATGCTCTGAAATTTCTTCTAATACCCGTCTTTGAAAGCAGTAAGATAGTTTTCGTTAAAAAAACCGAAGATTTGATACTGTTGATCCACCTTTGGCATAGCCATGTTAATTGATGCAAATCAGACTATTACCTCGAATCGCATCCTTTCTTTAAACAATGAGTTAAAATATTTTAGTAGATAATTTTGATGTCGGCCTGTATTCTTGTTGTCATTTTTAAATACGAGGGTGGTTTGATTAGTCAGTGACTTTTAAATAAAATATATTTTTTTCGGAAAATATGCGTGCTCATTCCCCACATAGTCTTCCATTTAGCTATATATATTTAGTCTAGCGTTTTTACGATTTTTTTGTAGTCCTTCCAAGTAATAGGATTTTGTAAAGCCCTCAAAATAGGCGTTTACTTCTGTAATGACCTCTTCATTCGATCCGAATCTCTTACCGCACAGTCATTTATTCAGGATTAAACACAAGAAATAGTCGCAGGATAGCGTAGCAGTTCATAGCCCAAACTATGGATTTTTACCTTGGTGACTACACACCTGTGCACCCGTGCATTGCTCTGATGAAACACCTTTTCACTTTTTTTTCCGTATGCCGAATGGTCGTTTCTGCTTCAAATCAATATCGAATCTATTAAAATGCTCTGAATAATATTCGCTGGTGATCGTTCTACCCTTTTCAAGGTAATCGATGAGAATAACATCTCGTGCATCCAAAAAACTGTGATCATGACTTTGTTGGCCGGCAGTAGACCCACCTTTGCCTTCTTTGGTGTGCATTCCCCCGGAGAAACTCTTTGGTTTTTGGTGTGGTGTGGTGACTTCATGTCTCGTCTACGGTAAGAAAACGGGGCAAAATTTCTGGATTGTGGTTGAATAACTTAAAACATTCCTTTGAAGTGGTTACACGGTTGCGCTTATGGCCGTGTGTCAGCAATCGCGACACATATCTCGCAAATAGTTTGTTCATCTCCAAGTATTCATTTAAAATTTGATGTTTCCGCTCAGTTGTAGTGTCTACAGCCTCAGCCAGGTCACAAACTTTTTTTCCGGTCGTCCAATATCATTCCATGGATTTTATCGTCGATTTCTGGCATGACGACTTCTTTTGGGCGACCTGAACGTTCGGCGTCACTTGTACTGGTACGATCACAACGGAACTCATTAAACCACTTCTTAACCATTGAAATTGATGGTGCAGTGTCTCCATGGTATTTATAAAGCCTTTACTTGAATTCGGTGAGGGTTTCTTCACGCCAAAAAAATAAAAAATTATGCTTAATCAGCACATGAAATTCACTTTTTTCTCTTCATGTTAAAATTCACGAGGCCATTTGTTTCCGGGGCTGTCAAATACAAACTAATTGGCGCAGTTTGCTCTCAATTCCAATCATGTATGAAAATGAAGATAACGACATGCCCACAAGTATATCTCAAAAGCCGCTTGACAAAATAGAGAATTCGTAAAAATTAATACTTATAATGCCATGGCTTAGTGGGCGGAATGTTGCTACAATGTCCCCATTGTCGCACATAATGGACTTTTCACTTTCCACTCCACGTTTTATTCAAGACTGAAATTCATGTTCTGTAAAGTGTTTCGCTCAACTAATGGTCAATATAATAGGCCTATTGAGCATACTATTCATAACACCATCACCCATCAACACCCGCAACACCATCCAACGTAACTGTCAATGGCGACCATTATCGCGCCATGATAATCGACTATTTGATGCCTGAAATTGAAGCTCGTGATCTTTGCGACAATGGGTTTCAACAAGACGGCGCCACTTCCGACTTCGGTGAGCGTATAATTTCACGTTTTGTGCCGGTCGATTGGCCACAAAGATAATGTGATATCACACCGGTAGACTTTTTCCTGTGGGGATATGTGAAGTGTAAAGTCTATGCGGGCAATCAGCTTCCATTGAAGTCTTGGAGCAAAACATCACGCGTGTCTTTCGACAGTTACCAGTCGAAATGCTGGAACGAGTCATCTAAAATGGACCACCTGAGACGTAGCCGCGGTCAGCATTTGAAAGAGATAATCTTCAAAAAAAAAAAAAAATGCCAAAAAATTTTCTTTCGAAACATATTAAACATTCCCTAATAAATTGGAATTTTCTGTTTTTTTTTTTTTTTTTTTTTTTTTTTAAATAAATAGGGAACCTCGATGGATGGATCACCCTTTAGTATTGTTTTACCCGTATGCTTTCGTCTTCTTCTGAAGCTAAAATCTTTACGCAAAGACACACATATGTATGTGTATAGGCATGCCATGGTTATTACGTTAATTAATTGGAATCTAATCTGCGGTAACAATCACCAACGACAAAAGATGAAATTTCTTCCTTTCTTTCATAACAAAAAGGTTAATTAATAAAAAACATAAATGTAAATTTGAAAACTAAAAGATACAAATGTAGATTATCTTCAAGTGAAACATACTCAAAAGCGCCATCTCAAGAGCTACTGTAAGACGCACGGAATTTTTGAAAGACACACGCATCTACATATATACGTACATACGAGTACAATGCAAACGAATGATCCGACAGCAATCAAGTTCAAATTTCAATTTGTGCGCGTATTTTTAATTGCACCAATAATTCATTGAAAAATCAGTGGCGCGACACGCCAACTTTTGGACACATGAAAGAAAGCAAAAAATTAAATTTCAACGCACAAACGTACATATTCATATAATAATCGAGCGCCTGTGACGCGCAATGCTGGAACTCCTTAAAAAAAAATTAAGACAAAAATTAAAAATAATAAAATGAAATAAAAAAAATGTGCTCGAAATCGGTTTAAACAAATCTTCAAAGAAAAAAAAACACCGTGAACAGTAGCCCCAAAATGTTACCAAAAAACATTTACGAAACCCCACAAAATAAAAAATAAAAATAAAAATAAAAATAAAACACAACAAACTGATATAGAAACTCGAACGTGACGAAAAAATGCTGTGAAAACAGAAAAAGGCAAATTAAAAATGACGAGTGATCGTCGGTTGCTTATCGTCGATAATTGAAATTCACTAAATTAAAAAAAGTAAAATAAAAACAAAAACACTACAAATAACACAATAAAACATAACATGCGAACAAACATATATGCAGTCAAGTTGTGGAGTTAAAAAATAAATACGTCGATTTGTGGATACATGCGAGGAGCAAGCGCTGAAAAAAGAAAAAAAAATGTCGAAGAAAAAAATAAACGACAACGCCAAATTAGCCAACATTCGGAATCTGTCAGCTACTGTTCTTCCTAATTAATAGCGAGATGCCTGTTCAATTTTGAGCTCCGTTTTATCGTCGCCATTCGCATTCACGTTCGCAATCAACATTTTGTATTTGTACTCGTTTTCGTAGACACAATCGTTTTGATTTGTTTCAGATATCGAACTTGTTTGTCGCCCAAATGGATTGATGATTTATTACTCATTCTCAAGTGATCTGTGACAGTCATGAGATTGAAGTATGACGGAAATGTATGTACATATGTATGGATTATTAGTAGTAGATATAATTTTGGCGGTTAGTTTTCGACTGTCATTGATGCTTGTTGCACCTTTTTTTGGTTTAGTTAGTACAAGTATATATATCGGAATTTGGCAACCCTAGTGTTGCAATCTGAAAATCGCCAACTTTATCGTAAAGTTTAGCATGTTTCATATTATACATACTCAGAACGTTTTTACACACGAGTATAGCACTTGTTATGTTGTTTTTAGTAACTTTTTTAGTATATTCATCTCGGCAAAAAAATGGAACTAAATCACAAACATTTTCGCCCAATTTTTTTTAAATACTACGACGTGGATTAACTCTGCAACAGTGTTTCGATGAACTTAATTCAATTTATGGCGATTGAACTCCAACATGGAACCATGTTTATCTATGGTATGGTGAATTTAATCAAGGCCTTATATCACTCCAAGACGGATTGCGTGAAGGTCATCCAAAAACAGTTATTGTTCTGTAAACTATTGATGCTGTGTGCAAACTGATATTGCAAGATCGTTATGTGACCTATCGAGAGATTGAGATATTGAGGACAGCATACATTCAGTATTGCGTGAACATTTAATTGTAAAAAAAATTGTTCACGTTGGATCCCACACAATTTGTCAATCGCTCGAAAAAGGGCTCGTTTCAATTGCTTCGAAACTCGTCTATGACATCGTGACAGATGATAAATCGTGGATTTTAGCGTATGAGCCAGAAATGTAAGTAATAGTTGACTGTATGGGCGTTTCAAGAGGAGCCGAATCCGACAAAAGTTGTTCGCAGACGAAGCACTTCCAAGCAAATTGTTGCCTTTTTTTGTGGAAAAACAAGCTTACCACTAGAACAGAGTAAAACAGTGAATTCTGAGAGGTTCACAAATATTTATTTGACAGCTGTCTTTCAAGAAATCAGGAAAACCAACCGCCGAAGACATATATCACTTTTCGCAAACGCCTGAAACAACTGCATTTTTACGTACTCAAAATATAGATTTGATGAGGCATCCACCATATATTCCTGACTTTACACCAAATGACTTCGTTTTATTCCCATACGTGCAAAATTAATTGAGAGGTGAACGTTTTTCCTCCTAAAGATGTGTTGATGTGTTCAGAACGCACGCTCGAAGTGCCAAAGGAGGTTCAGAGAGGGAGATTAATATTTGTGCTTGTTCTCCAATCCCGTAATATATAATTCAAGATCAGCCAAAGCTTTGAAGCAAGTTTTTGAATAATATGTATGCTCAGGGCCGAATTTACCAAAGGGGCCATGGCCCTGGGCCTCCACCTGTCGTGCTGCTAGCTCAGCTTTGCCAATATTAAGGTGTTAAGCGCTAGACTCTTTTCTATATGATTTTTCTGAATTTTCAGAGAACATTTCTAACAAATTTTCATTACAAAGGGCACTAAAAATTCGAAATATTATTCATGACAATGCGCCAAACATGAGTGGCAAGTATAACGGTAGGCAAGCGGCTATTCTGGAAAAAAATTGTTTTGCGATATTCAGCCCTTATCTTGGTCATTTACTTAAATTAGTAGGTTTATCAGCTGCGAAGTCATGTCAAGCAGCAGTTATTTTCTTCAGTTTTGTTGAACTTTTTTTATTTTTCACTGGTTCAACGACACGTTATGAAATATTGACGAAAAACCTTTTGGCTGAGAATACAGGAAAACAATTTTACACTCTTAAAAACTTGAGTGATACTCGTTGGTCATGTCGCGATGATGCTGTTAAAGCATAGATATAAATCTATAGGAAATGAACTTGGAGAAATTTGCAACGACGTTGAACAAAAAAGTGTAACTATAGTTAAAGCTCGTGGTCTACTTCAAAATATGTCTCGACTGGAAACCAGCATTTACACTCAGTTTTGGCATGATATCTTAAAAAGATTCAACTCGACGAGCAAGTATTTACAATGTTCTATGATGATCCTGTCGACAGCTGTGAATTCCGTTGTCTTTGAAATCGTTTGTTGAATCAAAAAGGGACGCATTTGAATCATATGAAACTAAAGGAAAAGAACTGTCTGGCTGTCAAGAGTATGAATATGTTCTTGTTCGATCGATAAATGTGCGACTAAAACCTGTCGATTATGGAAAAACACCTGTTGTTGAATTGACGTCGAAAGACAAATTTCGAACCACATCCTATCTGTCTGTTGTTGACCAGTTCTTTAGAAGAACGTATCGCTGGGTATGAAACTGTTTATCAAAGATTTGGTTTCTTAGCTAAATTAAGTGCCATGGGACCTTCTCAGATTCAAGAAAGTGAAAAAAAAACCTAGTAAATTTCTATCCTGCAGATCTAGAGCCTAATTTAGCAAACGAATTAGAGCACCTTGCTGCTATTTCAGAGCGTTATACGAATGAATCAGTGGAACTTCTCTTGTATCGAATCATTGTACAAAATAACCTTCAGTCTACTTTTTGTAATTCAGAAATAGCTCTTCGTATTTATTTGTCGATGATGGTCACGAATTGCAGTGGGGAAAGATCTTTCTCAAAATTAAAACTTATCAACAGACTGCGTGCAAGCATGGCTCAGGATCGGTGAATCTAATTCTCCTCAGTTCAGAGTTTGATATTCTTCGCAGTTTGGATATTGATGAGCTCATTACCTCTTTTGCGGCTAAGAAATCTCGCAAAGCTTCTTTTGCTTAGAACTATGTTAAATTTTAAATATACCCATCAGATACTGAAGTATGGGTGTTTTATTGTGTTTCGAAATGTTGACGACATGAAAAATTTAACATGACATTGGCCCTGGGCCTCCGAAATCTAAATCCGGCCCTGTGTATGCTAGTTTCTGAGTTGCTGATGCTCGGAACAATTCTCACACTTTTGGCTGTGTTGAAATATTCTGTGTTGGATATCGAGAGAAAGATTGTTGTTGGTGGTAATGCTGGCTCCGAAATAAACGAAATTATCAACGAACTGATTCGTACTGACTGGTACTGACGCCGCTTTCACTACCGATTGCCTCAGACTTTTCAGTACCTTCAAATTTTGTCTAAAGCAGTGTACAATCGAGGAATACTTTAGGTTCTGGAGCATTTTCAACGTGGAATCCCAAACATGAGTGCGCGACTGTTTATCTGATGACAGGAGATATATCGTCTTTCGCTCACTCGTTACCAGACACATTCGCTTTTCACTTTCTTATCCAGTATGAATGACGGTGATGCGGTTTTTTGTAGCTGATGGCATCAGTAGCATCGGCTATCGCCAACAGCTGTCGTTTTACCTTCTCCTTTTGACCCTCCTATTCGTAATATTTTCTACAGCATTAAGTTATAGAAGTCACACCATAAGGAGTCACCCTGAAACCGCGTTTAGTATCGAACGGCTCCTTCCCAATTTGAGCGGAACTTTTGGTGTTGCTCAGGGAGAGCTAACATAATGTAAAAGTATCTTTTCGTGAGGTTCTAAACCTTTGCCCGAAGAGGAGATGGTGTGTGTCGATTCTTTTCTTACGGGTATTTTCCAACATTGTAACACTTTGTGAGTATCGGATCTATTATGTAGGTACGAGGCCGTATTGGTGAGACCCGACTAGTTCATTGACGAAAGCTTAAAGCGTGATTTGGTAAAGCACGCTCAGGTCCTAATCGTCGATCATGCTGTATCAAATCTTTCAAGTCTTCATCGACATATTAATATAGCTCATCCGGTAAGCCAGCGGCTCGATATTCGAACTTTGTTATAGTCCGGTGACAGAACATCTAGTCCATCGTTATCGGTTGAGAGTTTGGGTTCAACATTTCCGGGTGATTTCCTTTCACTACCATGGAAAAGGTTGGATAAGGTTTCCTCCATAAATTCAGTGTGATCTGTTCATCGACCATCAGTTCACCTTCCTTATTTTTTGTCTTGAGACTATTATCATTGTATCAGCTATCTTTCGGTCTTATCCAAAATTAATAATTTCGTTGGCGGCTGTAAATTGGCAGCTTGAAAGGCCATCTTACGGTTTCCTTATAACGAGTTATTGGTGAGTGCGCTCAGAGAGCGGGAGCGTGCAAGTCGAGCTGTCTGTTTTGTGATTCCAGCTTTTCGACGTAGTAGGCGGCTGTCAATTTGGTAACGAATTTTACGAACCGGAGACCTTATTTTTTTTCAATCCCGATTCGACATGAGGGCGGTGGCAGCGCTCATAGAAGGATTATTTGGTTACATGGTTCTTTTCTTCCATCGCTTTGTTGTTGATTTTGGCAAGAAGTTCTCTCCACTGGGGCGAACATGAGTATTCCTCAATGGCGACCTCCTGCAATGAAACTATGGTAAATTATTAAATTGAGTATGTGGAACAACTTCCACCAAATAATCTTTTCATTGGGTCATGACCCAAGATTCCTTATACCCCAATCGAAAAATATTTTATTAAATAGCTGGAAATGGCAAGCAACAAATTATATTTTTTTTTTATCATAAAGAGCACCTAACTGGCCGGAATGCGTTGAATGTCTAATATTTGGTTACACATTATTGAGTTCATCTCTTATTGCAATCGATCAATTACTTATCTGAATGTTCCCACAGTATATATTTTACCTCGAATACATTGAACGGCGAGAGTACTACCATATGGGTATTAACATAAGTGGATGCGACTCAATCGGCCAAGCTGTAAGCTTATCCAAACATACATAAATAAAAGAATACACATACACACACACAACACACATGACAGAATATGAACTGTCGGCTGTTAGCTGTTCGCTGCTGACTCGTACTCCTGCTCTTACCTGGTGGCGTATTCTGAGAATTCCATGAGGACTGGTTCGGCCATTATTGCTATAATTGGCCAATATGCATAAATAATGTGAAGTAGTGTAGTCGCTACAGAACAACAACAACAATAATAATAATAAAAACAACAACAACCGTAAGTAATAACAGTAGCCAGAGCAAAGATGGAATAACAAAACCTTCAATGACAGCCAAAAGGTGGACGGACCATTCAGATAGCAACAACAACACCATTCACCAGCTCCTTCCGCCGAGCCTCTACATCCGCCATGTGGGTGAAATGGTGTAGTGATGCATAGCAGCGACGAGAGCTTCGTGCGGAAAGCGTACATGTCAAACAAACAATAATCATAAAAATGCGATGAATTTAACTGCAGCGAATTGACGGCGCAGAAAACGGTGAGCCAACCGTTCTCATTGGCGGCGTTTGAGCAGCAGTTAGTTGTATTCACAGCTATGGAGTTTGCAGAGCTCGCTCCGTCTAATGTCTCTTCCGTCCGCTGGTATTTGGTCCATTTTTTCCGTTCTCTTGCCGCCTTTGTTTTAACTATTTCTTCTACTCGCACGCATTTGAAACTCAAACAACTCATTAAATATCGAATGGTGATGAAACAATCAAAAGCTAAAAAAAAGCGAGAGAGTTGCAGAAGCGCAAACGGGCGACTTTACTGTCTTGCTGTTATTCGTCTGAAGTGAATTATGAATGGAACCCGGCTACACATACGGCGCTTGTATGAACTTTAAGTCCATGTGTGTATATGTGTGTGCGGTGCGTTAGAAATGCGCTTCAAACACTTCTATTTCCATTTATAGAAATCCAACAATTGTTAATGTAACACCATGGGAAATGCGCGAACATTGGCTCTGACTGTGGCCGTGCAGTGTGGGCTTTATAAATCAGTGATGTTGTTGGACATTAGAAAGCCATTTATGTGTATGTGTGTTCTAAATCATTATTTACTCAACAATGCTGTTGTTGTTGGAATGCCCTTCGGTTAGCGGAAACTCATTAAATCTATGAATTCCGTAAATTTGTTAGCAGATTATGGATATGGAATGAAAAGAAAACCTAAAAAAACATTTCTACTCAACGCTGATTTGAAATTATAATTATAAAACTTTCGCAACAATTAAATTTGATTTTTTTGTGTTTTTTCAACATCCCGTTTTGTTGGCAATTTTTTGAGTTGTATAATAAGGATAGGAACTGCGCAAATTCATCTAATTTCTAAACAATGTTTGACATATAATTGTCTGTATGAAATACGAGCGGTTATGCTCCTGAAGCGGTTATGCTCTCAGGTCGCTTACGCTATGCTTTGGAGATGTATTTCAATTCGTCCCTTAATATTGCCATTCACTGCAGAGAGAGATGAGAGAGGGATAGATGAGAGGTAGAAAAAGCCAGGGATATAAGATATATACGAACGGATCCAAGCCAAATAACCGAGGGCGAGGTAGTGTCTCTTCAGCAAAATGAGATATGAGAAATTCACCTTCCGACGACCAGACGGGTTTCAATCGGAAATTACTGTAATTGAAGAGAGCCTTGTAGTTCTGATAAATAGGGTTCTTACTCAAAGAAATATATTATATATATATATATATAGATAAATACGAAGATAGTGAAAGAACATACTGAATGGCTAACATCCTATTCACAAATATTTTGATTAGACGCCACTTTACAATAAGATCCAAATAAAGAAAGAACGTATATGCCTCTGACTAATTCTAAATATTTAATTGAATGCTATAGATATAGCTGAGTCTCGGTGGAAGCGACCACTGCTGCGCTAAAGTACCAAATAAACGTGTCAAGAATGGATTGTTGACCTAAGATGTCGATATTTTAAATTTTAAATTTATGCCTGTGCTAACAGGCTACAGACGCGCCAGTAGATGTTGTCAGGAAGTAGAAAAAAGAAGTAAATCTAAACAGAAGAGACTGTAGAGCAGGTACAGGAAAAGGGTTTACAACTATTGGTCTTGGCTTTTTTGACGATATCTCGTAGGTCTGCATAACACTGCTCAAATTAAGTAACTTTATCAAGATCACCTTGTGGTTCAGAGACATGTTATGGCAGTGGGAGGGGTGTTATCACAATGGACCTCCTAAAGACCAAGGTACATTGTTAAATATCCACTGTACGTAACTACCTAACAAGGCTCTGCTCTTTTTTTAGTTTATTGCAGAAGCTTTTGTTCTTTTCCTACTATGCTCACTGTCGCATACGTTAAGACTTCTGCACAGGAAACTCTGAAAATTTACTTCTACCAATTGCTTAGATGCATGTTCCTCCGCTCTCTTTTAAAAATATTGCTCCCCTAGTCTTTCCATAGGTAATAGAATCAATCTTCACGCTAACGAATATTTTTACTCTCAACGGCAGTAGCTCTCAAAGGTTTTTAGTTTTACAATAGATGCCCATGTAAGCGTGTGGTTTCTACTCTAATGTACTTCCTTTTAAGTATCATAATACCTTCTTCTTCTGGGAACTGTTTTTCTTACTTCCAAGCTTAGCGCAATTCTCGCAAAATTACTTCAAGTTTAGTTACTCTTGCAAGAATTTATTTATATCTTTACCTTTTTATTTCAAAATTTCTCTCCTCTTTATTAAATGTTAATTAGTGTTTTGGCTGGTTGCGCAATTCACAAAACGGATATAATGGTGAATTACCCATATATCATTCATATTTATTCCAGATATAAATAGTTGCCTTCAGATCGACACAGACTTCATTCCAATTACTATTCGGTTCACCTCTATCCCCGACCACAAATAATATCTCTCCTAATCATTTTGGAATAAAACCAGTTCAAGTCTTAGATTTCTGATTTCGATTCGGTTGCGGCCGAAACGCCATTAAATGGACGATATAAATGTGCAGATTCAAACTGATTCATCATGAAAACTATTCATATTATAAAATGTAAAAAAAAATGTATAAAATAAATAAACAAAATTAAACAAATAAAATGAAAAAAAATTAATAAATAAAAATAAAATAAAAAAATAAAACAAAATAAAATAGAATAGAAAAAATAAAATAAAAAACTAAAATAAAATAAAATAAAATATAATAAGTTAAAAATAAAAATAAAAAAATTAAATAAAATAAAATAAAATAAAAGAAAATAAAATAAAATAAATTAATATAATATAAAATAAAATAAACTTAAACAAAATTAAATAAAATAAAATAAACCAAAATAAGATAAAATAACATAAAATAAAATAAAAAACTAAAATAAAATAAAATAAAAAAATAAAATACAAAAATTTAAAATAAAATAAAATATAATAAGTTAAAATAAAAAAAAATATAATAAAAAAAATAAAATTAAAAAAATAAAAATGAAATAAAATAAAATAAAATAAAATAAGTTTTAATAAATTAAAATAAAATTAAAAAATAAAAATAAAATAAAATAAAAGAAAATAAAATAAAATAAAATAATATAATGTAAAATAAAATAAAATTAAACAAAATAAAATAAAATAAAATGAAATAAAATAAAATGAAATAAAATTAAACAAAATGAAATAAAATAAAATCAAACGAAACAAAATAAAGTAAAAAAAATAAATAAAACAAAATAAAATATAATCAAATGTAAAAAAATTAAAAAAAAATATAATCAAAAATAATAAAATAAAATGATATAAAATAAAGTAATATAAAATAAAATAATATAAAAAATAAAATAAAATAAAATAACATAAAATAAAATTAAAAAAATATAAAAAAATAAAATAAAATATAAAAAAATAAATAAAATAAAATAAAATAAAATAATGTAAAATGAAATAAAATAAAAAATAAACTAAAATAAAATGAAATAAATTAAAAAAAAAAATAAAAAAAATAAAATAAAATGAAGTAAAATGAAATAAAACGAAATAAAATAAAATGAAACAAAATAAAATAAAATTTAAAAATATAAAATAAAATAAAATAAAATAAAATAAAATAATATAAAATAAAAAAATAAAAATAAAAAAATAAATAAAAAAAAATGAAAAAAAAATAAACTAAATTAATATAAAATAAAATAAAATAAAATGAAATAAAATAAAATAAAATAAAATAAAAACAAATAAAATAAAATAAAATAAAATAAAATAAAATAAAATAGAATAAAATATAATAAATAAAATTATACCTATAGCAATATCAAAACTATCGCCCTTAGTGAATCTCTGATGGGACATTGGAAATACACGCGATTGGAAAACTTCGAATATTTTGGGTTTCCCGCTGTAGTAATTGTTTGGAAGTTGAGGTGAATTCATCTATGCACTTGCTGAGGAACTATTCTGCGTTCGTGAGACTGAGACTGAAATTTTTCGAATCGCTTACGTTTAGAAAACCGAAGACGTTAATAGACAATAGCATCAGTCGAATTTGAATATTTGTGACATAACATACACTAAGCGATTCACTGAATAAAGGGGGGTCTAGCGTTCAAGATATTTTTAATCTTGTGGCATCACAACGAACGTGTCTAATGTGTCTATATGGGATCCACTTCTACCTAACCTGACTTAACCTAACAGAAGTGAACATAGGAGACTCTTATACTAGCATAAGCTGCTCCAAATATTTAAATATACTCAAGCTTGTAAATGCGTTTAATCTAAGTTTTCGTAAATTCAAGCTCTTAAAAAAGGAAACTGATGTACATCTTGATGTAATTTCTAACGAATGGTAGCATCTGCAGTTTTCATAAGCCGACTTCGAACGGCTAGTGGATTTTTATAGGAGGTCTAAAGAACATTTCTTCTTTTGCAGCCGAAGACTTCGCACGAGTTTTCAAGACAATCCAGACATTCATTTTCATCAACTAATGACACTGCTTCTTGCTTTTATATAAGATTACGCCTCAAACCTGATTTCAGACAGCCCTTTAGGGAGTTCCCGATGGAAATTTACATCTTCTCGGTTGACTTCGAACGCGAGTAAAGAAAATTAAATAAAGAAACTATTTCACTACACAAAAACTTATTGGAATTCAATATTTCAAATCATTTATTCACAAATAAAAATTAAAAATAATATATATTTTATTAGTCGCAAATATAAAAGAAAATTACACTGAAAGTAATTTCACGAGCCGTCGGCAGGTGCCTTCATTAACTCCCACTATCCCACTAATCATCCGCCCCTACGCGACCACAGCCACACGCATGTTTGCTGAGCTAACAACAACTAAAACTAAAAACAAATGACTGCCATTATTGTGCAGCGCGTGGTTGAAGGCAACTCTCCAAAACTCTTCCACAAATGCTTGCATTATGGAGAGCACTAGAGAGGAGAGTATTCAAGTTGGAATCGCTAGAGTTGTTTAAAACAGAGCATATGGCAATAGCAGAAATGTTGAGCCTTCAATTTGATGAATGTGTGCTTCGTTCGTGTGTGCCATTGGCGGCGAGTAGCGAGTAAATCGGAAACTCGTTTTCAGCCTAATCACACTACTATGAGACTCGAAATGTTTACCGGCTTTGTGGCCAGTATTAGTGCGACTTTGCATGTTGTTGTTGTTGTTGTGTGAAACCAGTTTAAAAGCTAGTTTTTCTTAAGCTTCAAAGTGTGGTTTCTTTTGTAAGCTTTTTTTACTGCAACGCGTCAAATTGTTTCGTAAGCAACGCCTACCTTAAGGTGGAGCCTAGAACCGGTGACTGGTGTTGCTTGATTGTGTTGAAAAAGTGGTGTATGTATGTGGGTAATTGTTGCTTATGGTGCAGCTTTTTTAACAAGCTATTCAACTAGCAGCAGCAGTTGTTGTTGCTTAACTACTTCTTACGTTCTTTCCTTTTCTGTGTCTGTATTCGTTTGCCACTGAGGTGTTGACAAAATTGCCAAGATGGTGTCAACGCAAAGTAAAAATGGTGTCTTGTTTACATTTATTGCCTATTATTGTCAAACACACACATACATATATCTGCAATACGTATGTGTATATATATATATATGTGCATTTTGGCATCAGTGATCAGTGAGTATTTATGTATGAATTGTTTAAGCCACTCGACGATCGTATTCCAGGAATTAAGCTTTGATGGTAGTCAGGATCTCGTGGAAGACGGAGTTAAACTTACATACATACTAGTGCTTAGTTATATAAAAGGTCAGGTCCACGGAAAACGAGACAATAATTGATGTCTCTTCATAGTCATGTAGATAAAATAATTGGTATTTGCTTCAGCACAAACCAAGTTTTTGTGCCGTAAATGAACTTAAAATCAAAAAGTTGGCACTTAGTTTTTATTGTAAACTTCATAAAACTTTCTTCGTAAGGATATTATGTTCCATGCCGTTGGAATGAGTGGTTAGTAGCGCGTACTACCATTCTGAAGGCCAGGTTTCGAGTTTTACTCTGAACAACATTTAAAATTATAGAAAACTAATGTTTTGAATTGCGGTCGTCTCTCGGTAGGGAATGTTAAGCCCATGAGTGTATTCCTGGCATGAAAAAAGCTCCCCATCCATCGTCCGTTCGGAGGTGGCTTAAAATAAGCTATAGGTTCCTCTATTTTTTGGGAAAAACATGAAAACTCACGCCAAAAATTAGGGTGGAAGATCGGCAAAAAATCTCTTCTCAGTTCATAAAGACATGAATGATCTTCGAGCATTATACTCACTCATTCATAAAGAAATTGGTCGAAAAGGCCATTAAATTACCTCGAAATGATAATAAATATGCAAAAAAAATTGAAATTATCAAATTTCGACTGATCGTTACCATCAACCGTAGTTGTTCTGCAGTTTCATTCTACATTCTACACAAATTTACTGAATATTTACAACTTCGCTTGAGACTCAACATTCCTGACATCCGGTGGGTACAAGCAAATTCTTCTTACGAGAAAAGTACTATTTAGTCCATTCCGCGACTCTGCTTATTCTATGCCGTGGGCATCGCTTACGCGATTTTAACCGAATCAACAAAAAATCTGTCGTCTCTTCTTTTCGTAGTTTAGTACCAATTGGAAATACCAGATGAAACCAGATCTCATTCAACCTGGTTTCAATGGAGTGGGGGTCTTCCTTGGGCTCCGCTGGCGGGTAGTGGATTGCAAAATTTCTAGTGATTTCTTGGAGTGTTTTCATCTGTCTCGTGATTCGCTGTACTACGTCAATGTCGCTGCATATCTCGGGTTCATCCTTACATGGTATGTAGCATTCGTCATTGCCAATGCTTAAACAACCATAAATCTTTCGCAAACTGTTTCTCTCGAAAACTTCTAATGCTGAATTATGTCGACATAGCCCACGCTTCTGCGCGCGCTAAACAGCAGGACAGGAATGATGAGAATCTTGTAGCGTTTTGCCTTTGTTTGTAGAGAGAGCAATTTACTATTCAATTGTCAGTGCTCAGTCCAAAGTAGCACCGGCTGGCAAGAGTGATTCCGCGTTGGATTGACAGCTTTGTAATGCAAATAATAAACAAATAATAGTAAATATGTTTATACTTTTATATATAAAAAAAATGGGGTAGTCTCATTTTCCATGGGACTTACCTTGTACTAAAATCCAAATGTATATTACTTGAATAGATTTCACATTTCAAACAACTGATTGCCAATTTACGAGCAGTGACTTTTTGTTGTATTTGTTATTATGTTAAAATTATTATGTTTAAACAAGTAGATACAGACATATACATATATATGTAATATAAACTTAGTGCCAGTTATTGCACTTCCTTGGCGCCTCTCTCACTCGCGCCATTTCATCCAATTGGCGTTGAGTGGAGTTATTTTCCTGGAAATCGCCATTAAAAAACCAGAAAGTAAACATTTAAACAGGACAAAGTGACAGTTCTGACACAATGTGTCGCCTTCACTGCTGTTCTTGCGGTTGAGTACTGAACTGACGATGTTTACAATGCACGTACATGTGTGTGTGTGTGTGTGTGTGTGTGCAGTTAGTGTCCAACTAGTGCGATAAATTGATTCGCACGACTTCATTAGTGAAGATTTATGTTGGTCGAACGGGCTCTGCGCTTTTCGTGGGCTTCAGAGCAGTTTTTGGTTTTGTTGTTGTGGTACTGAAATGTTTATATTTTATTAATTAAATTATTGTAATTACTCTTAAAAAAAAAGTAAACGACTAATGCATTTTTTTAATTGAAATTAAATGTCTGGTGAAGCTTGCTGCTTTAAAGGGAATACCGAACAGGCCTTTCGAATTCGGATTTTCTTTCAACGGATATCGTATGTATTTTTCGAATTTTAAAGAGTTGGTGCCGAAACAGTTTTGATAACAAATTTTATCAAAATGATTGAAGAAGTACTAATTTATTTTTTATTGTCTCCATAATGTGTGATACAATATCGAATACTTTTCATTCTTCTGTCGAGAAGGAGTGTTAATACGATGTTGGGCTTGTCTGTTCACAACAAAGTGCCAATTTCGATCATCGATCAGCGATCATATTGCCCTCAAACTTTCTTGAACTCTCTCAAACACTAAGTTTAGGATAATATTCATTATCAATCCATTGGATTTAAGGCAATTTAAAAGGAGTTTACAAATTAGACTACCTGGGGGAGTCTCTACATGCTTGTGGTCTGCACTGCACTGTCTGGATTGTTGGTCTGTAAACTCTGGTCATGGATGGCTCCATCAATAAATTGATGTGTCGCCAAAATGGCAAATCTGGTATTGTCTAGCCCGGGTTTACTGCTCGGTATAACCTTTGCGTCAGATGGAGAAACTTCTGAACCGGAGTGCCTTTGGCAGAAGATTTCAACGTTTGTTGTCATCTGTCTCTAACATTGAGTCGAATTCGACTCTGATACAACTGCTTTAAGAAAATATGTTTCTTGAATAAGGCGACATACGCCGAATGAAAATACTAAACGAAAAAAAAAACCAAGGAAGCTTTCGAATAAATTTATTTCGCCTTTTTCTCCGTTAAACTCGATTTGGTGCCGCTTATACTATTCTGGCCGAGTGTTTTTTTTACAACTTCTCACCGAATGGAGATACCAAGCGAAGTCGAATAATGCACTTAACTTCTGCGTCATAGTGGATGCCTCCCTCTTCTTCTCCACTGCTTGGAAAACTTTGAAATCTATTGTGTTTGCATCTACACAGATGGTAAGACTTAGCCACCGAAGTTTCTGAAACGCAGTAAGCTAGTTTTAGAGCTTGATCTTTGCTCGACTAGAGAGGAAATTGCTTTTTATTAGCTATTTATTTTGTGGTGTATGGGTGTATAAGTATAGGTGCACGGTTTCAATCACCCTAACCTAGCCTTCGAAGCTAGTATTGAGGTTGCGCCATCGCAGAACCCTGATTAAGCACTGTAAGGCCTGTTGGATCGTTGTCATACGTAAGGTGGGGCTTATTTGTTCAAACAAATTAGTGAATTGTATGCAACCCACGAAACAAATTCTGCAAGGTAGGCAGTATAAAAATTACCAAAGATAAAAAAAAACTATGCCAGGCGATACCGTGAACTGGGCAATGGCAAACGTAATGTTCTAACGACTTCTCCTCATCTAGGTCCCAGCAGCTGCGGCAGAAGTCGTTAGAGTGGTAATACATTCTCTAACCTGAGTCCCCGTCTGACAGTTTATGGTTATTACGCCGGTTGTTATGCTCATAGAAGTCCTGTTTACAGTCTCTGCATATTATTGCTTCCTTTGACGTGGTGTGACTGCATAGAAGAAACTTAATCGTAGCTTGGAATGACTGTCAGAATGTTAAGTAACCACCTAGCGGGTTCTATTATTGCAGTTAGTACCGCTTGAAAGATGCGGCTCATGTCGACTGTCGTCGGCAGAGATGTCTACGAACCTATGAGTCGCATCGAAAAAGTAGAGGTGGACTCTACCGAAAATGATTTAGAGTTTAATAATTGAGTGTGTCCTACATTGCGGTTTCACCATGTTTGAAATTTAGCCTTATGTCGTAGCAGCTCTTGCGTGAAGTTTTCCATACAGGTCTGGCGGGAGCAGACTAAGGGGAATTTCAAGGGCTTTCGTAAGAGTTGAAGGCAGCGCTGCTGTAATGTGGATAGAGGCCGTCCGCTGAAGTTTGTCTACCTTGGGCCTTAAAGATACTTTGTTCATTGCCGGCCGCCTAACAGTAATTCCATATAATAATATGGGTCTTAATAACGCTTTTGTATAGTCAGTACACAATATAGAGTCTCGGTGCCAATCTTTTACCGATCGCCACCTTCCAAACTGGGTTTTCCCTTCATTTTAAGTTTTTAGTTTTTACTAGCTCCTGGTAACGTCTTCTAGTTTGGATCAGACGGCTGGACTTCTTGTGCTTAATTTCAGTCCGCTGTGCCCCGTGGGTAGCAGTGGGTGTACTTTACGAAAAGACATGGGTTTGAATCCTGGCCAACATGCCAGAAGTTTTTTTAAATGCGTCGTGGAATTTCGATACTGGATACTGGAAAAAGTTTATCACAAATTGGACAAAGACTCACTTCAGGGCTTATAAGGGTGATCCAAGTAGACGTACTTTTTCAAGGGCCTTTTTTGACAGAGTACGCGTGAGTCGTGTCAAGCTGTTATGTTATTTTTGTTCAGTATTGTTTAGCATTTCATCATGGAAAGACTTACGCCTGAACAATGTTTTGAAATCATTAAACTTTAATACGAAATTTCACGTTCTGTAAAGAATTTGTTTCGTGCGCTTCGCTCAACATATGGTCACGCTCAACATATGATAATCGGCCTACTGACCAACACCATCACCCATTTTGAGACCCAGCATTCATTATTGGATAATATTCGACCGAATAGACCACGTCCAGCACGCAGTGAAGAAAATATAGCGGTCGTAGCTGAGAGTGTACACGAAGACCGTGAAGATTCTATTCGGCGTTGTTTGGAGCAACTCGGACTGATGTATGGAACGGCTTGGCGCATTTTACGTCGATATCTTAAATTGAAAGCATACAAAATACAAGTTGGGCAAGAACTGAAGCCGCTCGACCTTCCCAAGCGACATCGCTTCGCTCTATGGGCTCTTGAAATGTTCCAAGAAGATCCAACGTTTTCGAGCCAAATTTTGTTCAGCGATGAGACCCATTTCTGGCTCAATGGGTATGTAAACAAGAAAAATTGCTATATTTGGGACGAAGAGCGACCTGAAGTGATTGAAGTGCTGCCATTTCATACAGAAAAAACAAGGGTTTGGTGAGGTTTGTGGGCCGGTGGAATCATCGGTCCATATTTCTTCAAAGATGATGCCGGTGAGAACGTTACCGTCAATGGCGACCGTTATCGCACCGTGATAACCGACTATATGATGTCTGAAATTGAAACTCGTGATCTCCGCGACATTTGGTTTCAACAAGACGGTGCCACTTCCCACACATCACATCAATCAATGGATTTATAGAGAGAACACTTCGGTGAGCAGATAATTTCACGTTTTTGGTCGGTAGATTAGCCACAAAGATCATGTGATATCCCACCGTTAGACTTTTTCTTGTAGGGATATGTAAAGTCTAAAGTCTATACGGAAAATCTCGCTTCGATTCAGGCCTTGGAGCAACACATCACACATGTCATCCGCCAGTTACCAGTCGAAATGCTCGAACGAGTCATCGAAAATTGGGCTCAACAGATGGACCATCTGAGACGTAGCCGCGGCCAACATTTGAAAGAGATAATCTTCAAGAAACAAATGCTACAGAATGTTTTTTCGAAACACATAATATATGTTATTCTCTTTTATTTTTTTTCCGAATTCACTCCTTCAGTGTTCGCGGAATAAATGAAACGTGATGGCTGATGAGTAACATATTTTTTTGTTAGAAAATTTCTGTGGTTATTTCTTTTCAACGGTTATTAAATACCTTTTTGAATACTGAGAGTCCTATTTTTCCGAAGAGTAAAAAAATCTCTTCATTTATCATCTATGAAATTCATCTGTTCGCGAAAACTCTAATTAAAAGCAATGCGACGGAAAACTGCAAACGTGGGAGGCCGCACTACACCCGTAAATCCCACAACACCGTAAGGTGAATTCGGATAAAATGGGTGCCAAATAAGTGCAGCGCAAAGAGCATTTACTCAATTATCTTTGGGAATATGTAATTTTTCATTAGACAAACTACAATAAGCCACTACACAAACCAAGGTAAGCTCAGTAAGTGCGACTAAATTAAGTGAGTGGCAGCAGCAGATGCAGCAGCAGCATGAATTTTATAGCTACAGCACGCAAATTCAACGTGCAACTTTAACGGCGGCAACGAATTGCCAAGCACCGGACAACAACAAATGGGGCGACAACCAGCGGAGATAAATAATTACTTTTAACCAGTCAGCCAGTCAGTCAATCATCCATTCTTTTTACTTCATCTTAAGTGGCCGTGCGCATTGCAATTCATAAACAAATAGGTCAACTTTTAAACATCCCACAGGCCATTGGTAGTGCTGTGTCGCGGCAAGCAGGTGAGCTGTGGAACAAGCATCTCTTTTGGCTCGACTTTTGCACATCAGTTGTCGTCATTAAATGCTTTAAAGAAAATTATCTTGTTAAATTTACAAATAACATGAACACGAAGCGCAATAAAATATCCCGACATGCCTAACAGGCTGCTCGCTGCTGAGTCGAGGTAAGCGTCAGCGTACACATCCACATATCAGTCATGTCGTCGTCGGTAAGGCGTCCATATTGGCATTAAAAGAGACTGTCGTCATCGCTGAGTGCCATACATATGTATGTGTGTCGCTGATTGATAGCATTCAGCTCAAGTGCCGAGTGTCTTTAATATACATATCTTCTTTAAACTTTTTTCAGATTTTTTATGGCTGCCTGCATTTCGGAAGTTTTACGACTACTCTGGTCTCTGGTCTCTTTGGCTCGTTGTGTGCCAAAGGCGTTTGCGCAGAAGTTCCAAAAGCTATGCTGCTTATCAGCCACATTGGCAGCTACAAAAGTTAATTACTCACTGCTGATCAGTGCCATTTTCAGTCAACCATATCTCCTACGCTGCTAAGCTCCCTTAGTTAACAGCGTTGTTGTTGTTGTCGTCGCAAATAGTCGTTCGTGATTTTACGAGTTGAATGTGTGCGCGCTTTTTGGCAACGAAATGGCGGTCATAAAACACTCGCGTACTTCTGCAGATGTACTTCATCTGCTTGTACAGTGTCTCACAAAAATATTCGGAATTCTTTTCTGTTCACGCTTCTAGGTTTCTAAATGCTGCAGGACATGAATGAGATTCTGATGGAAAGTTTAATCAAATAAGCTTTTAATATTTTATTTTCTTTTAGGACTACCAAGACAGCAACTACAAGCCACGTAGTCGTGAATCTTTTTGAGGCTCCTCCTTCCCTTCACGCAGCCTCTCTTGTGAGCGCTAAATATCATAAATAAACAGTTTTGTACCAAATAAAATTATTTTATTTAGACAGAGATGATAGGCAACGTAGTTGCCGAAACCATAACTTCTATAGGACAGATGACATTCCTTTTCATATTTATTTTTTTGCAATCTCTGAATGGTACACTTACGATGAGTTTCAAATCAGAGAGTGGCGGGGGATCATTGAATGACTTCTGCTGGAGTTGTAGAGGGAAGAGAGAATTTGAATCCTTGCAAATATTCCGCACTTCGAAGGTTATGCGAAGGTGGTCTGATAAGTGAAATTTTCGACAGCTCAGGAGACGATGAACATTCGGTACGTCCAAAACTTTCAACTACCGATAACAACAAGACCAAAGTTCGTCAAATGGCCATAGATGACCGCTGATTTAATGTGAGAGAAGTATCAGAGGTTATGAATATTGCGAAAGATTTTTTACATATTAAATCATCATTTAGATACGAGGACGCTTTTGGGAGCCGAGTTTGCTCACGTTAGACCAAAAACATCATTAAATCCGAGTTTTGGCGCCGATTAATTACTATATATAAAGGGTGATCCATTTCGAGGTTCTTTACTTTTTTAATGTCACAAACACAGAAAATTCAAATTTAATGAATTTTTGAAGATTATCTCTTTCAAACGTTGGCCGCGGCTACATCTCAGATGGTTCATCCGTTGAGTCGAGTTGAGTTGAGTTTTCGGTGACTCGTTCGAGCATTTCGACTGGTAACTGGCGAATGATATGCTTGATGTGTTGCTCCAAGGCCTGAATGGAAGCGGGATTGTCCGCATAGACTTTAAACTTTAGATATCTCGGAAGAAAAAAGTTTAACGGTGTGATATCACACGATCTTGGTGGCCCATCTATCCGCTCAAAACGTGAAATTATCTGTTCACCGAAGTGTTCTCTCAATAAATCCATTGATTGATGCGATGTGTGGGAAGTGGCACCGTCTTGTTGAAACCAAATGTTGCGGGTATCACGAGCTTCACTTTCAGGCATCAACTAGTCGATTATCATGCCGCGATAACAGTCGTCATTGACGGTTGCGTTCTCACCGGCATCACTTTTGGAGAACCGATGATTCCACCGGTCCACAAACCACACCAAACCTTTGTTTTTTCTGGATGAAATGGCAGCTCTTGAATAGCTTCAGGTTGCTCTTCGTCCCAAATGCGGCAATTTTGCTTGTACCCATTGAGCCAGAAATTCGTCTCATCGCTGCACAAAATTTGGCTCGAAAACGTCGGATCTTCTTGGAACTTTTCAAGAGCACATAGTGCGAAGCGATGTCGCTTGGGAAGATCGAACGGCTACAATTCTTGCACAAGCAGTATTTTGTACGCTTTCAATCTAAGATATCGACGTAAAATGAGCCAAGTCCTTCCATACGTCAGTCCGAGTTGCTGCGAACGGCGACGAATCGACTCTCCACGATCTTCGTGTACACTCTCAGCTACGGCCGCTGTATTTTCTTCATTACGTGCTGTCTGTTCGGTCGAATATTATCCAATAATGAATGCTGAGTCTGAAGATGGGTGATGATGTTGCGAATAATACGCTCAGTAAAGCGATTATGTTGACCATAAGTTGAGCGAAGCGCGCCAGACGCATTCTTTAACGTGAACGTGAAGAACGTGAATTTTCATAATAAAGTTGAATGCTTTGTAAACGTTGTGCAGGTGTAAATCTTTCCATGATGAAATGCCAAACAATACTGAACGAAAATAACATGACAGCTTGACACGACTCACACGTGATCAGTCAAAAAAAGGCAATTGAAAAAAGTACTTATATTTGGATTACCTTTTGAGATTACCCTATGAAACTTGAAAATACTTGTACAGTTGAAACGGTGGACTGCAAAACGATAACCGGCTTCAAAAAAACGTCTCTATTTTGTTAGTTATTTTATCGATTATCTTCAGAAGGAAAAACTATTTCAGGAGCTCAATACGCAATATTTATCATTACTTTTCAAGCTGAAAATAGAACAAGCGGAAAGCGCTCATATTTAAAAAAGAAATTAAAATCCTCTTTCACCAAAAAATAAACCGTTTCACTCCTCAGCGGCAGCCATTGCGAAAATGCACGGTTTTAACTGCTTGATCATCTGCCTTATGTTACTTATCAGATCTGTCATTGTTGAAATACACTTTTAAAAAACGATCAACTGACACCTTTTTATCATCTTAATTCTTTGAGTCACTGTAATTTAACTCGAACATATTTTGCTGAAATCTTTATTTTCTCCCCTATTTAATGTCTTAATTAAAGTTAACTACTTGCAGGGCGTGTCCAGTAAAATCTTTTTTCCCCCTCAATTTATTCCATTTTGTGTATAGTTTAGCATGCACAGCAGCATACGTCTTAAGATGAGCAAAAACAAGTTGCAAAAGTCATGTTGTAAGCAGCAGCTAACGAGGGACAAATTGTGGGCTGACTGATCGGCATAACGAATTTAAGTTAATTTTTTTAAACAGCGGATTGCGACTTAATGAGTGCGTAAAATATATATATATTTTTTTTTTGGTGGCAAATATATATCTACAAATGAACATTCAAATCAAATTCAGTTTCAAATTCAGCTTCGCATAGAGCAGACAAGAGAAAAGTACTTTGATCTCTTTAATACATCCTAGAGCATATATTCTATTAACCGAGATAGTACCAATCACACAGTGACCAGCCAAAACTCTCAGCATAAACCCGAGCTGTGAAATCTCTTTCCCTCCCTCTCTTAGCTGCTCAAAAAAATGTTATTAGGGCAGTGTATTGGCTTTAAACCTATATTAATTCACTTTTATTTGACTATTTATTAGGTGGCTACTTTTATTATCCAAATCGAATGAGAATGAGATAAGGGCACGGATGAATTTCGAGGCCTGTATAAGAACTTTTTTCGTAGTGGATTGAAATCATAAGGTAGTGTTCTGAAGAATCATTTTCTGGGTGATATTCGTATGGAGTGATAATTAAGTACATCAGAGGACACAGAAAGAAGAGAAAACAATCAAGATCTAGTAGATGGCTTAAAAAACCATCACCCAAACCAAAGAGAGACTTGATAAATACTACAGTGACTCTGCAACACCAATTTCGAAGGCTTATGGTTTACTGAGTTCCATTGTGGTCGTACTAGTACAAGTGACTTCGAACGTTCAGGTCGCCAGAAAAAGGTCGTCATATCAGAGTCGTCGATAAAATCCATGGAATAATGTTGGATGATAGGAGAATACACTTGCGTGACGTGGCTGAGACAGTAGGCAGCTCAACTTAGCGGGAACATCAAACTTTACATGAATATTTCAACCTAAAAAAGCTCTCCTCGCGATACTAATTACTTCAGGAAAGTTTTTGGCGATGTTCAACAGCAATCCAAATGAATCAACCACACCAGAGATCAAAGAAAAATCTAGATAGTGGGTTTGTCCGAGTGAACGTGCACCAAAGAAAACCAAGGTGGGTCTGATGACCAACAATTCATGGTCATAGTTTTTGGGCTGCACGAGGTGTCATTCACCTCGATTACCTTGCCAAGGGTAAAACGATCATCTGCGAATATTATTCAGAGCTTTAGGCCAGATTCGGTATAGATTTGAAGCAGACACGACCGAATTTAGCAAAAAAAAGTGAAAGAACTGTTCCATCAGGAAAATACACGGATGCATACCTGTGTAGTCACCATGGCAAAAATGCATAAATTGATCAACGAGCTGCTACCAAATTCAGGATATTCTCCAGATTTCTTGTTTACAAACATAATGGAATGCCTGTGTGAAAAGAGATTCGGTTCGAATGAAGAGGTCAAGACAGAAGCAAACGTCCATTTTTAGAGTCTTGAATAAACTTATTATTTGGGAGCAATAGAAAAACTGTAAAAATGCTGGATTAGATGCATATATGCTAAAATGAGACTTCGGCTTACTTGCCGAAGCAAATATATTATATTTAAAAAGTCACTGACCTATCAAAGCATCATCGTTTAATGAGAAAATTTTCTAGATAATTTTTATAAGACTATTGATAAAAGAAGCTGATTTCTCAAATTCAATGACCAGTTTGGAATTATTTATGTGGAACTCGGTTGTGGAAGACATTAAAGCTTTCTGGGAAATTACAAGTCAAGTAACTACGCTGAAATAGTAAACAACATTCAGTTACCTCGACTAGTTCCATAGATTCTCGGCTCTTCTTGCCAAAAAAGGGAGAAAAGGGGGATCAGCATATGACAATTGATTGTACTGCTACACGTTATTCACGAAAATGGCGTAAAAGAAACTTTTTATGTGCATAAAAATTCAAGAAATTTGTTTTTGGTGTAAATATCGAGTTCTTCTGTTCAATTAAAATTCAAGAAAACTTCATGTAGAAAATCGAAATATTAGCTATTAATGTAATTTATATTACTAATTGCATTAAAAAAATATTACAGCTTCTCTCCAGCAAGACCATAGTTACCAGTGTATATCATGCAAAATATAAGAAATCACTTGTTGGTCCTCCTTATCACAAGAACCCTATGATAGACAATATAATCTGGAAGTGAACGAATGTGGTTCTCACTGTAGAACTTGCTGCTCATTCCCATATCCGCGGTAAACGTCGAGCCACTTTCATTCAACTGCGAGCCACAGCACTATGTTCGTCCTACAGGTGAGTAGGAGACAAATTCGCTCTTATTTCCCTATTTCAGTCGCGCCTAAATCAAAGCAAAATTAAATGACACTTTAAATGGATTCCTGAAACCCCATCGGCCATTCCGTATTTTTCTGTTTTTTTTTTCTTTCAATATTTCCTGATTATACTGACAATTGATGAGAAACGGAACACTCTTTTTAAGGCGATGGAAAAAATTGTAATTAAACAGCAACACTAACAACCAAATACTGCGATAAAACTTCCGATGGCAGGATATGAAGACACAAAGATACAATATCCTTTTTCCCCAATATTTTGCCAATAACAGAAAAAAGATAATAAAAAAGAATGCAGTTAAGGAATAGCAACAACTGATGGCTGGATGGCTGTTGGGTGACACATAAATTCATAAAAACGTGAAAAAGTAATTTATTCTTTTTGGCCTCCACTTTAACTTGCAGAACTCGTATGAAGGAGGTGGAGTAGGGTAGTGTGGTGTGCAACAAACCAACAAAAAAACTGACAATATCCTATGAAAGTACACGTAATAAATAAATACAATAAAAAATAGTATGGGAAAAAACACAGTTTGGGGAAAAAAGGAGTGATAAAAAGAGAAAAAGTTGAGGAAGAAGCGCAATTCTGTCGGAGCATTCATCAAAAAATGGAAACTAATTTCCTGTCAATTGTTGTTGGGTGTTCGTGTTGTTGTTTTGTGGAACTCATATCGCTAAAGTTTATTGTGTAAAGGTATTGTTAGCGTGTTCATGCGCGTTTGCACGTATGTTTGCATTCATGCGGGCGGGTGTGATGGTGATGACGTTTTATATTGTTCTTCTTTTTCTTTTTGCGCCCTTCAACAATACTATGCCTTTTTATTTTTTTATAAGCGATCTCGAGCTGCTTTTTTTTTTGATTGCACTCATGGTTATTTCGTTAAAATTCGAGCGAAAATCATTCAAGTGTTGATATTCGTTGTTTCGACTGCAACGAGTTACATGGCGGAAAGGGAAAAAAGCTTGAAAAGCTTATGGCATTGACTCTGCCAATGGTTGTGCGAGGGTTAAGGGTACCACACGGACTGAGTCGCTTCATTTTTAATTGAAAATTTTAGCATATTGATGGATTTCTGGTTGACACTACCCAAATGTCAACTGCCGAGTGTGAGTGCTAGATATTTATTTTTCTCATTACTACACTCGTAGGTATTTTATAGGGATTAAGGTAGACGAAAGGAAATGGAACCAGCTTGATTTAGTTCTTTTTATAAAAAAAAATACCAAAAATGTGCAACTTGGATGCTAACCAATCAAGGTGAGGTTGAAAATTTATTACTATTGTGTTTTTTTTTTATAATTTAAGATCACAACTGGGCTCAAAAGTATCTCTGATGCTTCGATTGTTGCCAAAATTAATATTTCTTTTAAATTTTATCAACAGTAACAACTTTACCGAAACGCTTAACTCAGATCTTTCTTACAAATAATATTTTTTTCTATTGAATAAGCTGCCAACTAATCCAGGTCTATCAGCTTCATCGAGTGAGTATAGCGCTGAAAACTTCAAAAGCTGAAGTGTTGAAATCTATTCGGACAATATGACCACGTCAGCGTTTAAACTAGCTGAATAACATCAATGACGTTGTATATCTCATAAAGTTGATCGTTCCATATACGGCCATGTAAAACACCTTAATGACTGGAGATACCCCTTCCCATTCGCCGCACCTCCTTATCCAGTCTGGAGAAAGTCGAACTGACGGCGCGGTTGTTTAGGCCAATTATATCAATATCAACGACGTACGCCATATATACTGCTATAATTGGGTCTTTAAAGCGATTTTCGGCCGACCTCTATCTTCAATTTGTGGTGTGCGTTGTGATGTTTTTTCCAAAAAAAAAAAAAAATGGAGGGACGTACAATTTATTGTAAGTCGCCTCCAAACGGCTGATGGATGTTTACGAGGAGCTTTAATTTCATGTCAGAAATACATTCGAAGGGCTTGGCCTTCTCTGATGATGGGCGACTGCCAATTAGAAATATTTATTTTCTAAAATTTTAATTGTTGATCGAAGCAATACTCCTGGAACCCCGGCCTTCTGAATGGTAGTAAAGCGTGTTTTTTATAGAGGTATAGAACTTTAAGTTGGCATTACTTTTCAAGATGGCGACCGATTTAACAGCTGTCAAGTGATTTATTCTCATTTTGGTTTGGCAATTCAACATGAACAGACTCACGCCTGAACAACGCTTGCAAATAGTGCAATTTTATTTCAAAAATAATGGTTCTGTGCGGAAAACGTATCGCGCACTACGTCCATTTTATCGTCGACAAAATCGTCCATCAGAGCAGTTAATTCGATTAACCATGGAACGTTTTCGCACCACGTCTTGCTGCTGTAGAGCGTAGCATTGAGAAAGACCCGAATGAGTCCATCCGCCATCGAGCACAGGAATTGGATCTGTGTCCATCCACTTTATGGAAGATTTTGCGGAAGATCTTGGTTTGCGTGATTACAAAATCCAACTCGTGTAAGAATTGAAGCCAAACGATCATCAAGTAAGGCGTAGATTCGTCGAATGGGCCCAAAACGAGATTACCGTTGTTCCCGATTTTCATAAGCGAATTTTGTTTAGCGATGAAGCGCACTTCTGGTTGAATGGCTACGTCAACAAACAAAACTGCCGCATTTGGTGTGAAGGTAATCCTCAAGTGTATGTTGAAACACCGTTACATCCAGAAAAACGGACTGTTTGGTGCGCTTTATGGGCTGGTGGAATCATTGGTCCGTACTTTTTCAAAACCGATGGTGGCCAGAACGTTACAGTCAATGGTTAGATTAATATAACGGTATAGAGCCATGATTACTAACTTTTTCATTCCTGAATTGAATAACCATGATGTCCAGGAGATGTGGTTTCAACAAGACGGCGCAACATGTCACACAGCTCGTGCCACAATAGATTTATTGAAAGACACGTTTGGTGACCGCCTAATTTCACGTTTTGGACCTGTGAATTGGCCTCCAAGATCTTGTGATTTAACACCGCTAGACTACTTCCTGTGGGGCTATGTAAAGTCAGTGGTCTATGCGGATAAGCCAGAAACGTTTGACCATTTGGAAGACAACATTCGCCGTGTTATTGCCGATATACGGCCACAAATGTTGGAAAAAGTCATCGAAAATTGGACGTCCAGATTGGACTACATCCCCGCCAGCCGTGGCGGTCATATGCCAAAAATCATATTTAAAATGTAATGCCACAAGATTAATTTCGGATAAATAAAATTCATGTCAATCGAATAATCCATCGTTGTTTTATTGCAACATAAAGTTCTGTTCTATACCTCTATAAAAACACCCTTTAGTACGCAAATGAATTGTGAGATCCGCGCGTTGAGGTAGGACTTTAATTATCCACCTAGTTCTTTACATACTGCCTTATATTCGATATTCAGCAGACTTCTATCACAATAATTTGGCGCAGGCTGCGAGGTTCTTCTTTTAGTTGGCAGATCACATTTAGCTTCCAATTGTCAATTGTTGAATTTTGTTATTTTGTTATTCGCCACCATAATTGAATAGCTTCGTCAGTAAAATACACGTTTCTTAACTTATTTTATTTATGTTAAATGTGGCAACTCTACTGAAATGTATGTGTGAGCTTTTTTAAATAGAAATGAGCTAATTTTTTTTGCAGCCCTGTCCGAAAATAGACATATCTGTGTATGGCCTTATCTTTCTGCCAAAAAACTTTAATTTATTTTATTATATTAAAAATAAAAAATAAAAAAACTTAGCTGACAACCCCACTCAAACGTCCACAACAGTACTTCAAAGCTAAGAAAGGTTTTAAGCTTTGTAATTAACTACGTTGTCGATACCCAATCAATCAAGAAGTGGTTACATTAGGGAAAATATCACAATCCTTATTATTTCGATTATTTTTTACAAATTGCAATTTGCCTGTCAGCACTTTTGGCAAAAAAAATAAATATAATCGAAACAAAAAAGAAACGAATCATGTAAAATAAGGAAATCATAATCATAAAATAATAAGGATCTGCGTATTAACAATCACGACGTAAACATGTATATATGCATGTGTGTGTGTGTGCGTATGCGCTCTCAAAATATTACACCTTTCATTTATATTCCCGCCGCATGCTCATTGCAGAAGCGTTGATGGCGCTCGTAATTTTATTGCTGCAGATTATAGGTCTTAAGACGTGACCCACGGCAAACACGGCTTTGGTACACTTTACCGATCACAAGGTTGCGTTACGTTACTTTCGGTAGGCTGGAGTACTTTGTGATCATGTAATTCGATTTATTACTAAATTTAAGTGCGATTTACTTTAATGTCTGTATTATGTGAAACACACTGTGTGTGATGTGCAGCTTAGCGATAAATGAGATGGAGTAATGTGTGCTAATTTGACAAGAAAGAGCTGGTTACGGTGTGTTACGAAAATATTATTTCCTTCCCAGCGGCTTTTGAAGTGGGTTGGCCAATTGGAATATCTCTATATTAAAGTAAATTCAGTTATTAAGTATAATGGTGTTCGTGGCGTGGTGTTTTTGAGTAGTAAGAACCTTAAACATATTTATTACGCATACATTTGATCGAATAAAACTAAAAAAAGTCACAAAAAGGATGGCCAAATGGCAGTTTTTTTTGGCGCAAAATAACATATCTGAACAAATCAGTTAAACGGAGATTGCTCTTTATATTTCGAAATCAGAGAACACTAAACAAATATTAATCATCGAAAATCGTTTTATCGTTTTTCGAAATATAATCCATTTAGATCTATGAGGATATATATCTTATATTTATCGGAAAACCCAACTTTATCGCAAAGTTTGACATTTTTAATGTTATAAAGGGTTTTCCAATAGGGATGATATGATTTCTAAGTCTCGTTTTGGTAATATGTCATGATCTGTCTTTTTTTTAATTGTATTAAGTAATGTGTACAATTTCATCCATGTACCAACATAAACGTCGTGAATTTGGTGATTTTACCTTGGAACAACTTGAAAACGATAACGATTTTTTTTAGAAAATCATCTCCGATTAGGCTCAGTTTCATCTGAGTGGTGCGGTAAATAAACAAAACTGTAGATTCTCGTGCGAACATAATCCAAAAATTATTCATGAACACAACATTCACCTAAATTGATAGTTTGGTGTGATAGATCGATAGTATAGATCGATAATAACCAACTTTTTATGACCACAAATGGGAAGAAGTTGATCTTAACAACATATGGTTCCAACAAGACGGTGCTAAGTTCACACAACACGTGCAACAACCGAATTATTGCGAGAAAAGTTTATCGATTCGATTATTTCAAGAAATTTTGAAATTGAATGGCATCCACCAAGTTATGATTTAGCACCATAGCACTACTTCTTATGGAGTGTTTTTTGAACTCATTGGTCTTTAAGAATAGACCAGACTCTCTTCAAGCTTTAAAAGTCAATATTGAACGTGCTGTTCATGACATACGACTTCATTTAGTGGAAAAAGTGCTAAAAAATTGGGTTCATGCCAAAGAAGTCGTGGAGGCCATTTGAATGATGTTATATTCAGAACTTAATTGTATCGATTGTATTTCACATTAAATAAAAACCATTTGAATTTCCTTAACAATTAGTGTGTTTTTTTAAGAAATCATATCACTCTTATTGGAAAACCCTATACATACTCATGAAAAAGTACTAAATATAGTACTCACCCCTGCACAAACGTAGATCGATAATTACTGCTCAACTTTCTCGTTTCTTATAAATACTAATGATATTCGTTGACAATTTGAGTTGAAATGCATTAAAATTTCAATTGAATTTAAAGTTGAAATAAACTTTTTTCCATCATTATAATAAAATTCAATAAAATCTAGCAAAAGTCGCTGTAAGTAAGTCTATAAGTAAGTATATTCAAAAGGTTTTGTGTTGATTTGAAATTTGAGCAGCTCTTGGTACCATTTCTAGAGTTAATTCAAACATTCTGGTCAAATCGTAAGTAGTTTTACAAAACTAATTTTACTAGCTATTAATAAACATTTTTCACAGGTTTTTTTCTGCATCGCTTCGCTACATATATCACCGCCTTTTACCAGGATTTTATGCCTATTGGTGAAACTATTTCATCACTGCTAAATATAGATGCAATAGTAGATTGACTTACAATTACCAAATTATTTTCAAATATATTTGGAGTTGAATCTGAGCCGGTGGCGCACACTGCTAACTGTGAGATCCAACTGTTTTGTTATCTGTTCGCCAACTTCTTTGTATCCTGCATCAACTACGTCGTGCCCTGTATCAATATTTTCGTGTCCTGCATCTATTAACGTTTAACATCAACAAACTTGTATTATTTAAATAAATGTAGAGAAATACCAAACCTTATTGCGTTTTCCGTTTTCCGAAAATTCCTAAAGCGAGTTGTGTCTTATGTAATAGGGCAAGGAACGTTAAAGGCGTTAAGAAATGAAATTAAAAGAAAAAAGTGGAAGTAAGCATGCGGTGTGGTGTTAACACCCGAGCCAAAAATATGAGTTTTACATTTCTGGTCTTAGGATATCTTTTCTGGCTCTGATGAAATGCCAATAATAGATTTAGTTTGTAATGAGCCACGATTTGTCGACGCGTCAATCTAGACAGAGTAATTCAACGACCTGTTATAAAGGGCTTTCCAATAAGGATGATATGATTTCTGTAATGCTTACAATTTCATCCATGTACCAATATAAACGTCGTGAATTTGGTGATTTTACCTTGGAACAACTTGAAAACCATAACGATTATTTTAAGAAAATCATCCTCTGCTATGAGGCTTTCATCTGAATGGAGCGGTAAACAAACAAAACTGTCGATTCTGGTGCGAAAAAAATTCACAAATTATTCATGAACAACCATTACATTCACCTAAATTGACAGTTTGATGTGGTTCTTTGTCATCAGTTCGTATTTCTTTCGAAATGAAGCTGGTGGCACCGTTACTGTCGATGGAGAGCGGTATAGATCGATGAGAACCAACTTTTTATGGCCACAATTGGAAGAATTTGATCTCAACAACATCTGGTTCCAACAAGACGGTGCTACGTGTCACACAGCACGTGCAACAACCGAATTATTGCGAGAAAGGTTTGGAGATTCGATTATTTCAAGAAATTGGGACATTGAATGGCCTCGGAGAAGTTGTGATTTAACACCATTAGACTACTTCTTGTGGGATTATTTGAAGTCATTGCTCTTTAGCAATAAACCAGATTCTCTTCAAGCTTTAAAAGTCAATATTGAACGTGCTATTCATGACATACAGCTTGATTTAGTGGAAAAAGTGCTCAAAAATTGGGTTCTTCGTATTCGTTCCTGCAAAGGAAGTGGTGGAGGCCATTTGAATGATGTTATATTCAGAACTTAATTGTATCGATTGTACATCACATTAAATAAAATTTGAATTTCTGATTGGAAAACCCTATATATAATACATATTAGTACATACGTATATCCTATTCAGCGTTGCGTAGCGCAAGCCAATAC
This sequence comes from Neoceratitis asiatica, assembly GCA_030068015.2. NCBI lineage: Eukaryota > Metazoa > Arthropoda > Insecta > Diptera > Tephritidae > Neoceratitis > Neoceratitis asiatica. The sequence continues at coordinate 38,099,762 of CM061528.1, forward strand.
TTGAGGCTGAAATAAGAAATCTGAAAAACCAAGTAAAAAAGCTTCAGAAGATGCGGAAAAATCTTCAAGCCTGTTTAACAGAAACCCAGATCAGACAATTTTTAAACCTGTTCAGGAGTATGCATTTGACGTGGAGAGATATGTTATCTGCTTCACACTTGGGCTGAGCGTTTACAAAGCCGTGGTAAATATATATCGGTAAGTCAAGGAAGTATATGATATGGAATATATCTTGACGTACTGATTGAATCAATGGTGCATTTGAATCAACGGGGCTATGCTTGCCAGAAGGAGGTTACACGAGCATCCAGCAGCGATACGGTTCAAGTATAGACTGCGAAGATACTTGTAAGGCAAAAAATCTACAAATCCTGTTTATTTTTAGGGATTTAAATCATACATATTTATAGCCAGAAGCAAAGAAACATTAGCTATACGCGGAAACGTTGAAGATGATGAAACGCAATAGCTTGCGGCTGAAGTACGACCTAACCAATGAATTATTATATTATAATGAGGAAACTGAAGATGTCGATACCACCTCTAGCATTCAAGAGTCATCGCGGGTTGATAATAAGGTTTTCACGTGGATGCATTGGAATATTTCAGTACGTTATTAGAAAAATTGGGACTCTCCCATTATTTTACTTATGAGGGTGGACGAAATATCAATGGGGGCTTTGAGAAACCTTCCACCGCATTTTTAAATAAAATAAAGGAACTTGAGAAATTACATACTCAGCCTTTTACAAGAATCTTCCATTCTAATTCTAATTGCTGCTCTCTGCTAGTTTGTGACGTTAACGATTCAAGTATTCTTTCTATAAGGTTATAAAGTATTTTAAAATGAATAGCATTTGATGTATTTTTTTATGAATTGATTCGGTGTGGTTTTCAGCTCTTGAGGAAAGTTTTTTTATACACAAATATTCGAATCTTCAATCTTAGAGTAACTTATAGATAATATATACATTAATATTTTTCTACTCTTCAACTCAAAATGCGGAAACTCGTACCGCTTTCGGGGATTATAATGAGTTATGTCTTCGATCATAAAAAATGATTAATAACGAATTAGAAATAAAGTCATACAAGAAAGATGAACACCTTCGAGCCGTATTTTTATAAGAAAATATATAAATAAGATTGGAATTAGTATGTCAATAAGATTTATGACAAAATACATAATTATTAGAGTGCAGCTGTAAATAACCATGCGTAAATTTAGTTATTAAACATTCAAAACCAATTTGATCATTTGTGTGCTTTCAAATAATAATTTCAAATTCCAATGAGTGAAGTGCTTAACCGACAAAAGAGATTATTTTTATTTAGTTCATCATTCCGTTTAATAATAAAATGCGATTGAGCAGTAAAACGGTATTGTGGTGTGGGAAAAGGGTCATCGCAGTGAGTGTAAGCATGAGTATATAGTATTTCATAAATAGGGTTTTCCAATAAGAGTGATATGATTTCTTTAAAAAAAACACACACACACTAACTGTTAAGGAAACTCAATTTAATTTTATTTAATGTGAGTACAATCGATTCAATTAAGTTCTGAATATAACATCATTCAAATGGCCTCCACGACTTCTTTTGCAGGAAGGAATTCGATGAACCCAATTTTTCGAGGACTTTTCCACTAAATAGCATTTCCACATGAATAGCACGTTCGATATTGACTTTGCAAGCTTGAAGCTTAAAGACCAATGAATTCAAATAACCCCACAGGAAGTAGTCTAATGGTGTTAAATCACAATTTCTTGGAGGCCGTTCAATGTCACAATTTCTTGAAATAATCGAATCTCCAAACCTTTCTCGCAATAATTCGGTTGTTGCACGTACTGTGTGACACGTAGCCCCATCTTGTTGGATCCAGGTGTTATTGAGATCAACTTCTTCCAATTCTGGCCATAAAAAGTTGGTTCTCATCGATCTATACCGCTCTCCATTGACAGTAACGGTGCCACCAGCTTCCTTTCGAAAGAAGTACGAACTGATGATTACACTAGACCAAAAACCACATCAAACTGTCAATTTTGGTGAATGTAATGGTTGTTCATGAATTCAGAAACGAAAGTTTTGTTTATTTACAGCACCACTTAGATGAAAGTGAGCCTCATCGGAGAAGATGATTTTCTTAAAGAAAATCGTTATCGTTTTCAAGTTGTTCCAAAGCAAAATCAGCAAATTCACGACGTTTATGGTGGTCCATGGATGAAATTGTAAACATTACTGAATACAATGAAAAAAAAGGCAGATCATAACATATTAAAACTGGCCAAAACAACACTTAGAAATCTTATCATCCCTATTGGAAAACCCTTTATATGATATGTGTGCGCATGCGTGAACTTCGCAGTTAACCAACAGAAATCCCCACTGATTTCTGAGTGATTGTGAAACCCCGATTACATATAGCTCTTCGTAGATACGTAGGAATGTATGTACACAAGTACGAGTTTTAAAAGCAACAGAAAGCTGACGGCGTGAAGGCAATAAAGTATGATTTAATACCAAATAAAAGAGAGAAAAAAAAAACAGTTTAAAACGCACAACTACAAACATATATATGCAGATAACTATGCATGCATGTATGTAAGTCATATTTGTTTATTTGTGTCCGCCTAAACACTCATAATAATTTACACTTCATTTATATGAAAGCGGATTAATTTGATCATTTCCACGCAGCTCATCGTCACCCTTTCAAATGCCGTGCTGCGTGGCATACACCCCCTACTGTCTATTTGTGAGCGAGGAAATATGATAAAAAGAAACTTACATATATACAATATAATGAAATTATAATAAAAACAAACACAAATACTAAATGGTCATTGCTGTTGTTGCGCGCCAACTGTGGCACAGTGTAAGTGCCTGGTTAGTTCTGTTTCCAATTGTGTGCTGTCCAGTTCTTAGTTGGTTTGATGCCTTAATAGAGTTCTTTTTGTGTTGCTGTTTTTTTTTTCTTCTTTAATTTTTTTCATTTACTATTTCCCCTTCTAATGATCACTAGTACGTTTTTCAGGCAGTAAATCTCTGAATTCGACGTTTCGCTGTCAAAGGCTGCAATTGCAATTAAATCATCAGCACTCCGTACGGCATTCGGTTACGCTACGCGAGTTCTAGCGTTCGCAGACACAATTTACTATCGTAGAGTTCTCATTTTTATTACCATAACTAAATTGAGTTTGTCGGTTGAGTTGTGCTTTTTCTGCTACGTTAATTGTGATTAGAGATTTAACAGAGCAACAGAAAATAAATACTTTGAAGTAGCTTTAATTTTACATAAGCAATACGGAATAAGGCTCAGCTCGCAGTTGAGCGGCAGAGAACAGGGTGAGTAATGTGATAATAAATCTTTATAAATACACAATGGCACTTGTGGTAGCCATAAACGTGATTTTTGCACATAGAACTAGGGTTTTTATAACATCAAATTCTTTATTCGACAGCTACAAAGATTTGTATTTTCTCAGGAAAACAATTTGCATTCAATAATATATACATACGAGTAGATGCAGGGTTATCTAGTTTACGGTTTCCATAATAAATAAATGTAAATAAAATGAGTTGAAATAATTTTTTTCCTGAAATTCTTTTTTTATTATAAATTTTGAAATATTACATCCAATACCAATACTAATTACCATCGCCAATACGAGAGATTACGTGGCCAGGAAATTTCTCTCGTGTTGTGTGGCATGTGACACCTTCTTGTTGGAACCATATATTTTCCATATCGTGTTCATCAATTGCCGGCAAAAAAAATCCGGTTATCATACGCCCATAACGCTCCGATTTGACAGTGATAGTCTTGCCGTTATCGTTTTTAAAGAAGTAAGGTGCAATTACACCTCCGGGCGAAAGAGCGCATCACACAGCAATTTTTGTTTTCGTTCAAGCTCTTAATCCACGTAACAACGGCGTTGTGAATGACCAGCTGGCTTCAGTTGTGTGAGCTGGAAGTGTACAATATGCCATAATGTGCCGTAAGAAAATCCCAGCTCTTGAGAACGTCGAGAAATATACATACATATTCGGTCTTCGGCTAAATTTTCACTTACAGCAGCACTATTTGAGGTGAAACGAGTAAAACAACGATGCACAGAACTTACAATATCTGAAACCGTTCCAGTAACTTCAAAATTATTTAAAATTTTACCAATTACTTGAGTAGTTCGACCATAATCTCGTAGCAGATTTCAAAAATTTTAACGCGTTGCGCGATTTTTAAGCGCTCCATTTTAATAAATGCCTGACTTTTAACTAAAACAAAATATGTTTTCTTTGACAACTAAGTTTGAAAGATGTCAACGCTGTGGGAGTAATTCAGTTGTCATGGTTCATAGCCAATATTTGTTCTTCCACACATTCTGATGCTTTTGGCTTGTCTGTTTTACCCTGCGAAATTTTTTTAGAGAATCACTTTAAATATGGCTCAGATTTTTATCCGTTTTTAAAAACAATTATCATTGGATACAAAAAGGTAATTCTACATAACAATGTCAACCGAAAACGGTTATTGTGGTCGACTAAAAAGTCAATGCCCCCCGAGGGCACATATCAAACGAAAAAAAAATGTTACTGTCAATTTAGCGGGATTAGATTAGAAATTTATGGCTTAGTTATATTTACTTCCAAGGAACCATGTCAATACCATGAAAAAATATATTATACGGCTAACCTCAAACAATAAAAATGAGCAGAAGAACTTCTCAGTTAGATTATCTTGTGCCGCTTCTATGGATGCTCAACGAAATACTATATAAACTCGAATGGAGTGGGAGTGAAGGTTGATGGTCTCCGGGCTGTTTCCTTCTGCAATCAGAGAGATTATGGAGGGTGCCTTATGAAGGTTGCCGTGATTTGCCGCAAACTGCGGACTAGGTGTTAATTGTAGTAAGACGGAAGTGAATGATGATTAGAAAGAGAAAACTTAGCAGGAACAGGGACCTAAACCACATACGAGGTGTGTTCAAAGGAAAATGTGAATTTAGAATTTTTTTAAAAGTACTTATTTATTCATCAATATATATTTTGTCCCCTTCAACGTAATCGCCCTCGGATATAATCCATTTGTGCTATTTTTAAAATGCGCTTTTCGGTATGGTCATCAGCTCTTTCTTCGAATCTGACTTGTTCTAATCAATTGTGGCAATACGCTTTATTTTCATTAGTTTCTTTAGTTTTGGGAATAAGAAAAAGTCGCAGGGAGCCAAATATGATGAATACGGTGTTGAGGTATGATTGCGGTTTTGTTTTTGAGCAAAAAATCACGAATAAGCATTGATGTGAGAGCTGGTGCATTATCGTGATGCAGAATTCACGATTTGTTTTTCCACAATTCTGATCGTTTGAGCCGTATTGTCTCACGTAAATGTTGCATAACTTCCTTGTGGAATTCCTTATTAACTGTACGACCTTTTGGCGGAAACTCATGATGCACCACAGCTTCCCTGTCACACGTCTCATGCCCAAAACATTCGAGTAAATTGAATGGCATTAGCCGATTGATATGCCAACATCCTCTGCAATTTTCCTAATGGTGATTCGACAATTTTCAAGAACAATTTTTTTCACTGTTTCAATGTTTACTTCGCTTGTTGATATGGTCGAATCTCCAGGATGCTCATTTGTCATCAAAATCTTCTCGTCCTTCCGTAAAGCGCTTATACCGCTTATAAAAACTTTTTTTTTAGACAAAGTGGGCTCACCGAATGCCACAGTCAACATTTCATGCGTCTTAGAGCACTTTATTTCATTTTGAACGCAAAATTTAATACATATCTTTTGATCCATTTATTTCAAAAGTCAAAAATCGAAGAGCACACAAAAACGTGATTAACCACTTCTGTTGTCAAAACCAAACTGCTAATCGAAATTGGCTCCTAATGCGAGCGATTATAACAAAAACAAAATATCGATGATCAAATGTACACAGCCCGGGAAAAATCATTATTCACCTTTTGTTTTGAACATACCGCATATAATCATATGGGGTTACATGAGCCATGTCTAAAAGATGCACTTGCATACCATGTTCCCGGATACCATCTAGGCGTGAATGGAGAAGAGAAAGAATGAATCGAGGAGCAATTTTTGGCTAACTACAGACGGATAAAGAAATCAACTATGTACATGGATAGCCAAGCCCTTAAGTTTTTTATTTTTTGTGAGTGCCCACGCCTGACAAATTTATCACAGAATATTTGTGATCCATTAGAAACCAAAAACCTTGTATGGCTGTCCAAAATCCAAAAAAAACTTATCACTTAAAAGTAGTTTCATTGAGAACAACAAATGGTTTGGACGGATCGATAAAACGTCACAACAGAAATAATATTTGGGATCGTGACTCTATTTATCTCTATGTTATGTTTCTCCTCACCTCCTTTTAACATATTCCAAGACTTAAAGTACAATTTCAATATTTGAGGAATATTTGAGGATTTTTTTATTTGTTTTTGTCTCTACTTCCACTCATTGTTGTATTCTTTGCAAAGGACCTTCTTAATTAAGGATCAGACAAGCTCGCAAAGACCTTAAAACTTTTTCTTTGATAATCTTTTTGATTGCGTTAGAATGTTTCATCCTCCTCGACTCCCGCTGACCGTCTACCAGCAACTTCAAATAAAAAATTATAAAACCAATTCAATCGCTGACAAAGCTACTATAAAACAATTTGCAAACATTGCATTGACGAGGAAGGCATCCTTGGCACCCCTCCTACCACCACACACCGCCTTCTGGGATTTCGTAGGCAGAAATCTGAGTTCACAAGTTAATTTTGCTCGCTTGCTTTTAAATTGCAGACATTATCGCTTTTCATTGCTAAAGCTTAATGATGCAATCAAAAACGCTGCGGCACCAGCAAAAAAAAATAAAATAAAAAAAATAAAAAAAAATTAGAATCGCTACATACTTACATACATTGCACATACATACAACCAAACAACGATAGTAGCAGCAGTAAGAGTAGTGAATAAAAAACTACAACTACAAGGCAACAATTTACTGCTTGTAGCAACAACAACAACAGCAACTATAGCAACACTGCCATTAAACGCAAATAAAGAACAAATTTTGCTCTTAATTATGTTGTCAGCGACTATTGGCTGTAGTTGGCTGCTGGTGCGGCACGACGAGTATACATACTCCGACTCTAAACGCGCTGAGTTGTTGGTTATGTTATAGGCGCTGTTTTTGTTGTTACTGATATTTTTTTAATTTAAAAATTTTTTTGGGATTTTTTTTTGCATTCTTTTGCTGTTGTGTTGTAGCCGAGATTGCTAAGTAATTATTCCACGCGCACAACGCCAATGCGCGCATTTATGGTACAACAACTGCAACAACCATAACACTTCGATCAATAGCAGCAATAGCACCAGCCTCGACTAAGGGCACATAGAAGCGAAAAAAAAGCGCATGCAATATAACGACTGCGCGCGACATGCGGCATGCAACAGATAAGATCGTCTAGTAGCCGAAGCGCTAACAGCCTACCAGCAATATTTGCTAGTGGCTACAATAGCATAGCAGCACTCATGCAGCGCGCCACCTTATCGCTTGCAATATCGCGTAGAACATGCAAATTTCCTGCATCGCAGCAGCCACTACGCAGTGCCTAGGCGCAGCAACTGATTTTCTGCCATTGTGCTTTTTGCTATTTTCCCTGCTTTAAGGCGAGCTCGTAGAAAGGGCGATACGAATAATATGGCATGTAAACAAAAGCCACTTACAAAATTAAGTGAACTACCAGCAAAATGACAAGCAGCAGCAGCAGCAACAGCAACAACAATGAGTAAAACAAACGATAACAACTTTTTTGCAAGTGGCGCACATGTGGAGCTGCCGGATGGCGGTGGTGGTGGCGGGGGTGAAGGAGGAGGTATCGGAGAGGCAAATTTTTTTTTTTGGAGTCGCCGCGTCCACCTAGTGCGAGTTCTTACACCCTTCGTATCCTGCGCGCCGCAGCGGTCCATCGCGCAAGCGAGTATGAGCGATACAATCGCTGGAAAGTGGCAGCCATGTAGTGCTGCTGCTTTTATTATCATTAATACTGTTGTAAGCTTCTCTCAATGCATTGAATTTCCTTTTATGCGCCATTGTTGCCTGACTCATAAGAATGCTGGCTTATGAAGTTATTACTTGCCACGTCGAAGCGCAGTGCCGCGTCGCGTCGCCTTGCACGATGCGCGTATAGCAAATCGCGCGCTTTGTTGTTTAACTCCGTCGTTTGTGAGCTTGCGCAAGCACAGACCTGCTGTCAACCTGATTTGCATTACGCCACGTTTGTGCTGCCCACTCCCACAATAGCACGCCAGCTAACCAGCCAGCTAGCCAGCCAGCCATCCAACCAGCCGGCAGCAGCAGCAGCACATATGTCACATGGCTGGCTAAAATTATGACAGCCGCGTCGAGTTGGCTACGAGAAACATAGTCTGTCGGCGTGTTGCACGATGTGCGCATCATGCTGCAACCAACAGACGTTGAGACGAAACGAAGGCAGTGTGCGACAAACACCAGCAACATTATGTCGCTACAACATCATTATCATTATTATGACAACAGCGGTCTGTGGTGGCAGTGGCGGCGGTGCTGGTGCTGATGATGGGTTGGTTGGAACAGCCGTAGCCTGTGCGCGCGCTTTGCGATCGTGAGGCAGGCGCACGATTTTTGCACAAAAATAGTGACAACGGCAGGCGGGTAGTGCGGTAAAATGGGGCTCAGCGTGCAACAGCGTGTTGCAAGTTAAGTTGTAAGTTTTGCAAATATTTCGTTTTTTCTTCTGTTTTTGCCGCAGCGCACTTTGGGCACAATGCAACAACAACACAATTTAACTGCTTATGAATGTTATTACCATTATTATAATGCTGCTGCTGATGCTGCTGTTGCTGCTGCTGCATTATTACCTTGCAACATATGTAAGTGTGGTGCATTAGTATGCGCAATTATCCCCACAAACGCGACAGTATCGCACCAGTTGCCAACCATAGATAAGCTTACAAGCTCATATAGACAGCGCATTTAGTGCAGACACTCCTCTCTCCACCATCTTTGCAGCACCCACTCTATTTTGGTTATTCCTTCATTTTATATGTCCGTCATAAAAAGATTCATGAACATATTGTTTAAATATTTTTTATATGCTCACTTACCACGTAAGCTACATGAAAGCGCATCCAAAAAAAAATTTTTTTTAAGAAAATAGTAGTTATTGTTATTCAATGAAATTTTCACTGCAACATATGATTTGTTGCAACACGACACAATCGAAATTTGTGGCGCGCTAAGAGTTAACAATCAAAAATATACTTTTACATAAATACTTACCAGCAATAACAATGCTGTTTAGATCTTACACACTGCATGTTAGGTATTTTGTTCCTTTTGTTACTTTTAAAGTGAAGACTTCATATGTGAGGCAGTGAAAAGCTCATACTTTACTATCGCAAGCCAGACCGATCAATTTTGCTATGGTTCGGAGAACTACTCGAGTTATCTTACGGAATGTCAACTTCGTAAATGACTCTCCATAATATTAACCTTCCAATCGAGTCGCAAGAGAACTGATCATCCTTAATAGGCAATATAGACTCTTTTGCCAGTAGAAAATTGGCTGTATTCTTGACAAGAAATAAAAGCCTCAGTTTCTCTTCGTTCGAGCGAAATTTCTTACCAGTTATCATTTTTATGAGTACTGAGAAGAGCTAGTAGGTAGCTGGCAGACAATTTTTGCGAATGCGACGGATGTGGTTGCAAATCGATGTATGAGTATAATTCATCATGTCACGTCCAGCACGCAGTACAGAAAATATAGCGGCCTTAGCTGAGAGTGTGCACGAAGACCATGAAGAGTTGATTCGTCGTAACCGTTGTTGTTGTTGTTGTTGTAGCAGCTAAGCACTAACCGTCAATGACGACCGTTATCGCGCCATGGTAACCGACTATTTGATGCCTGAAATTGAAGCTCTTGATCTCCTCGACATTTGGTTTCAACAAGACGGCGCCACTTCCCACACATCGCATCAATCAATGGATTTATTGAGAGAACGCTTCTATGAGCAGATAATTTCACGTTTTGGGCCGGTCGATTGGCCACCAAGATCGTGTGATATCACATCGTTAGACTTTCTCCGGTGGGAATATGTAAAGTCTAAAGTCGATTCAGGCCTTGGAGCAAAACATCATGTGTGTTATTCGCCAGTTGCCAGTCGAAATGCTCGAACAAGTCATCAAAAACTGGACTCAACGGATGGACCATCTGAGACGTAGAAGAATGTTCTTTCGACTGATAATAAACATTCCCCATTAAACTTGAATTTCCTGGATTTTTTTTCTTTAAAAATTAGGGAGCCTCGAAATGGGTCGCCCGTTGTAAAGTATTTTCGCACACATGGTGAAAGTAGTGAAGATCATCCTCTGTTTGCAGAATACTGCGCACTCTCATATTACGTACAGTACTGTCCCTACTCTTTCTCTACATTTGCTACATTTGTTGTCGGACATGTGACGCCAACAGACAATGCCTGGTTAACAGCTCTACTAGAAGCCTGAATTATTACTCCTTTGTCGTCTTTTAAAAGCCTATTAAGCTTTGCGTCGTATGTTTTGCACGTAATTTTCGCAATTTTTCATTCTCCATTTCTCATTTTCCAAAGCCTATAAGCCTGACGAAACATAAGTGTTTCTTGTTTATGCTTTACTTCATTTGGTGGGACTAGTAAGTTCATGGCTACGTCTTGTTCTCTCTTTAGCCAGTTCGTAGACTATCTAATTATCTTTGATTCCCTTATGCTCTGGTACTCAATAAAAGTGAATTTTCCATTTCTCCGCCTCAAGCGCTATAATGAGGCTACTTTGGAGATAGATGGGAGTTATGGGCAGACTACGTCAGAGCAAAAATTCTGGCAACACTGTTATGAACAAACCTCAACCAAATGAAATAAGTCTAGATAAGCATACCCAAATTGGTATCCGAGAGTACACTCGGGGTCATTATAATAATGGGGCTTTCGAGAGGTAGAAACGAAGTGCAGGCTTAATTGTCAGAACAACATCGTGGGCCTCATGGTGTTGATCCATTGAGATGCTTCAGTACCAGTAGTCAGTTCTTCCTATCTACATACCAATGTTGCATTGCTGGCAGTAAGGCATATGAATAAACTGGAAGATTTTTGAATTTATACGAACGAAACCCCAATAGGAAATATCTTGAAGCCTTAGCTTCGCCCTCGGTGCCTTCGGCTATTTCTTTATGTCCATTTCTACTACTTCTTTAGACCATTCTTTCCTTTCGGGAAGTAAATGTAGGAACTATAGGAACTACATGACCCATTTTCTTACACCCTTCATTCTTTCAGTGATCACTCGTAGTATGTGCTAAGAACTCTGCCCCATCCCTTTCTCATTATTTAACTTTCTGTTTGTTAAACATGGTTCAAAGTCCCTTACATTAGCACAAGGAGGTATTGTTTTGTATTTTGTTGAGTTGGGTATATACAATTTCTCTAAGTAATGTTCTTTTATAGGTTGTTAAAAATAGTATAATGAATCCCTGATAGAGTCTCGTTCACTACAGAAGGAGTCAGAGGCCAATAATTCTTAGATAGAGACATTATAAAAGCTAAATATAGGCAGCTTTAGGTATTTGCAAGCCTCTGTTCCACGCGATGTTTACAGTTTCATGGCCTTTTGGGACTAGCATGCAGAAGGTGATGTAATTCATATACATAAGTTTAACATTTGTTAGAAGCATCTGGGCAGAAGGGCGCTGTCCGTGAAATCTAGACTTATTTTTGAGTTTAAGGAGGTTACTGCTTCAGCGAGGAAGTGTGCTGCAAGGATAACTGTGAGTCGGGGAGAGGTTTTTCTGATTGCATTAAATTTACATTAGAAAATTTCAATATCTCAGAAATGGTTCCAATCTGTAGGTCCCTCCATTTGTAGGGAAAATATAAACACCACAAATTCAAAAAGAAGCTCGCGCAACCCGTTATAAAGCGCCAATTAAATATGTTTAAGCCTCACCGTTGCTGTGTACATAAAAAGTCGGGCAATTAGAGAAAAAATGACACCTCCATTTGCTGGAATTAACAAAGACTGTAGCTGTTTCTCCTTCAGACGAGTAAATCTTTCGCTTGTAAGTCGTAGTCTCAACGCTTTTCTGATTGTTTGCATATTTTGACATTCACATTTACATTCAATTCATGTTAAATTAATCCTGGTTTATGAGTGTTGAAAAGAAAACTCTTTACGAACTTAAAGTTGAGACTTCCTGTCTCCCAGTATAGTCGATATGCGCCTCCAGCCAGTTGGATATTTACAGTATTTGTGCGGATTTGGACAACAACAGTGAATTACAAACACGCACACATAGAGATACACTACTATAACAACAACAAAAATATGTTTATGCCTCATTGTTGCACTTTTTGACCAGCCGCCGCATTGCACAGAGCTCATGTCAGGCGACATTTAAATGCAGTTTAGCAGCTCGTTGCAAGTTAAATAGTCAACTAAAGCGTGGTATCAGTGCAACAGCAACAACATATGTACATATATGTACACGTACTTCGATTTACTATTATTGTTGTTGCCACTATGACACTATGATGGCCATAAGTCCATGAAGCATTAAATGCGTTTAGTCTCGTCCTGTCCTGTCCTGTCCGGTCCGCTTCATACTCAACTCTTTGTTCACTTTCTGCTTTGCTCTTTTTTCGCCCATTTCATAGTTGACACTTCGCGGGCATAAATTCCAGCTTCAGCTCCAAGCGTAGTGTAGCGCTTGCCCGTTGTTGCCATTATGCATAGTGTATATGAATTTCGCTTATTATTATCTCGATTTTTTGCAGGATTTACATTCGGATGTTGCCTGCCAAGCCATGGCAAACAATGGACAATTGGAATTGAATTGTGCGTTGGCACACAAATTCCATGTAAATTCGAATCCGCTCAACCGCATCATGCAACAGCAACAATACACTCATGTACAATGTTGTTAGGCATATATAATTGATATAAAAATGCATACATATTGTTTAAATACATACATAAATACATAAAATGTCAAAATACGCCAAAATTTACTAAAGTGTGAAGGATTTTGTAACGAAATTGTAAAAAAAAATTAAAAATTATAAAAAAAATTTTGGAGAAAGGAACTGAAGTAAAAGTAAAACATATTTCAAAATAACTTTTAGGTAAAGTAAAAAAAAGAGGCCATAGGACGATAAGTATAATGAATCGGTTACAGAAAGGTATTTGGCACATCATCTGAGGACATGCTGTTACCAATAAAATAATTCGATACTGCAATTTTAAGATCTCTATTTATTACCGTTTTAGAAAAGGAGTTTTTACTCAGGCTCATGTCAAACGATTGATCTAGAAATTCTGTTAAAAATCGGTTAAAAAATATCTCAGAAATAGCGAAATTACGTTGTAATTTGAATATTTAAGAACAATCGCTTCACAAATTGAAGTGCAGTATCGAAGTATGTTGTTGGTACCAAAATTTCCTAAAAAAATTGAGCCCGATAAGCTTCTTTTAGAACTGGTCTTTCTCAAACAAATTAAAATTGTTTCCGGTGTAATAAATAGATTCAACGCCGCGCTTAAATTTCATTTAGATTGTGGTAAATTTATGGCCTGTTTGACCTCTTCGATTTGCCTCAAAATGTGTGTCTAAATTCGCTTTCGTTAATGCTTTTCTGCATTAACTGCAGAATTGAAGTCAAATGAGAGAAAACTTGAAAAACAAACCATTTTCATCAACATTACTTCTTCGTGAAACTGTTCTATCCATTCTGGAATCACTCAAAATTCTTTGCGTACCTCCATTTGATAATATTAGAAAACGCAACAGAAAACTCTTTTTTCATTCGTTTTGAGAAGACACGAAGGTGGTTTGATAAGTCAGTAACTTTTTGAATAAAATATATTTTTCTCGGCAAATGAGAGTTTACTTCTCAACACGGGCTGCTTTTAGCTCCATACATTTAGTTCAGCGTTTTACCAATTGTTGTATTCTTTCCCATAATAGGTTTTTTCAAAGCCCTCAAAATAGGCGTTTGTGCTCTGTAATGTCCTCTTCATTCGACCCAAACCTCTTACCACACAGCCATTGCTTCAGGTTCGGAAATAAGAAGAGAGAATATGTTGGATGGCGCAGCAACTCGTAGTCCAATTTATGAATTGTTGCCCAAATGACTACCTACGTGTGCGCCCGTGCATTGTCCTGATGGATCACTACTTTTTTCGTTAGTGGTCGTTTTACCCTTTTCTAGGTAGTCGATGTGAATGAAATCTCATGCATCACAAAAATATGTAGCCATGATTTTGTTAGCCGACAGACCCACGTTGGCATTCTTTGGTGCACGTTCACTCGGTCAAACCAACTGCCTTTGGTCTCTGGTGTGGTATGGTGGACCCATGTTTCGTCTACGGTAACACAAAACACTCCATTGAAGTCGTTACACGCTTGCGCTTATGGTCGAGTGTGAGCAATCGCGGCACCCATCGCGCATATAGCCTTTTCATGTCCAAATATTCATATAAACTTTGATATGCCTGCTCATTTGTGATGCCGCAGCCATCTGAGTCACTTCACGCCCGTTTTTCTCCGATTGTCCAATGTCATTCCATGGGTTTTATCTGGCGTGACGACCTCTTTTGGTCGGCCTGGACCATAACGGAACTCTCTATCCACTTCTTAACAATTGATATTGATGGTTCAGAGTACCCTTAGTATTTAATAAGTCTTTTATAAGGAATTTCCCCGAACTCCGATAGCGGGCATTGCACCTCCTATACTAACTAAAATATAAAAGTTGGTGAACGGTTGATTTAATACATTATAATTTGAGAGCGGTCACACAAATTTCAACTAAAACACAAAGTGTTTGAGGTATAATGCAAATGGCTTTCGTTAAGTTGTACCGAATTCGGAAAAAAGCGCCTCATACATAAAATTAAATATGTTAGCTAATAATTCGAGAACGGCTTCACCGATTTCAACCGAATTAACCTATCATATTTTATTAAATAAATAGTTTATGTGAAATTTACCATTTCGAAAAGAGGTGCCACATCGGCTAAACCGATTTATCAGCAGAATTGCTACCTGGTAAAAAACTTCATTTACTTTAGCTCTCTAAAGGGGTGTCTATGAACTCAAGCTAATCGGCTGAAGAGAAATGAGTGAAAGGTTAGTTTGTATTCAAATCTTCTCGAGAATAAGTTAGATTTACATATCGCAGAGTTTCCACCTGCTCTGAACTTTATATATATAAAAAAAGGAATAAAATAAATGAAATATTATAATATGGGGCTTAGCTTGAAGACTAAAGAAAGGCTTAATTACACGGTATATTGAACAGAATTTCCAGGTGTTTAAAAATGTATTGTAAAATAAATGATAAAATATAATGCAGCTCATAACGAGTTATCTATTTAGTGGATTCCAAAGTATACGTAAATAAATGCATCAAAAATAATTTTTTTTTTCATAAAATTCGTTTTTTATTATAAAGTTTGAACCCTGTCATTATATGTTTCTACCTCATCAAAATGACTGCCTCGTGAATTTTAGCAAACTTCGATCCGTTTGTGATAATTTTCGATCACTTTTTGACTCATATTGGGCATCATCTCAGCCTTAACTTGACGAATGTTGGTTTTGAAGTGATCAAGAGTTAAAAGTTTGTCCGCATAAACACAGTCTTTCACATAGCCCCACAAAAAGGTCCAACGGTGACAAATCACACGATGTCGGTGGCCAATTGACATTGCCAAGAGGAGAGATAACGCGGCCCTCAAGTTTCTCTTGGAATAAAGCCATATTATGTTGTGTGCGATGTGGCATCTTCTTGTTGGAACCACATATTGTCCAAGTTGTGTTCTTCAATTGTAGGCCAAAAAAGGTCGGTTATCAAAAGAACATAACGCTCCGAATTGACAGTGATAGTCTCGCCGTTATCGTTTTCAAAGAAGTAAAGTCCAGTCACACCTCTGGACCAAAAAGCGCACCATACAGTAGGTTTTTTTTTTTTTTGGTGTAAAGACTTCTCTTCAATTATTTGAGATTCTTGGAGCCCAAAATGCGACAATTTTGCTTATTTACATATCGACCGGGAGAGAAATGTGCCTCGCTGGAGAAACTTTTGTTATAAAAGTCGCGGTCCACTGCTTTTTCTTTAAGCACCTAATCGACATATCTACGGCGTTGAGAATGGTGACCTGACTTCAGTTGTTGTGTGAGCTGGACTTTATATGGATGTTGGTGTAAGTTCAAGTGCAATTTACAATATAATGTGCGTAAGAAAGTCCCAACACTTGAAAACGTCGAAAAATAGAAAATTCGGTTCTTCGGCTACACTTTCACTTAGAGCAGCGATATTTGAGGTGGAACGAGCAAAACGATGAAGCACAGGCCTTACAATATCTGTAATCGATCCAGTCTCTTCTAATTTCTTTTATATTTCGCCAATTTTTTTTTTTAACAAAACATGGTTGGTTTGACAGTTAAGTTTGAAAAATGTCAAAATACAGCCCTGAACTTTCGGAACTACTAAATAGATAACAATTTATATTGTTATATTGGTATCGGATTAAGACATTTCTTAAGTTTAGTGGTGGAAATATTTTTCTATATATTTAAATTGGGGAGTAAAATGAATTTTAATGTGGAGTGTATTAAACTAAAGATAATTTTGAAGGCTTATAGTGCAACAAATTTTTGTGGGGTGCCATCATTTCAAAATTTTAAATACAATCAAAATATTTAGATAATGACATTAGAATTTGAGAATCAAGTTAAAGATAGTTAGGAATTAAAGAGAGCCTTATTTTGAAAATTTTTTGGAATGGGTTACTACCTCTCTGAAAGTTTTAATTTAATATATTGATTTCACGAATTAAAAACAATAATGTGGATACTAAAATACGCAGATTTAAAATTTTTTTTTGAGGGTTCCAATCTGTGTAAAAAAATTAAAGCAGATGGCTCATGAAATTTCTGAGTAAAACTATTATTGATTATTCTTGCCGCATGTTTGAGAAATTTTTTATTTGTGGTATTTTGTGAAAAAACTGCAAATCCGTATGTTAAGCTGGCAAAAAACAACATGCCTTAAAAATAGAGCTTAAAAAATGCTTTGAGGATTTCTAGTAGTTACTTTCGTGGAAGTTTTCAACCATTCGGGAGGGCATTGGTATGGTAAAAAAAGATTTTATACAAATATTCCTTCAAAAACTAAACCTAACTTATGAAATGGGACAGAAGATTGGATTGTAAATATAAAAAAACTAACAGTTTTAATATTTGTTTTGGTGTTGCAAAACACACCAGGGTGCCTCTAGTACATACAGTAGCAGAATTTCCAGAAGGGGGGGGGGGGGTTCTAAAATATATTAAATTTTTTTGGAGACATCAGACACGAATAAAATGCAAAAGTAGATTCGAATTTAAGATTTACATTGCTTCCGAAGGAAGGGGGGTCCGGACCCGAAAGCCCCACCCGTGGATCCGCCACTGAGTACATATATATAGGAGATTTCAATAAGAGTGATATGATTTCTTTAAAAAAAACACACACACACTAATTGATAAGGAAATTCAAATGTTTTTTATTTAATGTGAAGTACAATCGATGCAATTAAGTTCTTAATATAACCTTCATTCAAATAACCTCCAGGATTTATTTTGCAGGAACGAATTCGATGAACCCAATTTTTTT